>CM053583.1:320103673-320195060 GCA_028627135.1 Pseudochirops cupreus | reverse complement strand
GAGAAGGACCCAACACAGTCAGAGGCCCACTGTTCCTGCAGCTCTCCAGGGATGGGATTTCCGTCCCAGGACTCTGGGGGATTGGACCAGATGATAAAAGGGAACCTGAAGCCCGGGCCACCTCTGCCTCAAAGTGCTGCAAGAAGAGCTCAGCAAAACGTCGGGAGAAGGCTGCCTCAGCCCCAGGCCCTGCATATTGGGGATGGGAAGCCAAGTAGAGGCGGAAGCGTCTGGCAAAGTCCAGGGCTGCCGCCCGAGCATGGGATTCACAGAACTCCCGCCAACTTGGGGGAGGTGGTGGTGGTGGTGGTGGTGGTGGTGGTAGCACAGGGGGAGGAGAAGGGGAAGCCCCATCCTCAGGGGAAGGGGCACCATTCATGATGAGCCAGATGAAATGGAGAGTGGGGGCCCCAGGGGAGGGAAGGAAGTGGGGGGGGAGGCCAGAAGACTCAGGGTCATCTGCAGCAACTGTGGAAGGGAAAAAGAGGCACATATAAGGAGTCAGTATTAGGATTAGAACTTATAGAGAATAATTTCTAGACCTTTCCTCAGGTACCAGATTCCCCAATTGTCCTACCCCCACTGAGAAACCATTCACCTTTTCACACTGCCTTCTGTTCACCTCATTCCTCTCTGATTCAGAGAGATTTAAGAAAGTCCTTCAAAACATGTTAGCTTCTTTCCCATATTCCAGCTTCTCACACCTCTCAAGCACTGATAGGTTTTTCCAGAGAGCTAACCTCCATCTTTCCTGCTGTAATCTCAGCCCACATTCTTTGGCTTTGATCCCAGAAGAGTTAAAGGTAAGCTGGTCACCACCCTCCAAAAAAGAAACCCTTTAGAAATATAAAGCTTCCTTTCCAATCACCTCTCTCTCAGGAATAAATCAATCCATCCAACATCTTACTCCAAGGGTCCCTAACAAGTCACCAATAGGCAGGTGACTGCCACCCTGTTTCTCTAAGGCTCTTTGCCATTTTAAGCATTGTGGTATGAGGGTACTGTCTAGAAGATATCATTCTCACACCCACCCCTCCTTCCATCAAAGGCTCAGTAGCTCCTACCATAAAATGTTGGGTACTACTACCTTACTCCTTCCCCTCAATCACAAGAATAAAAGGAACTATGAGAAGGCTGAGATGAACTATTTTCTATCGTCACTAAGAAAGGAAAAAAGCAAAAAGGGCTAAAGGCTAGACAAGCTGTGAAAATGAGCACACAGGCCCTTAGTCCCACAGCCCTGAGCAATTGGACGCTGGGAAAAACAAGGCTCAGAACCACTAATCCCATGTTTCTTCAGCCACTATTTGCAGAATCGCTAGTCCACCAGGGTAGGGAAGGTTTTTGGAAAAATTTCTGCTTTCCCATAATGCTTTATGATTTCAAAGCATCTTCACACGTTCTTCCATTTGATCTTCACAGCAACTCTATTAGAGAGGTTAACCAGCTGCTCTTGCGCCCATTTTGTGAGTAAGAAAACAGACTCAGAAGGTTACAAAAGAGGTGGCTGGAAGTTCCAGCCAGGGCTAGAACCTAGGGTCCTCTGACTCCTATTCCAATTCCCTAAGATGGGAAGTTCTAAGCAAGGTGAGGCTTAACATCAAAATGAATTTCCACAGACAGACATCAGAACCTGGAGTGGACAAGGGAAATAATTTCCTAAGTGCAGATCTCCACAGACGAGGCTGAGAGCAGCTTTAACGAATCTGGCCTCCTAGGCTTCCTATCTTCTCAAGGACTCCTTCCAGACAGGCGAACCACTCCTACTCTGCTGGTCACTTCTCCGACTGACAGCCTCACATCCCTTGCTCACCCCCCCCCATCCTTTCGGTCACCTTTTACATCTACCCTGCCCCCGACCCTGACTCGAGGAGACGGATACACAAGAAACAGTCTCAAGATTGCAATGAAGAGCCTGGGAAAGAGGCTCGGTGAATGCTGAGGGAGAGACACCCAAGCATAACATGTCTGCTCCCTCCCACCTGAAAACTCGCATATTCCACACCAACAAGGGGGTGGGCCCGTCACCCAATGGGGGTTCCCCCAAACGCCGCAGCTCCTTTAGCCCGGCTGCTCCTGCCCACTCGCCCCGACCCCCTGGCCCTGCAGTGAGGAGGCCGCGGGCAGCCCTGCTCCCTCGCCCAGCTCCAGCGCTCCTGGGGGGAAAGGGAACTTCGGAGAACGCCCGGCTTTCCCTTCGCCCGTGGACGGCCTCCTTCACCTCCGCCCATTGCGGCCCACTCCACCGGTCTCCCGGGGGGTGCTGCCCTGGGGGTACTCCCCCAGCCCCCGGCCTCCGAGCCCGGCCCCGCTCCAGGACGTTCGGCCTTCCCTCCAGTCCCAAGCCCGGGAAAGGGGGGAGGGTCCGAGTGGGGAGAGGAGAATGAGGAGGGGGGTTCCGGTTCCGGTCCCACCTGCATCTCGGTCCCCGCGGTTTGCTCCAGCGGCAGCAACGGCGGCTCCCGCTCCCCCCCCCACCCCCAACAATCAGTGACCAGCGACCAGCCAGCTACTGCGCAGGCGCCGGGACCCCCTTTCCCATCAAGGAAAAAAAAAAGACCATAGATAAGCCAGCGGGGAGAGAAAGGCACGTTCCCTTCGACTTCCTCCTCCTGAGGCGTGGGGATCATAGAGATCGTTCTCCCAGGGTGTAGGAATAAGGGTTCTTAAATGTACAGGAGGAGACGTTGTGAACACTTTAGCGTCTCTACCTGTCGCCCCGCAGGGTGGGACAGGTGGGACATCCCCTGAGACATCCCACGGAGATGAGTTAGTCAAGACTAGGACTTCCTCTGCCACCTTCCGTAAGGAGAACGAAGGCTGGCCGGTCAACCATAGAGACGGTGCCTCGAGATAGAGTATCCCAAACAGATGCAAGGCTAAACTACCACTAGGGGAGCGTGAAACCAGAGAGAGAACGGTGCGAGGGCTGGCTAGAGGTCACAGAGGGGTCAGGTGGCCTCCTAGAGCGCCGGGTCCTCCGGTTCTCTGAAGAAAAGGACAGCACCCCCTGGGGGAGGGATGTGGGAAGGCTGAGGTGACCTTGAAAAAGAACTACCTCCCACTGGAACCTGAGTTCATGTTCTGTGGTTTTCAGTCGTGTATGATTCTTCATGATCCCTTTTTGGGATTTTCTTGACAAAGATACTGGAGTGGTTTGCCATTTCCTTTTCCAGTTCATTTTACAGATGAGGAAACTGAGGCAAACCGGGTTAAGTGACTTGCCTAGGGTAACAAAGCTAATACTTCTCTGAAGTCAAATTTTAAATTAGGACATTCCTGATTCCAGGCTAAGCACTCTATCCCCTGTGCTACCTGCCCCCGGGTTTAAGACCCTGGTCTTTTTTCTGGGGAAGAAATTTTTTACAGCAGCCCCAGAGATGCCTTAAGGTTCTCCCTCAGCTCCTGGAAAAGGTTTTCAACTGCTCAGGGGCTGACATTAGACCAAGGGAAGTGTAGTGGTCTTGATGGGGACATCCAAAGAGACCTCCACACTTGATGCTCCACTGAAAAAAACCTACATTGGCTTGCTGCCATGTCTTTAATTTATCAGATAGCATGATGTACTGAGAAAGGAAGGTGGAGAATCTGAATTTAAATCTTGGCCCTAGGGACATTCTGAGCCTCAGTTTCCTCTTCTGTTAAAGGAGGAGATTGAATTAGATGACTTCTATGGTCCCTTCTGGTGCTACATAATGATATATAAGCCTGCTAGTTGATCCCAGAAGAGTTAAAGGTAAGCTGGTCACCACCCTCCAAAAAAGAAACCCTTTAGAAACCCTCACTTAAATCCGATTCACTTGCAAGTCATGACATTACCTTCCTGATTCATGGTCCTCTTCAAGAAGGAAGAACAAACAAACAACAGGGATTTCAGGGATAGCCAAAGCTCTGGTACTTAGACTTGAAGAACAATCAAGTCAAGAAACCAACAGAATCAAGTCACTTTAATGGAAGGATGGTGTTTTGTTTCTAGGATTTTACAACTACTTCTGTGTCAGGAGCTTGTATTTATCATTAACATAGACAACAAAGTGAAGAGTACAGATTTAGGGTCAGAGGAGACTAGAGACTGGGATTTGAGTTCAGGCTCTAACACTTATTAACTTTGTGATCATAGATAAGTCCCTTGACCTCTCTGAGGCTTGGTTTATCTGTAAACTGAAGATTACAATTGTACTAAATTCCTCATGGGCTTGTCGCAAATATGACATTCATATACCATAATTCCCCAATAAATGGACATCACTCCCCTAGTTTTGGGCTACTATGAAAAGTGCTGTTGTATTTTTGTATACATGGGTCCTTTCCCTGTTTAATTCCTTTGGGATATAACCCCATTAGTCATATCACAAGGTAAAAGGTATACAAAATTTAGAGACTTTTGGGACATAGTTCTATGTTGTTTTCCAGAATAACTGGACCAATTCAAAAGTCCACTAATAGTGTATAAGTATGCCTGTTTTCCTTCAGCTCCTCCAACATTTGTCATTTTTTCCTTTTGTCATCTCTGCTGATCTGATATGTACAAGGTAAAATCTCAGTGCTGCTTTAATTTGCATTTTTCTATTAATGATCTGGAACATTTTATCATATGGCCATTCACAGCTTACATGTCTTCTTTTGAAAACAGCTTGTTCATGTCCTTTGTTTATCTATTGGTGAATGGCTCTTATTCTTATAATTTAAACCAATTCCTTATATATCTTGGAAACAAAACCTTTATCAGAAAAAGTTGTTGCAAAGATTTTTTTCCTGAATTACCTTTTTCCTTTCTAATTTTAATTATAATTCATTTTGTTTGTGCAAAAACTTTTACATTTTATGTAATAAAAATTGTTCAATTTATTTTCTATCATCCTTTCTCCTTTGTTTGATTGTAAATTCTACCCAGAGGTAGACTTTCACAACTCATTTTTATAGAACTCTAAAAAGATGGTTCCTCTAACAAAAATATGTATTCTCTGATTCTCAGTACCCAGTCATCTTTAAGGCAGCCCCACTCACTTAGGACCAATAAGAGAAAATCACCATGTTCTTTCAACAAGAGACTATGGCACCTGTGTTGCACCATGTGTGGTATGCCCTTCTAACAAAGACCTTATCTAGTTAATTGGGAAACTCATCATATTGATCAGAATTCTCCTGTACACTTGTGCTACAAATATGATAAGAACCATAGAAGGGATTCAGAGTACTTTGAGAATTCTGAGAAAATAGCTCTTCTGACTGAGAGTTTTGGCAGAATATTCAGTAAGTGGAAGGAATTTGAGCTGGGCCTTGATCAAACAGATGGAGAGAACAGATAAAGACATTCCAGATGGAATAGTGACCAAGTTGAGTGGAGCTTAAAGGTAGAAGGCAACAGTGTGAGCTGGGGTTGGAAAGGTAAGGTAGGAGTCAAATGGTAGAGGATCTTGAATTCTAGGTCAAAAGAGTCTGGATTTTATCCTATAATAATAATAATGGCTCGCATTTTTATAGAACTTTAAGGCTTTCAAAACTTTCTCAAAACAACTTTATAAATTAATATGAACACAATTTCCCCCATTTTGCAAATGAAGAAACTGAGGCTAAGAGAAATGAAATTACCTATCAAGGTTACACATTTAATAAGCAGAAAGGGTATCTGACTCAGGTCTTCTAACTGCAAGACCAGTCATTCTATCCATTACACCACAATGCCTGCTACACATCTTGGAAAACCACTGAGGGTATCTGATTAGGAGAGACATGATCAGAGCTGTGTTTTACAAAAGAATCTGTTTGCAGGAAGGATCAGAGAAAGATGATGTTGGAGCAAGAAAACCAGCTAGGAAGGTTGTGCAGTAACTAGGGCTAGGGGCCTTAACATACCCATTTAAAAGTTGTAGGTGGCTAGTGATCGCGAATTAAGAAGACAGGGTCTAGTACATTAAGTAAATGTTATTTGTTATTGATTTAGGAGTATTTTTTTTTTTCAAGAGGGGAACCCAAAGGAAGCTCCTTAATAGAGGAATTTCTGACAGAAATCAGAATGGATCTCTAGGGAAGATATGAGAAACCCCATCCCTCATGCCTTGGAGAAATAAATCACTCAACTTAGGAGCTACCTGGGGAAGTTTCTGTGCTGAACAATGAGAGCTCAATATAACTAGGTAGTCCTAGACTCCTACCATGTTTAACCTCCTCCCACCCCATTTTCCTGCGGTGCAGCTCTGCATAGAAACCACTACTTTCTCCCCAACCCCTAGTCTCCCTCTATTTTTTGCTTTAGACTCTTTACGCAAATCAACACTGCCGTTGCTTCTGGAAAGGGTGCGTCAATTGACCACCCTATACCTCCACTCACCATCCCTATTAATTTTCAGACTAAAACTTCTTTCCTAAGGAGCATCCTTTATGTATTGTCTGCCCTTGTTAGGTTTTAAGCTCTGTAAGGACAGGGACTGTCTCTCTTTTGTATTCCTAGGAGTTAGTACACTGCCCGTAACATTGTAGAGCTAGGGATAGGGACTAGATCTATCATTTCCTTGATGCAGGGTACTGCTGCCCCCAATGAGGAAACTCCTTTCAATGCAAAGAGGCACCTTCTCTGCAAGAGCACTCAAATACTTTTCTTCATTCACTCATTAATTCATTCATTCACTGGGGGCTACTAGGGTAGTATTTGAAACGAAAAGGGGTCCAGCTCCATACCACTTCACGTAAATTGGGAAATCCCACGTCTGCCTCCAATCATTTCCTAAAAACTCTCTCTTTACAATCCCTACCCTCAGATGACCACAAATCCCAGGAGGCAACACAAACGGGGGTCAGGGTTTCGCTGTTGTTTCTGGAGGTGCATTGTGGGAGCTGGCAGCCTGCCTATGTTTCCAGCCTTCGGCCCCAGACTTCTTCCGGGTATCCCCGTTTCGCAGGAAGTCCGCCACAGAGGTCCTAGAGGGAACCTCTCGATAGTCTCACTTTCCTGTCCTTACGTCACTTCCGTCCGACGGAAGTACCTTCCTGTTGCCCGTGCCCTTAGCCCTTCACATGCTGTCCGGTTCTCGGTCCTCTTCACGTCTTGCCGTCTTTTCCTTCTAGCGCTTCCGTTATCCCCTTCCCTCCCCTCTCCGCCCGCCCCTGTTCCTCGTCGTGATGGCTGCAACCGTTATGTTCTGCGCACGTCCCGGGCCCAGCGGTAGGAGGGCGGGAAGGAGAGCGGCTGCTCGTCCCCTTGACCCCTCCGACGGGGAGAGTCGGGAGGGATGGCTTAGGAAGAGGGAGAGGAGGAGTGTGGAGAGGATTCAGGCATCCAGGGGAGCGATGTAGGAGGGCAGAAGGCAAGGCTAGGTCCCCACGAAGGGGCTGCAGGAGGGAAGGAGTGCGGGGGCGAGGGACCTGTTGGATGATGGAAGAAGGGGGTGGGGCGGGAGGTGGAGGGACCGTGGAAGAAAGAAGAAAAGATGGGGGGAAGTTGGGGACAGAAGGATAGAGGAAGGGAAGAAAGGAGTTCTGGGAGAGAAATGTGGACGGGATGAAGGGGCCTAGGAGAGAATGGGCAGCAGAGAGAAGCAGGGCGAGGACAGTGGAGAGAGTGAGAATTACAGCTGTTTTCCCCTGGTGCATTTTCTTTTCTTCTCAGTTTTTCAGAGCTGCCAGCTGCTGCACAAGTTTTTGAAAAGGGTAAGGACACGTCCCTGATCCCAAACCTGACCGAGGCAAAAGAGAATAAGGAGAAAAGTTAGTGAAGGGAGCTACCTTATCAGTTTCCTAACACTTAGCTCATATCTTTTCCCCTTTAACCACGCCAAGGGACTATGGGATTCCTTTCCCCTGATCAGCATTGATCAGTTTCCTTTCTGTGCAGGCTCAGCTTTCTAACCCAGGGCAGAAGTCCTCCCTGCCCCTCATTTTACGGGGCCTTGCTGTGGAGGCCAAGAAGACTTATGTGAGAGACAAACCCCATGTTAATGTTGGCACTATTGGTCACGTGGATCATGGAAAGACTACACTGACAGCAGCAATCACCAAGAGTAAGGACAGGGAGATGTTTTTATGGGGGAAGGATAGCGTTTTGATTATTAGGGGTGAAAAATATATATAAATGGGTAGGAATTTTAAAGCGGCACTGATAGGGGATGTCCTGTGAGTCTAGGTGGGGTGAGAGGCAGGGCAAAGATAGAAACTCCAAGGATCCTTGTTTCCCAGATGTCATTTGCCTTACTTTGGGTATAGGATCTAGACCCTGTTAGGGTAAGGAGATGGTCAGAAGGGGAAGAAAACCCAAAGTGTATATACTCCCTTCAACAATTTTTTCCTTTCTGGTTCCAAGTTCTGGCAGAGGGTGGTGGGGCCAAGTTTAAGAAGTATGAGGAAATTGACAATGCACCAGAGGAACGAGCCCGAGGTATCACCATCAATGCAGCCCACGTGGAATATAGCACAGCCACTCGACACTATGCTCATACTGACTGTCCTGGGCATGCTGACTATGTCAAGGTGAGAGGGACGTACCCGGGTAGCCCCAAGCACTGAAGTGGCTGAAGGAAGTTGGTACTCTGGGGAAGTTATAAAAGTGTCATGGTTGTAATGTGGGGTGCCAGTAAGAAGAAAGGAGAAAGCAAGTTAGAGGTTTGAGGGGAGGATTTAAGGCCCAGGAAAAGGGGGAATAATGGAAAAGGGCTGACTACATCACATCCCTTAGAGAAGGGAAAGACAGAAAAATTTGAAAGCCAAAGAGAATTTGCATGTTTACCTAGTATCATTCTCTTTCTCCAGAACATGATCACTGGCACAGCCCCATTGGATGGTTGCATCCTGGTGGTGGCAGCCAATGATGGCCCCATGCCCCAGACAAGGGAACATCTGCTACTTGCTAAACAGGTATCAGTCTCTTCAGGTCAAGCCTTGCTAGAAACCTAAACCTGCAGTGGGGAAGGATGGTGTAGGGAGGAGGAGGCAGTCTTTAAAAAGGGTTCTGAGGTAGGGTATGGATTCATTGGGGTCAGGATCATTCTTACATGGCATTTTAAATGTTCTTTCCTAAACTTGTGTGTAAATGTTATTAATGGGAGCAATTTTCTTCCACCAGATTGGTGTGGAGCACATGGTAGTGTTTGTAAACAAGGCAGATGCTGTCCAGGACAATGAGATGGTAGAGCTAGTAGAATTAGAAATACGGGAGCTGCTCACTGAGTTTGGTTATGATGGGGAGAAGACTCCTGTCATTGTTGGTTCTGCCCTTTGTGCCCTTGAGGTAAGGGGGAGTAGAAGGCCACAGGTTGGGGCATACTTCTCCCTGGGGTTCTTTATTCATCCTGATTCTCTATGGGAATATCTTTGAAAGGGTTGTCACGGAAAACTGCTTTCCTATTTGGTCAGACTACTCCCAAGTGACACTATATAACCTTGGGCTGTATTGACCATAGGTCTGACCCATTGTCCAAGATCTTATGAAGAGGAAGACTTAGGGCTAGAAGACTTAAATAGGAACTTCAGGCCATGTACCACCTCTCTGTTGCTGCTGCCCTGTACTGTCGTTCTTCTCTTAGAGGAAAAAGCTGGCTTTTCCCTGATCCTGTGCCTCTCCTTTAACTACAGCAGCGGCAACCAGAGTTAGGGGTGAATGCTGTAATGAAACTGCTTGATGCTGTGGACACTCATATTCCTGTGCCTACTCGGGATCTAGAGAAGCCTTTCTTGCTGCCTGTGGAATCTGTTTATTCCATCCCTGGTGAGATTACTGCTTTATATTTTTTCCAGCTCTTTCCCGCCTCCCTTGGTAAAGTAGTTTTTTTTTTTTTTTTAGTAATTTACACACATCCTTCCTTGGCATTTTTAATTTCCCCCAACTCCAATGAAGCCTTCCCCACATTTTAAATCATTCTGTTCTAGGCCGTGGCACAGTGGTCACAGGGACTCTGGAGAGAGGAACTGTGAAGAAAGGAGATGAATGTGAATTTCTGGGCCACAGCAAGAATATTCGCTCTGTGGTCACAGGTAAAGTTCACACTCCGCTATTAAACCTTTCTATTTTCTCTGTTTTTTCCTGTTATTGCTTACTGACCAAGGCCTTGTCCCTCTCCCTGTTCCTGCCTTGAAGTTGCTCTCCTATTGCAGGAATTGAAATGTTTCATCAGAGTCTGGAACGAGCTGAGGCTGGAGACAACCTTGGTGCATTAATTCGGGGGCTGAAGAGAGAGGATGTTCGACGGGGTATGGTGATGGTTAAACCAGGCTCCATTCAGCCCCATCAGAAGGTTGAGGCTCAGGTAAGCTATAGGTGTCCCAAGAGTTCCTAGGCTGTATACTTCCTTGGTCCTGGTCCAGTTCTTTTTTTAGGAAGACAGAAGTGACAGCAGGCAAAGGCTTCTGATTGTTTGCTTCATTTCCCAGGTTTACATTCTCAGTAAGGAAGAAGGTGGCCGCCATAAGCCATTTGTGTCACATTTCATGCCTGTCATGTTCTCTCTCACATGGGACATGGCCTGCCGGGTCCTTCTGCCCCCAGAGAAGGTGAGTTGGTAGTATATGAGACTGGTGAACTTCATATTTGTCTTTGTATGCCTAGCATTTAGCACAGCCTGGAACATGATTGGCACATGTTAAATGCTTTATACAACCTCTTGTTCAAAAAGCCAAGAGCCTGGGGGGGATTGTTAATGCTTAGATGAGGTTATATGTGGGTGGAGATGATTTCTCCTTTCTCCTTTCCTACCCACACCTTGGTTGAGGGCAGTGATTCGTTTTCTAACCCCCATTTTTTCTCCAGGAGATGGCCATGCCTGGGGAAGATCTGAAATTAAACTTAATCTTAAGACAACCCATGATCTTGGAGAAAGGTCAGCGTTTTACCCTGAGAGACGGCGGTAAAACCATTGGTACTGGCCTGGTCACCGATATATCAGCTCTGACTGAAGAGGACAAGAACATTAAGTGGAGCTGAGCTCAACTCTGGCCTTCTTTCCAGCATTGGTACCTCATTGGCCTGAGTGAAGAAGCTCAAGTTTAGGAAGTGAAAAAATAGTCCTTTCATCTGCAGCAATGGTATCTCCTAGAACTGAGGGGTCTGTTCAGTTGTATGGGAAAATAAAGTGTTGTGTAAATGGTGGGACATAACCTGTGTAGTAACTTGTTGTACAGATTAAAAGATTGGGTACTGGTTTTGTACCTTCGGATGAATGATTCCTGTTAAGGGTATTTTCTTTTGGGGATTTTACAGTGATCTCTAGTATTGATGTCAGGGACATAACATTATCATTAACAGTATGGTGTAGCTGGACTTGGAATCACTCAGTCCTTGGTTTTAGTCCCAGTTGGCTTATTTCCTTATTTGCAAAATGAGAATAATGGTATTTTGCTACCTGCCTCACAAAGTTATTTTGAGGAAAGTGCTTTAAAAATAAATATACCATAGAAATATTGTGCTGTTATCATTAGGATGGGAGCTCAGTGGGCAAGAAAGAATCAAGTTTGTGATTGTGTATTGGCATGGGCCTCTCACCAGAACCAAGAAATGTTGCTGCCAAGCTACCCCACCACAAAATTATTACAGGCAAAAACTAACACTAGTAGTGAAGTGTGTGTCCCTACCACCTAGAAAGGAGCAGTGCTAGTTCCCTCACTAATACTGTGCATCTCTGACCATAAAAATTACTTTAAATCATATTTGTTAGTCTTTTGTAATTATGAAAATTCATTATAAGTGTGTTGTGGTATATAAAAAAATCAGTGTTATTGCTAGTAAGGGACTTGACTTTAATACATAGAATGTATAGAAGAACCATCAATTCCCTCCTATACATGGAGAAACAGACCCATTAAGTAGAAATGGCTGATCTTTATTTGTAGAATGAGTTTAAAATTTTGTTGGACATTTCATATTGTGTGTGCATGCATGTGCGCATACACGGCAGACCTGCAGTTTTTTGAGTGGAGAACTTATGGGATGTGAAAACTCCCTCTACCAAAGCATATCAGCACCCTCTTTGCAAAGTATAGCCTTACAGAGTTGCCTAGAGACACTGAAAAGCCCCTAGACCAATTCCAAGGCTGGCTTTCAGTCCAATAAGCCACACTGATTTATGTGCTTTAAGGTTTGTAAAGCACTGCATATAAATTACTGAATTTGATCCTGACACAGTTCAATGAACATGAAGGGTCTACTATATCCTAGGCACTGTGCTAAGCCCTAGGCATACAAATATGAAAAAGATGGTCCCTGCCCTCAAGGAGCTTACAGTCTAACGGGAAAGGGGCAGCTTTAGGACTTGAGAAGGTGTTGAGTATCAAAAACTGAGTCACTCAATCAGCATGGTGGTAAGACTTCAGGTGATCAGCTTATCCTGAGTGAGGCATGATGTTCCCTTGGAGTCGAAACCAAGCAGGGCTGCTGATAGAAAACGAAGAGTTACTACTGTAATCCTGAGGTGGGTACAACATATATTAACTCCTTTTACAGTGGGAGGAAACAAACTCAGGTGAAATGCCTCAGTCATGGTGCTACAGGGGTAGTAGAAAAACATGATTTATCTTAGGGCTTCCAAACTCCCAAGGGCAACTCCTTCCTCTATCCTGGGCTCTTTGATTATTTGAAATAGAGGCCTGCCAGTCAAGGCAGAGAATTCTGCCTACAAATACTCATTACTTAAGTCAGCCCTCAGTTTTCACTTTCTTCTAGGTTCACAAACATGGGGTAGATATCAGATTACTGGAGAGACCTTCTCCCATAAATGGATGAGCTCAAGGAATTTTTAAAAGTCATCTGGTTTCTATAGCATCATTAGGGGAAAGGCTGTAGGATCTTAAATTTAGAGATGGAAGGCCGTCTAGGCCAACTCCTTCCTTATACAGATAAAGAAACTGGTGCAGAGAGGTAGATTGCTATACAGATTAGAAGAGAGATTAAAATCCATGTATTCCTGACTTCATGTGCAGTATCTAAGTCCCTACAATATCACAAAGTGTTAAAAGGGGGGGAAAGAGAAGATGGATGCATGGGTTCTTGAGGGTAGGTAAAGATAGAGACATGGGAAAAGCCAGCCCTGAGCTAAATCCACTAGTTTTTTCTCACTACTCCAATTTCCCCCTTCTTCGGTATTCTGGTGGACACCGAGGATGGAGGTGGGGTTTATGATGGGTGTTGAACTGTAGTTTTGGGACCTTCCACAGAATTCCCAAGGGAGTGAAACTTTTTTCCTAGGCTGACTTAAATATATTGAAAATCCCAGTTAGAATAATGGAATGTTGTATTACCCTTTCCCCATCAGGTCTGGGCAAAAATAAGTTGGCTCCTCTCTATGGTACGTAGTGGCCATGGTTGGGGGGGGGGGCGCCACATACTGTACAATCTGTATCCTTAGGTGGATGAGAAAGCTCTTCCCAAATAGCATTAGTTGTCTAATAATGGATTCCTATTTTCAAAGTCTCTTATTCATTTAACATTGAGTACCTAACTTAAGTGAGAGTCCCTGGGATAGGTGCTGACACAGGTACAAACATGGACAAGCTCTTCATCAAAATCTTTTTTTTGGGGGGGGGGAATGTAGGAGGAGTGAGTTACACATGCACAAATATATATTTGGAGTTTGCCTTGTTATATGGTATAAGGTATTTGTTTAACCCAGGGATTTTTTTTGTTTCCTGGACCCTTTAAACAGTTTGGTGAAGCCTACAGACCTCTTCTCAGAATAATGGTTTTAAAGATATAAAAATGTGACATAACAAAGGTTGAAACAGTTTTTGAAATTTTTTTTTAAAGTTCATGCATCCTTTTGCCAAACTTGCTTTCTAGTTTTCTCATTTTTTTTTGTCAAACAATATCAGATCTTTGGGTTTATCAAACACTATGCAACTGTGGGTTTTTCCCCCCCCCCTGTATATTGATTCACTTGGGTCATAGTGAATAATCTCTTTATTATTATGTAGCCTCTTTCCTAATATTTAATATTCACTAGGGATATTTGATGAGAGATTTCCTTCTCTTTGTTACCCTCTAGTTTAGGTTTTAAAGACCATTTTTGCATAAAAGGAGTTTGGTGGGATCCTTTTTCCTGTTTTGCAAACAGTTTATGGAATACTGGAGTTATTGACTATTTGATGAATTTATTTGTAAATACATCTGATCCTGGGTTGTTCTTCTTTAGGAGTTTATTTTTTGTTCAGTCTCAATTTTTCTGATTAGCCATGCACATCTAACCATAATACAAAACTGATTATGAATGTAAGAGTTAGGAGAGGCAATGTAACAGGATAGAGAGGTGGTCAGGGAGTCAAGAAGACTGGACAAGTCCTGCCTCTGACACACAGTGGTTGTGTGACCTTAAACCCTCGATGCTCTAAGCAGCTCTCTAAAGCGGGATGTTGCAGATTATGGTGCTGACCTACGCTGGTAGAGTGAGTTTCCCTATAGAAGTTCCCTGTATCTATGAAGTCACAAGTCCAGTCCTTACACTGAAAGAGTTACAGAGAAGATACAAAGTACTTTGAGAATTCTCAGCTTCTGGTTGAGGATTTGGGGGAAGGGTTCAGGAAGATGAATTTTAGCTGGGTCTGAAACTACATTTGCTTCAAGGAGATGAAGTTAGGTGAGGACATTCCAGATGGAGAAATGAAAGCTGGAAAACAAGATGTATAACCATTCTGTCTGGGGCTGAAAGGTATAGGGGGAATAGAAGGAAATGGGGTTGGAAAGGTAAAATTCGTAGGGATCAGATGATGGTGGGCCTTGAATGCTTGACCAAAGAGTTCAGACTTTATTCTTTAAATAATAATGGCTCATTATTTCTAACGTTTCTAAAGTACTTAGAAGTACTCCAAGTTTTCAAAACTCTTTCTTCCTTCACATATAAAATACCTTTTACTCAGCTTGGGGTAGTAAGGTAGTATTAAGTTAGAAAGGTTCCGCTGTTCCCGCAGTGTAAGCCTGAGTCGGCCTCCAGCTGGTTCACATCCTTTCAAACATGTTCTCAGGAAACGACTACAAATTCCATGAGGCTATGGTAGAGGGCGGGACTTCCTTGTCTCTCATGGTGATGCATTATGGGATCCGCTAGCCGGCTGGCCCCTGGAACTTTGGTCTTCACCTTTCTTCCGGGCACCCCGCAACGCCGGAAATCCTCGAAGCCTCTCCAAGTCTTGCTCGGTCCTTCGTGACGTCACTTCCGGGTAAGGCGAAAGGTTGTCGCTCCCAGGGGCTGTATGGTCTTTCCTCCACTTCGACAGCGCAGCCCTTTTTGTTCCTTCTTTCCTTTCCTGTGGTCCCTTCCCCTTCTCGTCGTGACAGCAGCGGCCCATCCCTACCAGCCCAGCAGCTGGAAGGTGGGGTGGGGCAAAGCTGAAGGTCCCCTTGACCCCAGGACAGAGCAGACCCGATGGAGAGGGCTGGAAGGGGCGGCTTAAGAAAAGGAGGGTGTCTGGGACCCTACGTCCAGTGATATAGGAGGGCAAGAAGGGAGAAGGCAAGGCTGGGTATCCAAGGAGGGGCTGCAGGAGGGAAAGAGTGGAAGGAGCAGGGGCCTGTAGAATGATGTAAAAATAAAACAGTGGAGGGAGAGAATGGGAAACGAGGGATAGAAGGGAAGGAGTCATAGGAGGGAGGGGAATGAGGGGCCTAGGAGAGACGGGCAGGGGAGAAGCAGGGAAGTGCTGGGGGGATGGAAGGAAAGTACATTATTACTACTGGATGTTGGTAGCTCTCGCTGTCCAGGGGAATGCAAAGCTCATGATTGGTGCCTAATAAATGCTTGTTGATTGACTGGTCTTATTTATTATAGCAGTTGGTTCCTTTTTCCTTGTGCTGCCATTTGCTGCACAACTTTTTGAAGTGGTTAAGGAAATGCTCCTGATCCTCAAGGTCGTGAAAATGAGGGATTGAGAAATTGGGAAAGTTTGGAACACGTTATTTTGCATGTCTCTTTTACCAGCCCCCCAGAGAGAGACTGACTTTTATTCTCAGTTGTATCTATAATGACCAGTTTTTTGTACAGAGGCCCTTCCAGGCAGAAGCCCTTTACTACTTTGAGGCCCAAGAAGACTTTAAGTGAGGGACAAACCCCACGTTAATGTAGGTATTGTTAGCCACATGGAAAATACCTAGACTATATAATATGCTGACAGCAGCCATCACCAAGAATGATGAGAAAGGGAAGAGGCATTTATTAAGCACCTAATTATGTGCAGGCACATGCTAAGCCCTTTACAAATCTCATGGGATCCTCACAACAACCCTGTGAGGTAGGTGCTCTTATTATCCCCGCTTTATAGTTAAGGAAACTTGAAACAGATAGAGGTTGAAACAGAAAAGAGGCCAAATGTCACATATCTTCTAGTCTGAACTCAAGTCTTCCTGACTCCAGGCCCAGTGCTTTATCTCCACTGTGCCACTGAGCTGCCTAGGCAGTATCTGCAAATAGTACAGTGCTCCTTTGGCCCCTACCAAGGGTGGAAATAAATCACAACCAAGTGAAATGTTTCAAAGTTGGATTGATATGTCACTTTGCCATCCTGAGACATTCCATTTGGCTCACTATGCTGATAGGTTATCCTTTGAGTCTAGGAACCAGTTTGAATCAGCAGCTCACCTCAGCTAGTTATCTGAGTTCTGTGGGTATGCAGTCAAAACCCTGCAGGTTTTCTGGCACTGCAATAGCATAGTTAGTTGGTCAGGAGGGGACAGCGTACTTACCACCTATAGGACTCATATTCCCTCCCTTCAACTGTCTCTTCCCCTCTGGTTCCAAGTTCTAGCAGAGCCATTCGACACACTGTTTACACTGCCTGTCCTGGGATCCTATATCAAAGTAAGGGGGACACACCTGGGCAACACCAGGCATTGAGGTGAGGTGGCTGAAGGAATTAGGAGTTCTGTATCGGGGGAAGACACAGAGATGTCATAGTTGTAATCTGGGGTACTGGTAAGAAAAGAGTAGAAAAAGAAGTTAGAAACTCAAAAAATATGGAGCCTAGGAAAAGGGGGAAATAGTGGGAGAAGAGAAGGACTGAATATACCACATCACTTGGAAGGAAAGGTAGGGAAGGTGTGAAAGCCAATTAGCATGCTCAACTTCCATCATTCTGTCTCCAGAAGCCCCACTTGTAAGGCTGCATTTTGGTGGTGGCAGCCAATGATGGTCCCATTCCTCACACAGGGAAGCACCTGCTGCTTACCAAACAGGTGCTAATCTCTTACTGGAGGGGAGTGGTGGGGGAAAGTATGGGAGAGGGAGGTAGTCTTTAAAAAGGACGCTAAGGTGGGACATGGTTTCCTTCGGTCAGAATCATTCCTACATGGCATTTTAAATGTTCTTTTCTAAACTTGTGTGGAAACTTTGTTAACGGCAACAATTTTCTTCCACCACACTGAAGTGGAGCACATGGTAGTGTCTGTAAACAAGACAGATGCTGTCTAGGACAACGAGATAGTAGAACTAGTAGTGTGAGAAATACAGGAGCTGCTTACTGAGTTTGGTTATGATGGGGAGAAGACTCCTGTCACTTTGGTTCTATTCCTCTGTGCCCTTGAGGTAACGGGGAGTAGAAGGCCACAGGTTGGGGGATGATTATCCTTGGGGCTCTTTATTCATCCTGATTCATGGAGAGAATCTGTTTGGGAATACTTTTGAGAGGGCTGTCACAGAGAACCAGCTCTGTGGTTCAGTGGTCAGACTGCTCCCAGTAACACTGCATAACTCCAAGCCGGACTGACCACAGGTCTGACCCATTTGACCAAGATCTTATGAAGAGGGGGCTGGGAAGATTGATTAGGAACTTCAGAACATGTACCACCTTCCCTGGTGCTTTGACCCTGTACCACCTTTGTGTTTCCTGCCTTCCTTGGTGACCTTCCATCTCCTCTTCCCACTCCTCCCATTTTAAATAGTTCAATTCTAAGGTAGGCACGGTGGTTACAAGAACTCTGGAAAGGAACTGTGAAGAAGGGAACTAGGCATAATTTCCTGGGCCACAAGAAGATTATGTGCTCTGTGGTCACAGGTAAAGCCCATAATCAACACTTAAAACTCTTCTTCCTACATTCTCTCTGTTCATATCAGACTGAGACCTTGTTCCCTTCATCTCTTATTCCCTTTGCAAGCAGAAGTAATTACACCTTGCCCTCTCCAGAAGACACAGAAGTAATGGGGCAGGGTGATTTTAACTGTGTTTCTTATTTTTCTGACTACATTCTCTGTAAGGGAGAGACATGACAGTTATGTTCTCTCATGGGAGAAAATAGATCTGTTCAGTACACTTCTTTAATGAATGGTGAACTTCTCTTTTAGTTTTCCCATTCTCAGCCCTTATCCTAATGCCTAGCATATAGTAGGCACTTAAATATTTTTTGATTGATTCCTTCTACCACCAAAACCTGTTTGTTCAAAAACAAGGCAAATGTTATGGATGGATAAATGCAATGTATGTGAATAACTAAGGCTGTACCTGGTAATAGGGAATCTCTCCATTAACCCTTATCCTTCCACCGGCCCTTCCACAGTGTGTTGTGGTTGGGAAAATTTTGCCCTAGGCTATTAGTAGAAGGGCAGAGTTTCAAGCTCTAACTCCCATTTTCCATCCAGGAGATGGCTATTTCTGGAGATGGCCTTAATCTTAAAACTGAGGATCTTCAAGAATTGTGTTTTACAACCATCATTACTAGCATATCAGATACGACTGAAGAAGACATTGTGACATGTTGGGATTCTTGACTGCCCTTTCCCTCAACACTGGCTTGAAACACAAACAGCTCAAGTTTAAGAAATAAGAAATAGTCCTTAAATCTTTCTTGCCATCCCTAGTAGGATACACTGGGAGGTAGATGGGATGGATATAGCCAACTTTTAGTGGCAAAGTAGCCATTCTATTTATGGCTATTTTTAGATCACTATCCAACCAACCACTTACTTCTTTGTAATTCTCATTTATGGGTTTCTCTTAAGTTTATCCAATATCCTGAAGGCTTTTTCTGACTCTTGTTGGAGTTACCTGATATTTTCATGATTCCAAAGTCTTTGTATCACTGGATTTTCTCAGGCAAATCCAACTAGACTAGAAAGTCTGATTGATCACCCAAAGATCTTGGTGACCCCATCCATATGTAAGGTGTGGATTTTAGGTTCCTACTGAACAACAACAAAAAAAAGAACTTATGCCAAAGGAACAGTCACAATCCTTAAACATGTGTGCATTTCACTTCAACCACTGTCTTTCTCTTAAATCTGACCATGGAATCACAAGCTAGGCTTTCAAAACTATTACAAGTATGAACAAGGAAGGGATGGGTACGCCACTTGGAGCATATGGTATAAGAGAACATGTTTAGAACTACCTAAATCCTATTTTTGCTTTATTGGGGGGGGGGGGGTGAGTGAGACAAGGATTTGAAAAGTTATAGGTTTAGATTACCAGAGCTCTAAAAATTTTATCTCTTGGTTCTCTTGGTTTAAAGTCTTGGGAAGATGTGTTCTCAGAAACTCCGTGGCTAGTCTTTGTGATAACATGAGAGTTTACAATTTTTGAAACTGCATTATAATGCCTATCCTAGGACACCATTTTCAGAAAGATGACTTTTAGTAATTACATTCACATGGGAAAACTCAAATAGAAGCACAATGAAAGAAAAATATTAAAAGTTATCTGTTTTTACCTTTTCCCCCCATTTTCTAACCCCTTACAAGTCTGACTTTTGTCACTTTCTGTCCAATGAATTATTCTTTTCAATTCTTTCTGACCTCTCTGTAGCATTCTGTTTCCTTCCTGATAATCTCTCCTCACCTAGTTTTCCTGGTTCTGTTCTCTTGTTTGGTCAACCCATCACCTTTGCTTGATCATCATCCATATCATGTCACCTAATTGTGAGTATACCTCTAAAACATTGTCCTGGGCCCCTTCACCACTCTACCCCCAGCTCTAGTTCATTTAAATATCTATAAAGAATAACCCCTAGATTTGTATACTCAATATCCGTGTTACACTACTCCAAACCTCCCTATTTCTGTGAAGACCAGGAACCTTTTAGTCACCTACATTTACAACCCTTGTTAATTGACTAACTCATATCTAATCACTCCCTCATCACCTCTCACCTAGACTTTTAAAATAGTTTCCTAATTGGATTCCTTGACTCCACACAAGCTACCAGTGGTACTTTAAAAACACAGCAAGCATGTCACTCCTGAGCTCGAACTGGCCTTCTTGCTGTTCCTCACTCATGGCACATTCTCTTATCTCTGGGTTTTACACAAGCTTGTCCCTCATTCCTGCAATGTACTTCATATTCTTCATATTCTTGCTTCTCAGAATTTCTAGTTTACATTCAAAGCTTGGCTCAGGTATCACCTGCTACAAAAGACTTTACTACTCCTTTCTCTGTCTTCACTTAAACTGCTTTGTATTTATGTTGTACATATTTACAAACACACATGTCTATATAATAAATAGGGGTATCCTCTAAGTGCTTGAGAGCAAGAACTGTTTGATTTCTTTTGTCTTTGTATTCCTAGGGTCTACCATACAGGGGTACTTTAAAAGATTATTTGATTGAAAAGGATACTCAATTTTTAACGGCAACAAGGCCGTATTTTTAGATAAAATACTGAACTTTTCTGATCCAGTTTCCTCATTCTTAAAAATGAGGGAACTGAATTTGGAATAATGCTAAGATGGTCACACCCTTTACCCCAAAGATCCAACTGCTAAGGCATATACCATATGGAGATCAAAGATAAAAAATCAGTTAACTCCAACAAAGTAATTCACAGCCGCACCTTTTGTTGTAGTAAGGTGGAAATTAAGTAAATTAAATTGTAACATATGAATGTAACAAATATTACTGTAACATGAGAAATAAATTCAAGAAATGTAAGATATAAACTGATGCAATAAAATAAGCAGAACCAGAAAAATGACACACACACATGATGACTAAACTATAAATGGAAAGAGCAAAACTTAAACTAAACACTAGTGGTTGAGATCCACAGCTATGGAGTATAACATATACAGTCAGACATGATGTATTTGTGATTTAGCTGAAACTTTTAAAAAATGTTACAAAGGATGGCTTGAGTAAGGATACATTCAGGGATGATTTTTTTAAATGAGGAACAAATTTATAGATTACATAAAAATTGAAGGGAGAATGACAGAAGTGGGATCCAGATTAATAGGCTAGAATGGGACAAATCAAATCAGATGAATTTCAAGTTGGAGGAAGGCACTGCTACACAACTTTTAGGAAGAAGTTCTGGACCTGTGATTTTTTTTGGCACAGAGAAATTCTTGGTGAGGAAAACTTCCTCTACCAGGGCAGACTAATACCTTCTCTGTAACTTAGATGTTTTACAAGAGAACTGCCCAAAGTATAGTTGTCCAACTATCAGCCCAAACCCCTTTAGTGCCAGAACCAGATGAAAATGTAAGTAGGAAAAGTGTAACAAAATAAAAAAAATACATTCCAACAGAATGTTAACTTGTGGTTTTCTAAGTCATTATGTTTCTACTGGAGTTTAAGTGATTTACTTCTCTAGTCAGCATGTGTCAGAAATAGTTCTTGAACTCAAAAGTTTTTCTGGCTTTGAGGTTAGCCCTCTGACCACTTACTCCATGCAACCTCTAGTTTGATGAAGGCAGTTAAAATGTAAGCAAGCACCTTGAGGGCAGGTCTGTTTGTTCTAACTTCACTGTATCTTCCTCTACAGCACAAAACAGATGCTCAATAAATGTGACTGACTGAACAATCACTCTGTTCCAATGGCTAGCTATACTGTCCTTTAAGGTTTCCAGAGTCCTTTTCCTTACAGTGACCAGATAAGAGTATAATTATTTCCATTTTACAAATACGGAAACTGATGGCCAGAAAAGCAGAGTGACTTATATGAAAGAACAGGTGCAATCAATCACTAAGTGCCTACTAGGGCAGGCGCTGTCACCAGTGTTGAGAATTAAGACAATTTAAAGTCTCTGCTCTCATATAACTCATATTCTATATCTAGTAAAGATAAGAATTACTAAAAAGCAAAATGAGTAATGGGGAAAAAAAGAGATGGCAAACAATGTAAATGATTCGATCCTGAACTATTTTTAGGAAACAACTGACCAAAAAAAGGGAAATAAACATCAGAAATAATATTGACACCAATTATAATGCAAAAGTTTAATCAATGTAAATTACCAAAAGAGCCCAGAAAATCCCTTAATCATCAAGCATTTTACTTGCCAAGAAATCATCCAAAGGCAAAACTGTTAAGAATAATGATGGATGATTATGAACACTATTTTCTCTCAAAGCTGAGAGGGGAAAAACCTATTTAAAGAAAGCTGGGAAAGAGATCCAAGTAAGCCAAGTCATCCCAAGAGTATTTAAGGATGAAAATGGAATGAGAATAATCAGAAGAAAAATGAAAAAAAAAATTGAAAATATTGTAACAAATTTTTCCCCATCAAGAACCACCAATACTTGGACCCTGACATCACATTCCTAAGATGAACATTGTTCCCAGAAGGAAAAAAAGCATTTAAGCACTTATGTCCAAACTATACAAAGAACCAAGATGGGGAAAACAGCCAGAATGAATCTATCTATGGCTAGAGGGGACATATAATTGTAAGGGTGTGGAGGGATCTATCTACAAGGTATCTGATGGAGAGGAGCTACCAAAGATGAGAGTAAATCTCAGACTTTATTAATACAAAATCAAAAAAACCCCACAACACCATCAAACTAGTGACCCATATGACTACTCTCCCATCTCTACAAAATGAATCATCTTAAACACAAAATGAAGGCATCCAAAATGAGAACGCATAGGGAATGAGCACTTTCGTAAGTAAAATTCATTTCATAACTGAAAGATGTAGAGAATGTAAGATCCCACCGCGCTCTGTTGACTAAAAACTAGAATACTCTTCCAGAATTCATCTGACAATCCATATGCCTACATTTAAAATTCCTTAATGATTATGGTTATTACTTTTTATTTTTTAAGTTATAATAATCTTGCTGTGCTATTCTCTGATTATGTTAGGCAAGGGATAAATTGGGGAAATACATACTTGTCAAATATATTCTTTTAGAGTCCAAATTGAAGAGAAACGGTTTGATGTGGATAGTTAGGTCATCCAAATGTTTTCCTTAAGAATGACATTATATTGGTTGCATTAAGCCCTGGAAAACTGAAGAGCCTCTGGAAGAAATTTATAACCACCCAAGGATATGGTTTTGACCATCTATACAAGAAAGACCACAGTGGATGTAGAACATCTTACCCAGATCATGTAGAGTATGCACTTGGCTGCACAACCTAGCACTTGTGCAACAGTACATACAGACAAGTTGACCCCAGAGTTGAATTAGGGGGAGAACAGCACATGGAATTACCTTCTGGAAATTGCCCCAGATGAGCACCCAATTTAATTACAGAAACAAAAACAAATCATTTTGAATACCAACATATTGCTAAGTGTTGCTGTTTGGCAGTGACAGGCTTAACAAAAATGAAATTTCAGTATGAGCAAACTGTAATATGTAACCAGTAAGGAACTTTTAAAAAAAGAATAAGCATAAAAGATGTCATCAAATAATGAGGAAGAAGAGATGGATACATACTGAAGCAGGAAGGTAGAGCGCTCTACTGGTATCTTTGTCTGGTCAAGAGAAAGCAAGAAAGACTTCTAGGACACTGGGTTGGATATCTTTTGTGCTAAACTTATTGGAGGCCATGGATAAGATACACATCAAGCATATGGGTTGCAACCTGGATCACTGGAGGTAACTTCGAATTGATGAGCTAATAGATTCACAAAGTAAGACAGAAACTTCTAACTTAAGTAATCCAACAACCCAAGGGGGCAGGAGGAAGAGGGCTGCCTTACTGCACACTCAGGTCCCATTATTTAAAACGAGCACAGAGAAGAAACATGATAGATAAATTCTTGTCAAGGATGTTTTAAAAGAAATTCCCCATGGATGTAGAAAGACAGGAAAAGAACAATTAAATGACTACAACCTATTTTTTTTAGGAGGCTAGTCTCCCTATCTCACTCAGAAATACAATGGTTACTCCTGGGGTCCAATCCAACTGCTGACCTGGAAGGCCAGACCTGGTGATTTACCCCACTTTAGGCAGTCTGGTCAGCCCCCTGTTCTCAGAGGCTCACCAATACTGGTATGGAACTTAGTTTGGATGCCCTATTAGCTTTAACTCTACTGCAGCTAAGAATTCCCAAGCTCAAATAATCCACCAGCCTCAGCATCCCTGATAGTAGTTACTACAGGTGAGGGCCATGATGCCAGGCAAGATTAACCAAATTTCCTAGAGTAGCTCTTTGGAATATTATCAAGAGAATGAAAGTGGGATTGCACAGCCATCTGCTTTCATTTCCTGAAGTAGCAATCATGGAAACAACACAAAAATGCAATATCCACAACTAGATTCTCTCCTTAATAGAGCAAAAACCTGTGTCTAGCTGTTTTTATCCTCATGCCAAAGAAATGCCCTGAAATACCTAATACATCTTCATAACAATTAGTGTTTACTCTTTCTAAAAGCTACATCCATTCCCCTTTTACCCACAAATCCTCACCATCTCCTTCAGAATCTTACTTCCCATACTCAAAAAATATGAATCATAGCAATAATTCACTTTTCAAAATATTTCACATTATTATCTTATTTCATCCACAAACCAATTACTACCAATTTATTAATGATGGAAACGAGAAATAAGCTTGCCTGCCCTGAAACTAGACCAGGCCTCTTGAACCCTAGGCTCCATTAGACATTAATATAAGTAAGAAATTAAACAATTTCAAACTGGTGACTTACACCCTCACTATCTAATCATACAGGATCAGAACAAATGGTCACCCTTGCCAAGAGCCACAACATATAGGCTGGTTCTCTTTAGCTAGCAGCCCAAGAGAAAAAGAGAAATTTCTTTCATTTGGAGTGTAGCTTCTTAAGATTTTGAATTACAAACTGAAGGAGACCCTTAAGCTTATGCAGTTCAACACCCTCCCCACAAAAAACCATTTTACAGATGATGAAACTAAGGGCCAGAAAGGTTAAATGACTGCCATCAATCACACAGGTATTAGTAGTGATAGAGACTGAGTTCATACTCTAGTGCTGCTTCACTATATACCACCCTGCTTCTGTGTCTGGGAGGGAGAAAGAGATGCACACACAGAGGAGGTTCAGACCAAGGAAAGAGCAGACAAAACTTAACAGTGACAGCACATTTGCCCCTTCCCCTCAACTTAAGGACTCTGGTCCCCAATCTCTTACCTCTGTATTTCCTTGATGCCCTGGTCTTGTGACAGACTAGGGTTGCACCTTTGTCCTTTTCCCCAGAGAGGGAATTCCAGGCATGTTGAGTTAGTTTAAAATTTTATTTTTTTTTCTGTTTTTTTTTTAAATATTTTTATGTAATAAAAAGTAAAAGTCCTTGTCAACCATCCTTGTGGGGCATCTGTCTATGTGTCTGTCTCAGGTTAATGGGAAAGAAGGGTAGGGAGCCCAAGTCTGAGGTTATAAATAATAGAAAATAAAAGATCTTCCGTCTCCAGCGGGGATGGGAGGGAATGAAAGGGAGGGGTAGGAAGAAGGATGGGCCAAACAGGAACCTTCCACTCCCTCTGGACCCTGGCCCCGCCTTGAGGTCCCTCCCCCCATCCCGCCCCCTGCCCCATTCAAGGTGCTTGGTAGGAGTTCCCTACTCCCCCTGTGGGGGGTGGGCTGGGGAGGGGAGTGGAGGGCTAGAGAACTGGTCCGAGCTGCTGGGGGAAGAGACATAGGTCACTCCTCCCTCCACTCAAAGAAGTCTCTCAAGTGACGGCCAGGACCATCTTCAGTTCCCCGGGGGGTGGAAGGGGAGCTGCTGGGAGGGATGAGATTGAACTGGTTGAAGGGGAAAGAGAAGAGATCAGGAACATTAGAACCTAGCCATCTATCCCTTAGTCCAGTGCTGTCCAACTTCTTTAAAGGAGAAGGCCACATTTATGTAAAAACAACAACCACAAAGTCCAATGTTAATTAGCCCTTTCAACATGCCTGTTTCTCAAGTTACTTTTCATTTCTCACAGGCTCTCACTCCCTCCTTATCAGTCTCATTCCTGTCTTAACCCTTCCTAATTGGCAAGCTACTACAGCTAACCACAGCTTAATAAGCCACAAGTCGGGTTATTAGGTGACATGTTCAAGGACAGAGTGCAAAAGAATGGAGTAACAAACTAATCAAATTCAGGCAGCAGCTATGGCCTACAAACAACATTAAAACCTTTTGCAGACCAGATGCAGCGTACAGGCAAATCTATCAGGCAGTCCCTTCTGACTCCCATTCAGTCCCACAGTTCTTTCTTTCCACCAGCCTAAAATATTCCTCGCCAAATTCCCTTACTCGACTGGATTTCATGAATCCTTCCATCTACCTCCCCTCTTATATATTTATCCCTCCCTTCCCAGAAAGGCAGGTAAACATGGCCTGTCTGCTCACCTTGGTGGTGTCCGATGTAGGTGTAGGGTGAAGGTGTGGAAGCAGAAAGAGCAGGCACACCACTCTGGGGCACACCCCCCTGAGGTGGACCCCCATGGCTCTGGGGTGGGTGCAGCAGCATCACCTGGGGTGGGTGGGGAGCCCCAGGATGAGGGGGTGGGGCTGCTGTGATTCCAGTCTGGACATGGGCCTTCAGAAAAGAAGCAGATGTGAGGACTAAGTAACACAGAAAAACTATCTCAGATAGTCACTGCAAATCATGAGAGGAAAAAGATTACTATTGGTTTGTTTTTCCACTCCAAAACAGGAGAGATGAGAACACATTATTAACGAAGGCTATTCAGAGAAGACAAATTTGGAAAAGAAACTTATGACTTGGGAATGATTACCATGGCCTAAATAATGTGGGTCGCATTAAAAATCATAAGAGAGGAGGAGTTAGTGGGACATTCAACAAGGTTAAGAAAACTACTCTGGTGGCCAAAATAATCAAGTCCTATAGTGTAAATATACTAGAGGGTAAGTTTATAAAGTGTTATTTTGGAATAGTTACCTGGGTGACATGAGCCATATTGGTGAAGCCGTGGGGTAGCTGCTGGTGGGCATGGATGGCATAGACTGCAGCTGGCTGAGGGAAGCTGCTCTGAGGAGACTGGGCAGAGGGTCCCGGTGGCAGAGACGGTGGTGTGCCTGTTAAGGCACCTGGATGGTACAAGTTCTGTTGTGGCTGCCCACTACCCAAGTGTGGTGGCTGCCCTGCCTGATGCTGCTAGAAGAAGAAAGAGCATAAGTTCCAAAGCCAGGCAAGCAGCAAACTATTTCCACATCAAATGTGCCACCTCGAATCCTAAACTCCTTCTGATGGTATAGCCATTCTCTATCTCTCTTTCTCCCCAGTTCTACCCCTATCATTTTATAACCCAAGTATTTTGCCTCAACTCTTATTCATCTCCCACGTCAGGCACCTGGACAGGGCTGGGGGCCGCATGCTGGGACTGCGGCTGGCTCCCAGTAGGGGTGGTGGCTGGCTGCGGCTGGTGGGCATGGAGCTGCGTGGCATGGTGTGGATAGGACTGGTGAACGGTGGCTGCAGCAGGAAAGAGGGAGAGAGAATCAGCGGAAAGAATGCACGAAAAGGGCAGGGAGCTTATTTCAGGACAAAGAATCTAAAAATTTAAAGGACTTACCATAAAGGGCTTGGGGAGTGGGCTGCTCTGCTGGAGGGTATTGAGGAGTAGAAGATGAGACGATGGCCTGGGGGTGGCTGCCTGACGTCAGCATCCTTGGGTTACTCTGAAGCATTGGGGCAAAGACAGGCTAGAGAATGGGGAAAGAAGGGAGTCTAAGGGAAGGCCCGTTTTTCCTTTCTGAAACTTTCTATACCCCTGACAAATGCCAGTTTGTATGTGATCTTATCACACACCCCAATCCTGGAGAGCAAAGAGTAGGGTGGAAGAACCTAAGGATATTCTCTTACATTAGTCCCATCCCCAATTACCTGTGAGGGATAATGGGCCATGGGCTGCATCATGGTAGGCTGGCCTGGGAACTGCTGGGGATTATAGGAGATATAGGAAGAATATGGTGTGGCTGCCACCAAAGGGGGCCCTGCAGCTGCCGCCGCCTGCATAATAGGGGGTGCTGAGGCTGGTTGGTGCTGGTCTGAGCGTTGGGGGGGCAAGGAACCTGTAGATGAAAAGGGAGATAGCTTAGGCTCAAGTTAATATGGAAAGAGAATGAGAGTTGATGACAGATGGAGTTATTTCTAATTCACCACCAATTAATAACCAAATATCCCCCAATCCCATAAGGACAACTCATATGCTGCTGCATGGTTCAGACCTGTATTCCCCTACTCTTACCTTTAGCTCCCCGGTACTTGCCCTGCTGACCAGGCACAGAGTTAGATACGGGGTATGGATACATCTGAGGAGCCTGGAGAAATCAAAAGGACCAGAGCTGTGATTCCCTCGTAAATCACCCAATCGGAACTGTTCAGGTCCTTTCCTCTCAGGCAGCAGTGACAAATCCTGAGGGTCACATACCATGTTTGTTCTCCTCCCCAAGCCCCTTTTCACTTCTCACCTGTACAGCTGGCCCCATGTGGATCTGAGGTATATAGGAGATGTATTGGGGGCTATACATCCCACTCTGGCCTGCTGTCAGCACTGGGATTGAAGGAGTTGAATGAGTCCGGGGACCTGGGGAAGTTGGGGTGCTGGTTGACTTGTTCTATGACAAACAAAAGGGGAGGGGAGTTAAGGGAAGATAATACACTTCCCTAATGTTTCCCCTAGATATGCCCCCTTTGTCTCTTTTCAACACTGCCTACTTCCAGGTAAGGAATAAACATTATGAACTGCTGTTGACCCCCCACCCCTTGGCCATCAGAGAATTCTTTATCCCTGTCTTCTCTCAGCTCTCAAAAATCTCTTCTTTTTTCTGCCCCCATCTTACCACAGACAACAGAGGCTTTGAAGGGTTGAACTCCTTGGCATTGGGGTTCAGTGTCGACTTCTTCACTTGACTATGAGAGAAACACAAGGTTAACAATAGTCTCTTAGAGGCATAATACCCTGATCTTCCTGCATTCTTCCTGGATTCCTTCCTTCTCTCCCCTTTCCCAAACATGGTCCCCACCCACTTACTCAGTGACAGGTCCCTCTTCCTTGTCATCCCCCTTGCTGATGCCCCCAGGAGGACTGCCCATTTGGTTCTGTCGAGGTGTCTGGGCCTGCTCTGGTCCCTCAGCCCCTCCTGTTGAGGGGAGCGACAGTTTTTCCTCCTTATCAGGTGGAGTTTCTGTTTTGGAGGAGCCAGAGGACAGCAGGGGTTCTGGAGCCAGAAGACCCTCCACCTCCTTTTCCTTTCCTTTGGCTTCCACCCCACCCTCTTTGGGTCCCCGGGGGGAGAAAGGGTCCAGGCTGGTCTCAGGAGAACTGCTGGACTGGAGCTGCAAATAAAAATAAAAAAACATTTTAAAGGACTTTGTATTCACTGTTCCACCCCAGCTCCCTCTAAATTCTCTTCAAAATCATCTCTACTTAATCCTCTCCAACTTTTTTTGTCTTATTTATGTCTTTCGACATTCCTTGTTTGTAGTTTCATCCTCCAAAATCTCTTTTCCCTGTCCATATTTCACAACTCATTCCCCTAATTCTCCCAATCCTCACCTTAAACTGAGCCCCAAACTTCTTCAGTTCTTCCAACTGATAACGTTTTTGTTCATTCTGAAGGCCAGGGGCTATGAGTGGACAATGGAAAAGGGAGTAAGATATCATAAGGAAGTATATCCCCTCCCTTGAACAGCTAAATACGGCCTTACGTGCAGAAACGAGGGGATGAAAAAAACAATACAGAAGGAGTCTTAAAGGAATGTAATAAGATATATTAGAATGGAATCCTTAATAGCTCTCTTATCCCTTCCCCATTATTATTCTTAAAATATACCGAGAAAAGTCACCTAACATTCAAGGATGAGAAAAAAAAGACACCTAATGTTCAAAGATGAGGAGGCAGAAACTAATCTTCACCTTTCCCAGCTATTCGGGTTAGCTCTGGTGGCTCCAGAGTTCTCCCAGGTTCCTTCTGGGGTAATTCTTTTCCTTAGTGCAAAGAAAAATTTTAAAAAAAGAAAGAAAAGATACACATTATAAGACCCAACAAGGACCAACTAAGTCTTGCCCTTTTCTCTTCCCTTAAGACTCCCACCATTCCCCTTACCATCATTAGGAGCTGTAACCTTTGGGGAGGTTGGGGAAATAGGACCAGCTCCAGGTTCCATAACTGACGAAACTGGAGGAATGGAGGCTGTAGAGGTGGGCACTGCAGAGCCTACAGGTGGCTCAGGACAGGAAGCTGAGGCTGGGGCAGGAGCAGCTGACTTAGGGGAACGAGGGGGATACATCCGACCAACTACCAGAACAGGGGCAAAATGTTTTTTTGTAGTCACCGAGTTAAACAATAGATTTATACACTTAATTCAAATGAATGTTAAGTAAGTACGTATTCCCAGGCACTGTGATCCAGAGCCTCATAAATACATATCCCAAGAAAGGAGAATTCCTTATTATTCTATCCTCCCTTCCCAATGCTTTGCAGGCATTCTTCCCATAATTTCTCTTTAATCCTATCCATGGATACTTTTCCACAATTTATTCTCCTCTCTTTCTCTCATTGTAATTTTTATTTCCTCACATACCACATTTCAGAAGTCTTACCTGTAGGAGGTGGCACAGAAGTTTCTCCAGGAGGCCGGCTGCTAGGGGAAGACATGGTCTTTGCACCTCTAAGGGGCCTCTGGGCTTTTGGAGACATTCGGGAAGGACCTAAAGGTAAGAAAAATGATCTAGCAAAAAGGGCAAATACAGTTACCAAAGAACATTACTAACATTACCTTTCTGGCCTCATTCTAGTCCTGCTTTCTCGATTCCCCTTTCCCCTCCATGATCCCAACTTACCTCCATTGATGCCACGGGACTCAGGACCAGGACTGGGACCACTGTTGTCAGGGTGGTGGGGGCCACCCCTGGGGGGCAAGGAACCAATGCCAGGTCGACCTCCCCTGGAGCTGCTGCATCGAACTCCTCCTCGGGGGCCTCCCTCCCTCATTCTCTGGGGCAGAGGAATATATTTCCCTTCCCTAGGAAAAGGGAGCAAATGAAGTTAACAAAAAAACCAAACCCAAACCCAAAAACCACTGAGGGGTTTTATTTCCCTAAATCACTTTACCAAGGCTTTTACCTAACTCTTTTTTCTAATTTTCTTTCTGATACGGTAAGATTTGTTATAACTAAGACCTGTTACTGCAAGATAATGTATTTAACCTCACTCCCATAGAAGCCAAATCCTGCTAATAAGAACATCTATTTTCTAAGTCAGTCCCACCCTCCCAACTCTTCTTCCAATCCTGGGGTCCTTAATAATGTACTGACCTGGACACTAAACTGGGACTATCACGACCTGAGCCCTGTCGCTGCACAGAGCTATGTTTCTCCTCCTCTGTCCGTCCATCATCATTCTCCATAGCAATACGTAAGCGGTACTGGGGACTGGACTCTATTTCTCGGGCCAGCTGAGCAGCACGGAGCTCCCGCTGACGAAACTCCTCTGAGTTGTCCTTCTCCAGGGGGACCCTAGAGGATTCCCCATCCATGACCCATCAAAATCACAACAAAAGACCAAGAAAAGCAGGAGAGAAAAGAAAAGAAAAACAAAGAAGAAAGATCAGTATCAAAACTGGTGTTTGGGTTTCCACCCCTTGGACAGAGTCTCTTTTGCCACCTCAGTAGTTGCCCTACCTCCTATTTCTACCTCTGGAAGTTGTTCAGAAACTCACGTATAAGAAGAGAGGCTACTGTCATATGTTGTTTTTACTCCATAGTTTTCCTCATTGAACTTGAACATTTCATTGGGGTCCCATCCATTAGACTGCAATAGGGACAAGAGGATGAAAACACATTAAGCTTCAAAGAAGGAAAGGGAAAAAATAACAAATTTCATCTTAAATTGACTTTAAACCCAAACTGATATAATATGCCCACCAACCCACAAGCCTGCCATCTGGGCTCCCTGACCCTCTGACTATAGAAGCCTTCAGAAGATATACTGTACCATATCAGATTCAAGGTCATAGTCATCACTGTTGCCATCACCCCCTTCCCAGCGCTGTAGCACCTTCTCCTTATGTTCACCATTCACTTTTGAGTTCATGGCAATGGCAGAGTCTGTGAACTTGTCTGTGGAGATAGAATTTGAGATCAAGAATTACATGAGATCTCTTAGACTTCCTTCTACCTCACAAAATGAGGGTGCTAAGTTTGGGGAAGCTAAAGCCTCAACACAACCCCTCTTCCCTTTTTGGGGAGGAGGGGTGGGACGACAAGTGGGGTTGTGACCTGCTCAGAATCACACAGCTAGCAATCATCTGAGGCCTGATTGGAACTCAGGTCCTCCTAACCCCAGGACCAGCGTTCTGTCCACCGAACCATCGGCTGCCCTATAACCTCGTTCCTGAATAGGTCCAAAGGTAACTCAGAAGAAAAAAAAGAGAAAAACATTCCCTCATGCTGCCACTTCAGGCAGCAGAAAACACAAGGCAGGAAACATTCCCACCTCCTCCCAACACACAAGCAAATTCTTAAACATGTTATTACCCTTAGTGGCATAATTGAAGTCAACGTTTCGGAAGTGAACCATCATCACATCACTTGGCTTAAACACCATGGTATCCACAATATCCTCTCGACGGGGACCACCTGCTGGCTCAGAAGCCTTCCTATGAACCGCATCCACTGCTAGTTCAAACTGCAAGACCCACCCCCAAGGCTCCAGGTCAACAACACAGAAGGTAAATCCAGCCTGAGATTTCCCCAGAAGTATGGAACTTGCTATGGTACCCACCCCACCCTTTCTATCTCCTTCCCCAAAATTTCCTATTATACTTCCTAACTCCCAATCACTTCTTAATACCAACCATGTACTTTACATAACCTTGACAACGAAAAGGAATCAGGCTAGAGGTAATATAAAAATGCATACCTGCCCAATATCAACATTTTTTTTAAAGCTATAGTCCTTATTATGATTAAATATAAAACAACTGTAACACGTAATGCTAGGCTGGGAAGGATCTGTGCAGAACAGTAGAGTTTTTAAGACTATCTTTAATACTGACTGCATTGCCTCTCCCACATACCTCCCTTTCCAATTGTTTCCAACTTCCAAGCCAGGTACATGAATACACTTACCTTTGAACTCAGAGTCTTGAAAATACCTTCATATGTGGTACCATTTTTCACCTTTACATCACAAGTGGAACCCTGGCAGAAAGAGCAACAATTAAAAACTTACACTTATCTAAAGTCCCCACTTAACTACTTTAGAAGACAGGTACATACCACAACAGCAGTAAGGAAGTGTAGCATCCTAGAATTATTGTAGACACCCTCAAAAACCTGAAAATAACATGGAGGTGACAAATTAATAAGGGAAAGGAAGACACATCAGGTATTCTACCCTACCCCCACCTTTTTGACATTGATTTTGCCATACAATGCCTATCTGTTCCCACTTCACCCTTTTATGACCCTAAATTTAACTACTGGAAAGGCACTCACAGGTGATGGTGGGGGTCCCTTTCCTGTGCTCTGTCCCCTATAAGAAAAAACAACAAAGATGCTTTTAGTTATTTAAATCTGCTCTACTCTCCTGCCTACACCCCCACCTACAAAGGGTCAGGAATGTTTAACCCAACACAAAACAGAGAAGAAAAGTTCACTTCTTTTATAGGAGGAAAGTAATAAAGAAAGGCTGGATAAGAGAAGTCCCTGTGCCTTTTCAGGCTCAGGGCAACGAAAGCCCATAAACCAATACAGCCTTCAGGTTTGTCCTCATCTTAAAAAGATAAAGAACCAGAGAAGTTAGATGTATTATTTTCACTTCAAAGCCCACGGCCTAATTCTCTGTCCAAACCCTTCTGTGAAACGAGATAAACAGGTAATCTTTCTGCAGCTCCCCCAAAGTCAAGGGAACACACTAAGGGCTTAAAACACCAACAAGAACAAGGAACCAATGTTCGAACAAACCAAGCACATGGAGCCGATCTAAAACTAGTTAATATAAACCCATCACCCCATAGAGAGAGCCAAAGGCACCTTTAGCAAGCCCCCTAAATCGCCCATAGAAATTGTCTCCACCCCTACGAAAAGCCCCATTACCCATTCTGGGGAGAACTAACCGCCGTAGATACCAGGGTCCTCACAGGCTGATGTAACTGGCCGTTGGGGGGAGGGGGGCCGTTTGGCGGGGTGAGGGGACCGCGCAGACGCAGACACTATCCACAGGGAGGCCTCACCCATTCAGCGCTTGCGCACTAAAGCCCTTAGGCTTCCTTCACGCTCGCTCGCCTTCCCGTCCCCAGAGCGCCTGCGTACAGCCTCAATTAGCTCCACGAGAGGTATGTGTGGTCCGACAAGCTCCCACCCCCGCCCTGACCTTAGAAACAGCCAGCCGAGTATCGGACTAGACCGTGCCGGCTACAGCTATTCTCACGGAGCTGCCAAGACCGCTCTATTAACACCCTGTCATAAGACGGCACCTTCTCCACGCGCACGTACTGGGGTGCGCGCGCGCACAGGGGGTTATACAGGGTCTGCAGTTCCCTCCTTATGGGGGGTGGGGGGGAGGCGCAGCCTATTTCTTCTCTACCCATTGGCCCAACTATGGACTCCACGCCCCCCCCCATTGGCTATAGCTAGGGACCCCTTCCCGCCTCTTCCCACCCATTGGCTGAGCTTTGGGACCGCGAGACCCTTCACATCAATTGAGCCGGGGACCCTACTCACCTTTACCTCCCTCCTCTCCCGCCCCCGCCATTGATGAACCCCCTTCAATACAGACACTGACACAGATACTGACACAGACAGGGACAGGGAGAGAAAGAGAAAGAGACAGACACACACACACACTCTCTCGCGCCTCCACAGTCTGGCACTGCCTCCTCCGAGGCTGGGGGTGTGGGGCATTCCATCCTGCCCAGTCTATCTCTCCCAGTCTAAAGGAGGCAAAGAATTTCCACCCAATCGAGCCCCCAAGGCTAGCCGCCCTTCCCCTGAGCAACCTGCTTGTTGGCAAACGGGCCACCCCTTTCCCCCATCGTGCCCCACCGTTTAGCTTGACCGAGGGACCTCTCTTCCCCAAATTGGATCAAATGAAGGATCCCCCACCCTGCATTGGTTCAACTCAGGGACCCCATCTCCTCTATTGGCCAGAACCGTAGGGGCACACGCCGCTTCCTCTTTCATTCCCATTGGCTGAGCCCAAGAGCCCCCGCCGAACCCCTTCTGAAAGTTGGACTGGGGACCCTTAGTATTGCTCCCCCCGGCATAACTGCAAGCCCACCGCCCAACCTTGGCCACTGTCCCCCTCCGAAAGTGGCCGAGTCAAAGGACTCCGCGGGCTTTCCTTCCTGCCCCTTCCTTGATGGCAGACAGACGTTTACCAACAAACCAGGGCCATCGGCCGTCCCACATCCCGTCATCCCCCCTCGTCCTGCCCCTCTTCACCTGGTACTGCCAGTAGCAGCGCCCCCGGGCCGCTCCTGATGCTGATGTGTTGGCGGCTGTGGCGGCAGAACCCCCTCACCTCCCCGGCGGATCCCACTGCCTCCGGCAGGAGGCCCTAGGCCCGGGGAAGCGGCAGTGGGCGGCCCCGGGGCCGAGGCGGAGGCTGGAGTCCCCCCGAGGCTTCCGTTGGGGGGGCTGGTCCCCCCGGGAGGCCGGCGTGCTGGTGCCGGCGGCTGGATGGGTGTCTGCTGGGGCTGAGATGGCTGAGGCGGCTGCGGCTTCAACATGGTGGCGGCGTCCGGAAGGGGAGTTGGGGGGGGGTAGGACTGGGCTGGGGCCGGGCCCGCCCGAGCGCGCGGGGAGTGAAGGGGGTTGGGAAGAGAGGGCGCCGCCGTTAGCGGTGGGGGGGGTCGATGTGTGAGGGATACAAGGAGGCGGCGGCGCGAGAAGGCGCCGCGAGGCGGAAGGGGGGATCTCGCGGGCTTGAGGAAAGCGAGAGAGAGGGCGCGAGCCGGCGCGCGTGCGCGAAAGAAACAGTATGGGGGGGAAGAGGGAGTTAGGGGAGTGCGCGCGCGTATGAAAGCCCCTGGGAACGAGGGAGAGAAGAGACGAATTCACACCTAGCCAGTTAGCTCTAGGTTAAGAGAGGAGGGATAGCAAAGAAAGGTGAATTTCGCGCTCCCAGCACACTGGGAAGACTTGGAGTAGGGAATAGGAGCTGGAGTTGGGGGAGGGGGGAGTATTGAAGGAAGCGAAAGGCGCACGCGCGCGAGGTATCGGAGTCTAGCGCACCCCGTGACCGCCCGCTCGCCGCCGTCGCTTGACAATGAGCGTGTGAAGTACTGGGGGAGGGGCAAAAGAGACAAGCTATAGGCAGCCACTACGCATGTGCGACCTTCCTGCCTAGTAGGGCCAGCGCCGCATATGCAACGTCACGGTACAGCCGTGCAATCCCTGATCCTTCCGCCTTACCGGAACTCATATAATGCTCGGTTCGAGGGCAAAAAAACCCGAGGGGGGCGGGGGCGGGTAGTATTGACACTTCCTATGCGGTAAGGAGCCCACGTTTGTTAGCCCACGGAGAGCTTATTTAGGCTTTTGCTTCCCGTCCCTTCGACCGGCTTATTTTCCTTAATAACTACATTAGTAGGTATCTTGGATAAATTCAAGAAGATAATTTTTTTTTAATTCTGTTTCTTTATTAACAGCTCTAATGGAAAAAAGGGTGGTGAGGTCGTCTGTTGAAGTCACAGGTTTGGATCTAAGAACAGTTTTCTATATATTTGTTTCGAATTATGCTTTCCCCAACTGATGGAACAAGACCCACCAGTGAAGTCATCAAAGTTCTAGACGTCGAGAGAAAGCTTTTGGTGAAGATATAGTTCAGGCTCCCATTTAAAAGGAAACCTGCCAGTTTCCTATGCTTTATTACTCTAGGAGTCCTCCCCATCTTTTCTTAGTAAAACTGGAAGACTAACCTCTCCCATACCAGGGAAATGAAGGCGATGTGGAAAGGGGACTAAACAGAAACCACAAGTATGTTGACTACAACTTGGTGATTCCTTAGGTATAAATGGAGTTAGAGGGAGCATTGGACAAGATGATCTATGCCAATCCCTTCATATTTTAACTTTCTAAAGTCTTTAAGGCACATCTTTATGTAATGATATAGGATCAAGAAGAGTGAAGGAATGGTAGTGTCACCATCACCTATAAAGAAGTATTTATGTACATTAGCTTTTAGTATTTTTCTTTCAAAGGGTTTTAAGGTAGTGGGGTAATAACTAAGGTTTACAAAATGTTTTACAACTTCAACACGTGTGTGTGTGTGTGTGTGTGTGTGTGTGTGTGTGTGTGTGTGTGTGTGTGTGTGTTTCTAAGTTTCCTAACCTTGAAAGCTAGGAGGGAAAGTGATCACAGCAAGGAAGGCAACAATATATACACAAATGTGCCTTCTCCAGATAGTTACATATGAAGGCAACAGTCACATCCAGAGATAAGGGAACAGGAAACATTTAGGAGCCTAAGGCAAACAGCCAATTCAGTGACAATCTCCATTCAGATTTTTCTTAGCAATTTGAATTTGCAATTAGACATTTGAGGGTTACCAGTTTAGACCTGGAAGAGATTTTAAAGGATATTTAAGTCCACTCCCACTCCACACACACATACAGATGAGGAGAGTGAGGACCAGCTAGACAATGTGATTGGTAGAAGTGCTACAAGATTGGAGACAGGCAGATATCCAGACACTCAACAAAAGAAAAGAGTGGAAATCTGAAAACATAGGCCAATGAACTGTTTCAATTCCTGGCAAAATCTAAAACATATCATCAAAGGGATAGTTAGTAGATGTCTAGAAAGCAACATTCACAAAGTGTCAGTATGGTGTCATTGAGAACAGGTAATAATAAACATTTCTTTTTCTGATGGCATAATTAGACTTGTAAAGTTAAGGGGTATAGCATACACATAGTTTACCTGATTTTAGCAAAATATCTGAAAGTGTATATTGTGTATTCTTGCAGATACAGCAAAGAAATATGAGTAAATGAAATTTAGTTGGGTAGATTGGACTAATTGAATAATAACACCCAAAGGGTAGCCATTAATGGTTCAGTGTTACCTTGGAAAAAGGTCTAATCAAGTGTCCCAGAGAACTGTGTTGTTTAATATTTTTATAGATGATTTGGATAACGGCATAGATAGCATGCTTACTGAATTTGCACAGGACAAAGTGGAGAGTGATAGCTGCTAGGGCTCAAGATCCAAAAAAAAAAAACCAGGTTAGAATACTGGGTTAAATATGATATAGTAATTCTTAACTCTTTATTGGGTTTTGTGAACTTAAATTATTTTTTAAAAGAAATGTATTAATTGGTTTCCTTTGTAATCTTATATGTTTTGTTTTACGCATTTAAAAACATTATTGAGGAGAGGTCTGTCCATACATAGGCTTCAACAAATGCCAAAGGGGTCTGGGTCTACAATGCAAAAAAGATGAAGAACCCCTGATCTAGTCATATGAAATTTAATAGGGATAAATATAACGCTTCATACTTGGGTTAAAAATATCAAATTCTCAAGTGCAAGATAGAGAAGACAGAGCTAGACAGCAATTGTTCTGAAAAAGATCTGGGTGCTTTAGTAAATTGCAAACTCAATATGGATCAACAGTTGGGCTGTGGCAAACAAACAGAAACCTCCTTGATCTCTGAAGCTGTAGTGAGAGGTGGAGTAGCCAGAACAGGCAGGAACAGGACATCTAGAAGACTGTGTTCATGTCTGGACATTCATCTTAAGATCATTCGATGTTGATTGGCTCGAAGAGCTGGAGAGGTGTGATTGTGACCTGTTCTGAAGTACCTTGATGGGATGGGGGTCATGTGGAAGGACTGGACAGCACTAAAAGCAGTGAATGAAAGGTGCAGAGGCAGACTGATGCCTGATGCAAGAAAACTTTGCTGACAAACTCATGAAAGCCTGTGAAATGATCTGTCTGCCTCAGGAGGTAGTGGATTCTTCCTCTTTCGATGTCATCACAAAAATACTTGATGACAATCTATAAGACAGGTTGTGAAAAAGTATTCTTGTTGGGGTATGGCCTCTAAAATCCTTTTCCATTCACCTTCTGTGAACACTGGGTTAGGAAGTAGGGCCTCTAAGAGGGTTTTTCCCCATTCATGCCTCCTTCATTCTAGCCAACAAACATTTCTTGAATGTGCATTTCATGAATGGCATGAATGAAACATCACACAAAACCCCAGGGAAGGTGATGAGGTACCATCACTCTCATTATATTTACTGAGCACCCATGGATAAATCAGGTGAACAGTTTCATACTTGTGGAAATGATGGGACAGATTATTGTTTGGCAAAACCCCACGATTCGTGCCAAGTTATAAACAAATTATCTGAAGCAATCAGTCAGATGAGTGCTAGAATGAACCTCAAATTCATGTAAAATAATGGAACCATCTCCTTCATGTCAGGTGATATAAATAAAGAGGGGTTAGGGTCAAAAACTTTAAGTATTAATTACTGTGTAATGAATTACCATGAACTGGGAACATTTCCTAAGATTATCCTGCAATAATTACATTCAGTCTCCAAATCCCTCAATCTCTGGCCTAAAAAAGAAAGACACTGGATTGTTCCAGCTACCTAAAGCCACTCGATGAAAAGGATTTTAACTTTTCTCCATGATACCTTCCCTGCAACCTATATGCCAAGGTTCTATCATTTCAGTTCTAGCCTCCCACCCCTTTCTCAAAGGATGCACTGGCTTCCCTGCCCTATGGCTCAACTGGTTGAATCCTTTACACTAAGCAACATGTTCTCTCATTTTTTTCCTCCTCCAGGAATTGTTAAGAAAAGAATGAGAGCACATTATCAGGCATTCTACCTATTTTGTTCTAAAACCCAAACTGACATCTGTCTCCCCCCATGCCACCTCTACCCCCAAATAGGCTGCTCTGTTAACATCACCAGAACCTCAAGAGATGAAAGATGGCCATTCAGATCAATTTATCTGGAACTTATGGTCACAAAATCAGAAGGCACAGGGGCTGGACTTTCCTTCATATTTCTCCCTTGACTATTTCTGCCTGCTTACTTTTCTGCCCCCCTGACCTCTCCATCTGTCCCTGGAGCTGGATGATGTCTTCGTCTTGGGGAAGAACCTATGTCTCCAACTGCCCCTGGGAACTGTTCTGAAAGATCCTCATCTGTTCTCAGTGGCTGAATATCAATCTTTCCACTTGAGGTCCATCCCTCTATCCCTTCATATCCACTTGGGATTTGCTCCATGGCCTCTCCCTCCCCTCCTACGAGTCTTGTTTCATTTCCCTCAGCATCCCCTCCCTGGGTCTGTTCTTCACTGTCCCCTCCCTGGGTCTGTCCTCTAGTGGCTTCTTTATATTTCTTGTGATCCTCTGTCTCTCTATTATTTTTCATAATCTTTCCTTCAGTTCTTATTGCATCTGCCTCCTGAAATTGTGTCTCAGTAGATACTTCCACTTCTTCCTGAAGCTGTCTCTCACTCTCTCCATATCCTTCTAGGTTCTGTCCCTTACTTTCGCCTATCTCCACCAGGACATGGTCCTCCCCACCACCCTCTAATACAAGGATCTTCTCCTCAGTCTTTCTACATTCTACAATGATCCTTCTCTCCATCCTCACACACCTCACTTCCATCACCCCCACAGTCTTTCTATAGCCCTGCAGGAATCCAGCTTTTCTGTTTCTCTGAAGGATCTCTTCCTCAGACTCAGTATGCTCCCTTGGTAACAATTTTTCCACCTCCCAGTTTGTTCCAGGGAACTGGAAGTCAGATTTCTCTTGAGGTTGCTCCCTGTTCTCTCCATCTGCCAGTGTCCGGAACTCTCCCTGCTCCTGTTCTTCTACTAAGCCTGGATAATATGTAAGTATGCTCAAATGGGGAGATTTCTCTCTACATAGCAAAGAGCTCCCCATTTGCCTCTTCTTGTAACTTCCAAAAATTCCAGACCTTCTGGTTTGCCTTGTCCTTTTTCACCCCCATCTTCTCCAGGATATACTCAATTCTCCCTGTTTCATTCCTCCCATCTCCCTTCTTATACTTCTTGCTCCCCAGTCACCTCTGTTCTTCCTCAAGCTGTGGATGATGGCAAAACCTAGAACAGTAATACCCAAGGTGGTGATCAGGATGCTGCTAATTGATGGCCTACTGTTGCTCTGAACATCTTCCCATCATTTTTCTAAACGATGGAAGAAGGAAGAGATGAGTCAGTTTCTTTACCTCTTGCTCCTCCAAACAGACTCTATCTCCTTTTCCCATAAATAAATCCTAAGAATACAGACTTTCCCATATCTCTGCCTTGCTGCCCTTTAAATCCCTGAAATATGTGAGCTTCATAACTACTCACGTAGCTCTCCTTGACTTTAGGATATATCTATTTTCCTTCATTTCTAGGCTCTTCCTCCTCACTTTTCCTTCTATCATTCACAGTGACCAGAGATTCCACAATGGTTTGCCCATAACCCTCTCCCTTCGAGGAACTCTTTTCATCTCTCCAACATTTAAGGGATTTAGATCCCACCCTCTCCATTTCCTTTCCATATGCCCCCCTCCCATTTTATCTCACTGCAATCAAATTTTCCCCAAAGTTCATTCACTTCTTCCTATATATTCTCCAACCTCATCCTTCTACTATCCTAGTCATGTTCCATTCCCCTACTAGTGACCTCTGAGATGCCTTTCCCTTGTCTCTACACTTAATCAAGCAGCTCTCCCCAAACCTTTGAGAACCTGCAGCTTGTAGTGTCATCAGATCAGGACTTAAGCATTGGAAGGGACCTGTGAGATCTTTTCGCCCAACCTCCTCATTTTACAGTTAAGAAACCGAGGTTCAAAGGAGTTAAGTTCATCCATGTTGGGTTTCCCAAAGTAACAGCATGAACAGGATTCCCTCTGACTCAAGTGCTTTCCCACAACACCATATGGCCTCCCAAGTTGCTTCTCACATGTTTTCCCAATAATGAGTTTCTGCCCTCTTGCTTCACACAGTCCCTATAACTTCCTCACCTTCTTTAACCTCCATCTCTAGCATTTGTTGCAGTGGATGTTCCAGAGCAGGGTGAGTCACATGACAGGTAAAATTCGCTTCTAGGTCATGGGACTCCAGGGTCAAATTTAACATCAGCTCCAAATCAAATGTGCCATCAGGGTTTTGTGTGGGAGACCCCATAGAGATGGCTTCTGGTAGCTTCTGCCCATTTCGTAGCCACCAGGCCTGAAGGCCCCCTGCAGGGTAGAAACTTTTGATCTGGCATAGCAGGGTGGTCTTCTCTCCTAGAGAGACTTGGACTAGAAACACGGAGATGTGGGGGGCAGCTAGAGCCGTGTAGAAAGAGTGAGAAATACTAATATTAATATCTGAATTGACTTGGCCTGAGACCTAGAATCTCAAACATTAGAGGCAAGAAGTTGAATGAAGGCATAAAAGTGTTTTTCATTGCAAAACAGGGGCCACCAGAATGTATTAATGTATTAAGATTTGCACACATTAGAGGGGCAGACTTATGGGCAGTGTCTATAAGGATATTACAAGTGTCTACAGACAGAAATGAGGGATGCCTATCCCAGGTAGCTTCAGGGAACCAGAGGTCACAAGAGATAATTTTAGACAAGGTGCTGGCCCAAGGTGGTGAAAAAAAATGGGTCTGCATGGCTAGAATTCAGAATTATCAAGGACAAACAAAACTGAAAGCAAAGGGTTTGGTATTAGGGGGATTACCCTTCCTTACCAATGGCACTGAAGAGGCTCTCACTGTGCCGTTCCTCACCTCTCTATCCCACACTGCAGCTGTAGAGTCCTGCATCCTTAGGTTGTGCTCTGAGTATTGTCAGGGAGGCATTGCCCAAAAGCAGCTCTGCCTCAGAAAAAGAGCCTAAAGTTGTTAGCCCCCCAGACCCTTCACCCACATCCTCTTCCTCCTCCTCCTCCTTTGGTGGAAACTGGGCTACAATTTGTCCCCCTGAGGCATACCAATGAATTGTGAGTGAACTCAATTCAATCACATCCCCTATGCTGAATTGACATTTGAGCAAGTGCTGAAGAACCCATAGTCACCCAAGAGGAGGGCTCTGTGTAGATCTGCAGGTCGGAACCTGAAGGAGAAAGGTAAGAATGAGATAGGAAGGGACAGAGACAGAGAAAAAAAACAATAGATCCAAGGATGAGAAAGTAACAGAAAGGCAGGAGGAGAAACAGAGATCCAAAGATATGGAAGAGAGGAAGAAAGAGAGCAAAATCAGAATCAGCTCAGAGTCCCAGTCTTTACAGCCCCAAAGCAGACACCGAAGGTGGTAAACAAGCTTCTTAGCCGACAGTTTCAGGGGAAAAAAAATCAAAATACAGAAGGAAAGTTAGACTGGGAATTAATATATGTTTTCTGCCTGAGTGTACCATTGATCAGCAGTGATACCAAGGCTAACTTATTTACCCTGAGTCTCAGTTTCTTCATCAAATGGAAGAGAACTCTACCTCACAGGGTTGTTGTTAGCATCAAATACGATAGTATTTGTGAATGTGTTTTAAAAATCACATCATAAGATAAACTTTCATTATATACCAACTTTTCTTTGATTAAATTAATCAGGGCCAAGCTACTAACGGGTCTTCCAATTTCATATAATCAGAAAAAACTGAAAGGGCAGCTAAGAGCATAAGGGGAAAATGTGGAAAATGTATTTAGGACAAAGTAGAGAGTGAGGGCAGCTGACAGGACGAGTATCTAAAGCAGTGGGTCCTCACTATTACAACATGGCACTGTGAAAAAAGCACAGTCTAGAGAGTCAGAGGATCTGGGTTCAAATACCCGGACTTGGTTCCTGATTTTACTGCCTGTGGGACTGTGGACTTGTCACTTTGCTCTAGGCTTCCATTTCCTTCTTAGTTAATTGAGACATTAAATAGATTCTACAACTTCCAAAATCCTTTCTAGCTCTAAATCTATGATCCCACTTACCAAACAACCTCATTACCTTAATTTATTTTCCCAAAAAGGGAAAGAAATCTTTCTTCATGCCTTCCTTTCTTTAGTAAGTACCTATATGGGGCAAAACCCTGCACTAAGTGCTAGAAAAGACACAAAGATATGGTAAATAAAATGTTGAGCTGGGATTTGAACAACAGGTAGGTTTTTTTGTTTGTGGCTTTTGGGGGGGGGAGTGCTTTTTTTTGGAGGGAGAAGGTAGGGCAATTGGGGTGAAGTGACTTGCCCAAGGTCACATGGCAAGTAAGTGTTAAGTGTCTGAGGCCGGATTTGAACTCAGGTCCTCCTGACTCCAGGGTTGGTGCTCTCTTTACTGCAGCACCTAGCCACCCGTGAACAGGTAGGTTTTCAGTGAAAAATGGAAAGAAGGAAAGGGAATAAGCAAAAGCAACAAAGTCAGAGGACACAATTTATCCTGGCAGTGATGGTCAGAAGGAAAAGGAAGCTTGAAGCCACACTGTGGAAGATTTGAGTACTAGTCTAAAGAACTGAGACTTTGCCAAAGGGAACCAGTGAAATGGAATGACAGATATCACATCAGGACCAGATCACAACAGATGTGGTATGGAGGATGGACTGAAGGGAGACCAAGGAGGTTAAGAGGCGTTTATAAGTCTAGAAGAGAAATGCTAAGGGCCTAGAATATGAGGGTAGCAATAAGAAAATGAAAAACAAGCAGGGTGTGGGGGCAGATAGGAAAACTATTTCTAAGACAAAATCTATAGAAGTGATTAACTGTAGAAGGTGAATCTCATCAATAGACTAGGGGAGTCAGAAAGTACAAGTTTTATAGGTAAGATAACAAGTGTTTTTAGCTATGTTGAGCTTGAGGTCCTAGCATCCAAAACACAGATGTAGATTTTGGTGTCATCCTTCCAACTTCTTTCAATATGCCAGTTAAAGAGGTAATATTAGATGAAATCACTTTGGGATAGAAGAGGGCCAGGACAGTCTTGGGAAATGCCTTTATTAAAGGGGTAGGAGAAAGAATAGGAATAAGTGAAAGAGATGGGAAGAATGGTCAGAAAAGGAGGAGAACAAAGGAAGTGTGGTGTCATTGAAGCCAAGAAAAAAAAGATCAAAACAAATTCTGAAGGAAAGAATGAGTCCAAAATGTCAAAAACCAGAGAGAAGACTATGAGAAGTTGAAGACTGAAACAAAAACATTAAATCTGAAGAAAAAGAGGCCACTGGCCACTTCTGAGAGAACAGTTTCAGTCAAGCTATAACAGGTGCAGCACAAGTATTGGAAAGCTGATGGTCATCATAGCCAGCTTTTTCCAGAAGTTTGGCTGCAAGAGGGAGAAAGGTAGGGCAATAGGCAGAAGCTGGGAAGGTTTTGTTTTCTTTCATTGGAGACATGCATATGTTTTATTCATTCAGTTCTTACTAAACACCTAATGTATGCAAAACACTGAGATAAAGGGGTAGATACAATGTCTAGATAGGACATGGTTCCTGCTTTCATGGAGTTTACATTTTGGCAGAGTGATGAAACAAAAGCACAGATAACTACAACAGATAGATAAAGCATTTATTAAGCCCTTATGGTGTGCTGGGCATAGTGCCAATATGCAACATTACATGATAATCATGTTATAAAGATGCAAAACCCTACCTAGTAGGGTAGAAGGAAGAAGTCTGTTACTGACAAGGGAGATCAGAAAAGGTTTCCTGGAGAAGGTGGCAACCAAGTTAGACTTTAGGAAAGAGAAGACATTCCAGTTAAAGGGAACGGGGTAAGAAATGCACAGAGGTAGAAAAGCACAGGGTATATTCAGGGAGCTAGTGAAGAGTACATGGAGGGGAGTAATATCAGATAAGGTTAGAAAGACAGAGTAGTATGCACCAAATTATGGAATGCTACACATAAATCTGAACTTTACTCTTCGGGTACTAGGAAACCCCTGAAGGTTGCTAAGCAGAAGTGATATGTGGCAGAGCAGAGGCAGCATTAGAAGAGATGAAATTCCATGTCCTTCCTGGCTGCCATTACCCTCTTCCCCTACTCTGGTTGTGTTGGGGTATAGGGGAGGGTTCAGCAAAGGAAAACTGCAGTGAGTTACTGGAGCTGTTGGTATTTAGACAGCTCCCCTCATCAAACCCAGGCAGGTATTAATCATGAGCAACCTTGAAATGGCTGTTCCTGCTCTCTGTTGCTTGGAATTAGAACTTTCCTTCACCAAAAGACCTTCAGTGCCACCAGTACTAATGGCTATCCTGTACGGTACAAGCAACTCAAGTTCTACCTGGAACATACACAGACACCTTTACATCAAAATTCTAATTAGAATGTTAGGGTTGATTTAATCCACAAGTTTCTCTATACTTGGTCATTTCCCCTGATCATCGATAGCAAATTTCTATGTCTTGCTGTGATTTGCTCAGGCTAAAAAATTCTTTTCTCTGCAAGCACTTCCTCATCACTATCCACTTACTATTTGATCTCTAATTCTATCTGGAACTACTGCTCTCTCATCCCCCACCCCCTTTTATGTTTTATTGATGCTTTTAAGATGTCACTGTCACTTTCCAATGCCTTTCCAGCACCTCTTCAAACTTTCCCAGCAAAATACGTTGGCTACATCCGAAAACATATTCTATTTTCCTTCTCCCTAGTAAGGGAGGTAAGAATCAGCGCCCTAATACAATCCTTAGAAAATTATCCTTCATTCAAGATCTTGCCCACTCACACTTTTACCATATTCTGGTGTTTTCAACTGAAGACCACCCTCTCCTGTACTAGCTATTATTTATTTCATCTTCTCTGACATAGGATGACAGTAGAAAAAAATGACTTACTCCTTCTTCCCCACTAATACTTCCAGACTCTCCACCATCATTCAGCAACCCAGGTTCTTTTGGAGTTAACTCTGTCCAACTAGGGCACTCTGTCCAAATCTTTGTTGTTGTCATCTATGACCCTGGCATCCTTTCTTCTTTCTCAATGAGTTTCAGTACTTAGCTTACAATTTTTTCCTGTCTACCCAAGCATTTGGCCATCTCATTTTTGGTGACTTCAATAGTTAACGTTAACAATCCTTTACAATGACCTCCAAGGTCATCAACCTCTTCAACTCCCCACATCTTCCATATCTTCTTTTTCTTAACTATCTAACACACGCTCATACTTTAGACTTCAATATCACATATAACTATTCTCCCATAATCCTGAACTCTGAAATTCTCCTTCTTGGAATTGAAATAGTGTCCTTCCACCTCTCTCACTTCTCCTAAACCTTCTCTTTAAACCACACTAAGACCACTAGTCTCCCCATCCCTTCCTTTATTCCCAAATTCATTCATTTTGCCCTGGCTTTTCCTCCCTAATGAGAAACCCATCAACATCCTACCTCTTGCTTCCCAATCTCTATGATTTGCTGAGGCAAAAACCCATTTTCCCTGTGACCACTTTTCCATTACTACTCAGCCTATCTTCATTTGGCTCACTCCTTAATTCTCATGAAATCTGACTTCTGACTCCATCATTATACTCAAGACTTTCTCAAAGTTTTCTCTTAAAAGTTTAAAAAAAAAACAACTGATACATTTCTCTCCTACAAAGGTCCATCCCATGCAACAAAGAAAAAAAAGTCAGTCCAGTAAAAGGCACCATATGGACACATTAACCAAATCTGGCAATGTATGCAATGTTCTGCAGTCATTTTCTTCCATCTGCAAGAGAAGCAGTACATTCTTCTTAACTCGACTTCAGGCCCAAGCATTTTAGTCACGACAGTCACCCTCATTTGGGACTTTTTGTTATTTCCATTTACACTGTTGTAGTCAACTAGTGACCTCTAGGTGACTCCTACAGCATTTTCTCAATCCCTGTCTTCCTCAACTTTTCTGCAGTTTTTGACGCTGACGACGAGTTCCTCATCGTAGATGCTCTCCTCCCCTTTGGTTTCCATGAGCGACACTGCTCTCTCTTGTTCTTTTATCTGTCCTTTGTTGGTTCAGCAAATAAATCCTACTCCATAAAACACAAATACCCCTCAAGATTCCACCCTAAGTTCTCCTCTTCTTCAATACTCCGTCCCCTGGTGATGGCCTCTGCTTCAATGGATCCAATTATCTCTCCACTTCAAATAATTCCCAGATCTGTCTTGAATTCCACAAAGACCCATATCTTCCCCTGGATGTCCTATCAGCACCTTAAACTCATCATGATCATCTTCCCTATACCGACCCCTTTTCGAAGACTTCAGAAAAACCTGAACTGATGCTGAGTGAAGTCAGCAGAACCAGAACACTATACACAGTAACAGCAACATTGTTTGATGACTGACAGACTTACCTCCTCTTAGTAACGCAAAGATCTAAAATAACTCCAAAAGACTCATAATGGAAAATGCTATCCACACCAGAAAAAGAACTATGGTGTCTGAATGCACACTGAAGCATACTATTTGCTTTCTCTATTTTTTTCTTTTATTTTCTTTCCATTTTTCTTTCTCATGGTTCCTCCCACTGGTTCTATTTTTTCTTTACAACATGACTAATGGGAAAATAGGTTTAATATGAATGTATATGTAGTGCTTATATCAATCAGATTGCAGACCCATCTTGAGGTGGGAGGAAGGGGGAGAAAATTTGGAACCCAAAATCTTATGGAAGTGAATGTTAAAAACTAAAGACAAATAAAAATTAAAAAAAAAAACTCCTCCTTCTTCAAACATCCTCATTCCTGTCAACAGCACCACCTTCTCAGGTCACTCAGATTAAAAAACCTGAAGCATCTTTGACTCTGTCCTCTTCCTTACCCTGATTACCAATCAATCACCAAGGACTACTGACTCTTCTTCCTCCTCTTTCCTATCTCTCCCCTTCATAGTGATCTCATCAGTTTCAATGGATTTAATGACCATCTCTATGCTGATGATTCTTAAATCTACCTTTACTACCCTAACCTCTCTGTTGGCTCCAATCTTGCATTTCCAACTGTCTTTCAGACATTGAAATCCAGATGTCCAAAGCAGAACTTATTATCTATCCCCTTAAGGCCTCCTCCTCTCCCTGCCCTGCTTTCCCTATTACTATAAGAGGGCAACACCATCCTTCCAATCACTCAGGCCTAGGAGTCATCCTGGATTCCTCATGATCTCTCACTCCCAATATCCAAACAGTTGCCAAGGCCTGTTGATTTCACCTTTGCAACATTTCTCAAATATACCCCCTTCTCTCCTCTAACATCACCACCACTTTAGCTCAGGCCCTCATCACTGTACTCCCAGACAGCCTGCTGGTGGGTCACCTGCCGCGTGTATCACTCACTCCATTTTGCAGTCAACCACTAAAGTAAAGTGTTCCCGAAATGGTATCAACCCCTACTCTAAAAACTCCAGTGGTTTCCTGTTGCTTTCAGGATCAAATACAAAATGCTCTATTTGACATTCCAACCTCTTCAGGACCCAGCCCATTCTCTCTTCCCAACCACCCCTCTTCTTCCCCCAGTCTTCTTACACCTTACTCTCTGACACATATTCCTTGACCCAGTGTCCCTGGCGTCCTACTTGTTCCACAAACAAGATACTCCATCTCTCTGGCTCATTCCTAGAATGCTCTCCTACTGATCTCCCTGGCTTCCTTTTAAGTCTCAACTAAAATCGCATCTTCTACAGAAAGCCTTCCCCAATTCCTCTTAATTCCAGTGCCTTTCCTTGTTAATTATTTCCTATTTATCCCATATATAGGTTACTCTGTAGTTTTTTGTTTGCATGTTGTCTTGCCCATTAGAGTGTAAGCTCCTCCAGGGCAGGGATGCTCTTTTTGTATCCCCATAGCTTAGCACAGTGAATGGCACATAGCAGATGCTTAATGTTTACTGACTGATTGATTCTCACAATTTACCTTGCTACTACAAGAGTACAATTCCTCATCCACTCTCCCTTGAGTTACTATAGTTGGTCATTCTGCTTCCAGTCTCTCCCTTCTTAAATTCATTCTTCCCACTGCAAAAATAATTTTCCTAAGGCACAGCCCTGAATATGTCACTCCCTTGCTTGGCAACCTTGAGTAGGCTCCCTACTTTGCCTCTAAGATAAAATACAAATTCCTCAACCTGGCTTTAAAGCCCTTCCACAATCTTGACTCCAACCTATCTTGTACATCTGTTGCACAAGTTGTTCCCTGTGATTTGAATGAATGCTCATTAAGGCCTTTCAGAATCCTCATCTTCCTTCAAAGAATAGAATAGCTTTGGTGCTTTAAAAAAAAAACCAAAACAACCTTGTTTCATCCTCCAGCTAAAAGTTTCAATCGCTCAAGTAATTCATAGAGCACTTTGTCTGGCTCTCTCCTCTATCTCCCTGTTATGTACTTTGTATTATTATACTTATTTGTGTAAATATCAACATATCACATTCACATCCACCCCATCCCACCTTACCTGCAGGAATTGCTTCCTTTTTTTTGTTTTTAAGTCCAATCATAATAGATATTTTAACATTTGTAGAGCTAAATGATACCTCTTCCCCCACAAAAGGGGGGAAGTGTGGGTGAAGACAAAAGTTTTGAGGGACAGTGGAAGTAGCAGCAAGAGTTCCATTTTTTTTTTCTTTTTGGAGGGACAATTGGGGTTAAGTGACTTGCCCAAGGTTACACGACTGGTGAGTATTAAGTGTCTGAGGTAAGATTTGAACTCAGGTCCTCCAGGGCCAGTGCTCTGTTCACTGTGCTACCTCTCCACCTAAACAGTGCCAATTTAAAAAAAAATCTCAATAAAGTAAGAGATGAGGTCTGATGATAAGACTAATAATGGGAGATTGTGGATAGAGAAGAATTAGAACAGACACTATAGGGAATTGGATAGGGACTGTGATAAGAGATGAATAAAAAGATTGTCAAGTAGAAGCAAGGATCCCAGATGACTGTTAAGAAACAATTATTTGTTAGGGATGAAATGAACTTTGGCTTCATGGTTTCTTTTTTTCCCCAGCAGTGCTTGGCAGCTCAGGAGCAGATGAGAGGTTTACACACTGTAAACCACTGGCTGTCTAGTACCAGTTTCTTGTGAGCTGGGATGACAAGAACAGCGGAGGAATCTACCCAGAAGAGTTTCATACTGGCAGAATTAGGAGACCAGGCTTTGGAATCTTTTCCAACTACCTGAAGAATTCCTAAATATAAAGGGTATTTAGAGAAACTCAGGTCCAGGTACCACCTCTCCTTCATAATGTCTGTCCCAGTTAGTACCTTTAGGACAGAAGGATCTAGGAGTTCTTTCTGGAGAATAGAAAGGATGCAAATTCACTCTGCATAGGGATCAGAGATATAGAAAGCTGCCAATATCTAGATTTTGTTAAGACAAACACTGCTTCTTGGGAGTAGATCAACAGTTGGCAAAATGGCTTTGGATTTACAAGTTGGCAAAAAAAATGTTATCTGACCACCTGTAGTATAATGAATGATATATCTGCTTAGACTAGAGCTTTATAGCTTACAAAGTAGTTTCGAATATATTATCTCACTTCATCCTCACAATTCTGTAAGGTAGTTATGGCAGACATTGTTCCCATTTTTTTACATTAGAGGGAACTGTGGGCTTAAATAACATTTTTGACTTGTTCTAGTCACGGCAACAGTGGTGGCAACTCAGACTAGAACCTAGGCCTTCTAACTCCCTGCCAAGTCTTCTTTCCCCTACTCTACACCAATACCATGGAGATAAGTAGAAAAGGCAGGCTTTCTCTACAGTCTCACAGGGAATGGGATAAATATGACTAACAACTCCTAAAAGAGAGAATCACCTGATATTTGGTTACACTCTATTATTTCTAGGGTTACCAGCCTCTACCTAGATATTGTAAGATGTTACAGATTTAGAGCTCGAAAAGACTTTAGAGGCCAACACCCTCATCTGACAGATATGGAAACTGAGGCTTAGAGAAGTTAAGTGACTTGCCCAATGGCACTCAGCTAGTAATAAAGGATTTGACTCTAAGTCTTCCTAAGTAAACTGAGGCCCAAGGTCACATAGTTATTAAGAGGCCAGGGATCCAGGATTTAAACCAGGTCTTCTAACTCCTAACCCAGTACTCTCTACTGAACCACAATACCTCTATAAGCATGTGGTACCCTTACCTGAAATCTCCAGAAGGACTCCAGCTTCTGCCTGCTGTTTCCCAACTGTCACAGTACAGTAGTAAGAGCCCAGATCTGCCATAGCCACACGATGGAGCAGAAGGGAAGCACTGCCCTTACGAAGGCCCTCTGCACTTTCTGGTAGCTCTGTGCCTGGACGCTGGGTCACCAAGATCCCATCATATTCTGCCAGGCGCCACTGGCCATGGTGCCAGGAGACAGTGGGAGTTGGCATGTCCTTACCCACTGCAGGGAAAATGCACTGCAGGAGCACATCTGACCCTAGGGAGACCAGCACTGGAGAACGGTCCATGGAAATGTGGAAGGTAGCTGGATCAGGAAAGGAAACTCACCATGTGTAAAGCAGTGATTTGATACCAGGCAACCCCTACACCGCCTTCCCCAAGCGTGCTTTTAAAACATCTGACAGAGGGGAGTGAAGCCACAAAGTATACCTTCAAAAGTTAGCACTATTCCCCCATGCTCCCTACAGCGCTGTCTCCTGTGAAATTCCTACGGAATCACGGAATGTTAGACCTGGAAGTAATCTTAGACATCTTTTATCCAACTTCCTCACTTAGAGGCCCCCTGGCGGGAGGGCAATCTGACCCAGCGCCAGCTAAGGGGCCCTAGCGAGGGCTCGTACTCGGGCCTGCGGCACGGAGCTGCTGCCTTACCCCACCACCACACAGACACGCACTGCCTCCCCTGCTGGCAAACCCCGTGGCCTCGGGGGCAGGCGGGGTTCACGCCCCCAAGGCAGTCTTCCTCCAACTCACCAGCTCCCCCAAGCCAGAACCACAGAGTCCACTCCATGCTGGGAGGGCGAGGCTGGCCGCCCCGCACACAGCTCCCCTAACTTAGGCTCGGCTCCTTCGATTGCCGCCCTTCGACTGGGACCAGGGCCACGGCAGAGGCCGGGCAGGCGGGGACGGGGCGAGGGGCCCGCCCCCGCTCCAAGCCGAGGCTGAGGCCGTGGAGGCGGAGACACGGGGAAGCTCCTCCACCCGCGACCTCACACGCCCACTCGGCTCCCCCTGCCCGTAACGGCGCCGACTCGCGCCGCGGAAGCTTTTCCGCCGTACCCACCCCTAATCTGCCGTCGTCGTCGTCGCCCAAGCCACAAGCTGAGAAGAGGAAAACAGCCACCCGGAACGCCCAGGGAAGCGCGCTGCGCGTGCGCCTTTCTTCCCGAGAAGGGGGCGGAGCCACGGGTGAAGGTTCTGCGTCGTATCGTGAACTAGAGAAAGGCCGCGCCCGCTGATTGGCTGTAGGCTCCAGCGCCACTAGCATAAAAGAAAGGTTCCCGGGGCGAGCAGACGAGAGGCACAAGCAAGTGTGGCTCCATCTGGTATCTCAGTCTGACCGACCTTGATGATAGTTTCCGCAGTGACTCCCTTCCCCATACAAGATCACCCCAGCATCTTGTCCATACGTCTCACAAAACCAATCCAATCGCTCCTTATTTTTTATTTTTATTTTTACTGCTGTTCCTCTTCTTCTGTGGTTGGTATGTGTATACCCGAATCCACATCCAGAGGATTCTAGAAGACACAGATGACCCCAACTGGAATAACCGAAACGGCTTAAGCCGCCGAAGATGACCAGGAGTCCACCTTCCCCAAAATCAACAGGTCTTCGGGCTAGCCCTAGCCCAGGTGAGGAAGGGCAAAGGTCAGGGGGAGGGGTCTCCAGGAGATAGTAGTCGAAGGATGGGATTGATTGCCCAGAGCAGCACAGCAGAAGGGTTTACTAAAATAAACCCGGCGTTTACCATTGGACTGTAACCTGATGAGTATTTTTCATAACAGCGACAAGGAATTTGAAGCACCTTGTCAACTTGTTCAAAAGAATCTAGTCCACCCCTTGAATCACAAAGCATTCACTTATCCCCTGGATTTTTCATCAAACTTTACCCACTACTGATGCCACTTAAACCATCCTTATCTTCCCTGCTGTTCCCTAGCCTGAATTAGGGAAAAGTATATTCACTCATCCAAACTGGCTGTTTCTCTTTGAAGACCTATGGGAAAGGAGCAGGAGAGCTGATTTGTTTCCCATTTGCTGAAATGGATCCGTGATTAATTGTTGCTGTGACTACACACCTGGTTCAGGTGAAATGGCAACATGCTGATTTATAAGATAATCAATGAAATCCATACTTGTTTCCAACACCGAAGAGGTTACTTTGGTTTAACGTAATTTAAGGGTTCAATGTGTTCCTTGGTTGTGCTTAAGAGAAAAACTAGGACTATTTCTATCCTGTGAGCTACACATAAGTAGGTATTAATGATTACTGTATCTTGGAAGACTGGTTTTCCAATCAACCTCCAGCTATATGGTCTTGTGATATTTCTGCCAGTACAGTGGCTCCCCTGATTCTTGCCAAATAAAAGCCCATTTCCTTTCCTTACCAAACATAAGCCTGTCCAAAGGATTCACTAAGCTACGTGGAAAAGTGTGTAGAGTTGCAAAGTTGGAGCTGGAAGATACTAAAAGATCATCTACTCCAACAATTCAGCATTTCTAAGTACTTGGCAGCATCTCTTAAGAGGTGGTGGTGATAATGTAATGGCTAGACCACTAGAACTTGGTCAAGTGACCTAGATTTGAATCCTGCTTAGAACACCTGATAGCTGTGGCCATGGGCAAACACCCCTCAAGTAATGAGTTTCTTTATCTATAAACAGACTAATATTTATATAAGCTTATATGAAAAACACTTATGTATCTTATTATATAAACATCAATAATGCAGTTTTTACTTGAAATTATGGGGAGGTCACTATGTAATGAGGCAACCTAATTCATCTGAAGATAATTTTGCTTAAAGTTCTTTTTTGTGTCTGTTGCTTTGTAAACTTCCACCCATTCTAATTTAAAGTCATTTCTGCATTACCAGCCCTTCCTGTATTTGGAGACAATGAACATTCCCCATACCTTCCTTCCCTCCAATCTTCTCCAGCCTATTCTTTACATCAGTTTTTCATGTTTTCTGTTCAAACCTTCAAGAAGTACTTAGTGTCTGTGGGATGGATTTTCAGCTCCACTTTGGACATTCACAGCCCTGTGCCATCTAGACCTAACCAACGTTGCCATTATTGTCTTATACCACTGCCCTTTATACAACAAACCAGAACACACTATGGGCTTGAATTTAGGTTAGACTGTTTCCTAATCAAGAATGTCCTCAAACTTCCACCCAGGCAATGTGATATATAGTGGCTGGCAATAGCTTGTGACTTCAGGACATCTGAATTGTAATCTTAGTTTCAATACTTATGGTCAAACACAAATATCTTTGTTTGTTTTCCTAAGGATACTTGTGCTACTTAAAAGTAGCACAATCTACGCACCAATAAAACTGGTCCTACATTTTTGCCCTTCAGAGATAAATAAATTTAATGTGGAAATCCTTCAAGGCTCAGTTAAACCACTCCTCCAGGAAGCCGTCCCACATTACAACAACCCCATTCCTCAAAGGTCATTTTAAAAACCAGATGATTCTGAGCACACCTTCTATGACAGGTAATCTAACCAAACTGAAAGCTTAGCCATTTAAATTTGCTGTAACTATGAAAGGATCCTTGTTATCTTTAAGGCCCAGTTCAAATGTCACCTCTTCCATGAAGCCCATCAGTGGCTCCCTTAGCTAGAAGTAATTTCTCCCTCTTTTGAATTCCCACTAAGCCAATTCTACTCAGATGACATCACTTGTAGCAAGTTATTTCTACCCATATCTTGACCAGTGACATGATGGCCCAAGCTCCCTTCTTAGTTTTTGTTCCCTCAGCAGCAGGGGGCTGGGGCTCCCAGACAGCTAGGTACCTGACCAGTATTTACACTCAAGAGATTTGAAGCATAGTCAGTGTGTAGCTATTTCACTGGTAGGCAAAGTGAAACCTGTTGGGGGATGTGTAGTTCTGCCGGGGAGCATGAGCGCCAGAATATTCTGAGAATGCAGAACAGCAACACCAAAACACAGAAGTCATGACGACAGTTATGTCTCTGGGTCAGTGTGTCCTGTTTTATTCTGCATTTCGCGACCCAGATGTTCTGTTGATATGCTCTGTTCCAGGGATGAGAGCTCCATCCTTCCTTTTCATGTTTACCTGACCCTTGGGGTGTCAGAGGTGATTACAGGGGAGGTGGGCTATTTGCCAAGAGGCTCAGTAGGGGGATAAAAGAGAAGCCCCAGGAATGAAATATGGATGGCTATGGATATGTATGAATGAAGAGAACAATAAAGCTGTCTGCATATCCCCAACTCTTCTGGCTCCTGATTCTACTTTGTGGAATGCGCATCCCAGAGGCGCCCTGAAGACCCAGGGAAAAAAGGGTAAGACTGGCTGCCCTCTGGCGTTAGGCCAGGTCAGAAACCAAGAGATTAAGTGGCTTGCTCATGGGAGTAATATACAGCTAAGAGATAAGGCCAAGATCTGAACTCCAGTCTCCTGATTCCCAAGTCCAGTGCTCACTTGGGAAATAACCCAAGGGTCCTATTGAAGGTTCCAGCTAGATGGTCATTGCACCCTAGAAAAGTAGATTGAGCCAAACTTAGCTCCAAATAAAATATCTGAGAATAGGTAACCCTCAACTATGGGTGTGCAATTCTGCCTACAATGTAAGACTTGGTTCATAAACTTAATTTTGCTAAGGGTTGTTTTTTTAATCCTTTGTTATGAGAGGGTTCTCTGAGGGGTAGATGTATATATTGGGAAATGACAGGTCAGGAATCCTCAGAGGATGATAGCCAGCCTGGCAAGGTAGACCAGAGTTTCCCTCACTCAAATGGCCCCTGCTCTGCAGAGCCATAGATTAATTGATCTTGGATGCATAATCAGAGAGAGAATGGAATGCTCATTATTGACTAGTAACCTCTGCATGCTCCAGTCTTCAGGTCCAGAGCCCTTGAGTTAAGCAAAAGCCTAGCATTATGTCATTCAGGAACAGGGCCATTAAATGACCAAAAGAGAAGCAGGTATAAGGATGAGAAGCAACATGTACAGTAGGGTCCCTTCTACTTTCATAATTAATGGAAGAAAGCTAAGGAGGGACATCTGGAAGAGGCAGAATTAGGCTATGTTCTACACCTCCCCCACCCCCATTTCAACCACTATGGATACCTGTATCACAAGTGCCTATTACAAGACCAGTTAGCTTCCACCTAATCTCATGACAACACTGACCCAATTCTTCAAAATGTTCCATGGAACAAAGGGTCCCAGTCACACTCCACCTTCTCCTAACCTCTCCGGTCTATAGAATTCCTTTTCCATTTCCTGATCTCTCATAACTATTTCATGTACATACTAATCATCTCCCAGGAAAAATCACAGGCAAAAAATGTGTCACTTGTGTATCACATCAGAACTGTTTGGTCACACAGCCATAGTAGCTGGCACTTAGTGTCTGATGAACCAACTTGAAATACACAGAGATTTGAGTATTCTTTCAATGAACATTAATGTTAATGGCCCAAACATAGTTAAATTGGCCAGCACTAAGCAGGCAACTAGAAAACTAAATTACTTTCTTCCCATTAGGGAGTATGCTCTACACATATTCCCTGAAGTTCAATATACACAAAGATCAATGCTCTCCCCTCTGACCTACCCACACTAATATGAACCTGACCCATGCCTCCTTCGAGTACAGCCTTTGTTATGAGAGGGTTCTCTGAGGCAGAGATGTGTATCTCCCCAAAATACAGTACAGTCAAAATAGCTTGCAAGCTTATGGCCTCTCCCTCAAGGGGCCTAGTCTGTGGACATTCCAGTACTATGCCTGAACCACTAGTGAGTGACTTTACCCAAGTTCACAGAGGAAATCCACCCTAATGAACACAATCCATGCTGGTCATGCCCACACTGCTCACTTCCAGAATCATGTCAATACAATAACACGTTTAATTATTCTGCATGGGAGTTACATTTCAGGGGTAGGATGCCCTGAGGAGGTCAGTAGGAAGTCTGTGACTGCTGTTGTCGGTAGCCTCCCCGACGCATGTAGCCGCCCTCATTTTTTCGGTAGCCATCTTTCTGATCTGGAGGAGAAAGAAAGATCAAAATAGAAAGAAATAAATTGAATAGTTATGCCAGAGCCAAGAGAGTGAATGGGTGTGGGAGTATAAAGAGTATAAGATAAGAAAGTAGTCTCACCTCTAAAATAGCCTCCATAGGTGCCCTGCTTGTGATCGAAGACACGCTCATTGTTTTCCACCAAACTACCCAGTTTTTCTGCCAGCTGTAGGGCCAGGTTCTGCTGGGCAGTGGGCTCAGTGCGGTGCATCACCACTGTCTGTGTAGGCTGGTCCAGAGAGGCCTTAGTTTGGGGAGCACAGAAAGGAAGTAAATGGACGGGATTAGTCAGACAGAGCCAGAATGAAATCCATTTCCCTTACTCTGTTTCTTTCCTCTGAAAAGAACTGCTGTCCCCTCCCTTAAGATCTACCACCTTCCTTCCTTCTTTACCATAAGCTCCTCACTGATGATCATTTTGCTGATTATGGAGTGAACAGTAGGCAGATCCAGCTGGAACATATCAGATAAGGTTTCCATGCTGGAAAAGAAAGAGGAAAAAATTAGGAAATCAAGGCTATTTACCAACTAAGTCCAGTCTCTTTTCCCCCCCAAGACACAAAATCCTATGGCCTCAAACCTAATAGAGTCGTAGACACTGCTATAGGTGAAAAGATAAGTACGCAATGACTCTTCCTGGATCTTTCTGTGGGAGGAAAAGAAGAAAGGTGACTAAGTATGGGATCTTATCTTCCATTCGCCCCATCATTCAAGCAGTCCTGGTTGCTCCCTCCCCTCTGTCTACCACCAGCACATCAAGGTCTCCTCATTCCCATTCTTACCTAACTAGCATGGTACGGACTTTGTTGGCCTCAGGGAACAAATCCCACACTTTTCCATTCATCTTCTCATTAATAATAAAGCTGTGACAAGTCTTCCAGTCACCCATCTTCATGGCTTTAGATGCTGCTACGACATGTTCCCTCATCGACTCAGGAGGACCTAAAGAATTGGACAGGTGGTAAAATGAGGCTTAACACGACATTTAAAGGTGCAGAACATCTAGAAACAGGATAGCTCCTTGTCTTCATTTATTATGGAAAGACAGAGGTTCTAGTACTGGTGCTACCCTAACTAGCTGTGTGACCTGAGGTAAATAAATCACTCCCCACTTCATTTACAGAATGAGAAGAGACTATCTACACTATAAAAGTCCTTTTCACTTCTAACATTCTGTGAGTTCATTCAGGGAGAACTTTCTGTTGCAATGCAATGTTTAAAATCTTCATGGACACAAGAGAGAGCTGGAGAGAGGAACAGTGAACATATTCTAGGAAACACTTCTGCATTTGCAGCTACTTTATGAAAAAGCCATTGTGGGGTGGCTAGGTGGCACAATGAATAGGGCACCCGCCCTGAAGTCAGGAGCACCTGAGTTCAAATCCAAGCCTCAGACACTTAATATTTACTAGCTGTATGACCTTGGGCAAGATACTTAACCCCAATTGCCCTGCCCTCCCCGCTCCAAAAAGCAAACTAAAATAATCTTCCCACTGACAAGAGACCCGTAGGAGCAAGACCACAACCAAGCTAAATACCCCAAGATGTGGTAGCTCACCAAGCAAGGGCTGCCGCTCGCCCACTCGAAGTTGGTGATGGAACTGTTTGCTGATCATACGCCTCCGAGCATCACTTTCATGGGCTGCCATGTATGGGATCTCCAGAAGCATGGCAGACACCAAATAGACACATTCAAGCAACTCCAGGTTGATATGTAAGTGGAAGGGCACTTGACGTCGACGTTCCACCTTCTCCTGCTCCTGGTTTCGCTCCTGCAGGCTTCTGAGCAGTAGACCCTGCCCCAGCAGCTCCTTAGCACGGCCACTGGACTGAATGTCCAACAAGGCATTGTGTGCATCTTTTGTTAGACCCTGGCGGAAAGCACAGATGCCCAACTGCACCATGGTACGGTTATAAAGGATCTAGGAGGAAAGAAAAATACAGCCTGTTAAAAGGAAAAGGAGACACGTGAATTCCCACAAATGACATCTAGCTTCAATTCTGCTGAGAATAAACTCTGCAGTCTCACACAACACTGTGAACCCAGGACTTAGTATGTGAAGAACAGGCACAAAGATCTGGACCTGTGCTCTCATTAGTTTTGGTTAATTCCCAGATAAAGAAATTCCCTCTGGTCAATGCAGGTCAAGGATTTCTCAGCATCGTAAAAGAACTGCCTTGGGCACAAGATGAGGTAAATGACTTGCCAAGAGTCACAAAAGATAGCACGTGCCAGAGGTCGGATTTGAACATGGGTCTTCCTAGATGAGAGGTTAGGTTTTGTTTGGTGGAACAAGCTATGAGTATGCCAAAGACAGAAGCCTATTTATTCTAGCTTCTTCCATTTCCCTCTATAACACAAAGCCTGTCTTGATGATTGAACACTCACCCTATCCCAAGCCTCCAGTACTTTTGACACCTCGAACCTACATAGCCCTCTCCTGACAACCACCATCTGTAGTATTATTATCCCCTTTACAAATGAAAACTGAAGTTCAGAAAGAAGTGACCTTAGCTCCAGAGCTACTAAGTGCCTGAGCTGGAAATCAAACCTGGGTCAATCCTTTCCACCTACATACAACACACTTCCCACTACACCAGGGAGTCTCCTCCCTTTTTTTGGGTCCTGGAACTCTTTGGCAGCCTGATAAAGCCCATGGACCCCAGGCACAATGAAATATATCTAAGGATCCCTGACTTGAACTATGCTGAACAAATTATCTTACAAATGGCTCATAAAATGAACAGTGAAGGACTCCAAGTCCTGCTATATCCCACACCTCCTTCCACAGAAAGTGCACTTTGTAATTCACTTCAGAATGTCAGGGAATGATGGACTTATAGACAGGTCACTTCCCCTATGCAACTGGAAAGGTCTGTAGAAGTATGTACCCTGACTACAGATTCTGTTGCCAGGGAAGCTACTACCACTAGAAAAGGCTGAGATGTACAACTAGTGTATGAAATTAGAACTTTAGAATGTATTTTCCACAAATATTATGGTTAATGTAATAGCATTATTAACTTTGCATTTCAAGCTATCATGAGGCAAAATGTTTTGATAGGCTGACCAAGCATCTCAAAAGACCACTTTGTTTTTTACAGGTAGCCACATTTCAAATGTCAAAGAACTTAAAATACACAACATAGATGAAGTCAGTTAAGTAGCCTGCAGAGATCATCATTTTTATTTGTGTTCAACACCATGGATCACTTGAAAGGTTAGAGCTACAAAGGAATATTTTGGGGCAAAATGTACATCACAGATACCCTGAATGTTTAAAGGGATATTTTAGGGCAAAAAAATGCCATTCATTTGGAAGGTCATGAAAGAGCTAGAAACTCTAAGACCTAAGGAAGGCACAGGACAAGCAAAATCTACGCAGCTAGAGCAATAGTATGATTCAGTTTGGAATTTAATTTTCTTTAATACATCCTTCTAACAACCTTACTAATCTGACATTAATTCTGAATTTGTTTGAAATATTTTTGTAGTCTAGAGTATGTGCCCTTAAGTGTGAAAAGTACATGTGTACTCAGAGACAAAGATCAAAGAGATCTTCCGTATTATTTTTTGAGTTCAATAATCAGAGAAAAGTAATGAGAAGCAAAAGCTCCACTGCTAAAGGGAAGATCTGGATGTGTTCCAAGGAAAATCTGAAATTCTGAAGTTGCCCCAGTTCAAAGAGCCAAAACCAAGGACTGCTTCTTTTACATTCTTGGCTCCCCAACTAGACTAAGTTCCTCAAGTGCAAGGTCTGTGCATTCCCCACAGCACTTAGCAGTGCTCTACATGGTAGTCACTTCATGTTTCTCAATTAATGAGAAAACCAGAGCATCAAAGACATGAGGAATTAGAATCTGAGAATCTAACTTAAATGTTCATGAGCCAGACTGGTAGTTTTTCTGGTTAAATCAGTCTGTAACTAGACAGGAACCCAGAGCTGGCTCTTCTCTGTCCTGAACTCATGAATCCCTGGGCTCCTCTCTCCAACACAGGAATTGATCATGGATCCATCTTGAGCTTCCCTTTAAAAAACCTGCCCTTGTCCCCTGCTACCCTCCCACCTGCACAGGAGGGTCTGCATGCTGAATGTTGTCCTGTAGGTGGCTCATGAGCATAAGGTCCCGAGCCTGGTACCAGCGAGAGTGAAGAGCATGGTGGTAGATGTGGCAGAGGATTGCACATGTCCGAATCCTGTCTGTCCGATCCTTGGCATATATGTACTTGCACAGCCTCTCCATTAGTACAGCTGAATCCTCCCCCTCATTTTCAGCTTGATCTTGCTCTGACTGGAAGGAAGAACAAGGAACATGGCTGGGGTTCAGAGGGATAGAAACTTAAGAAATCCCAGGCACAGCATGGTCTCTCAGCACCATACTCATAAACACTAGATTTCCCAGGAATTCCAAAAAAGACATATCATCAAAAGTCTACTACTCACTCATCTCACACAAGATGAGTCTCCCTCAACGATAAATGTGGAAGTCAACAGCCCAAACTTCCTTTTCTTTTCTCCCCAGCCCTTGTACCTTGGAGGACCCTTCAGGAGGAGCAAGCTGCCGCTGATGGGCCTTATAGTCAAACTTGTAGTAGGTATGGAGCACACGGCGAAGGTAGATGCGGCAGATCTCTTCAGTTGTTCCTTTTTCCTGCAGGTAGCGCTGAACACGCTCAATGATGGCACAAACACGTGCCTCATCCTTGAGATGCTCCACATATTCTGGTGTACAGAAAAAAATGTTTTTTTCAACCCTAGAGGTCTCATAGTAACAACAGCAACTTAAACCCTTTTAAATATTCAAAAATTGTTTTATGTCCCCTTTTCTGATTTGATTTTCCAACAAACCTGTGAAGTCAACTATCATTAACGCCATGTCACAGATGAGAAAATTAAGCCTCCAAAATGGTTAAATGATCTGAACATGATCAAACAGTAAGTTCCAGAGGCACATGCGAGCCCAGGCATTCTTGCCTCCCAATTCAACCCTAGTTCTGCTGCCATACAGCCATCCAGCCCTGGACCTGCCTTCCCCAATTACTCCTCCACTGCCCAGTTGTCCAGATGGATCTACATCTTGCTCCTGGATCCAAATGGCTCTGGAGGAGAGGGAGGTTGGTGACTGCACAGACTGCACTGCCTCACATAAATCCAATTTACTTGTGCAAGTCAAGACATCACCTTCCTGATGTCATTAGTCCTCTTCCAAAAACGAAGGGCAAACAAATAACAATCTGCAAGTAGTAATAGTTTCTTTCCTTCCTTCTTAGGGAATCATACCCTTGTCTGTGGGTGCTCTGCCCAAAGGAATATAAATTTTGATCACTGAAATCTCATGATAGCTTGGGACTTATGGGCTGGACTTTTTTCCTCTTTCCTACTTACTGATTCTATAAAAAGAAAATAGAATAAAATAAAATAAAGTTCTATAGAAAAAAAAACTGAGACAATTCACTCTTTTGCCCAAGTAGTTTCATTTAGTTTCTTGAAATATCGTACTGGAAAACCAGGCTTTGATGGAGCCCACTGGGATTCAAATGGAGCTAACTGACCAGGTCTACTACTCTATCCACTGTGCCATCTAGCTGCTTTCACCACTTTACATGGGGATAACTGAATATTAGGTAGGTAGTATAGTTTTGGGGGGGCTTTGTTGCTTTCCTAGTGCTTTCCATTCATTAATAATAAAAATGTTTTAGTTTACTCAATTCAAGTAAAACAAATTATCAATTTTGAGAATTTATACACAATATTCTGGTCCAAGTCAAACTGGCTGCCTTTCAGTTTCTCCCAATCTTCTCTCATCTCCCAACCTTTGCACACACTGGAATATGCTCCCTGCCTCATTACAGAGTCCCTAGATTCTTCCTTCAAAGCTTAGCCCAAGCATGACCTACACGAAGCCTTTCCTTTCCCTGATCCCCCACCATTTTTTATATACCTGTATTGTACTCAACTTCCCTTATTTGCCTCAAAGTTCCTCAAATGTCAGGGAATAAATGCTTACAGATTAACCATGTACACCTACTGAAATCTTACTTTCAAAGTCTAGCTTCAAATGCCACCACCGGTACTTTTGAAACCTTCCCTCATCACCACATACAGAAAAATAAAAAAATCACTCCTTCCTCTGAACCATTACACAGCTGACTATTGGTAGTGCCCACGTTGCACTTAAATACAGCTTTGCATTTTGGTTATTTGTGTATGTCTTTTTTCCCCTTAGTTCCTAAAATTCAGAAATTGTCTATTGTATTTCTTTGTATCTGTCCTTCAGTCTTGTGAATAGGAAAGCAATCAATATTTGATTTGTCACCAGTAAATTTCTACAGCAGACTAGTTATTTGGGTAAAGCCATCTACCAGACAAATCATCTTTGTTGGTTGATGATGCTACTCACTCATTCACGGAACAAGACAATAATTGACAATTACTTCCACTAGTCAACCAGAAAATTGACCCCTAATAGCAATCAGAAAAATATAAATTTCAAGCTCTGAATTTATCCATTTGAGAGAGACAGTGATATCTGAATTTTCTCCTGGCAGCATTTTACATCATTTTTGTGTACTCCGGGTACCCTAAGCTAGGCTCGCACAATCTTCAGGCCTCAAAATATGTAGAAGATGTCAATAGAAGTCTGGGCCACAAGCAACCCCACATGTCATATGTTGTACAGGCCTGCCCTTAGCATGTGTGCCCAATCTCACCTTGGGAATGAGGATCTGTGTTCTGCATGATCTTGGTAAACTCTTCATCCATCCTTTCCACCAGAGTTAGGATACAACCACGAACACGAAGTGGCTAAGGTGGAAAGAAAAAAGGGTTAGTTTAAAGTAGTAAATTCCAATCCAAGAACAAGACCCAGCAGGTCTCTAACCCAACTGAAGTCACTTTTCCCTCCCCTGTCTCCTGTCAGTTGCTCATTCTCCTTTTCTTAATTCACCTGCTCAAAGTTGGACAGATTCTCGCTCTCTTCCAAGATATTCTCTCCAACAAAGATGTTAGGGTTTGCGAATAAGATGTCCATCAACTCGTTGATGCAGTCTAAGCACTTCTGCCACATCTCTGGCTGCCAAGAAGCGGGGAAACAAAGCAGTTAAGGGACACATGAATATACAGAGGCTGAACCCAGTTTTCTTCCTTTTAAGAACTTTCATCCTTCTAACACCCTGCCTTAAGCACTTTTCCAAAACAACTTATACAAATAAGATTGTGCCTTTCTATTCATCCTGCTATTCGCAGAGTAGTAAAGTCTCCACAGTCAAATTTTAAATGCTCTTTCCTCAAAGTTGGTCCCAATTCTTAAAGCCCCAAATACTTTTACTCTCACCTTCATATACGTGGCCAGGTTGGGGTTGTAGTCATAGAGGGAAGCAATGATGTTGAATTTGATCTTAACAATCACTCCTTCACCTAGATTATTTTCTGCTGTGATCTGAACCAGCAGTTGCAGCAACTCAATTTGGGCTGCACTGTGTAGGGACAGAAAAGGAGGTTTAAAGAACAAACCCCAAACCAGCAAAGTATCTCTTTCTTCCCATGGGCTCCAGTCTCCCACTTTTCCTGCCAGCATCACTTTGGTGAATGCCTTCTCTCTTAAAAGTTTTCAAATCCAAAACTCCTCCCACCAATCCTTCCTCTGTGTGGTGAGCAGAACAAAAAAGTGACAAGCCTCACCGGTCAGTTCCTTTCTTGCCACGAGCTTGCAGGATCTCATTTAGCTTCTTGACTACAATTGCATGGGTGATCTCTGTTCCCTTGGCAAACATTTTAGGCTTCTCCTAGGCAACACATGCCCCCGTCACACCCAAGCCATCAAAGTACTCTCTTTAACAGAATTCCCACCCTTCATCACCTTGATAATATTTTCAGGTTCCCCAATTACCCCCTTATTAATACCTACAACCTCCCATATACTACACATCAGCCCTGAAAACCTCACCTTTACGAGTGGTGCCCCTCCTCGAACCCTCTCCCACTCCCCGCCTTCATTATCCTCCTCCTCCTCATCTAGGCGCTTGGATTTTCGCTCATGCTTTTTCTTGGCTTTGTCCTCTCGCTTCTTCTCTGTGGCCTTTTTGTCTGTGGTGGTCTCTCTGCAACGGGAGTCACCAAGGAAAGATAGGCAATTAGACCTTGTGCCCTTTGGGCCTCAACTCTCAGCTCTGCTAGTCTACCGTGCCTCAGCTTCCCTTCTTCTCTACTGACTTAATTCCAGGCTCTAGCTGGATCCGGAGGATTTATGGTTCACCCTCAACCACAAAAGGAACCAGGACGGGAATAGTGAGCTACTTACTAACAGGCATGCCCTACACAAGTGCCCAGGAAACCATTCTTTCACAGTAATATTAATTTATCATTGTACAAACTGGATTTTTGCAACTTAGTTACCCATTTATAACGTTATTGCTATGGAACTGCCATAATACCATGCTTTTTTAAACAAAAATATGTTAAGAATTGCTTGGAGGTCATGATCCTACCACAGTAAAACCCAATAGGAGATATAAAGCCAGCATGAGGCTCCATAATTGGAGTATTTGATTTTTAAACCTAATCTAAGTTAGCTCTACAACTTCCCTTGCTTCACTCACTTTTTAAGGAATTTGGAAGCCAGCACAGTATATTTCCCATCTTCCTCCTCTGAGTCTGAGTCTGAGGAAGTGGAATCTGAACCCCAGTCTTCATCATCGTCTGAATCCTCAGAGTCCTCATCTTCATCCTTAAGGAAGATATAACAGGAGGTGGATAAAAATCAATCTGCAGTTAGAAGGTGCCGAGGATATTTCTGACATTTTCATGGAGTTTCCAGTATGTGGAACCAAATTTTATGAGGCTTCTCCATGGACCTGCAGCAGGCAGACTACCCTTACCCCCATCTTCTCCCCTAGAACTCACCTCCATCTTCTTGAGAAACTTTCGACTCTCCCCAGATGGCGCCTCAGACTTCTTCTTCAGGAAACTTGTGGCACTAAGACCATCGTCATCCTCATCTGAAGAGGAAGAACCTGGAAAGGAAGTCCAAGTGAGGTTAAACAAATAGGAACCAAGACTACAGAACAACAAAAAAACCAAAGTAAGAAACCCAGCCCCTTCAACTTCTGCCTTCTTTATTTCCAATCTGCTTCACTCTTACCTTCTGAGTCCTCCTCATTTTTCTCAGCATCCTCATCTGCAGACTGCTCAGGGTTCTGGAGGTGGAGAACAGCAGAGGAGTGAGGGATGCCACCACTCCTTGAAAACATCTGGTTCCACCCCAATAAACTATCCCCATGAGCCAACACTGCCTTGTAGCTCCCCAGGCCTGCCTATTTGTCATTTGGTCTAATCCAATGCCTAGCACAATGCTGGCATATAGCCTCCTAACAAATGCTCAATGAATGAAATGAGCACAGAATACTGCAGTGCGCTGCAATTTTCCTGACCTGCTTATAACTGGTGATCTGGGCTTCATAATCCCGATTATATTTACGGATCTTCTGACGCAAGGTGCTCAGAGCCTTTGCATTGTTCTTGTTCATCTTCTTCTTTCCCTCCTTGTCCTCCCATAGCTAAGGGATAGAAAATAAAAGTGAAAGGATAAGGAAAATAAAAGTTTGGAACAAGATGGCAAGACAGTGAGGATCCGATGTTTTCTCAATCCCAGTCCCAGGGCAGAAACAGCATCCCAGTCCTTAAGTCTCTTCTATCCCACTAAAATCCCCACCCCAGCCTCAAACCTCATTGAGATAGTCCTCCAGGTCAGCCAGGATGCGAATGTAGAATCGGGGGACACCCTCTTTGTCCACAATGCTCTTGGCTTTTCCAAATGCCTTTCCCAGAAGCTCAAACTCCTCAAGACATTTAGTGACATCTCTAATTTTCATGGCATTCCGAATGGTCCGGATAAGATTGGTCAGCTCCTCAAATCTAAGATGGAGAAGAAGGTCCAATATCAGAGAAACCCTTAAACCATTCCTTTTTAAACCCTAAATAAGAAAATCAGGAGGGGTGGCTAGGTGGCGCAGTGAACAGAGCACTAGCCCTGGATCAGGAGGACCTGAGTTCAAATGCTTGACACACTTACTAGCTGTGAGACTTTGGGCAAGTCATTTAACCCCAATTGCCCTCCCAAAAAAAGAAAAGAAAAAAAAAGAAAATCAGGTGACCCCTACACCATCTCCATCAACTACCAACATAAAAAAATTATTTTAGGATCCTATCCATAACTATTATATTTGCCTTTTGTCCTTGGCACTTCGAACAACCCGCTTAGTGTCCTCCTCGTCTTCACTCAGCAGCAATGGCCTGTGGGGAGAAACTGATCATAGGTGACCTTGCTCACAGAAGTTGAAAACATCCAATTCTTTTGACTGGGGCAGAAAGAAAAAAGGGAGAGTTGAAAGGTACATGCCAGTCAATGGAGCTGAATGGGCATAAGCTCACCTACCCTACACTTTCTCTTCACTGTAAACTCATGAATTACATGCTAGTACATTCATCATCTCCCAACCCCCCCACCACCAAATGAGGCCCACAGTATGCAAAAGCCTGTTTTAAGTATCCTGGGGCAAAAAAGACAAGTATGATATGATCCTTACCCTCAAAAAGCTTACAATACACACAAATAATTGTTGTACAAAGTTAATGAACCACGAAGGACACTAAGTGAGTACAAGAGAGGTAAAAACAAAGTGGCAGTTTGTTGTTCAAAAAGAGGAGAGGCCACGTCCTGCTGAAGTCAAGGGAGGCTTCATGGAATAAATGGCATTTTGAAGCTGGACACCTTGGAAAACTGATTGGATTTCTATTCAGATATGACATGAAGAACAGATCCCCACACAGGAGAGTAGATAGTCTGGACTAGCTGGAGCTGAAGAGGATGTAAAAGAGAAGAATATGAAATAAGGCTAGAAATGCAGTTTGGAGTCAGACAACATAGGGCCTTGAAAGACAAGCTAAAGCCTGGACAGTAAGTAGTAGGACACCATAGAAAGGTTTTAACCATAAGGGTGATGTCAATCTTCTGATCTGATAGTGTGTGCAGAAGGAACTGAAGAGAAAAATGATGGAAAGAAGATTCACGAGCTGACTAACACAATAACCCTAAAACAGCAAGTAAACTCTGACTTCCCTTTCAGTCTCCTGTGCTGGGTCTTCCTCCAGAACATGTCTGCTACCAGCTAGTGTCCCCCAAGGATCTACCCTGGGTACTTCTCTCTTTTCCATCTAGACCATCTCATTTGGTAATCTCATCATCTCCTATGGGTTCAGTGTATAGAGATGAACCAGATCTAAATATCCAGTCCTAGTTTCTCTCCTAGGCTCCAGTCACACATCATCAACATGTCCAAAATGGAACTCATGCACTTCCTTTCCCTGCAAATCTCTCCTCTTCTGATTTTCCTATTACTATTGTCAAGGAGACACCCCCATCATCCCAATCACACAGACTGACAACCCTGTTGTCATCTTCTCTCCTAGTCTAGCACTCTTTAACACACAACTCCGTTTCAGCCTTTCAGGTCCACTCCAGTCCTAGAATAGACTGGAAGAGGGTAGAACTCCTGGGCACGTGTGGGCCAGTCAACATAAAGCAGGTACTTACTGTGTACCAGACACTGTAAAATATGCCAGAGATACCAGAAAAGCAAAAAGTCCCCATCCTCAAGAACTCACAGCCAAATAGAAATAACATATAAATAATTATGTGCAATGAAGATATATACAGCGTAAAACGAAAGGTAATCTCAGAGGGAAGGAGTACAGCAAAGACCTCCCTCACAAGATAGGGTTTGAGACAGAAACCAAAATCAGAGAAGCTAGAAAGAAGCCAAACCAACCTTCTAATTCTTTCTGACCCTTTCTGTCCATTAAAATTCTCATTCCTTCCAGACACAATTCTCTCCTTGGTCATCTTGTCCTCTCCTATGGCTTTAAATTTAAACTACTTTTTAACTTCCTTATTTCTAACCAAGATAACAACAACCAATATAGGTGAAAAAAAAGCACTGACTTGGAGTCAGATGACCTGTGTTCAAATCTCACCAATGATGCTTATAACCTGTGTGACAAGGGGTCCCTTAACTTCCCTAGATCTATTTCCTCATCTGTAAAAATGAAGAAATTGGCCTAAGATTTTTTCTGATGTCCTTTAACTCGAAATCTATGTATGATCCTTCTGGTCACCCAGGTTCACAATTCAAGTCATTTATCTCTGAATCTTCTTCTCATTACTCCTCATATCCATTCCTTCCGCTGCCAAGTCTGGTCCATTCTATTACTGAGTATCTTCCTAACAACATACCACATATAATCCTCTCTGTCCACACAGCAACCACTCTAGTCCTTTTTACCTTAAATAAACTGTCAGCCTCCTGAATGGTCTCCTTACATCCAGCATATCTCCTTTCCACAATCTTATCTTCTATATAGTTGACTGACAATCTTAAAAAGTAAATTTTACCATGTCACTCCCCTGCTCAAGAAGTCTTAATAGTTCCCTTGTAAAAAAAATTAAAAAAAAAATAGTTCCCTAGTAACTAGGATCAACTTCAAACTTCTCTGTTTGGCATTTAAAACCTTTCAATAACCTGGATCCAACACATCTTTCCAGACTTGTTACATACTGCTCCCCTTTACTCTTATGTTCCGTCAAACTGGTTTACTTGTTCTACCCTTACGTGACACTGGCTACTATGCCCGTGCTTTTTTACAGGCTGTTTCCTCTGGAAAACTCTACCACCTAATCTTACTCTCTTGTACAGCTCTAGTCAAGGCTGAGCTCAAATGCCACCTCCTAGGTAAGGCCTTTCCACATTTCCCCCAATTGTTAATGCTTCTCCTATTCCTGAAATTGTTTTAAGTCATCTGTCTGTGTACATATCGTTCCTCCCAGGAGAATACAAGCTGCTTGAGGGAAAGGGCCGTTTTCATTTTTGTCTTTGCATTTCCAAGTGCCTAGGTCTGGTCCACAAACAGCTCCTTGATAAATGCTTGTTGCAAGATAGATTACTTCTCCCCTCAAATTTTTCCCATTCTTTGTAGTTCTTCTTGGATTCACTTAATCAGTAACTTCCCTTGCTTTTACTGCTGTAGAAGTCTAATCCTCCAAATACATAGCAGTGGTACTGTGTGGGACAGGGATCCCTACCCAAATAAAATAAGTAACTCAGAGGTTTCTCAAGGCAGAAACAGAAACTCCTTTACTATAATCTCTTGAGAAGGAGCATCATCACTACCAGAAGCAGTCTAGTAGGAGAGGCAAGTGACAGAAAGCAAATCTTGGTTATATACCCTAACGCAAAGAAACCCCCTCTTCACCACTGACCTTTAACTCCCACTGGTCAGGAGCTCAAGCTCACAATGTAGATACAAAGAATGTGGAAATACATTTCCCCAGTGCAAGGAAAAATATATCCTTGTTTGGCAAAAACCTCAACATGACAGGAAAGCATGGGTTTCCACTATCTTAAATTTCATGTTCCTGTAAACTTTGTAAACTCCAGTAAATAGAAACCCAGGCCTAATGGATGCTGAAGCCACTCCAAACCCAAACTTGGGTTTACTCACCCCACTCAGTACCAACTTACATTTACTTAACACTTAAGATTCATTTCACTGTCCTCACAACCACCATAAGTGCTTAGTAGCTAATAGAGGACCAAAAAGGTTCTCTAGTTCCATCCCGGACAAGAATCCTCTTCCTACTCCAAGAAGAGACATTGGGCTTGGGAATAAGAACTGGGTTCCACTAGAGACTGCCCTACCTGGTGCGACCATGAATGAGCAAATCGAGGTCCTATGTTCTTCCTCTGCCAGAGGAGGAGTCAGGATTACAGACCCCACTGGGCCATCCTGAGAACTCGAGATTCCAAAAAACTTGGTTTCTCTCTCCCGAAAGTGCCAAGCTAGTACAGCTCCTGGCCCACCATGGCTAAAAGGGTATCGGGCAGAGCCTTGTCGGAGGCCTGCTCTCCCTCTCCCCCCATTTACTCTTCTCAAAACTTCCCTCTCCCTCCCTTTCCCAAGGCACTGCTCTTCTCTGTTCTTCCCAGGGCATCCCACCCCCCTCCCTGCTCTTCCCAAGGCATACCCCACCATCTAGCGCTCCTCTTCCCAAGACATCCCTCGTCCCTCCCCCAAGGGAATCCCCCCCACATTGTTGTTCCTGCTCTACTCCTCCCCCTGCAGTCCCCATCCCCCTCCACAGCTCTTCCCGGGCCCCCCCTCCCCGCCGGCCCTCGCAGGCTTCCCGGCTCCCCCCACCCCGAGGCTCGCTCACTGTTTGCCGTAGTTGCCCCCCGCGGGCTTGGGAGCCAGCTCCTCCCCGGACAGGGAGGACTCGGACTCGCTGTCCGAGCCGGTGGTGAAAAACCGCGACATGGCGGCGGTCGCTGTGGACTCGGCAGGCCGGGCGGGACGTGGACTTGGGCCTGTGGACTGGAGAAAACGCAGTCGGTCAGAAAGGCCGCCCCTCGCCGCTCCCAAGGAGGACAAGGGCACGAGAAGCTCAGAGGAGGGTCCCCGCGAGAGTTGCTCCCGCTCTGGCCGCCTCCCCAAGCCCGGATGCCGCGAGCACGAGGTATAAGAGGGCCTCTTACCAGATCGGCAGCCGGAGGAAAATTGCTCGGACGCGGATGATGAAACGCAAGGCAAGAGGAGTGTCTGACGTCACTTCCTCCAGACCTCAGACACTTCCGGCGGACGGCCCCGATTCCATGCCTAAGGGGAAGCCGAGACCGGAAGAGGGTGGAAGTGAACCTCCCAGGGGGCGGAACCAAGAGTACACTAATTTATCACAGATTTAGAGATGCAAGTCCAATCTCGAGCAATCCCCTCATTTAGGAGGGAATAATAACTAGAGTTTTTATAGCGCTTTAAAGTTTGCAGAACACTTATCCCGTTTTATCCTTACAATAACCGTGAGAGGTGGTGCTATTTTTAAACTAATTTTACACACAGTGGGCGTTTAATAAATGTTTATTGACATGAGAAAATTGAGGCAGATAAAGCGACTTGCCCAGGGTCACACACCTGTTCGGTGTAAATGTCCGAGTTCATTTTTGAACTGAGGTCTCTGCAGGTCCGACGCTTTATCCGCGGCGCCACCTAGCGGTTTCTGGAGGGAAACTGAAGCCCAAGACTTAAAGAGGATTTGGCGAGTGGCAGATTAACGTGGGGAACCTAGGCGCTTGGAAGACTGATCTGGAAGAACACTTAGGCTTGTCCTAGGAACAAAAAAGTCTGGACTACCTTTTCCTTTTTCCTAGTGTAATTATTGAAAAGTAATGTCTTTTTTTTTAAACAAAGATTAGGGAATGGAATTAGTGGAAACCCGAATGAAATTGTTCTCTATTTGTCCTATTCTCCAATCTAGTATGATATCGAATAATAGTGGTGATAATGGACATCCTTGTTTCACCCCGATCTTATTGGGAAAGCTTGTAGCTTATCTCCGTTACAGATAATGCTTCCAGATGGTTTTAGATACATGCTACTGATCATGTTGAGTCTTGTCATCATCTTCCTGATGTCATGGTCCTCTTCACGAAGTAAGTAAGGACAAACCACAACCTGTGAGTAGTGGGAGCTGCCCTAGTGGGGACCCTGCTGGCCAGTTCCAGTCAGGCAACTCAGCTCGGCCTCCCCACCATACCCCTCCTCTCCCCTCCCTGTATTCTGCCCAAAGGAAGGTAAATTTTGATGGCTGAAACCCATCTAGTTATCTAGGAGTTTACTGACTAGATTTCTTTCTTAAAGATCATGCCTTAAACTCAACTCGCTCAGACTTTCATTCATTGTACAATAGGTTACTGCCCAAGCACCACTTAATGGTTATTTTTCGGGTCCATCTGGCTCAGAATGAATGTATAGTAATTGTTTCTCTTTTGGCTCAAACCCTAGAGGGTCTTCCCCTTCCTGTTTGCTTTTTTTTTTTTTTAAATGGGCCTTCCTTTGACTTCACTTCTTAAACAGCCCTAATCACTGAGTGGGCATTGCCTCACTCAAAGTGAGAACTCAGAAAGACCTTAGCTAAGGTGTCCCCACTGCATCCTGGGCATCTCCAGGTGTCCTGATCTGTATCTGGCCATTGGACCCAGATGGCTCTGGGAGAGAAAGTGAGGCTAGTGACTGCACAAACCTGCCTCCCTCCCTCAAATCCCATTCATGGTCCTCTTTGAGGAAGGAAAAGGAAAAACCATACACACACAGCACAAGATTTAGCCCTTTGTCCTTCCTATCTGCTCATGCCTTGCTAGACTTAAACACAGCATTACTTCCATCAACACCTCCCCCAAGCCCCCCACCCATCCCTACTCTTCCACCGCTAGAAGCCACTCAAACCAATTAAAACAAAATATTTAATCTCAACTGTTGTCCGGAAGAGGACCATGATTCGAGGAAGATGATGCCATGACTTGCAGTCAATTAGATTTAAGTGAGGGAGGGCTGTGCAAAGTCACCAGCCTCACTTTCTCCTCCAGAGCCATCTGGCCCCCCTAATCTCAACTGGCCCCTGCCTGGATGGTAATGCTTTTTGAATCCCTAATTGGTTTTCTGTAGGTCTCCCAACAGCAGCTGTTCCAAACCTCTCTCCCCACTTTCTTACTTGATTGATATCATCAGTTCCAATGGGTTTAATTACCACCTCTGTGCTAATGATTCTCAAATCTACTTATCCTGACTCAGACTCTCTGCTGATTTTCAGTCTTGCATCTCCAACTACCTATCGGACATCTTAAATTCAATATATCCAAAAGAGAACTCATCATCTTTTCCCTCACTCTTCCCCCCATTTTTCCTATTACCACTATCCCAGCCTCTGAAGCTCACAACCTAGTAGTTATCCTAGATTCCCCACTTTCTCTCACCCCTTTATATCCAAGCTATTCCAAGTGCTGCCAATTTCACCTTTGTAGTATCTCCTAAATATTCCTCCTTCTCTCCTCTGACTCTGACACTGCCACCAATCTGGTGTAGGCCCTTAGTACTCCACACTTGGATTGCTGCAATAACCTTCTGGTGTTCTGCCTGCCTCAATTCTCTCTGGCCTCCAATCCATCCTCCATTCAGCCAATAAAGTGATTTTAGTAAATCACAGGTCCATGGCATGGCCCTCACTCAATAAACTGCAGTGACTTCCTATTGCCTCCAGGATCAAATATAAACCCAGCCCCCTCCTATTTCTTCTTCTACCTAGCTCCCCAAGAAGAACTCCTCAATCCACTGACACTGAGTGTTCCATGAACAAGATACTCCATCTTTCAACTCTAGCCATCTTCTCTGGCTGTCTCTCCTCTGCTCTGACTCCTTTAAGATCCAACTAAAATCCAACCTTCTACAACCCATTTTAATTCTAGTGTCTTTCCTTTATTATTTCCTTTTTATTCTGTATATAGCTTGCTTTGTATGTATTTGTTTGCATGTTGTCTCCCCTATTTAATTAAAAGCTCCTTAAGGACAGGGACTTTTTTTTTTATATCCCCAGTGCTTAGCACAGTGCCCAGCACATCTTCATTGATTAAGAAGCCCTCTATACTCTTTTGATGATGTTCAGTCATCTCTGACTCTTTGTGATCCCATTTTAGGTTTTCTTGGCAAAGAAATTGGAGTGATTTGTCATTTCCTTCTCCAGCTCATTTTCTAGATGGGGAAACTAAGGCCTATGTGGTTAAGTGACTTGCTCTGGGTCACACAGCTAATAGTGTCTGAAGCCAGATTTGAATTTAAGAAAATGTGTCTTCCTGACTCCAGGCCCAGCACTCTATCCACTCTGCCACCTAGCTGCCCTGCTCTCTCTTAGTGACTCCCAAACTGATGTATCTAGCCTCAGTCTCCTAATCTCCAGTCCAAATTAGCAACTGGCAATTGGATATCATGATTGGATGTCCTGTAGGTATCTCAAATTTAACATATCCAAAATAGAAATCATCTTACTCTCCCTCAACCCCCCCATTCTAAACTCATCTGTTTCTGTTGAGAGCCCTAACCACCCTTACCCATATCAGTCAGTTAACAATCTATGAGCTATGTACCAGGCACTGACTGTATGCTAAGTACTGGGGATACAAAGAAAGGTAAAATCACAGTCCATACTCTCAAGGAGGTGGAAAATATCTGAGGGGATGGACTAGCCACAGAGGAGAGAAGGGAAGGGAAGAGGCAAAGGATGGAGAAGGACTGCTTCATAAGGTGGGATTTGAACTGAATCTTGAAGGGTGCCAGAGAAGTTGGGAGGTGGAAGTATAGAGGGAAAGCATTCCAGGCTTGGGGGATATGTCCTGCAAATTCATGGAGAAGCTAGAATATCATGTATAGAACAATAAGTGTAGCTAAATTGAAGAGTGTGTGGAAGGAATTAAAAGTGTAACAAGACTGTGAGAGTAGGAATGGGCCACGTTGTGAATAGCTTTATATGCCAATCGATTTTATATTTGATTCTGGAGGAGTTAGTAGGCAGCCCCTGGACTTTATGGCGGGCAAGGGTTCATATGGTCAGACCTACACTATAGAAAAATCACTTTATTGGCTGAGTGGAGTATGAATTGGACTGGGGAGTCTTAAGAAGACCAATTGGAAGGCTACTGACTAGGTCAAGAGAGAGTGAGTAGAGATAAGGGGATGTATTTGAGAGATGTTATGAAGTAGAAAAGACAAGACGGGCAGATTGGATGTGAGACTGGCATGGAGGAAGACACAAGTTGTGAGCCTGGGTGACTGGGAAGTAGGTGGTACTCTTGATGGTAACAGGTAAACTGAAAAGAGGAGAGTTTGGGGAAAAGCTGAGTTCTATCTTGGACATGTTGAGATTGAGAAGGCTGCCATCCAATTTGAGATGCCCAGAAGCCATCTGGATTATAGTAGATCTGAGAATCATATTCAGAGAGATAAAAGTGAAACAGAAAATTGAAAAGATCAAGCAAGATGGCATAGAGGGGGAAAAGGCCCAAGACAAAGTTTTGGAGGACATCTATTGTTAGAGAGAGTGGCCTGGATGAAGACCCAGCAATGGATAAGAGGTCAGACAGGTAAGAAGAAGCAGGAAATAGCAGTGCCATAAAAACCTAGTAAGGAGAGTGGGAGGAGAGAATGATTGCCACTGTCAAAGACTGCAAAGAGGTCGAGAAGGATGAGAATTAAGGTCATTAGCTTTGGCAATTAAGAGGTCATTGCTAACTTTGGAAAGAGCATTTTCAGTTGAATTAAGAGGTTCAAAAGTTAGACTATAAAGGATTTGGAAGCAAATGAAAGCAGTCATCCTCTGCTTCTCATCCTTCTTGCCCAAGTATCTACCCAGGTACCAAATCTTCTCAATTGTTTTCATAACATCTCTCCCATGTATCCTATTCTTTCTATTTATCACCTCTTACCCAACTATTACAATAGTTCCCTCAATGGATTCCCTGACTCTTTCCAATCTATCCTTCACACTACTACCAAAGTGATTTTCCTGAAGTATGGGTCTAACCAGGTTACTCCCCTCAAAAAGCTCCAGTGGCTCCTTGTTACCTCTAGGACAAAATGGAATCCTTGACCGTCCAGTTCCAGCCTACTTTTCTAATCTTATCATATATCACTGTCACACATTTTTTGGTCTAGCCAAAAGAACCTTCTTGCTCTTCATCATAGAACATTCTATCTTCCATCTCCTTGCCTTTTGAGAGAGTAGCTGTACCTGGACTGAAATGAACATCACTTCCCTTCTGCCCCTCAGAATCCCTAGTTTTTTCAAAGCTCAGACCTGGAGTCAGAAAGATCCAAGTTCAAATATGGCCTCAGATACTTACTGTGTGACCCTAGGCAAATTACTCAACTTCAATTCCATCAATTGAAAAAATTGGCATAATTGCGAGTACCTACCTGGCAGATGCACTGTGAGAGCCACATGAAGTATTTGTAGAGCACTTTGCACTCTACCTATAAGGTGGGTGCCTTATAAATGCTTATTCCCTTCCTTGCTTCAAAGTTCAACTCAAAAACTTCCTCATAGATGAAGCCTTTCCTAAGCTGTATTATATATCCACCACCACCTCCTTCCAAAAAAATTCATAACCTTGCATTTATTTAATAAATATTTATTTATGGAGTCATAGATACAGAACTAAGTTAAAAGCTAGACCTCAAAGGCCATACAACCCTCTCATTTAACATAAATTTTCGTAAAGTGATAAGGGAACTTGAACTTAGGCCCTCACTTATACCACATTGCTTCCAATTCCATCATTTGTCCTGACAGAATGGCAGCATCTTGAAGGCAGAGACTATTTCATTTCTGTCTTGGATCTTCAGTGCCCTGGCACATTAATCAACTCTTATTGATTATTAGAATCATTAGTGTGCTGTTTGTATCTCAAAGTCAAACTTTTATCATGATTTCTTGCAACAGATTTCAGAAAATCTAAAACTGGTCACTTCAGAGAACCTAGAGAACTTATCTTCCAATCCCTTCACTTTACAAAAGAGCAAACAAACACAGGAATGTTAAGTGCCCTACCTAAAGTCACCCCAAGGATAACACCAAACCCAGCACTCTTTTCACAACACTCCACTGATCAAGCTCCCTGATCAAACTTAAGTCATTTTTCTACTCAGATTAGGTAGGAATGGAGAAAGACTAAGAATTGTTTTAGAACCTTAAGCTTTATGATTCCTTACATTACAAGGTGAGCATGGGCAAAGAATTTTGTAAACCTTAAATCATTACAAAAGACTGTTATAGCTGATGAGCTTTTTACAACTAGGACAAAGTCACTGAAAGCATCTGCTTAAAATTTCCAATTCATATGGGAATATCAATTTCACTTATCAAAATTTCTTCACCTAACATATCCATAATAATGTAAACACTGCAATATAAGTAAGGTCTTCGTGATGAAGAGCAAGAACATGACCTGGTTCCTTTGATCTTACTATTCTGCATAGCATGTTAGGGAGACAATTTAGTATAAGAAACTGAGTGTTTGGGGTGGTTCAGTGGCACAGCGAATAGAGCACCGGCCCTGGAGTCAGGAAGACCTGAGTTCAAATCCGGTCTCAGACACTTGACACACTTACTAACCATGTGACTTTGGGCAAGTCACTTAACCCCAATTGCCCTCCAAAAAGCAAAAGAAAACAAACCAAAAAAAGAAACTGAGTGTTCAACTTGGGAATTGTAAGACCTGAATTTCAGTACTGGCTCTAAAGCTTATTAGCTATGATGATGGTCAAGTCCCAAAACCTGTTGAGGCTTTAGTGTCCTCACCCATAAAAACTGGTCAGGGCCTCACAAGATTGTTGAGATTAGAGATTTGTAAAGTGCTATAGAAATGTGAACTATTATCCTGTTATCAGGTTCTAACCAGATCCCTCCCTGGGTCATGAAGATGCCACTGGGATCCCAAACGTCAGGCCAGCAGAATACAGGCTCTGGCAAGGCCTCCCAAGTTGAAAGGTCCAGCATGGGCTAGGTAAGAGCAGCTCATTTTTAGCCACAGCTAAATCTGTGTTAGTGAAGTGTAAAAAGTCTGACGTATGTCAATGGAATCTCTATGCTTAACAAAAATCAAATGCAAGCATTACATTAAAAGCAGTTATAGGTCGATTTTTAGTTACTTCCTTTGGGATAAGAAGGGATAGGAGTGCAAAAAAAGCTACAAAATGTAGCTATTTTTATTTAAAGTGATTATAGTTGGGTTTTTTTCCCCAAAGGAAAAAGTGACATCTTAGGTCATTTTAATGGGCACTTTAATGCATCTTATTAGGGAGATATAGTAATCATCTCAATAGGACTATTTCTGTAGTGTTAGTTGTAGAGAAGGAAGAATAAGGAGAGACTAGGAGAGGAATTGGGGGTAGAGGAATGTTGTTTGATAACCCACAGCCATATGGTACCTGGGAACCATTACATACTCTATCCTATAATGAAACCAAAATAAGCTCTTAACTATTCATTGGGAAGGAAAGATTATTTTGAGTCCCTGCTGTGGAAGCCACACCCCAAAAGCCTAGCTAGCATCGTGAAAATCTACCATGTCAGCTTTTAGATGGCAGATTAATCCTCATTGGTACCCCTAGATCCTGAAATATCCCTTTTAACTCCCAAATATATCTGCTGACCCTTGTTATACTTCATGTACATCTATATTCCTTCTGCAGAGACTGGACACAGAGCTATTTGATAAAATATGCTGTTAATGTAAGAACATGAATATCAAATTTCAGCACTCAACTGGCAGTCTGATGTCAAAAACTCAGTTTGGCAGTAGAAGATAAATTATATAGATCATCCTGGACATTCTTCCAGGTCCTCCAACCATCCACTTGGTCCCATTGTAGCAAACACATTCATTAAGTCTCTCTTGCATCCAAATCCAGGAGAAGGTTCTATAGAACTCATAGGGGAACATATCCTCTAGTTTATTCTGTTCCCAGGCTATAGGAAGGGCTCCAAAATGAGTCAAGTGTCAATGACTCTGGCATAGGAAATCATGCAGAGGCAAGGCCAAGGCCCCTGACAGAGAGATCCCCAAGGTATCTGCTATGCAGGCAGTTGCCATGGCAAATTCCCGGTATTCATCCTGGGTCTAGAAAGAGCAAAAGAGAGGTCAGTCAAAAGAATCCTCATTTTCTCCTCCTCTTCCCCAACTATTGCTTTACCCTCTCATTCTTGGAGTCAGGGACTAAGTACTTCAGACTCACACAAAACTAAGGAGCAGTACCTGACCACATGATAAATCAGACTACAAGACCCGTGTACTCAGCCCCTTACACTGAGTCTATTTCTTCCCCCTACCCCACTCCTGCTGACCTCAATTGCAACATGATAGAAGGTGTTTACATAGGCAGCTCCACCCAAGGATCCCTCATACAAAATGATCAGGAAAACAAGATAGATGCTGGGAAGAAAACTGAACCACACTTCGACCATCAGGAAGCCTAGATTCAAGAACTAGAGGAGAAAAAGAACTGTATGTCAGTAACAGAATCGGTAAGTAGGGAAGGGCATAACCCTCAAAGGGGAAGGGATAGAGTCTGTGGGTGCAGCCTTTTGACTGAGTCCAACTTGTTCTGTAAAACAAATCCTTTTATTAAGGGGATTTATTCTGCGAAGTCTGGATTCGGTCAAAGGGCCGCACTTGAGGACCTAGAGGGCTACATGTAGCCTCAGGTTCCCCATCCGTGGGATAGACTCTAATAATGAACTTCAATAGGATTCCCAGAGCAAGAAAAAAAGAGAGGGTTAAACAGAAGAAACTCCTCATCAATACCAAAACCAATCTCTCACTTCTGGCTCACTTTGTAAACCTGAAAGCACTACTCTTCCCATAGCAACCCTCTGATGTGGGTAATATTATTCTCCCCATTTTCACAATGAATAAAAAGGCAGAAGTTATATGACTTTCCCCATGGTTCCATAGCAAGTAACTAGCATAGCTGGTATTCTGAATCCAAGTCCAGGGTTCTTTTCATTACAATACCCAAAGTTTGCCTAAGGCTCAGGTTCCCTGTTTTCCATCAGCAAGTGTCTCTAGGAGTCAAGTGAATGATAAAAACACTGGGCACTTGGAAGCAAGGAAAGGATGAAGGGATGGAAGGATTTCACAAGAGAACTGGAAACTGTACCTGAAGCACTGCCAATAGCCAAATGAAACGGAAGTGGAAGCAACGAAGAGAGGATCGGGAGACAAAGACTCCAACTTGGTACAGCATCTGGTACCTGTGAAGAACTGAGTGGTGAAAAGGGCTCCCCTTCTATTGGGAGAGCTCAGGTCCTCAGAGAGACCTACCCCCTCAGGCACTCTCCCCCACGTTTATTCTCACCATCGGTACTGCTGGGCATGGGTCAGAGATGTGTTTCTGAAGAAAAGGAGCTCAAACTAGGTAGAGAGAAGTAGATTACACAGTGTTATAAATGCCTCCTCCTTATTCTTTTATCCCAACCCTCAGTTACCAATCCTCATACTCCCTTTTCCTGATATCCCTCCCCGATATCTTCTTACTCACCAGCCCTTGGTTGATAAAATACTCAGCAAAATAAACCAGAGCCAAGGGGACAATGTATTTCAGGAGACCCTGGAAGATTCAGAGTTAAGAGGGTGAGTTTTTGATGCTAAGTTAGATTCAGCTCTAGGCCTGACAGTTCTCTGGCCAGACACTAGAGCAACAACCCCCATTACTGAACCATTCCCTTACCTAACCCCACATCCAAAGTAATATCACTTTATCCCCTATCCTGTTTCTTCATACCTTAAAGACATTCCACCTGTCACTGAAAGAGAGGTTCAGCTTGAAGTTGGGGTCTGCTGGGAAAAAAGGAGTGAATTAGAGAGAATTTCATCCTTTACCCTCTTTAGGAGAAGGCCCAGGAAAGGGGGCCCATAGACAAGCAGAGAAATGTCAGAAATTGCCTTAGCGAATTTGAACTATGTATTTTTTAAAAACCCAAGATGTACATAGTAGAGGGAAAAAAGACAAAAATGTACATGACAGAAGTTCCCAGTTTCACATAAATTCCCTTGTTTTTCTATGCACATCGAAATGTTTACATTTGTTGAAGTCTATTAGTAACAAAAAATATATGTTTAAAAAGGAGGCCTAAAGGGATCACAGATTTAGGCCTAAAAAGGACCTCGGAGGTCATCTATTCCAACCCTCTCATTTCAGAGACGAAGAAACACAAGATTAAACAAATAGTTAAACAACAGAACTAGGATTAACTTCCCACATCCCCTGACTCCAAATCTAATGCTCTTTTTACTACACCACACAGTAAGTTATTATTCCTCATGAGGATTCCTAACTGAAGGCAATGATTGATGGCTTTCACGACGTTTTTCTATGTTTGACCTTATCTGACCGACCCCACCACCCCCAGCTCCTGTGAACCAGACCTTATTATTTTCATTTGCCAAGTGAAGACAGTAAGACCCCGATAACCGAAGCGATGTAAACAACCTCACAGAACAAGTTCATCTACCAGGCTGTCTCCTGGACTTGGTGAGACAACCCACTCACTCACAGGGCTTTGAGCTCTCTCCTGCTATGAGGGGCTGCTGAGCTGAGGTCTCAAGCACCCCATCTCTTTGGGAAGCCAATGAATCTGGGCACTTGAGCAGCAGAAAGTAACTGAAGGAAAGAAAAAAAAAGGAGAGAATCTCAAAGTCTCTTCCCTTTCCCTGACTCATATTCCTTTTCCACTCTCCACAGGAAAGTATAGAAGATGAAACAGGAAGAGATACTCACGTGGCCAGCAGGAGAACAGGGATGCCCAGCATAGAGATTAGTGTGTTTTCAGGGGAAAGACCAAACATGGTCAGACCGAGGTAGGACAGTGCCCCTAGTACCCCTGCCCCACCAGTGCCTGAGGACCACCAGGAAACCACCTCACTGAAAAGGAGACAGCCAAGAAGAAGACATGTAGGAGCAAGATCAGCAGGACTGCTATGCCCGTCACTCCCTGCATCCCCTCAAAACAACCCAAACAAACCCTGCCTCGCACTCTCTCTCTTCCCTCAATTTACCTGGGGTAAAAGGCAGTAAGGGCTAGAAAGGTTATTTCCCCTAGCCCACAGGAAATACTGGCCAGGACCACACCTAGAGACAGGAGGGTGGGGACAGAGAAGGAAGGGGTCAGCCATATGCAAGTGACCAAATCTTTCTCTTCATGTAGCCCTGATCTTGTGTCATCTTGCCCCAACCTGCCACCCTGATTATACAAACTAAACCCTCCCATGCCACTCAACTCACCACTTAGGCTGGTCATAACTCCCTGGGAAAAGGCAACCAGAAGGAAGCTACCAGCAGCACAGACCCCACAAAGGATAATTCGAGGGCTAGAGAAAAAAGGTAGGCAGTTAGTCCTTTTCCCCTCCGATTTTAACCCCATTTAACCTTTTTTGCCTGTTTCCAGCATTCTGCTTACCACCCAGATTTCAACTTAAAGTCACTTAGAAGTAGAAGAGACTTTAGCAACATGTAGCCTAAACCTCCTATTTTAAAGAGGAAACTGAAGAACATAGACAAGTGATTTGCTCATGGTCTAGTATGTCAACTAAACGCAGAGCTGAGACCCCTGCCCAGGTCTCCAGGCCAGTACACTTTCACAGAATCATAGGGTTTAGAGTAGAAAGGAAGGAAAGAAAGAGATTATATGCTCCAACCTTATTTCACAAAAGAGGAAATAGACCCAGAGAAACTAAATGACATGCCTGAAATCACACGAAACTACACCATCTTCCTCCTTTTCATTTCTACCCCACCCCCACGTGCTGCAGACCTGTAGGGCAGCAAGTGAAGGCCGAGAGGAGCGAGAATCTTGATGATGAATGTAGGCAGAATGTCAGCCAGGAGGACAGCCTAGAATAGAATTTATAACTAAGATTTCATTCTCAATCCTCTGGATAATCCAGGGCCAGGGCCCTAGAGATCAAAGATTACCCTGATGAGGCACAGCACAGAAAGTAAAAAAGGCTGTCTTGTATGAAGTAGCTAGACAAACTTCTCTTTGTTGCCACAAAGGCAGAGCACTCGGATCTAGAGGACCATAACAAGGTGAAACTGGGGCTGGAGCAGAAGGCTTTGGGGAATCATGAACAACACTCACAGCTGTAGACACAGGGTTGCAATCATATCGAGATGTACCATTGTGAGGAATGGGTGTTGGCTCTGGATCCACCTGAATGAAGAAAGGAAAAGTCTCAGTTATCCAATATCTTAACAGTAATTATTACTCCTTTGTAGAGTATGTCAAAGTTTAAATTACAAAGCAATTTTCTCAGACCAACCATCCTGAGCAACACTTCCCAACCACAGGGGAGGTAATCTACTCCACACTGGATCTAGAACTAGAGTCAACTGACAAGACTGAGAATTAAAGGTTAAGTGCCTCAAACCTCAGCCTTTTACGATGAGCCAAGACCTAGTACTCACTTCCTCCCAACCCCAACCATTAGGAAGGATTCTTCTCTCCCCTTCCCACCCTATGCCTTCCACCTCTTACAAAGAGAGTAATCAAATACCATTGGTGTGACAAGTAACAATTTACTGCTGCACGTTACGACTCAGAACACGGACAGAGAATCTCCGTCCGTGTTCTGAGTCTAAGGGTGCCTAGGGAGAAAGCTCCTTTCTCTGGCCACCACCCCCCATTCCCCTTCATAGCCATCCATTCTGCCCCATCACTCCCATATCCTTCCCCGACTCTATCCTAACATTACACTCTGCTCTCTGGAACCTCTGATTATTAAGAAACTGCCCTTCATATTACATCTGCACTTTTCTCCCCTTGTTGTTGTTCAGTTGTTTAGTCATGTCTGATTCTTCATGACCCCATATGGGGTTTTCTTGGCAAAGATACTGGAGTGGTTTCCCATTTCTTTCTCCACCTTGCTTTACAGATGAGGAAACTGAGGCAAACAGAGCTTAAGTGACTTGGCCAGAGTCACGCGGCTAGTGTCTGAGGCTGGATTTAAACTTGGGAAGATGAGTTCTCCTGACTCCAGGCCCAGCATTCCATCTGCTGTGCCACCAAGCTGCCCTATTTATCTATACACAATCCCATAACATAAATAAATGAATGAATGCTGTTCTTGCCAGTAACTTAATGTATAACTATGGCTAAGCCTCTGTGGGTTCCAGTTTCCTCCTCTGAAAGATAAAGATGACGCTCCATTGTCCAGAATACCTAGATGATGCTTCAGGTCCCTTTCAGCTTTAAAGGGCAAGCCCTATTACTATTGGTAACTCACGTGGCTGTTATTTTCAGGTGTTCTCTGGTTCCTGAGGATGTCATGTGCAGCACTGAGCATCACCACATAGGAAAAGTTGTTGCAAAGACCTAGGAGCCTAGAAGTCAAAAGGGAAGCAATGCTCAGAAGACAGCTTTCCTCTCCCAACTTCCTCCTGAACCCCTTCTGCTGTCTACTTCTCTCTGACCAGCTTGTACCTCCTTACCACATCCAGGTACCAGCACTTCACTATCTACAAAGTGAATTCCATTGTTTTTCCTCTCTTCCCGTGATTTCTTTCTTTTCTGCTTTTCCTGTCTCTTTCTCCAATTTATCAAAGGCTGAAACTGAATCCCTATTCTTCCATGAAGACTCCCTTGACTATCCTACCCTGAAGCAACTATCCTACCCCTCCAACAACACAGTATACTTATCTAGCCTACTACTCATTTAATTCTTAGCATATAGTGCTTTGTGATAGACACTCTATTATTGTCTTGTAGAATTGCAGTCAGAGTTCTACTGCAATACACTTGGCCAAACTACTTAACTTCTTGGGACACTGGCCTCAACTATAAAAAAGGTTTGACTAAGATCTGGGTAGCAGATGGAAAAAAAGATTAGACGTGGAATCAGGAGACCCAAGTTCTAGCCTCAATTTACTCAGTATTCATTAACTTTATATAAAAAGCCTACTAAATACAAAGCACTGCATTGAGTACTGGTTCTGCCACTAAGTTCCTCTATGGATTTTACCTCCGTAATCTGTAAAATGAATGGACTTGAGTTTAATGAGTAGACATGCTCTAACATACAAAATCTTTGGCTGCAATTCAACTTTTTATGTATTTATATTGTGTTGTTTCCCCCATTAGAATGTAAGCTCTTTGAAAGCAGGGGCTGTCTTGTTTTTCTATTTGTATTCTCAGAGTTTGCACTGAATAAATGCACCCCGTACCTCCATCATTCATTCCATCTAAACACCTAAAGTATAAACTGCTTCAGGGTAGGAACTATTTCTTATACAAGGCATTCTTCACTAGACCTAGTACCCAAACAACTTCTGTCCTTCTCCTGTATCATCTACTTTATTCCTTCACCCCTCTACTTTTTCTATTCCTAACCCATCTCTATGTTCATTTTGCTCCTCCTCCTAGGGTCCACTCTAGTCCCTCCTCCTCTATCCCCTGACTTCTCCCATAGTCACTCACCAAAAACCAACCAGGTTTCTCCAGTGGACAGATTGGGCCCTTGGCTCATGTGATTTTCTAGGGACAAGCTCCTCTCCTAGGAGAGGAAGGAAAAAAGATTATTCACTTCAATTTAGCAAGCAGTTATTCAGCACCTATTATATACAATATCCTGTGGTAGGCATTATAGAGGAATAAAAAAATGAAAGGCTGTCCTTGCTCTTGTGGAATGTATTGCCTAGGAGAAAAGCTATAACTTATATACAAATGACTATAATGTAAAATAAATAATAAATGCACAAGACAGTACAAAGACATGTAAGGTCTGAAAAACAGTATTTTTAACTCTGGAAAATCCAGGAAGGCTTCAGAAAGAAACCTGGCCTTGGAAAATGGGTAGTATTTCCACAGAAAGAGCTAGGAGTCTACCAAAAATACAAGATCCAAAATACAAAGGCAGGAAAGCATGGGATGGGTAGATGGAGAGAAGTTCACTTCAATCTTCAAATTCTATCACTTGCAGCTCAGTATTATAAGCTGTGAATGGGCTATTTGATATACAATAGCTGGGTTATTAACATTATTTTGGCTTTAGAAGCTTATCAAGTGCTTTATACACGTAATCTCATCTGATACAAAATCTAATAGCAATCTATCCAAATTAAGCTCTTACTATATGCCAGCCTCTGTGCTCGGGAAACATACAAAAGTGAGACAAACCACATCCTCAAGGCACTTACATTTAACTGTGTGCAAAAGGTACTAAAGGCGCTGTTATGAATACTGTAAACTCATTCTTGTATGGTTTTAGGCTTTAAAGTACTTCCTTAAAACCATGGATAGAGCACTGGCCCTGGAGTCAGGAGGACCTGAGTTCAAATCTAGACTCTTGATACTTACTAGCTGTGTGACCCTGTGTAAGTCACTTAACTCCAACTGCTTCGCCAAAAACAAACAAAAAACAAACCACGTTTGTAAAGTAGACATTGCCCTATTATCATCACCATTTTACAGATAAGAAAATGGGAGCTTTGAAGAGCAGTATCTACCCATCAAAGAACAGCAATAGTATAAGGGAAAAATTGCTGGGCTTATAGTCGAGATCTGGATTCAAATCCTAGCTCTGATATTCCCCTAGCTATGTAACACTGGGTAAGTCACTGAACTTACCGCATTCATAAAATTGTAGGTAGAGTTGGAAGGTCCCGTCCCCATCCCTCCCCTCCTCAGCCCGCATTTTATGAGGAAGATGAAGCCCTGTGGGGTGAATCGACAACATTCTCGACTTCACAGAGGTGGTCGACCACAGGAGCTTAGGGAGGATTCTAACTGGAACCTCTCCGCACCACAACATCAGCGCTCTTTCCGCCACCACCCCTCCTCGTGCTCATACTCGTAGCCCCTGAGTCTCACTAGCCCATGCCATTAGCCAGGCCTGTCCAGGCCCCTCCGCATACAAGACGCCGGGAGCCCGATCCCAGAAGGGCCCCTGGGTCAGGAACCACTCACTCTCTGAATCTGCATACTGCTGCCAGGTGTCCGTAGAAGCCATGATGGGATCAGCAATCACCAGCGGTCAAAGCCTGGCCCCGCACAGGAGATCACGGTGGCCTCATCAGATTTCGGAGGGGCAGAAGGAAGGCACTGGCCAGGCCAGCCGGTCCACCCGCTCTCCTATCGGGCGTCTTCCCTCCTTCCCCGAGGCTGCAGGCCGTAGTTAAGGTCGCCTCAGATAACCTACGTGGCCAGAGTGTCCAACTGAGCCACTTCAGGGTAGGACCGAGGAGCCCCAGGCTAGACATAAACAGGTACCACCAGTTAGGAGTCACGTGATCGTCGAGAGACGCTCCCGGTCAGGTGGACGCTCTCTTCCGGCTCCTCCCCGGATGAGCGCAGAGTTTGGTCGTGGGCTGAGAGAAGAAAGGCTCGAGGAAGTGGGAAGTTGCTGATCCTTAGGGCTGGACGGGCAGCCATCTAGCGACGAAGCGGAGCTCAGGGCCGGCCTTGACTGGTGGGGTCGGACCCGATGTGAATCTCGCCCGCCCTTTTGTGGCTCCGGAGCCATTTGATCCATTGCCAATTGGAGTCAGGGAGGCCCCATCCCCGGCCACTTGCCAGGAACAAAGATGGCTGTCGTGTTCGCTCTCATCCTTTAGCTTTAAAATCCTAACCTACATAGAGCAAGAAGTAAATGCTGTCCATCCCTCCTCCAGTCTTCACAGAGCCCTCTCGCCTTTGCCCCTTATCACACCCCACTTGATACTGTGATGGAGTGGGCCAAGTAGTGGACCCCGAAAACAGGATCCTAAATGCATTTCCTCCCCGACCCTAGCTACTTGTTACCTGGAGGTGACGGCTTGACCTCTTCTGCGGAGCCAGGCTTTCGTACCAGGCAGTTGGACAACTTTAATGGGTTGCTGTTAAGAAAGTGATTTGTAAACCTTAAAGGGCGAGATAAATGCTAATGTTTCTCCTGGTAATGCTGTTTAGAGTGCTAGGAACCCCGAAATTCAAGGGTACAGGGTGGGTTTGCCTCGAAAGAATTCGACCACTCAAGCCTCCCTTTAGTCAGACAGGTGGTTTTTTTTTTTTTGTCACTAATAGAAGCTGGCGAGATTCTAAGAATCTACAAGTTTGATGAGGATGGGACTGATATTTTTATACATAAAAAGGGTGAAAGAAGATCCGAAGGGGATCCAGGAGTGGCAAGTACCCTGGGGTGGGCCTGCTGCGGACCAGGAGGGCCGTGACGAAAGGGCATCAGAAGAGAGGATTATACTGGGGCGGGCAGCAAGCCTCAGAAAAATGCGGAAACGATAGCATCTCTCTCTTTCTCCCTCCCCCGCAAAAAAGGAGCAAAGATTTTAATCCGGTACTTTTTAATTTAAATTCCCTGCAATAAATATGAATGACAATGCCGATATTTTCTTTGGATCACACGCGTGTGTGTGACTCGACTTAAGGGGGAGCGGGCAGGAGACGCTCGCGGTAAACTCGTGAAATGCCGTGTGCCGGTGATTTTCTTCGTAAAGCTTAGACTTCACCTAGAAGAAGGCGAGGGTGTTTTCCAGTGCAGGCCAAGAGGTCCAGGCCAGAAGAGAAAGCACCAAGCAGCAAGAAAGCTCCCTCCACCGGCCCTTGGTGGCGTTGTCTCAAGATTTCACTGGACGGCTCTTAAAAACTCCAAGACTCTGTCGCGAAGGAGGAAAAGACTGCTCCACCTCCTTGTGCTTACCTTGAATTGAATTGAGCGTTAATACAAAAGTGCTTGCACCGGATATCCTGTCGGAGGCTGCATTGCCTAGTGGAAACAGACACGCTACCAAACTACCAAAGAGCACAGCCCTTCCCCCCCCACACACCCCGAGAAAAGAACAAAGCAAACCAACCTTGCTCTGTAGGGGACCTCAGCTGGATCAGAGGATCACATATTTGGATCTAGAAAGAACCTCAGAGGTCATGCAGCCCCTTGTCATAGAGATGAAGAAACTATCCCAGGGGAATTTGTTCAGGGTCACAGGAGTGGTTAGCACCAGATTTCAAATCAAGGTATTCCACACAAATCTAATGCATTTTAACAATGTTTTTAATTAATGAAAAATTATTTTCTTTCCACATCCTCCTCTGGAAAAATAAAAACAAAACCCTTGCAGCAAATATGAAGTCATGCCAAAAATAAACTTTTCTGCTTCCAATTCACTTTTTACTGTATTATGATGCCTTTTACTAAGGTTCTGTCCTCCGAAACCTCAGCACTCCCTGTTAAATCTGATTAAAAAGGTCTGTCATCCATTAACAGGACGCTCTCTCCCACAATATAGGTATAGAGTTCCAGCAGATACCAATGCCCTGACAATCCAGAGCCCTTCATTCTGCCCTAGAAAGTGTTCTAGGCATCCCCCAAAAGAACTCGGTGCTGTGAACTCTGACTTCCCTTTGCTTGTCCCTGTACCACTTTGTGACCAGAATTCTCTTGAATGTCGGGTCCCAAGAAAGCAGCCCCAGGCTGAAGGGATGCTTTGGATCAGCATCTATTCAAAATCATAACCGATTTCCTTTTTAGGAGACCAACCAGAAGACACATTAGTTTAAAAGAAAAGATACCTAAATTTAATGGCATGGCAAGATAAATGACAAGGAAAACCCCTCCCTTGCCCATACACAAGGATGTACAGATTTTCACATTTGTTTTTTCTGCTGGTTAGAGAGGGAACACGCACATCAGTACATTCCTAAGTCATCCTAATTATAATTCTCAGTCTTTAAACCTACCATTTGCTTCTC
>CM053583.1:320092740-320103573 GCA_028627135.1 Pseudochirops cupreus | reverse complement strand
AACTTGCCTCTTCTCCATGATGAGTCATGGGGAAGACCACCCTCTTCTCCCGGGGAAGACCACCCTCTTCTCCCGGGGAAGAGAATAAAGTCCTGTTCTTATCCTAAGAGATCTCTGTGTTTATTTCTTTTCACTAAATTAAGGATGAAGGGTATTTTTCATCCCAAACAATACTAATGTCCTTTGTTAGGCTATTCTTCCCAAGCTCTACTGCCATATGTTGGTGCTCTTTGACCACTGGGGAAGGGGCCTCCACTCTTTTTTAGTTCTTAGTCCCAGGACCATCTCAAGTCCTTATATGTCAGACCCACATCAGCAACCAAATAGCCAGCAGAAGAAGCCCTTAGGCTAATATGACAACTGTTTCTTGAAGTACTTTGCTTCTTTCTAAGTTTCCATTTCCTGAGCTCAGTCTGCTATTTGACTTAAGAGTGATCACATTTCTCAATTGCCATCAGTGCCCTAGACGCTAGCATGGGTCCACAGGGGTCACACTGGGAATTTCATCCAGCAAGATTAGAGGGATAAAGTGAAGTTGATAACCTTTATCCTGGCATCCCACAGGCACTAAACTGACTGTTCTCACTCTATTTGTTTCCCCTTCCCCCACTCATTGTCCCTCGTCTTAGATAGAAGCAGGAACCACAAACCCCAACTTCCTCTCCCAGAGGGGCCTGTGGTTTGAGTTGGGGCTAGGGGGTGCTGAAATGGCTGAGGTGTATTAGCACAGGCGTTGAGTCACCAAAGCTTTAGTTTCCATGTTTCTTATCCTCACCCTCTCCAATCTTGACAGTGTTCAGCTCTTTTCTTTTCTCTCCAACCCCAGGTCCCCTCTCTCCAATTTGTATCCTGCAGCCTATCCATGTACTTGCAGCTCCCAGACTTAAAGTGGGGGTACAAGTTTGTGTTTGTTGAAGTACAGGACTCTATAGCCTGTGGTGTTGGGGGTGAATGGGAGGGGTCAAAGCAGAAAAGGAAGTAGCAACACTAGGGGGAAGGCAGGATGATTGGGGAAGGGAAGGTCATTGCAGGCTTTCTGGATGGACAAAAGACAGATCGATGGAACTCCTGAGGCTTCACTTCCCTGGGGTGCACCATGCCCTGAGGGAGGCTCTGGTGAGAGGGGCAAGGATATGCCAGGGTTTTAGACCGCTTTCCCTAATTTGTGAGGTCAAACACCCTTTCCTTAACCCAGAATCCTAGATCTTTGCTTTTGGGGAATCAGATTTCTTACTCTCACAAGATCCCTGATCCCTGTCCCAGTTAAAAGATCCTGGGAACCCAGACCTCTTTCTCTTCTTTCTTCCAATTTCTCTGATACTAGCTATCACTTTCACCCTCAACATAGACACACTTTTCTTTTTATGTCTGCTGTTTTGTGTTGTCCTTTCTCTTCCTGCAGGATTTACTGTATCCAGTTCCCTCCTCCACTCTCCGAAGACTTCTCATAGCTACTTTCCTTTTGCCCTCTCTCTTTCTTCCCCTTCTCTCTCTCTGTCTCTGTCTCTGTCTCTCTTTCTCTGTCTCTTCTTTCTGTTGAAATACCTCTCTCAGCTGAGCTCCTCACTCTTTTTGTCCTGGTACCTATGGTTTCTCCTTTCCCTTAGAATGCAACTGGAAGAAAAAGTTGAGGTGAGGGGGAGTCACTATTCTCTGCCCTCATACCTCATCCCTACCTCCTTTTCTCATTCCAGGACTCCCTAAGCACCTTTGCTTCCTACTTCTTAGGGGACACAGTTCCCTCTGCAGAGGAAAGGGGGGAAAACTCCAGCAGGAGAGATGGGGGGAGAGGGGAAGAGCTCGGGGAAATGACTGCAGAAGAGAACCAGCAAGATGAGTCTAAGGAAGCACTGGAAGAGGAAGTGATCAGCTCCAGAGATCTGGAAGATACTTTTTCTTCTAGAGAGTCAGAGTTAAGAGAGGCTAGGGAGAAAGAGAAAGAAAAAAAGGCCAGGGAAATCCAGGAATCAGAGGCTGAGGGAATCTGGGAGATAGGAAAAGAGGTTGAGGTATGCCTGAATGAGGAGATGACCAAGAATTCCAAAGAGGCTAAAGGAGAGATCAGAGGGAACTACAAGGTAGAGGTTCAAGGAGCTTGGTGTATGATGGGGATAGAGCCCAAGCAAGGTCAAAAGACAGATACAGTAGAGGCTAGGGAATGCAAAAAAAGGGGAATCTTGGTTGAAGGATACTTGGAGACAGAAGGATTTGCCTCAGAAGAAAAAGGTGGCAAAGAGCTGAAAGCACAGGACAAGAAAAATCAAGAGCCTAGTAAGGAGAAAGTCAATGTAGGGAAAGCTGAGAATTACTGGAAACAGGAGGAAACTGAGCCTGCGGGAGAACAGAAGGAAGAAGTCAAGGAGATAAAGCCAGGAGATCTTGACCAAAGGGCTGTGATAGCCTTGGGGGTAGAGTCTGAGAATGGAAAAATCTGGGAGAAGGAAAAGGAGAACAGGCAAACACCGGAGATAGAAGGAAATGTCAGAGAATGGCAAGAGGCAAAAGAAGGTGAGAAAGCCCAGAGGATGAAAAAAGGAGAGCCTGGGAATGGCCAGAAGATAGAAATAAAAACCACAAGTTGTGAGGCCAAGACAGCACCCAATGGAGACCTGGGGGGAGGATTTGGGAAAGATGGGAAAATAGAAACTTCTGAAAAACTAGAGTCAAAGAAGCATGAGGTCAAGGGAACTTGGGAGGCTGAGAGGAGTGAGATCAGATGTGCAAAAAAGGAAATGGAAAAGGAAGTGGCTTGGGAAGTCCAAGGTATAAAGTCAGTGGATATAGATATAAAAAAGCTACAAGGAGTCCAAGAGCCAGGAGAAAAGACTAAGAGAAAAGACAGTGTAAAATCTGAGGTCTGGATGACTTCAGTCATGGAGAAAGCTGAGGCCAGGGAAGCTGTAAAGTCAAAGACAGCAAAAACAAGTCCAAAAAAAGAAGCTGAGGAAGCCTGGATGACAGAGGATATGGAGATCAGTAGAGAATGGAATATGGAGGTGATTCAGAGGAGCTGGGACACAGAAGAGGCTGCTGGGAAAGATTTGAAGAAGGATAAGGAGAGAGGGACTGAGGAAAACCCATTCCCAGAACAAGTTCAAATCCAAAAAGCAGGGAGAGAGAAAGAAGTGGCAGACTTCTGGGTCCTGGAAAAAAAGGAGACTGTGAAAGTTCTAGAATCAGGGATGGAAGTTGAAGGAAGTTGGGGCTTGGAGAGAGAGGCTGCTGAAAGCTGTGAGAATCAGCCAGAGCAAAATGTAGGCCAGGACATTCAGGAGACTACAATCTGGGAGGAAATACTCTATAATGTTAGTAAGAGCAAAGAGATAGGGTCAGTGAAAGCTGAGGAAGTCATGGGAGGCTGGGAGATAAAACCTGGGAGGCCCCAGGCCATTGAGGAGATAGAGAGAATAGAGGACTCAGATGAGACTTGGGTAACAAGGCCAGAAAAAGAGGTAGATGGATCCAAGTTAATGAGAGAGGCAGAGGTGGGAAAAAGACAAGAGTTGGAGACAAAGGACAAGGTAAGGTATGGGACAGGGGAGGTCAAGGAAGACCAGAATCCTGAGGAGATTGGGGGAAGCTGGAACATGGAAGCAGAAACTGGGAGAGCCCAAGAGACAGAGAACAAATACAGGGAAGTTCAGGATGTAAAGGAGGAAGAAGCCAGAAGAAGAAAGGAGGAACCATTTAGAATTCCAGAGAGAGAGACCTTGGAGGGCAGTGAGATAGAAGCCTATAGTGCCCCAAATATTAAGAACACAGAGAATAGAAATGTCCAAGACATGAAAAAACAGGATTTAGTTGTAGTAGAAGGCTGGAAGATAACAGAAAGAGAGGTTGAGAGTGGCCAAGTGACAGAAATAGAAGACAGGGGAGGCTGTGAGGGTAAGGAAGAAGTTTTCACACACCAGACTAGAGAGGACAAGGGAAATTGGAAGACTAAGGGAAGCCAAGAGGTCAAACAGCAAGAAGTCCCAAAGGCAGAAGTTAAAACAGGTTGGGGGACCAAGGAGACTGGGACAACAGAACCAGGGATGGAGGAGAAAGAAGTCAGGGGAGTTTGGGAGCTCAAGGGTGGCCAAGAGGCACCAGTTGATAAAGGCCATAAAATAGAAGAGTCTGAAGTCAGAAAACTCCAGGAAAGGGAAACAATGGAAGCTAAAGAATACTGGGAGGCAGAAGGAGAGGTCATAAGAAACCAGGAGATGAAGGAGGTTGAAGGAAGTCACGAGAGGGAGGAAGAAAGAAGCAGAACACTGGATTCAGAGACTGGGAGAACCTGGGAGAGAGAAGAGAAAGAATCTGAGGGAAACCAAGAAACAGATTCAGCAGATGCTGAAGATTCCTGGATAGTTGAGAAAGAAGAGGCAGAGAGCAAATGTGAAAAAGAGAAATCTGCCTTCTGTCAGGAAGCAGAGATACAGATGGTAATGACCAACAAAGAAGTGGAGCTTGTGATGGAGGAAGAGATGAAGGAGGGGCAAATTAAGTCAGAGAAAAAGCCTGAAGAGGGCAAGGAAAACAGGGAAGCACAAAAGGGGATTGATGGAGATCAGGGTGTGAACTCTAAGAATACCTGGCCCCTGGAGGAAGAGACATCGTATGAGGAAGATACCCAGGCAGAGTCCAAAGTTGGGGAAAGCCATCCTTTAGAGGGGAAAAGTTCCATGGACAACCAATATATGGAGAAAGTAGAGGCTAATGAAGGCAGGAGGCTGGAGGCAGAGAAGATGGAAGGCAGTGACAACATAGAAGAGATGGAAGGCAGTGACAACATAGAAGAGGCAGATGGTCAGGGAAATGGGGAGAAGTTGGACCCTGTTAGATGCTCTGACACCAAGAAAGTAGCAGGCTGGGGAGATGAAGACAAGGACTCAGAAGCTTCTGGAGTCTGGGAATCCAGTGAGAAGACTGGAAGAGTTTGGGATTTAGAGAAAGCTGACCCTGGTCAAGGCAGGAGAACAGAAGAAGCTGCAGATACAGGCTCTGGAGCCCTGGAGGCTTTAGAAAACAGGGAGACAGAAGCCACAACACCTACCAACTTGATAGCACCAAGCCTGTCTCCTGCACCAAATCCTGCTGATGAAACCCAGAGCAGCTGGAGTGAGGTGAGATAATGTGAAAGGATGTTGAAAACCATAAAGTGCTATATAATTGTAAAGTATAATTAAAATTTAAATAATCATTATTTATATTAATGATAAAGTAAAGTACCTAGTGGCATCAGTGAGATTCCAAGAACCAGTTAGGGCCAAACCTTGGACATGACCCCAAGATTCTTCTCTGTCTTGCTTTCCCACAGGCTCCCATCCCTGGTCCATGCCTGGACCTCTCCATTCCGAGAAGTAGAGTTCTCCTCTCCAGGAATGCCTCCCAACGCCGATCACGACCCTCCTTTCGAAGGGCACCAGTACCAAAGAAGGGTGACAGTGGTGATGATGATGAATCTCTGAGCTTCCTTCCCAATGAGGAAGAAGCCCCAGCTTCAAAACTGAGACTACTCCAGTCTGAGGAAACTGAAGTGCCAAGTCCCCCCAAGCCAGAGGAGACCCCAGTCACAGCAAGGAAACGACCCCTAGGCCATGGGTAAGAAATGGGTGAGTGTGAGGAAGGAAAAAAAGAACCAATCCCTGGGTCCCAATAATGACCTATTAATTCTCCATGCTCCTCTTTACTCCTTCAGGTTTGGCTTCGCTCATCCCAGCATGATGCAGGAGTTACAGGCACGTCTGGGACGGCCCAAGCCCCAGTGACCTGAAGTCCCATGAACCCAATACCCCTCCCCTCTTCCACTACTCCCCACCCCTACTTTGCTCACCTACCTTCAAGTCTGGGATGATCTTCCTACCTCATGATGACTTCTAATCATGTATTCTGATCCCTAAAAGGGAAGCCCCAGCTGTGGGTAGCTTTTCTTATCTCACTCAGATGGTGTGGAATTGGAAGAAAGAAGACAAAGACAAAGAAGATGCTTGAAAGAAGAATTAGAAACTTACATTCATTTGTCTTATACCCTTGAAGCCTTTACCCCGACCATTACCTCTATCCATCCTTAAACACAAGGATATGCTCACAAATAAGATGAAAGCCCGAAATAAAGAAAGGTGGTTTTGACTTTCATTTGTGGTATCTGCCCATCATCCCTGTTACTTTAGGAAGCTCCATTTCCCCTCAGGACATAGTGTACACAGGTGGATTATTACCTCCATACTGTCCAAACAAGAAGCGGGGGAGAGGGAATGAGCCAGAAGCCCAGGGATCCTAGAATAGATGTCAGCTTGGGCTGCCTAGAGCTGAGTTGTTTGAAATAGCTTCAGTGAGGAACTAGGGAAGAGGATCAGGCAGGGGCACTGAATATACCCCCATCTCCAAGGCAGCTCTGGCCCTGAGAAGAGCTAGGACACTTGTTAAAATCCTAGCAAGACTAGTTGTCACAGCAGTCACCACAGCTGAGTAAGGTTAGGCTGGCCCCTCAAAGATGGTTCTGGCCCAAAGAGAAGAGCTCCAAGCAAGGGCAATGAGGGGTTAGCAGATGGTCATGGGTACTTTGCCTTTGAAGACTTTCTGTTTTTATCTCCTTTTGCTTTTTCTCCCCTCTATTTTCCTGTTCCCAGGTAGCCATACTTTCTGCTATAGGGCCTACCCAGAGGACTTAAGTGCTCAGAGAAGAAAGAGAAGAAGAGGATTTATGAGTGTTTATTATTAGGTTGCCCAAGAATGAGTATCTAATCTCACTCTCTGAGTTCCCCAAGTGAGCAGAAGGAAGACTATCCCCCATTTTTTTTTTGCAAAAAAGAATAAATACAACCAACACTTTCCTGAAAGATAAATAAATATCTGAGAAATAAATACCTTCCCTGAATTTGAAGGGCTTTTAAATTATGGGATGGGAATGGGCTTAGCAGGTGAGGGGGGAGAGAACCAAAGGGGCACATGCCAATCTCCTAACCAGAGTTGATACCACTGGCAGGGGATGGGAACTTGGACTAAAATTTGGGATCTCTCCCTCCCAAATGCCTCAAGACAGGGGGATTGGCCTCAGGTTGGAAACCAAATGTAAGGTAGGGAGGAAAACAATCCTAGAAGGTGATACAGGTAGTAGAGGGCCATCAGTCCTTGGTTGAAAACTGTACTTCTTAAGTAGCCAAGGACTATGTGTGAGCAATTCCCTTTGAGAGCAGAAGGAAATCTCGGACAGCTCGGGCAAGGACTAGCTCCAGGGATCGGAGAAGCTGGTAGGTACTCAGGAGCTGTGGCCAGGAGACTTGTTGCACAGTGGGAGAATGTCTTCCTAAGACCCTCTCCTCCAGACTCTGTGTTTCTTTATCCTCCAGAAGACTGTATCCTGTAGCCTTCATCTGTGATAAGAAACAAGGGATCATAAAAGTCTCACACAGACCAGGATAAAAGCAGGGAGTTACTCAGGTTATCACTGAGCCTAGAGGGCAGAGGGAGGGGTGTCCACACCTGGAAATGGAGATGTGACTGCAGGTCCCTAAGGTCCAGTTGAGCAATCCACAGGCGTTTCCTCAGGGTACCCCTCCAGCTCTGGTGGCTCTCTAGTTCTCCTAGAGGAGCCTGAAAGTGACCCAGAAGTCTGGAAAGGGAGCAAAGTCGATCTGGGTCCTGGGAAAGGAAGAATCAGACAGGGAAATAGGGTTAAGGTGAGGGATGAAAAGTTCTCAGCACAGAACCTCGACATCCCGGCCTTGACTCAATCATGAGATCATCTCAGACACCAACTCCATCTCTAGCCCACCTACTTTTTTTATTCCCTCATCTATGTAATTCCTTCAAACCCCTTCTCATCCTTCATTCTCAACCACATACCTTCATCATCATCCCTGTCCCATCCTATCCTGGTTCTCATACCATATTCCAGCCCTTCACACCCCTCTTCTACCATATCCTATCCACCTCAGTCTCATTCACTACCCCCTGCCTCAGTCCTTCATCAATCATCATCCTCATGCCCAAACCCATCCTCATCCTCAGGAGCTTCTTCATCTTCAACCCTGACAGCACAATCCTCTTCCCCAACTCACTGAAAGTTGAAGCCAGGTTTTGAATGTCATGGTGACATTGGGAAGTTGTTCTGTCAAGGGTAGTAAGTCCAAGGACACCCCAACCAGATGTGTGTCTGCCTGTAGAAGCAAAAGATCAATATGGGGGAGCTCTCCAAGGTGACTTCCCTTGCCAACCTCCAGCCAACCAAACCTCAGCAAGTTTTTCCACTTCCTAGTTAATTGCATTCTGATGACTCACAAAGAGGTGGGCAATACCCCGGATCTCTGAAAGCAGCTTTCTGGCAAGCCTCAGGCTGATCTCAAATTCACTCTTCATGTCCAACAAACCATGGGAAGGTTGCCCTCGAGGCCATGGGAACCCCCAGATGACAGCTTTGTTCAGGAGCAAGGAGAGCAGCAAAAGATTAAACCCTTGAAAAAGGGAGGAGAACATGAAATCAGGATAGAATAGGTGAGTAGGAAGTGAGCAGTTGAAGAAGAGCATCAGGAATACTGAGCACAGCTGACTCTAATTCTAATGGACTTAGAGAAAGACTAGCCTCTCGATCTAGAACATCAGAGGTTGAAAAGGAACAAGGATAGAGATTTAGGAAACAGGTAGAATGGGTTGTAGTAGGGAAAGGACTGAAGCAGAAGGGAATGAGGATTGAGAGGTAGAAAAGAGAGACCGGATTAGTGAGGCAAGAACTGCAAAAATGTTTCTCCACTCATGTGTGCAAGTTGTGAGCTCCATCAATGAAAGCAAGGTCTGCTTTTTTTAATTTTTATACTTCCCTCAGCACCTAGCACAGTGCTCTCCACAGAGGAGGCACTTTAATGTTTGCTCAATCTTTAAATTGGCAGACCACATAGGGAAGACCATGAGGGGCCAGAAGGCAGGGCTGGGGAATATAAATGGATGGGGGACAGAGGGGTGAGGTTGGGGTGAAGAGAAAATGAGTGGATGTTAGAGTATAGACAAAGAATAGGGTCAGAAGAAGAATATGGGAGGAGATCAAAGAGGAAAATGTTACTTTTGGATGAAGCTTGTAAGTATGGAGGAATGAAGGTTTGGAAAAGGGATAAGAGTTGGAGAGGGGTACAGAGGTATGGGACTGAATGGAGGGAAAATGGGAAGGTGATCAGGTAAAGGTAGAGGATTAAAGGTTAAGGGAGGGAAGAGAGGTATGGGTCAGAGGGAGAGACAGAAGATGAAAGTTAGGGGAAAGGATTGAGGAAGGGAAAAGTTTGGAAGAACAGGATTAGGGGGTGAGAAAAAGAAATAAACGTTGGAAGAAGGGACAGAGGAGGGAGAGCAGGAATGGGGAGTAGTGGAAGGGGTAGAGGGATAGAAGCCTGAAATTAGTGGTCTGGGGCTTCTTTTTCAGGAAAAGGAAATCTTGTAATTATTAGAGTTACCCAACTCTCCTCGAAACACAAACTAAAACTCTGTCTTTGATCTTATCCTTGTCCACGTTTTAACCATCCCTCTCCCCAGATAAGGAATGCCCCCACGTCTTATACTTTAACCTGGCTTTTTCCTTCTCCATTCCTACCCTCCCCATTTTCTAGTTCATCCAGGGTTCCAGTACCCAGGATGACTTATTCTTCCCATCTCAGTTGCATGGGAAGTCCTTCAGGGGATAGGATCAAGAGAATTGAAGTATCATCACTCTCCTTGGTCAACCAGACAGTCCTACATTTGGAATGAGGATCACTGTGATTCTTAGTTCTTAGATTCCAGTTTAATATTGTTCTGGAAGAGGAAACCTAGTGCCATTACTTCTCCCTCTACAAAGAATTGAGTTTGTGAGATCATAGTTATACAACCAGAAACTCAATGGAGAAACCTGCTTATCTAGGGGCTTTATGACCAGAAGCTGAACTGGCCCCTAAATAACCCATTCCTACCCCTCAGATCCCTAGACTTCATGATGCCAAGTAAAACAGATTCTTTCATTCAGTCTTGGGCTATAGTTTCATTACAGATCTTGCTTTTCCCCTGCCCCCAATTCCATGCTCTTCTGTTGGGAGCAAGGCACCCTTTCTGCCCCCCAACCCCTTTCCAATAGAATTAGGGTCCCACCCTCTTGCCTTACCATATAGTCCACAGTCTGCTTTCTTTTCCCTTCAGCTCTATCTTGTCTTTTCTCCTAGGGAATCTTTTCCCCCAGTCCTTGGCTCTACACCACAAGCCCCTTGGCCCCCACATCCCAAAACCCACCCCTTATCCCCAAATCCCTCAATTCCAGAGGTTCAATTAGTCTATTCCTTATTCCATGACTCACGCCAGCTCCTGTCTCTCATCTTCTGGCAATGTCTTTCTTACCATCTATCCCCCGTCTTGGGGTTCTTATACGGGGGGCAAGCCCCCACTTTCAGTTTCCCTCCTACTTACACTTTCAGCTTTGCTCTCAATCTCCTCTGAAATGGGGAAATGAAGTTTCCCTTCCCATAGTCAGGGGGCTGGAGTTTTGTTTTTTTTGGCAACACAGGGGTTGGGATAATGGACTGGCTTCCTCCTTAGGTAGCTTGGACTCAGCTCTTCCTCTCCCACCATCTCCAATTTGATTCTTGGATCATCTCATCCTCTCTAAATTTTTAAGTAGTTCAAACTATTTATAGAATACTTGCTACATTAGCAACATGGTACATCCATCTGTTTTTCCTGCAGACATAAATTACCTGCCCATTTCTTGCATATTTCTATGAGGTTGTCTTTCCCATTAAATTACATTGACCAGCCAACCATGAGAAAAGTTTTGAGGACACACACACACACACACACACACACACACACACACACACACACACACACACACACACA
>CM053583.1:320069612-320092240 GCA_028627135.1 Pseudochirops cupreus | reverse complement strand
ACACACACACACACACACACACACACACACACACACACACACACACACACACACACACATACGAGTGGGAAGGTATAAACTGTACTGAAAGATTCACACCCAAGATTCTTTTCCAGATTGAAGACAGTTGCAAGACCTTGTACTTGGTTAGGGTAACAGGCTATGTTAATGTTAGGGAATTAATCCATGGCTGGCATCAGTTTATGGTCAAGTTAGGGATCAGTGGTTGGATCTGGGGTCAATTTGAAGCTAGGACTTAGTCAATCTGTGGCCAGAGTTGGAGTCATTATGTGACCAAGATGAGGGGTTAGTCTGTGGCTGGGATTGAAAGAAAATCTGTGGGATTACACAATCAGTCTTTCATTCATCAGTTGATGGGTGGTGTTAAGATTCAGATCATGGCCAAGGTTAGGAGTATGGCTGGGACAGCGAGAAAGACAACTGTTCTCTATGGTAATGACCTCTACAGTCCTCAGGCTTGCTGGTCCATTTAGATCCCAGGATTACCTCCCTGTCCTTCTCTAACCCTGGATTTCCCGTCTTTGGGAGGGGAGGTAGTATTGGGGGTTTCTTTTTCTTCCCAACAGCGGTTGCTGCCACTTTCCATTTACAGCCTGTGGGACTTCCCAGTTAGGTCCCAGGCAGTGAGAAAGAAACCAGAGGGGGCTTCCCCATCCTCCCCCCCCCCTACAGTCCTTTAGTATGGGCACTAGTAGAGCTAGCTCTCCAGGCTTTTATGGTCAGGCCAGGGAAATACCAATTTCTTCCCCAGGAACCTAGTCACTCTGGAGAGAGAGCTAAGGGCTTCCAGGAACCAAAGGCCTTGGAGGAAGAGAGACCCAAGACTCTCTGAGGGGTGCACGATCCTTCCCAAGTCACCTCCATAATGGGATGCTATTTGAAGAAAGGACTTCTTTTCTTTTTTCCTATGAATTTTTTTTTTTAAAGAAATGTGTCAAGGGAAGCAGTTGGAGGATCAGAGATAGGAATCACTGAGAGATTAAGAAGGGTGTAGAAGTATAAAGAGGGAACAAAGTAGATGGAAGTTAGGTTCAGCAAAGTGGCTGGCACAACGGGGATGCTGGGCTTCACCTCCAGAAAGAACTAGCTTTTCTTTTTATAGACCACTTGGCCTGACGCTGCCACCTTCTCCCTACCACCCCTCCTTAGTAGGCAAAGGAAAGGTCACAGCACCTAGAACTTAGCTGGACATTTTTCAATTCTGGGAATTTTGGTTCTTGTTCTGCTAGGCATCTTCCTTCCTTTCCTCCTCAATACTGTTCTAACAAATTGGAACTCTTGAGCACTGCTTTAGTTAACAAATAGCTGTGTTCTGAGCTTCAAAATCAAATCCAGGCCTCCCCCTTCCCCCACAACAACCCCACATTTTTTCCCTTGGGGTGGGAGGGCTTTACAATTAATTATGTCCTGATGAGCTCATCAGGAAGACAAGGAGGCCCTCCTTCTGGCAATGGGTGCCTGAAAATCCTGCTACTACTGGGAGACAGAAATCTCTAACTTCTTTGGAGTCAGCTCCCAGGGGACAAGGCTCTTTCATCTACTCATCACCTTGGAGACAGAAAGGATTATCTCCCTACAACTTACCCTGTGGCACAAGGAAAACCAGGAGCCAGGAATGAGTTCCCCTGAATCACTTAGAGAAATAATATCAGAACCCATTCTGGGTCCTTGAGGGGTTTGGAGATGAGGAAGGGGGTTCCATGTCTTTACAGGGGATGAAGACTTGTGGTCAAAAAATTCCAGCTCTACTCCCTGCTGACTACTTACTTCTGTGAGCCCTTGACCAACTCATAGCCTCTCTGACACTCAGTCTTATCTGTAAAATAGAGATGTTTCTTTTCCTGCCTCATATGATTTCTGGGAGGACCAAATGAGAACTATAGAGCACTATATAAACATAAGCTATCATTGGGTGGGGTCAGTGGAGCCAGGGTCTAAGATGTGGGACAGGAGGTAAGGACCCGCCTCCCTACACCCCTCAAAGTACATACACCCTCACAGACAGTAGTGTGAGGCCTAGGGGCCCATGTGGACTTTATTACTGTGCAGTGTTGACTCCATCAGCATCAGGAACGGTGGTAGGTCAAGTTTCTCCTGCTCCCCATGTCCTTTCCAGGCTTGAAAGGGAGCAGTGGTTGTAGTGTTTGGCCCTGGAATGTTATTCCAACTCTCGGTCCCCAGGTATTTCTGGGAATGGGAGGGAAAAGCTCCAGGGTAGGTGAGAGCATGGTGGGACAAAGCTGGAGAAGGGCAGGCAGGTATTCCATCCCTGCCACCCCACCCCAAAAGCAGCAGCTTCGCTTTTTCCTCCTGCCTACTGGGTCGACACTGCACCAAATTCCCTTCAATTTTCCATCTCAGGGCAGGTACCTGGGTGTGAGAGAGGAAGAAGTTGAGAAGGTAGGATAGGAGGAGGGTTTGGTTTTTCCTAAGATGGAGTATAATGAATAACTCTCCCATTTATGTTTTTATTGAATCTTCCCTAGATCAGATGTGTGTTCTAAGTAAACCAAAGAGCTTACATAGACAAATGTATGCCAAAGAAAAGATAGTACTTAGATTGGCTGAACTAGCTAAATAATCAGTGTAAACATAAGTTGGAAACAAGGTACATTGGGATTGATCAGGGGGCAACAAGGGAGAGAAAAGACACGATAGAAGAGAAATTGGCAGGACACTAGCAGAAGGGGGTGGAGGTGGAAGGATGGGAGACCAGGAGAGCCTGACTGATCAGAGGCCTGCCTTTGCGGCAGACTGCCTGAACAAAAGGGTTGGCCCTGGAGATCCTGGCAGAAAGGGCCTATTTACTTTGATATTAGGAGATAGCTAACTTGGAAACAGAGCTCTGGCCTTTATTGAGGGCAGAATCAGGGGAACTAAGAACAGACAAACTTCTCAGGGAGCAGGACAGAGATGACCATAGGTCATGAAGGGGCTGGTATAAGGGAAACTTGATAGAAGGATCTAGGTCTGATAGACTGGAATTTTAGGTATCTCATTAAAAAAAATTTGCTCACATATATGAATATTTGGTTTTATTGATGGCTACCACATTTATATTTCTAAAAAATTCAAAGAAAAAAGAATCTCAATCTATAAAATCTCTAAGACTTACCTCCTAAGCTGGACAAGATTGCACTCTGAAACTATGCTGTGTACCTGCAATTACCAACCTGTTAGAGTCTGCACCCTGAGCATCCTCACACTGGAGTTAAAGTAGGCTCTTGCACTCTAAACAACTGGCCTGAATATGGTCCTGCTGATGACTCACTACTGAGGAGGGATACAGAGGAGATAAGGCACCAAGTTTTTAGCCCAGGTCAAAGAACCCCCCCAGGTCCTTGGGTTGTGGTGGCAAGAAGGACAGAGGCACGTGAAGCCTGGCATCTCACCAAGTAGGGCACCACTGACTAGCAGTGCTGCTACTTCCTCCTCCCAAGCAGACCTTGCCAGGGCCCTCCTTACCTGTCCAGGTCTGGTCGTCTCAGTCATCACTGGCTCTCATTCCCCTCACTGGCCCCGTCTTCCGCATCTGAAACCCAGGGTGGGATGAGAATGGAAGCCACAGGAGCCAGTAGCATTCGTTCTCACTAGGAAATGGGAACCCCTACCCAATCTCATATGTCCCTTTGCTAATTTTGTGACCACATCCCTACCCAGGTTTTCTTCCTCTTCAGGAAGAACCTGTTCCCAGGTTCTAATACATAATTTTCAAAATAATCTAAAATGCTAACTCCAGAGAGTATTCCTGATGGGCTAGCACCAGAGTTTCTTTCACTTGCTATCTCTTCTCAAATCTTCCCTGGGGACGGAACCAAAGGAATGTAACTAAAACTGTGGTAGAAGGTCTGGAAGCAGAACCAAAGAGCAAGAGGAATCAGGCACAGGAACAGAGAGATAACAAGAAATGCACCCACAGAAGCTAGGACTTAAGAGAGCTTAGTGGTCATCAGGTCCACTCCCTCCATGGCGACAGTAGGACACCAAAGCCTACAGCAAAGAGGCTTGCCCAACAGCGTGTGGCAGGAGATGCAGAGTTAGGCAAAAGCCTTGGGCTCTCAGAATGGCCAGGCCGATGCTCTCTTTAATCATTCCATCTTGCCTTACTTGAGAACCCTCTTTCAACGTGGGTTGGGTGAGGAGCAGTCCTGGATCCATCTGCCTTAGCTGGCACCTTTAACCCCTCTACGAGAATATTCCACTCCTAACCTTGGAGTCAGGAGACCTGGGTGTGACTCTTTCCTCAGACACTCCCTTGCTCTATGACCATGGACAACATGAGTTTCCTTCAAAATGGGGATAACGATACTTGCACTACCTCATTCAAGGAGCTGTTGTCTGGAAAACACTCTACATCACACAACATACGCATTGATCTCTAGGCTGTAAGCTCCTTGAGGGAAGGGTAAGTTCTCCATGTCTTCTCTTTCTCCTAATTCCTCCCTACTCAATTAATTCAAACCTTTATTGATTGGTTGTTATGTGCAAGGCACCAGAGATAAAAATACAAAAACAGAATGGTCCTTCTCCTCCAGGTCCACTGAGCCTCCCCAGGTTGGGTGCTGAGATCATAGTAATGGCTCATCAATATTGCTGATTGATTGATCAGTTTTCCCACTTCTCTCCATCTACCCACCACGTTGAACTATTACCTGGTCCAATTCTCGCTGGGTCTCCTCCTCCAGGTTTCGGATGTCCTCCATGGATAGATCAACCCACTGATCCAGCCAACAGAAGAGCTGCCTGTGGAAGTTGGTGAAGAGCCGCTTTTCTTGCTGTGGGAAAAGGGGGAGGGTTCTACGAGAAGCAGCACATGTAACTGAAAAACAAGAATCCACCGGAGCCCACCTAGCTGTGCGCTGTTCTGACAATTTACCACAGGCCTTAGGCTCCAATGGTCTTGATTAGCTTCCTGGGGCAAAAGCACCTCTTTGGATCTGGTCCAGGTCCTTGCTTTTTGGCTCCAGGCCCTAATTTCTCAACTTCCTGAAGCCCAACACAAGGCACCAAGACTGTGGACTTGGCCTTATCTGTGTATGCCTGGTTCCCTGGGGTGAGTGATGTCATATGTCCAATCCCCATCACCTTTTTTCACTTACTTCCAACTCTTACCAGATACCTGGTTTTAGAAGTCACACTCTCTTTCCTTTCCACCCTATCAACCTACACTCCAGATCAAAGATCATCTATCTACAGAATACACAAATCCAGAAATAATTCCCTGGGAGAAGATAACAGTGCAAAATAAAGATGTGGATGTAGTCCCAGATGGGCTTACACTTAACCTCCTGTAATATGCTATAATTCTCCATGGCCTAAGTTGGGGCCGTGATTCTTTCTAGACATGGTGTTCTTTTGTGGACCAAAAATGCCCCAAAGCCAATATGGGACTTATTGACAGGCTCACTCAGCCAAATGGGAAGTCACCTGATTATACATGGGGGGTTTGGAGTGTTCTAATGATCAAATTAGGTATCTCCCTTCCTTCTACCCACAGCAGGGAAAAGACAAAAAGACAGATCACAGGCTAGTTTTCTTTCTATTATCTCAAAGTATAATACATTACTCTGAAAGTACACAAACATGAGCTCATCTGTCACAAAGATCCAGGGTTCCACTGCTCCCAGGTCCCTACCTACATAACAGCTAAGAATTTACATATTTATCTCAGCTCTTTATGTCAGAGCCGGAAGTCTGGTCTCCTGTCTCCCACCCTCCCAATAAGAACTTAATGCCACCCTATCCACTTCCTCCAACCTTGTGGATGAAATTCTCTACTCGTCCCTGGAGCCCCCACCATCGGAACTTGACAGTCACCAGTTTGTAGGCACACATGTGGGGCGGATGTTTCAACAATTCCGTCTGTACAAAAATATAAATGCAGACACACTGCTAACCCAACAGTCCTTGGGGACCTGGCCTACCCCTGCCCAGCCTGGGCAAGTATGAGGGAATAGTTTACCTGCCAGTTGGGTCCCAAGGGACCACGACCTGTTTTGACAGATCTGAAGAGAGCAGGGTCTTCTTCTGGTTTATAATCCTAGAAGGGAGAGAGGGAGCTGTGAAAGAAACTCCAACCTCCTCCCCAAAGGGTCTCCATGCCTTTGTTCCCAGCCCTCTGCCCTTCCTGGCCCCTAGGTTTTGCCACAGAACTGACTCCCCTCTTGAAACTCAAGTATTTTAACCTCCAGGCCTCTGTTCTACTTTACTTACCTCATCAGACACTTGGGTCCGATCAGCAATGTCAATATGAACCACCTCGACCTCCTTCCATGTCTCTGCATCAAGATGGTGAACCTAGGGAAAGGTAGAGAGAGAAGATAATGCTTGTGATGGCAGCAGACGATGGAGGCTGAGGGAAGTCAATGGAAAGTGTTTAATAAGCACTTGCTATGTGCTCGGCATTGTGAGGAAGACAAGAAGCATAAGGCACCATGCCCTCCCAAGGCTTATAGTCTTCTTAAGAATACTCAAACACATGAAACAACCATGAACAATACAAGACAGGGTATGTATGACTAAGCACTACATCACATGGCAGAGATTCAGCAATCTACCTCCTCTCTGGAGAGGGAAGGCTGGGTTACCATAGGAGGAGCCTGGTAACATCTGTCCAGTCCCAGCAGAGAACCAGTATGAGAAATACCAGTCAATCAACATGTATGTACTGAGCACCTAATGGGGGCTCAGCATTGTAGTGGGCACTGTATGGGGACACAAGAGAAGTATAAGACATGATGCTTGCTTTCAAAGACCTTAATCTAACATGAGAAGCAACCTACTACAAGAAAAACAGAAAGCAATTAAGTACTAAGCTTTGAGGGACTGATTATAAGTGTTGCTGCTAGGATTTTGGAAGAAGGAAGAGGCCCAAGGAGCTAGAGAAGATTTCATGAAAAGGAGAGTTTCAAGCTAAACCGTGACAAAAAAGTAGAAATTTTCAGAATGGAAGGAGGGAAGAGAGGGATTTTTTTTTTTGGAAGAGCGGGAGATGGAAAGGCAAAGTACAGAGGCATGACTGGAGAACTATGTGTAGACCTGCCTGAATGAAGTTTCTGTCGGAAAATAAAGGACATAAAGATGGAAGAGAAATAATCAATACAGGAGACCCTCAAGTTCTCTAGGGACAGAGGACAGTGAGGGTAAGGGACAGACGGTTAGTGACTGAAGTTCATACAGGTGGACATAGCCAGACATCTAGGTGCAAGGGGAAGAAAATGAGCATTTATTAAGCACCTACTACATGCCAGGCTAAAAGCTTTGCTAACATTACCTTATCTGAACTTCACAACAACCCCAGAAGGTAGTGGCTATAATTACGTCCATTTTATAGTTGAAGAAACTGAGGCAGACAAACGTTAAATGACTTGCCCAGGTCACCCAGCTGGTAAGTGTCAGAGGAAGGATTTGAACTTGGGTCTTCCTGACTCCAGGCCAGCACTCTAACTACCGTACGACCTCACTGAGATTTACTTCACACTCACGTTGTCCTGAGTGCCCATGTCTGGATGATGCCAGGTTTCAATCTTGATGAAGAAATCATCCTTCATATATTCATTCTAGATACAAAAATGGGGGAAGACTTAGTGAAAGCAAGCTATGTGTTTTAGCTAAACCTGAGTTGGTCCCCCCCATTCTCTGACAATAGGGGCTCTTACCGTGATGACTAAGATAGACAGCAGCAGCCAGATGGAAGGCAAGTAATTTTTGAGAAATGAAAAAAAATAGACAGAGATAGGGAAAAGAAGAGTAACAGATTAGAGCTATGCAACACAAGGGGACTCCCAGCCACCAGCCTTCCCATCCCACTTAAGGCACCAGGACAGAGAGTGCCTACACTCAGTCTTCTGATGTTCTAGGACCCACTGCCTTTTTTCAGACCCAGACCTCTCTGACCCTCTCTTGCCCTGGCCACCAACTCTCCTCACCAGTCCGGCAGTATGGGTAGGCATTCCAGGCCTTCTCATGAAACACCAGGGAACCCTCAGGGGCAAATAGGCGAACAAATCCTGGAACCTTGCTGCCGTGTAAAGGAAGCCAGGGTCAAGGGCCAAAAGTCCAGGCCAAGCCAGAACCATCCCCCATGCCCTCTTGGGTTCCCTGTTCCCCAGCCACCCTCACCTCTGCAGGTGGTAGATCTTGTGGGTAAACTGGCCCCGCTCACCAGGACCCCCCTCATAGGGCTGATTGATGAGGACCTCGATGCCCTCACCTCCCCCAGTGTTATTCTTGCTGGTTTGGGCCACAGAGTACAACTGTCCCACTTGATACTGAGAGTAGAGAGAAAATAGCTGTGTGAGGAAAGAGGCATGGACAGCGCCCAGACCGTGGGCAGCCTCCCCCATCCCTCCCCCCAACAGATGGTGGGAGGACCCTCGGGGAGAACTAAAGGTGGGGTGACAACCAGGAACTAGGAGGTGTGGGGAAGGGGTCATCTCACCTCCTCCACGGAGCAGGGCAGTAGCACCCGACTGCCAAAAAAAAAAAAGAGAAGAGGCACGTAGTGAGGGGCGTGGGGACGGGCTGGGGGAGCAAACCTTTTCTTTTTGCATCCGTAATTGTCATGCACAATCGTGACTTTTCTGGAGTTGGGTCTACAGTGAGACACATGGGCAGTGTAAGCCTGGGTGTCCCCATTTTACAACTGATGAAACTGAGGCCTGGAAAGGTTAAAATGACTCGCCCACACACGTAGAACTGGTTAAGGATTTGAGGCAAAGTCCCCCGCCTCTGGATCCTGGGATTTCTCGTGCACGGCCACCCTCCTGCAGTCCAGGTCTCTACCAGCACTTTGCAGAACACCAGCCCCCAAACCCTCCTCTCCCATTCGAGCCCGGAACCCCTACTCACAACTCCTTGATCAGGACCATCTCGCTTCTAGTTTCTCTAATGGGGACCCCCCCACCCCACCCCAGCTGGTGGCCACCCCTCCCCCTTCCGGAAGCGGAAACTGGAGACCCTGCTCCCCAACAATACCGCTAACTCCCAATCTCAGCCATTTCCGCCCGGCGGTGACAGGGGCCGGGCGGCTTCGGGCTAGATGAGATGACGTCATCGTAAAGGGCCCCAGAAAGCACCCCCGCCTCCTCGAGTTATAGAGAAGAGATCTTAGTTAGAGTCGTGGAGATTCGGCCCTTCGGAGCGGACACGTGCCAGGCGCGGAGCACGCCGGCGAAAGGATTACTATTCCCAGCGGACAATGCGCCATCTCATCTCTATACCCTTCGTCCCACCTTCATCTCCTGAGTGGGCGTTTGGCGCTAGCCCTGCTGGGAATTGTAGTTGTTTTTTGAAGGGAAGGACTCTTCAATTTCAAGGCTCCACCTTTAAGGGTATCAGAGGTTGAGACTGTGAGGGGTGAACAAAGAGACTGACGGAAGGTCGAGCGTTCTCGGAGGTGTACAGTACGTACGCCTCACTGACTCTCAGAAGAATAGAAAGGAGACTCTACAGTTAGAGAATCAGGGTTCAGATTCTGTTTGTGACCTCGTACTGCCTGTGTGACCTCACTTTACCTCCTTTGGGTCTAAATTTCTTCAAATGTAAAGTGAGGCGAAAGAGTTGGACCGGTTGGGCTTTAAGAGCCTTTCCAGTTCTTAGTCTTTGATGTAATCCTGGACTTGGCGTCGGGAGCAAAAGTAATAGCTAACATTTATTTAGCGCTTAGGGGCAGCTAGGTGGAGCAAGGGGTATAGGGAGCCGAGGAAGGTCTGGGTTCAAATATGACCTAATACATCAGCCGTGTAACCGTGGGTAAGTCCCCTAACCCACTTTACCTCAGTTTTCATCATATGTAAAATGAGCTGGAGAGGGAAATGAGAAAGCACTCTAGTGTCTTTGCCGAAAAAGCACCAGATGAGGTGCTAAGAGTCCAAATTGAACAGCCTATAGCGCTTACTATGTGCCTATCACTGTTCTAAATTAATATTTTATTATTTAACATATTATAAAATAATAATACATCAGTGTTTAATAATAATAATTTTAGAAAATGTCTTAAGAATATTATTATTTTAGAATAATAGGTAAAATTTATATAGTGCTTACTAAACACCATGCTAAGTACTTCACAATTATTATCTTATTGCTCTTCATAACAACCCTAGGAGGTAGATGCTATAATGATCCCCATTTCACATTTGGGGAAATTGTAACAGACAGTTTAAGTGACTTGGCCAGGTCACACAGTCAGTAAGTATATGAGGCCTTCCTCAAGACTTCAGGCCTGGCAATCAATCCTCTGTGCCACCTAACTGATGGTTGGAGAGACCAAAGTTTATATTCTGCCTTCAGATATTTAGTAGGTGTGTGACTCAAGTCCAGACAAATCAGGTTAACTTCTCTGAGGCTCAGATTACACATCTGCAAAATGTCTTAATCCTAGCCATCCCAGAGTTTGTGAGAATCAAAGTGTATTTATGTAGCACATTAAGGTTTACAAAGTACTTTTCAAATGTATCTAATTGTGTCCTTATAACCTTGGGAGGCAGATACTATTATTACCTCTGTTTTGCAGATGAGGCAGACAGGTTAAATTTCTTGCCTGGTTTCACAGAGCTAGTATGTATCTGAGGCTAAATTTGAACTTAGGTCTTTCTGATTAGCACTCTTATCTATCATGCCACCTAGACATTTTACTATCCTAGTGCTAATGTATATAGAATGACTTCGAGCATCATATTAATTAGCTATCACCACATATTAATTATTAGTATTGTGTTAATCAATTAACTAATTAAAATAATATTTAATTGAAATACTAATAATGTTACTATTATTACTACACTCAACCTTAAACTGTGGATCTTATTCCTCCTTGGTGCTATTTTCAGAATCCAAGGAAAGGTATTTCATTTCTACTCTCTAAAAAATAGAATTCTAAAATATCAGAACTGAAAAGGGACTATAGAGTCTCACTCGCAGATTGGATTCTCCCGCCCTACTCCCAACAAGTGTCTGCTTTCATAGATTCTAGTACTCCATGGGTCTAAGCTCCTAAAACTGTAGGTGAAAAGCCCACACTGGTGAGCTTATATTTAATGGCTAATCAGGAGACCTAAGAAGCTCAAAGCCTTTACCAGGATGATGTGATAACTACAGTAGTTACAAAACATTTGCCCATAATCTGTGCTGCTCTGTCCCATAAATAATCATACCATCAGTGGGAAGAATGGACACAAAAACTTAGAGCACACTAATTGTGAGATCTGTTTAAAAGGAACACAGGGCCAAAGGTACTTACCTCCAGTACTACAGAGTCCCAGTGTTCCCCTTGCAGAGTCTTCATGCTGCTCTCCTCTGGGTGTAGTAATTCTTTAGTTGAATTGTTTGGTTGGGATCCTTAGGTCTACTTTTCTATCCACAGTTTGACTGATTCTCTACTACTAGATCTGGGGTGTATTGGGGGAGGCAGTTTAAGGAGGACTAGCCCTCTGGTATAAGAACTTGCCAATTCCTTTCAGGGGTGCTGATCCAGCTTTGGCTTCTCCCTGGCACTCTACTTTCACCCATGGTTCCAAGAAACTGTAGCATACATAGCAGTCACACTGTCTCAGTAGAAAGCCTAAACCAGATTGAGGGTAACCAACTGATCTCAAACCCATCAATGAGTTGGGAGGGGTGTCTATACCAAACATGTGAAGACCCCTCCTGGAAGAATGGGTAAATGAGAACAGTTAGTTGCAGTGTCCAAAAAGGAGTTTGAAGCAAGAGCTCTGGAGCAGTTAGAGCTTGGTCAGACATCAAAGATACCAAGGTCATCCATGGCATCCTGGGGCATCACTAGCCATCTCAACTTTTGCCATTGGACTTTGATGACTCTGAGAGAGTGAGGCTGACTTTGAACAATGATGTCATTGGTCCTCTTTGAAGATGAAGGACCAGCAACAACAACAAAAACAACAACTGCTAGGGAATAGTGTAGTTACTGATTTAGAGCCAAACATCTTGGAGCATGGGCCTTAGGAAGCATTGCTAAGAATAAGGCTAGTGGAGGTAATGGAATTCTAGCTGAACTATTTGAAATCCTAAAAGATGATGCTGTTAAAATGTTGCACTCAATATACCAGCAAATTTGGAAAACTCAGTAGTGCCCACTGGTTTGGAAAAGATCAGTTTACATCGCAATCTTAAGGGTAATGCCAAGGAATATTCAAATGACTGAACTATTGCACTGATTTCACATGCCAGCAAGATTATGCTTAAGATTCTGCAAGCTAGGCTTCAGCAATATGTGAACTGAAAATCAACAGAGGAGCAGACTGGTTTTCGAAGAGGCAGAGGAATTAGAGACCAAATTGCCAACATTTGCTGGATTATGGAAAAAGCAAAGGAGTTCCAGAAAAACATCTTCTTCCATTTCATTGACTACACTAAAGCCTTTGGTTGTGTGGATCACAACAAAATGTGGCAAGTCTTCAAAGAGATGAGAGTACCAGCTCACTTTGTCTCTTGAGGAATCTGTATGCAAGCCAAGAAAAAAATAGTTAGAACTGAACATGGAAAAACTGATTTAAGATTGGAAAAGGAGAACACCAGCCCTGGAGTCAGGAGGACCTGAGTTCAAATCTATCCTCAGAAACTTGACACACTTACTAGCTGTGTCACCTTGAGCAAGTCACTTAACCCCAATTGCCTTGCCTTCCCCCCTCCAAAAAAAAAAAAAAGATTGGAAAAAGAGGATGGCAGGGCTGTATAGTCTCACTTTATTTAACTTGTATGCAGAGTATATCATGTGAAATATCAGGCTGGATGAATCAAAAGTGAGGATTAAGGTTGCTAGGAGAAATGTCAATAATCTCAGATATGCAGATGATACTACTCTGATGGCAGAAAGTAAAGAGGAATTAAGAAACCTCTTGATGAGGGTGAAAGAGGGCGAGTAAAAGCTGGCTTGAAGCTTAACATAAAAGAACTAAGATCTTGGCAGCTGGTTTCATCACTTCCTAGCAAATAGAGAGAAAAGAAATGGAAGTGTTGTCAGATTTTATATTCTTGGGCTGGAAGATCACCGCAGATTGACTACAACCATGAAATTAAAAGACATTTGACTTTTGGAAAAACTGGCAAATCTGAACAGCATACTAAGAAGTAGAGATGTCACCTTGCCAACAAATGTCTGTATAGTCACAGCTATGGTTTTTTCAGTAGTAATGTATGACTGTGAGAGTTGGAATTATAAGGAAAGCTGAGTGCCACAGAATTGACTCTTTCAAATTATGGTGCTAGAGAAGACTTTTGAGAATCCCTAGGATAGCAAAGAGATCAAATCAGTCAGTACTCAAAGACTATTTGCTGGAAGGTCACATACTGAAACTGAAGCTTAAATACTTTGGCCTCATAATGAGAAGACAAGACTCATTGGAAAAGACCCTGATATTGGGGGAAATTGAAGGCAAAAGGAGAAGGGGACAGCAGAGAATGAGTTGGTAAATGGTATCATGGAAGCAATGAATATGATCTTGGACAGACTTTGGCAGATAGTGGAGGACAGAAGGGCCTGGTGTGCTATAGTCCTTAGGGTCACAAAGAGTCAGACATGACTAAACAACAACAATAATATATGATACCAATATTGTATATTGAGTACCTTTGTGGGAGAGGACTCCCTGGAGAGAACTGTACATGAACCATTCATAAACTTCATTTAGAAGATGCAGCATGGCAGAGTATATAGAAATCTGGCCTTGGAACCAGAAAGACCTGAGTTCAAATCCTGTTTCTGATTCATACTAGCTGTGAGACCTGGGGTAAGTCTCCGAACTCTAAGTAACTCTCTAATAGGACTATAAATTGCAGACTAGGTGCTGATCTGTACTGGTAAGAGTTTTCTCATTGAGGAATTCCTTATGCAAATGAAATCACAGACATAGTCTTTATCCTTCCAAGGTGGGGACAGAAAAGCTGACTCTCTTGCTAACAGGCCAGGTTCCTGGGTCCCCGTGAGCCCAGGGTCTTTTGGGGGAAGATTGAGTGGTCAAGGGGGAGCAACCCTCAGCCATCAATGACACACAAAAAAGATAGAGATAAAACATTACACAAATAAGTAATAATGCAAGGATTAAGTACAGATGTTTTCCTCTATGCAAAAGTGCTCCCACGCCTCCCAGGGATGAGATATCTCTAGAAACCTGGAGTATAATCTCAGCATCAACCACCAGGTGTCCCTCTGAGCTCAGGGTACCAGTCTGGGCCTCAGCACATGCTCAGACTGCACTGCCTGTCAGTATCCCAGCATATACCCCCCAAGTATTCCAGACATCCCATTATTACCTAACCATTTTTTGTCCTGTCTCGATCTCTGGTTTAAAATGTAAACATTACCATTATGGAGTATTTCACAAGTTTAACAAAATTGACTCCTATGTTTACATTAGAACAGACACGCCCATCATAGATTAGGGTACCATTACTGAGAACACAAAATAAAAAGAGGCACTATTAAAACTGAGCAGTGGCAGTCTGAAGTCTCCACTGCTTCCTCTCCATCTTTGACTACGGTATTCCAAGACACAACCAAGTAACCTTTCAGAGAAGCTCTTTCCAATTTTCCTTTCAAAGCCAATGGGGGGAAAGAGGAGACACTGGGTCACCAACATCTCACTCCTGTTCTCAGGGCCTGGGGAAGTGAAATAATTCAAGATCAGGAGCTGCCTGGGACTTCTCCGGAGGGCAGCCTCTATTCATCATGCTCCATTAGAATCTCCCTATACACTCATGTCCTCATGCTCTTGCTAGGCTGTGCTAATGTGCTTGCATCCATGTGATTGTGGCCTCATCAGCAATCTGAAAACTGCCAATTTTGACCCATGGATAGAATGACCCCTCCTTGGAATCACATGGTAGGCTCACCATCCTCTCTGTGATACAAAGAGCACTAGTTTTAGAGTCAGATGACCTGGGTTCAGTTTGGGCAAGTCACAGTCTCCTAGGACTTCTGTTTTGTCATCTGTAAAGTGGGCAGGAGGTGGGTGCCTTAAACTGGATGACCTTTGAGGGGCCTTGCAGCTTTAGATCTATGATCCTCTGAACTGTCACTAATGTTTCCAGTATGTGCTTCCTGTAAAGCAGATGCTTCTCTTTTTTTTAAATTTAATTTTAATTTTTAGTTTTCAACATTTATTTCCATAAGTTTTAATTTTTTCTCCTCCCTCCCCAAGACAGCTTGCAATCTGACATAGGCTTTACATATACATTCCTATTAGACATATTTTCACATTAGTCATGTTGTATAGATGTATAGATAGTCATGTTGTACATAATGAATGGGAAAAAAACATGAGAAAGAAAAACAAAACAAAACAAAAAAGAAAATAGTATGCTTCAGTCTGCATTCAGATTCTATAGTTCTTTCTCTGGATGTGGATGGCATTTTCCATCATGAATCCTTTGGAAACATTTCAGGTTCTTGCATTGTTGAGAAGGGCTAAGTCTATCACAATTAGTCATTGTAGACTGTGGCTGTTACTGTGTACAATGTTCTCCTGGTTCTGTTCACTTCACTCAGCATCATTTCATATAAATCTCGGTTTCTCTGTTCATCATTTTTTATAGCACAATCCATTACATTCTTGTACCACAACTTGTTTAGCCATTCCCCAATTGATAGTCATCCCCTCAATTTCCATTTCTTGGCCACCACAAGGAGAATTGTTATAAATATTTTTGTACATGTGGGTCCTTTTCCCATTTTTATGATCTCCTTAAGATACAGCCCTAGAAGTGGTATTGCTAGGTCAAAGGATATGCATATTTTTTATAGCCCTTTGGGTTCCAAATTGTTCTCCAGAATAGCTGGATCAGCAGACAGCTTCACCAATAATGAATTAGTGTTCCAACTTTCTACATCTCCAACATTTATCATTTTCCTATTTTGTCATGTTAGCTAATCTGATAGGCATGATGTGGTGCCCCAAAGTTGTTTTGATCTGCATCTCTCTAATCAATAGTGATTTAGAGCATTTTTTCATATGACTATAGATAGCCTTAATTCTTCCTCTGAAAACTGCCTGTTCATATCCTTTGACCATTTATCAATTGAGGAATGACTTGTATTCTTGTAAATTTGACTCAGTTGTCTACATAGTTTAGAAATGAGGCCTTTATCAAAGATAATAATTTTAAAAATTCTTTCCTAGGCAATCTTGCTGGGGTAGAGGGGGCAGGCAGCCATCTTAGGCCCTGCCCTCAGGGATCTTACATTCAAATAAATTAATCAATTAATTATGAATATACAAGCTGCATACACTGTACATGGAAAGTGATCTTTGGCAATAAAATTTATTAAGCTCTTACTGTATGCCAGGCACTGTGCTAAGCTCTGGGGATAGGAAGGAAAACAACAGACAGTCCCTTCAAGGAGCTCAGAATCTGAAGGAGGAGACGACATGAAAGCAATTGCACAAACAAGATATATGGAGAATAAATTGGAGATAATCCCAGGGAATGGGAATTAGCAGGAAAGACTGGGAAAGTCTTCTTGCAGAAGAGTCAACAAAATCTAGTGGCCTTTGGAACAAATTGCTCTCATCCACCCATTCCACAAGGGGAAGTTTCCACATGCTTGGGCTAGACACGCGCTACTTCACCACCAATGGCATGTCCATCAAATTTTCAGATAATTCAAAGATGGGAGAGATGGCTAATATAATATATGACAGAATCAGATTCTCAGAGGATCTGGACAGGCTAGAATTTGAGGCTGAATCTAAGGAGATGAAATCCAATAGGAATGAATGTAAAGTTTTGCTCTTGGGTATAAAAAAATCCACTTCACAAAGTATGAGATGGGAGAGGTATGAATGAACAGAAATTGTGCTAAAAAAATAGGAATTTTAGTGTACTGCAGGGTCAATATGACTCAACAGTGGTGTGGCTTCCAGGAATAGGGACATGGTAGTACCACTATATTCTGCCTTTCTCAGACTTCATCTGGGTTGAGTTTTAGGCACCACAATGTAAGAGAAATGATAATCTGGATAATTTACAAAGGAGGGCAAACAGGATGTTGTAGAGTTTTGAATCCATTCTATATAATGATCAGTGGAGCAAACTGATTATGTTTAGGTAGGAGAAGAGAAGATTCAAAGGGTATTTAAGTATCTGAAAAGCTGTCATGTGGAAGAGTGACTAAAGCCTAAAGAGTAGAGAGGAAAACCAGGTGAATTTAGTCTCAATGTTTGGAAAAACTTCTTAACAATTAAACCTGCACAAAAGTAAATTGGACTTCCTAGAGAAGAGGTGGATTATCACTCCTTGAAAGTCTTCAAGCAAAGGCTGAAGCACCATTTGTTGAATATGTTATAGTTGGGATTCTTTATGTATATGAATTAGGCTAGAGAGTTGCTGAGGGGCCTTCCCACTCTCAAATTCTGTGAATTTGTCATTCTGAATTAAAGAAAAAAAGCAAGCTATACATATATAATAGAGATTCTCATGGTCTCATTTATAATCCTCTATCCCTCTTCTACTTTGTATATGGAAATATTCATTTTATTTGGTGTTAGTTAAATTCAGAATTTTAAAAATCAATTAAAAATAAAATCACTGTTTAAAAAAAACTTTCCTAGTTTTTTGCTTCCCTCTTAATCTTGGTTGCATTGGCTTTGTACAAAAACTTTTCAATTTAATGTAATCAAAATTATCCATTTTGCATTTCATAATGTCCTCTATCTCTTGTTTGATCATAAATTCCTCTGTTCTCCATAAATCTGACAGATAAACTATTCCTTGCTCCTCTAATTTGTTTATAGTACCTTTATATCTAAATCGTGTACCCATTTGGACTTTATTTTGGCATATGGTATCAGATATTGGTCTATGCCCAGTTTCTGCCATACTATTTTCCAGTTTTCCCAGCAGTTTTGGTTTTTTTTGTTTTAAAAGCCCTAAATTGTCCTTATGTGATGCCCTTTACATGATTGTTCCAGGCAATTCAACTCCTTGCCTCCTGCACTTTTCATCCTTGTCTGGTGCCTTAAAGATTTAGGAAATTTTAGGGACTGTCTCAGAATGCAACTTACAATAAAAAATAGAATATGATGAATTTGATGAGAGTAAAGACAAGGTCCAAATAAAATGCTACAAGAGACTTCAAAATGGGAGGAACCCTTTCAGTTGTGAAGAATGACACCTGAATTGGGCCTTGAGTGGAGAGAATCTTTCAACAGCTGGAGATGGAATGGAGGGGGAGAGTCCTTCCTGGACAGACCAGGGATGATATGAGCAAAAACAGGAGTGGGAAAGTACAAGATGTTTTTGAGGGAGGGTAGATAGACCAGTTGACGTCTGAGAGCCTGGGAAAAGGAGCAGATGCAGATATGGCTGGAAATGTAGATTGAGTTCAGATATTGAAGGACCTTGATATCTGGTGGGCAGTGTGGAGCCAGTCAGGGTTGACATAATGATAACTGTACATTAGGAAGACTTGGGCACATTTGTTAAGGATAGACTGGATGGGAGAGGGACAGAAGGCATGGAGACCTGTGAGATGGCTATTACAATAATCTAGTTGAGAGGTAATGAGAGCTTGGGCCAGGGCATTGGCCAAGGGAATAGAGGGAAGGATATAAATACTAAGGGCGTTAAAGGTAGGGTAGAGCAGTGAAGTGGCACAGTGGATTGAGCGCTGGACTTGAAATCAGGAAGTTTGAATCTAGCCTCAGATACGTACTAGTTTTGTTGTTGTTCAGTCATGCCTGACTCTTCATGACCCATTGGGGTTTCCTTGGCAGAGATAGAGAAGTGGTTTGCCGTTTCCTTCTCCAGCTTGTTTTGCAGATGAGGCAAATTGGGTTAAGTGATTTAGCCAGATGCACATAGCTAATAAGGTCTGAGGCTGGATTTGAACTCAGAAAGATGAGTCTTCCTGACTCTAGGCCTGGCACTCTATCCACTCTATCCACTCTGCCACCTAGCCGCCCTTACTAACTGTGTATCCTTGGGCAAATCACTTAACTTTTGTTTGTCTCAGTTTCCTTGTCCATAAAACAGAGATAATAATAGCACCTGCTTCCCAGGGGTTGTTGTGAAGATCAAATGAAATAAGATTTGTAAAGTGCTTAACATACAGAATGTGCCTTATAAATGTTAGCTATTACTATTATCACTACTGGTACTAGTACTTGGTGACTGACTGCATGTGAAGAAAGAAACCTGAGAGAGAGGGAAGAGCCAGAGAGGGCTCCAAGGTTTTAAGTACTAGGTAAATGGCATTACTATGGACAGAGAAGTAAGAAGAATTTGGGGAATGTGTTTAGTTTTGGCCCTAGTGAATGTGAGGGTGGATATGCCCAGTAAATAATTGGAGGTAGAGGAATGGGGCTCTGGAACATAGATCAAAGTTGGAAACGTAGATTTTTAAGTATAGAGTTGATCCAATGGCAAGAAATCCTATATTCCCAAAAGCCTTCATTAAGTAAGGTCTAGTCTCCCTTTCACCCGAGCCTTCATAATCTGGCACAGGGCCTCTGTACATAATAAGAGCTCAGGGAAGAAAAAAAACAGCTTGTTGCTTTAACTGATTTACACAGAATGTGAACAATATGCTAAGTCCTAGACTGTCCATTGAGGTAGACAGGATAGATATTGGGTGTTTCTGATCTGGAGTAGCAGGAGTATATTAGAGGCAGCTCTCAAATTTTGAGTGAGAGTATTTACACCCTGAGAATCAACAAAAACTATAAATGAGGACTTTATAGTTTTGTTTATTGTCTAGACTTAAGGAAGTGGTGGAGAAAATGCTAATGATTCGGATTAAACTTTAAAGTGTGTCCTGCTGGAGAGCTAGTAATTAAACATTTACCAACAAACCCTTGTAGGTATGTGTCATATTTCAGTCTTCCCAGATAAGGGTAACAGGGACCTTTCCTGCAAAAGTACTCAACATACAATATGAGAATCATTTATGGAAGAGATTTTATTTCATCTACCACAAAAAAACCCCCAAGACAAAGGATTCAACGTTCACATAGCTCTTTAGACTCATTCATATTCAACCGAAAAGTGAAAACACTCGGTGGTCAGCAAATACTTCCCTTTCATCTTGGTGAAGACACAGTGTTCCAAAGGGCCTAACCAGCTCCTTTGAGTAGCTCCCTCCTCAGCTATGGAACATACATAGAGCTGGAAGGGACCTCAGAGGTTTTCTCTGGTCTAACACTTATGGTCTTTCTAGTTTAACTCTGGTCATTTTACCGATGAAGAAAGCAAAGCCCAAGGAGCTATCCAGAGTTACCCAGAAAGAAACTTTGAAACCAGAAATCTTTGAAAGTATGTGCCTTGATGGCCAATATAGCAGTCTTCTTGCTATACCAGGCTTATCCCCACCACTGCTGCTCCCCACCTCTGAATCCCTATAGTCTTTGTACCACACACATTCTTTTTTATTTTTCCCATCTTGTGAACTTTAATTTAAAGAATAAATTTATTTCAAGAAATGTATTGCTGAGGTAAAGATATCATGTGATTCAAGAACTTCAGTAGCCTTCTTATCAAGAAATATTTTCTTATCTTTAAAGAAGCAACAATCTAATCTATAAATACATTAGTAGTGCCAAAGGTGAAATAGTTTTCATATTTAGTGTAGCAAGAAATCAAAGTCGAATTACATTTAAATAAAAAATAAACAGGATTCAATGGAAAAGAATATGCATCTGTGATGTTATTAATGCATCATGTGTAATCTTTTTTTTTTTATCATGTGTAATCTTCACTAAATACCAGTTCTAAAACAGTAATACAAAAAAATTTCTGGTTTCAATCTTTGTGAGGAAAAATTGAGTTTTAGGGTGACAATTAAAGGTTATCTACCCATTACCATTCAGGAAATGTGAGAATAAATAGCAAATTTTCAAAATAGAAATCCTACGTACTTATGTTTAATAGATGATCATACCTTAAGTCAAACTCTGTGTGTGTGAAAAAAAGTGGAAAAACTTCTGTTAATCCATTTATTTAAACCAGGAGGTAATTATGAAAATATTTGACAACTGATTTATTTTTTGCACAAGAAAACAGATAAGAATCAGGCATACAACTCAAGCCCGGGAAGTGGTATGTGCCTTGTACCTAAGCTATTGGATGGTCCTGGAAGTTACAGAGTAGCAGGGAATAAGCTGCAGCTCACTGATGGCTTCAGCCATTCTTTCCTTGGGGTCTATTCGCTAGCTATGTCCTTCTGTACTCAGGAAGTGACAGAGAGAGCTCCTATACTAGGAGAAGGAATGTACTCAGCTATATCTGTGCTGACTCTCCAAAGGATGATGATGAGTGGGTACTGGTCACTGACAACTAAGTCTTTGCAAATTCTGGTGTCCTATCATCACAGGACTCAGGCCTCTGCCTTTCCTACTGGCCTATTCCCTACTACTCTCCAACTTCCAGGATCCTCAAGCAGCTTGGGTATAGAGCAGATATCTCATCTTGTGCTTAGATTGCACACCTGACTTATTTTGACTATGCAAAAAAGGTAAGTGAGTTGTGAAATATTTTTATCATTATTTTCATGACAGGACCTTCAGTTGGTCTTCATCTAGCTCTCTCTGGGCTGTATTGCTGAACACCTAGAAAAGTGGTACATAAACATAGAGTGGGCCACACAGATCTTTCATTAAAAACTGTAATAAAATATTTATATGAGATGCAAAAGAAAAATAATACCTATGCCCTTGATCAAAACACTTTGAGCAGTGTGGAAGTAAATGAGAAATCCTCCAGAACTCTGAACAATGAGTATTTGAGCTAAATTACACCACTTTTATTGTTCTTGTTTTTCAAATGGCCAAAGACTGTGTTTGGTTCAAACTCTGAGCAGTTATGAAAAACTAAACAAGATGTTCTGTTGAGATTGTTTATTGATGCTATTACAGAGATAGCAAAGGGCATTGGCACAAGTCACATTTTTATGCAATTGTTTTCCCATAACACATCCTCTGCCAGGGAGGCATGTGCCTGTCACATTGCTCTTGCTGAGTTTTAAATACTCATCAAACCACTTCATGTCTGTAACGCTACTCAGTTTTGAATTCCATTGCTTCTTCCACTTCCCTTCCCAAACGAACTTTCTTTTCTAAGTTTAGGCTGGTCAGGGTCTCATGTCTTTTGGCAGTCTTCTCATGCTTCTCTTGCTTCTTGTATTTGAAAGTCAAATTTTCTGTTCAGCTCTGGTTTTTTCATCAAGAATACTGGAAAGTCCTCTATTTCAATGAATGACCATATTTTCCCCTGAAGCATTATACTCAGTTTTGCTGGGTAGGTGATTCTTGGTTTTAGTCCTAGCTCCTTTGACCTCCAGAGTAACATATTCCAAGCCCTGCAATCCCTTAGTGTAAAATCTGCTAGATCTTGTGCTATCCTGATTGTGTTTCCACAATACTCAAATTGTTTCTTCCTGACAGCTTGTAATATATTCTCCTTGACCTGGCAACTCTGGAATTTGGCTAGGATATTCCTAGTTTTCTTTTTGGGATCTTTTTCAAGAGGTGATCAGTGAATTCTTTCCATTTCTATTTTGCCCTCTGGTTCTAGAATGTCAGGGCAATTTTACTTAACAATTTCTTGAAGGATGATTTCTAGGCTCTTTTTTTGATCATGGATTTCAGGTAGTTCAA
>CM053583.1:320029620-320062607 GCA_028627135.1 Pseudochirops cupreus | reverse complement strand
CTCTCTGGTAACTGACTAGGTAACTGATGTAATGGTCAGAGGCTGGAAGCCGTCTGCTGATCTGTTTTTCTGTTTGTTTGTAACTTCTGTTTGTATTCTCTGAAGTTCAGGGTGCCGACTTTTCCCCCTGAACTAGTTAAATGATGTGCTTGATTAAAGTAAGATTGTTAACCCATTTTGAGTTGCTTTCCTTTAGAAAAGCAGATCTAAGAACCTGTGCTAGTAGCCACCCTAGGTATGCTAGGGTGCTTGCTGATACAGTTGGTGATGATTTTTAGACTCTAAAGGAGTAGCATAATAGGTAATTGATGGATCAGGCAAAATGTCAGCACCTAGGAGATCTCCGTGAACTGAAAACAGAGGCAAAGAAGTCAGGAGAACAGATGCCCAGCACCAGGAACAAGGACAAGAAAGTGATGTGGAGTTCTCTTTTCACCCTAATGAAGACTGGTCCTAAGTGAGCGGGAGTTGCAAGGGAAGATAGCTGAAAATAACAGGCAGGGTAGTGATGAAGAGGTATAGAGAGGGGGGCTGATTTCTATGAAATCCTTTCAGGGTTCTTTGTCTGAAATGAATTACTGGACTCGGCTATCTTTTGGCAGAGTTACAAAAGTTTATCTTTACACTGCGGGGGGGAGGGGGCAAGGGGACCCGCCAGCTGACAGGGATCTAAGGCAGAGTTACAAAGTTCTGTGTTACGCTTTGCAGCAGTCAGGAGAAGGTTAAGGATAGCCTGCAAAGTGCAGGGGCTAGAGATGCAGTTTTTAAAGCCATAAAACTGTCAGTCAAAGGTTGATTATGCTAACTAGGTGGGCAAGGGTGGAGTTAGGGAGGAGTTTGGGAGGAGTTTAGAAGTGGTCAGTGCTTAAAGGGACATGCAGTTTTTATATCAACTGTACAGGTGTATTGCCCATAATTCACTGGGCAATCCCCCTAAGGGGGGGCCACTAAGAGGTGTGATTTTTGCCTTGACACGTCACTAGGTTACTTTTTGGTCAAGGATGAATGACATAGGTCCAATATGGCTATTGGGAGGATAGGCTTGATTGTTTCAGGAGGTGCCAAGTTTGGAAGCTAGACTGATTAGGGATCCAGGAGGTACCATATTGGGAGGGTCTCTGATAATGTTGTTCAAGGTTCTCAGGTGCAGCTGGCCACTTAGAACAAAGGAGCTATGTATTTCTCTAAAAAATACTTGGGTGATGGGTAACTGTATCTAGGCAGATGGCTAGCTCAGGGAAAAGACTTTTAGGCTGGGGGCAGGGGAAAGGTAGAGTTAATGCCTTTATGGCTGGGGGAAAGTGTGACTTTGACAACTTAATTGCACAGGCTTGTTACAAAATGATGTTACATACATAGGTACCCAAACACAAGTGAGATTTTACAAACTGAGGTTACAGATAAAAGCATCCCAGACCCCATCAGTGAGACTGAGTAGGGACTGGAAATAAGACATATTTCTTTGTTTTGAAATTTTTCCTTATACTCTCAGGCATTTTTGTGACCTCTTTACCTAGGAGTCCAGAGCCATAACTAGATAAATCTAGGGAAGGGATGGGGGGATAAAATGGGCTCTTTAAGAAGAGTTCAGAGTAGTAGCTGGAGAATGTCCTGTAGACAGGATCCCTGGGACACCTCAAGGCTGCTGTTGGGGAGGCTGACCCCAGCAACGGAGGTTGTGGAGCAAGGTGGTGAAGGCTGAGCTGGAAGAAAGTCACTGGGAGTGCCGCTGGGGCAGGGGAGAGAAGTGAACACCATCTGGTTGCTTCCTATTTTAACTACATTTTCTTGTTCACTAGGTGCCATTTGTTATCTCTATTCTGCTAGGTGATGCAGTAGATAGAATGCTGGGCCTGGAGTTAGGAAGACTCTTCTTTTTGAGGCCAAATCTGACCTCAGACATTTACTAGCTGTGTGACACTGGGCATGTCCCTTAACCCTGTTTGCCTCAGTTTCCTCATCTGTAAAATGAGCTGGAGAAGGAAATGGCAAAACCATTCCAGTATCTTTGCTAAGAAAACCCCAAATGGGGTCACAAAGAGTCAGACATGACCAACTGAACAACAATGAAATCCTGCTGAAAAATTACTGTGCTATCAGTACCCAATACATTTTAGTACAGTGGGACAAAGACTGGGCCTCCCTAACCGAGTTACAGCTCTGCTAGAATCTGATGTCTTTACTAGGTGGCTCTGGATACTTAAAGACAGCTAGGTGGACTCCAGAATAGAGCAATGGACTTGAATTCAGGAAAAACTGAGTTCACATTCAGCCTTGGATCAGCTTTGTGACCTGGACAAGTGACATAAAGTCTGCCTGCCTCAGTTTCTTTATCTGTAAAATGGGTGTAATAATAATAGCATCTACCTTCCCATGTTGTTTGTTGTGAAGATAAAATGAGATAAAGTTTGTAAACTGTTTTGCAGACATTAAAGCACTCTAAAAATGCTAGATGGTGAATGAACATCATGAGATTGAAGGTACCTAAACTCTGTGGTCTCTGGAGTCTGCTTTTGTCTTTTATATAGAGTAATCCAGACATGTGAAATGCACAGTCCATGGACCAACATGAGGCCCACAATCTTCCCTAGTGTGGGTCAAATCAGATTAAAATGTAGTTCCTACCTGATTTTAATGTGTTGATGTATTAATAAAATAGAAATGTATAAACACATATGATTTTCTAAGTCACCATGCAGCCATGGGGATTCTTATATACGGTATAACAGCCTTCATTTCTGTTTGAGTTTTGAAGTCATTGGTGTCATCCCTGCTTGAAACAGCCTTGTTTCTCTCCCTATAATTTGCTGGCTCTGGTAAAAGACAAAAGAAGAAGAATCAAAGTGGATAGTAAATGTAACAGAAGTCATTCTAATGCCCCACTCCAAGGGGACTATTTAGAGAGAGAATCACTGTACCTTATGGTAAAGATGTCAGAGACATTGGAGGTCAAGGAGGAAACAAGGTGATGTGGTAGATGGAATGATGGATTTGGACTCAAAAAGACTTGGGCTTGAATCCCACCTTGCTACTTGTTAGCTGGGTGATCCTGGGCAAGTCTCTCCCTCTCTGAGCCTTTTGTCTGTAAAATGGGGGGATCAGGTTCAATGACCTCTAAGTCTCTTTAAGCTGCAAATCTACGATCCTAAAATAAAAGCAGATTATTATTTTTTTTTTAGGCAATCAGTGCAAAGTGACTTGCCCAGAGTCACACAGTATCTTTGGCTGGGTTAGAAACTCAAGCACTCCTTCCAGACTCCACTGATCCACCTAGATGCCCCAAGGCAGAATTTTAAATGTTCTCTATTGTAACTAATATGCCATGTGGCTATTCTATGTTAAATGCCTGTGTCTTGTGAAAGTGGGGGTGGTTGACTGAGAAAGGTAATTCCAGATGTGGGATGGGGACTCTAGAGTCATCGATTTTCTATTTTTAATATTTTTGAGAGCTATTTATATGATATTGTGTGAGATGGAAGAGTTCAGAGTCTGAGTCTGAGATTGGAAAAGGTCTTTATTCTTTCTCATGAGAAAGGACACTCCCCCTTTGGGAGCTCGAGGGCTTCTCCTGGCCTGATCCTAACTACACCTGTAACACCTGTCCTACCTCACCATTGGCTGGTGAGGCAAGCTCACAATCTTTCTAATTGGCTCAAAGCAGTTTCAATCCTTCATTATGTATTTCCTTTTGCCAAATTTGGAAGTGCCCAATCAGAAGTGGACTAGTATGGTTTTCTTTCAAATTACCTCATTTCCAGGGAATCATAAGTTACTCACCAGACTGAACTGGTTTACAAAGTATGGAGAAGAGATAGGAATGTAACAGGGAGTTAAAAGAAATGAGGAAACTTCACTGTGAGTCATCTCTCACAATACCCTAGTTTAAATGCCGAACATTGCCAGGGCCACCACTTGGGGTTAAGGGAAAGAGAAGGGAAGAAGCATTTATATAGCTCCTTCTTATAAATTTTATCTCATTTGATCCTCATAACAACCCTGGGCTGCTCTTACCCCCACTGAGGAAACTGAAGCAAACAGAGGTTAAGATTTGCCCAAAGTTACACAGCTAAAAAATGTCTATGGTCAAATTTGAACTTAGGTCTTTCTGACTCCAGTCCCAGAAGTCTATCCACTGAACCATTTAGCTTCTATTTTGATGGTGGTGGTAGGGAGAAGAGGAGAGACAGACAGACAAAGACAGAAATAGAGACAAGAGAGAAAGACAGAATCAGATAGCTGAAAACCCCAGGGTGTATGTCTGTAAAGGGGAAGGTCCCTGAACAGGGCAAGGGGGAAAATTAGTCTAGAGAGTTACTGAGCTATGTTTGATGCGAATATGGCTGGCATGGGTACTTACTTCCTCAAAAGGAGGCTAAAAGGAAGGACTCATCAGCTGGAGGGAAAGGCTGTAAGGGTAGAAGAGTAGGGAGGAAGTCCCTTTCTTCTTCAGAGATACTCTGAGACCACTTGGCTGACAGCTTGAGTATCATGCCAACCAGTGGACAAATTAGATATTGCACTCTCTCACTGGATAATTAATATAGTGACACACTACCTTTCTGTAGGCTTGTAGATAGCAGTATAGAAGTTAATGTGGGCTAATGTCACTACTGCAGTGCCACAACTGTCACATAATATATACACAAAGTGGCACATTCTGGTGTCACATACATATGGTAAACAAGTATAGGCAATAGTTAGCTATTGACAGATAAATGAGCTATGTCGTTTCAGTGGTTCAAGATCATAGTAATTAAAGGGGAACTCAGGTAGGGAGTGAAGCCAAATAAAGAAAGAATGAAAAGCTCATTAGTCAGATGAGCAGAATTCAGTATGTACTTGGGAGCAGAAACTTAATGGAACTGAAGAGAGTGTAGGCCTCTTGGTTGTTGTAGTTTGTCCTTCATTCTGGAAGAGGAACAATGACATTAAGAGGGTGATATCTTAACTTGCTCATGAACTGGATTTAAGTGAAGCAGAGCTGCACCAAATTGTTAATTTCGCTGTCTTTTCCAGAGTCCAAATTAAATTAAAGTTTTTCCCAGACCTCCCAGTTTATCTGAGGCAATGCCCATTTATGAGCCAGAAGGGAAGGAACCTGGGACACAGGAACAGGTAGCATTTGGATAACTGAAATGAACTATACAGAATAATCTAGACCATGGTTCTCAACCTGTGGGTCACGACCCCTTTGGGGGGTCAAAGGACTCTTTCACAGGGGTCACAGGAGTCACCTAAGACCATCGGAAAATACATATTTCTGATAGTCTTAGGAACCCAGACACTGCTCCTCTATCTGTCTCCAGGCAGGTCCGCCCACATGCAGATACGCAAGTATTAAAGGGTTGTGGCATTAGGAAGGTTGAGAACCACTGATCTAGACCAAGCTGAATTCCAATTATTTATGTAACAGAAACAGCTGGCTTGTATAGACCTCATGCCTCACACCTATAACAAGACAGTTTTTATTGCATTTGAATCAAGTGGCCTGAAAATATCATCATCTAAAACTTACTATGAGCAATATGGCTGGGGGTGTACGTGACTAGTTTGGAGGCCAGTCCATACATAGAGGCCCCTGGCCCTTAGATGTGGCTGCCAAAGAGGAGAGGCCCCTGGCTATCTGTAAATGCCCCTGGCATTTACATAAAGGGGAAGGTAGCTTGGTGAACTAAGGAAGTGGGATGGCTTGGCTATAGTACAGCCCATCTTTTAGATGGCAGAATCTTCCCCAAACCCTCTCAATTCCTTCTGTTAATTATTTCCTATTTATCCTTTCTATAATTTGCTTTGTATGTGTTTGCATGTTGTCTCCCCCATTAGATTGTAAGTTAGTTGAGGGAAGAGGGCTCTTTTGCCTCTTTTTGTATACCCAGTAATTAGCACAGTGCCTGCCACAAGATAGATGCTTAATAAATATTGATTGATTGTTCTCCCAATCATTCTAGTGTCCTGTCTCTTCTGTCATTAGCCTAGATGCACAATGTTTCTTTAGATATTCTAGGTAAGCTTCTCATTATGGGGTACAGGCTCTGGGAAATCCCTTGAACTCTGATTGAATCTTCCCACTTGAAGAGGCATTTGCCTGAGGCATAAACCTTTCCTTATCCAAGGCCCAAATCTCTGTTACTCTTAACTTAGTCTGACCCTCCACTGTCCAGCTATTTCCCAACCTTGATCCTATCAAAATATCTATGCCCAAACCTGTTATCCTTAAACTAGCCTAGCTCTCCATTGTCTGTCATCTCCTGGCAGGCTTCAGCTATTTCTCACCCTTAAGCCCATTCCTGGATCTGACCTCAGTTCCATCAAAGATCCTCCTTAGACTCCTCTTCAAGCCCCTCCCCAATCCCCTCCTTTACACCACCCCTAGATCCCTCCAACAGTCTTTCTGTATATAAGATTCATCTTGCCTCCATGAAGGCACTGAGATTAATCTATTGCAGACTCACTCTGTATGAGTTTATTCTGGCTGGCTTGTCAATACAAGAGTCACAAATGCTTAGGTTCCTTAAGAGGCTACCCATTATGGTGAATCTTTAATAAACTTTGTTTTACTTTGGCTGAGAGAAGACTTGAGTCGAATTCATTCAGCAGGACCCAATGTGTTGGCATTTTGGGGTCTCAAGCACCCCTAAGCCCCCAAACCTCAACACTCAGTTATCACTTCTTCAAAAACCAGTACAAAATATTTTGTCTTTTGGACTGGACCTAATTTCATTGATATAGGGAACTCTCAGTAAGAAAACTCCTACCAACGTAGGTTGGCATCCACTCTGGAACTTAAAATCTCAGAGTTTTTTGGAGCACAGGGAGATAAAGGAACTTGCCTGGAGTCACATGGCCAGTTGGTATGTGTGGATGGAGTGGGGAGAGAGCTTGAACCCAGGTCTCTCTGACTCTGAAGACTGGCTCTTTATCCCCTGCACCCCACTGCCACTCTCATTCCCTCTTCCTCATATACTTTGTCTTCACTGTTCTAAACTCTTCGCTCATACACTGTTAGTTTAAAGAAGGTATCAGTTTTCTTAATGTTCTGAGAATTCCTGCTATCTTTTCCAGGTTCACTGTCTATAGCCATATAGCAACATAGTGAATGAGAAAGGTTAAAACTTCTCAGCCCACAAGTTTTCTTGTGGGAGCAAGCCAGAGTTTCAGCTTCCCCCTTCCCCCTTCTTTACTACTGCCACATCAGCATTAAGCCTCTTCAGTAGTCTTTTGACCTCCACCCTTGTTTGCCATAGCCTTATTAATATTAGGCCCTTTAGGGGTTTCCGACCTTCACCCCTGCTGGCATTTGCCAAATAAGGACATGAAGAACACCCTGGTTCCCTGCCTGCCTCCTGGCCAATAGGGGATAGTGGTGGGCTTCTTTGTTATTTGCCATTGGGGAAGATTTTCTCTCGAAGACTTGAGTCTGCCTCCCAGCCAATGAGAGAAGGGATAGCAGCGGGGAGGGGGCTTGACTGCATTAGGGCATAAATTCTTGTTCCATCTTCTGTTCCTTTCCCTAATCTGCCATGGAAAGGACTGCCCTCTTCCCGAGGGGGAAGAAAATAAAAAACTTACTGTTCCTTTCTCTGACTTTTAATTTTTCTGGGTAGGGGATTTTTGGGGTCCTTGTGCCCCACACAATAGGATCACAAAGACTAAGGATGCAAATCCTTTCCTGACACCAGCCTTACAGAGGTTCCAGCATCTGATGGAAATAACAGCTTAAAGGGCTTGATCTTATAGTTTAGGATGAGTGGGAAGAGATGTTTTTTGTGGCCCTCTATCATTTTGGAAGGCACTAGGGAGAAGGAAGAGAAGGGGAGAGAGGGTGTTTCAGTAAGCATAGGAGACTTGAGATCAACCACACACACACAGAGAACCCTCTGATTGACTGACTCTTTATTGTATCCACTGTCCTTTGATAGATTCAGTTCCTTCAGGCAGATTCTCCTGCTCCTCCCAGCTTGTCCATTCCTACCATCTGATCCTCCTCTTCTCTTCCAAAAGTGCCAAAGGAACTCACTTGCTGGGCCCCTCCAAACTCCAGCCAAGCTGGGGAGGGCACATCTCTTGAAAGAAGGCTGTCAGGGAAGATTAAGATCCTGTCTCTCTTGCCCTGTCTTCAATGCCATATGTCTGTAGCCGTGATCTTGGTATCAGTACTCAGGCCCAGTCTGGAAGAAAAAGAGATCTTTAGAGGTTGGGACCAGTGAATCTAAGCTTCCCAGCTTTAGGGGACTTCCTTCTTAGGACTCCAGCACTCTTTCTTAGACTTTAAGGGTCATACTTCCCAGCTGGCTGAGACTTAGAGTTGGACCCCATTCTTTTGCTTGAGGGTTAGCCCATACATTACGTTGGAAGAGATCTGTATGGGGCTTCTGGGCTCCCTTACCTCAGGGTTCTAGGCTCAGGGCCTCGTGCCACGTTTCTTTTGCTCTGTGTTCTGAAGCTTGGTCAGCAGCTTTCGTTCATGGCCACCTGGGCTGTGTCGGTTGGTATAGTTGGCAGCTTCTCTCTTAGTACGACCCTTTCCACTCCCTCTTCCTGAAATAGAAAGCAGTAGTCCTAAGAATGAGCTGCTCAGAGAACATAATGGGTGGAAGCCATTTGGTGGCCATGGTTACAGACATAGAGGGAGTAGTGGCAAGAACACTGGACTGGAAGCAGGAGACCTAAGTCCTGTTTCTAGATCACTCCTTAACTTGCTGTGCAAATTTGGGCAAACCATTTCATTCTTCTTAGTCCCCTGTTTAAAACTCAGAGTTTGGATTAGACAGTTTTTCTTAGAAGTATAATTCAATTCAACAAACATTTATTAAGCATCTACTACATACAAGGTATTATATTAGGTACTGGAGATCCAAAGACAAAAATGAAATATCCTTGCCTTTAAAGACCTTATGTTCTAATGGGGAACAACACGTACACAGATAAGTGAATACAAGGTAATTTGAAGAGGGAAAGAGAGATGAAAACTGGAGGAATAAGGAAAGTTTCAAAAACAAGGTGGCAAATGAGCTGAGCCATGATGGGGAAAAAAAGAGTCTGAGCGAGAGGCATGGTAAAAGATTTCATAGGGTTGTTTGTGGGACTGGCTGGGACCTAGGATTAAAATTAAGTGATAGAGGGTGGGGATGAGTGTCAGGTGATAGTTAGATTGAAATCCATAGGGCAGCCTGGAAATATCAAAAAAAAGGTTCTAGAGATACAGAGCTGAGTCTGGACTGTGAGAGGACTTAGAATTAGGGATACTAGGCAGGAAGCTAGAAAGAGATCAGATAAGGAAGGTGGGGCTACATCTCTCACCCCGATAAGAATCTCTAAAGCTGTATGCATCATACTGGTCCAAGCACTCTGGCTCCTCATCCTCCAAGGCCAGGGGCTGGAGTGGTGGAGAAGGTAATGGAGCTGTTGCCATTAGGGCTGCAGAATTCTGTTCCTTCAGTGACTAGTCTATCTGATTTCTTGTTTGTGAATTTCCTTCTGTCTCTCAGCTTTGCTTCTCCTTGGGATGGCTCCTCCCCAAACTTATAGGGCTGGGTTCCCTCCCCCCACACAATCCACGCTGGCCCTGTCTGATGCAATCTGGCCCCATTCCAGGACTCCAGAGTCCAGTATAAACAGAAATGAAATCACAACAGGAAAAGCCTTCTATTCCATGACTCCCATTCCCCACCAACAATCATTCCTTTTCTTCCTATCTGTTCTCCTCAGGTTCCCTTCCATTTGGATATTTTCCTATGGAGTAACTCTTATTTCAGGGTTCTGGGGTCTTTGGGAGGAGAAGAGCAGGATGAAGGAGAAGAGAAGGAGATAGAAGGGGGAAGGAAGAGAAGAGGGACAAACAGCCTTCTAAGACTGAGTGAAGTTTAGTGCCCAGATCTTTCTTCATCCAAACAAGCTTACTATGGATTGGTGGCCGGGGGAGGTAGAAAGGAAAAAAAGAGATAAAAATCCCCTTGATCCTTCCCTTTTAAGCTTTGACAAACCAAATACAGATAAAGGTCTGTCAATAATGTGAGGGGTCCATGTCAGAAATTCATTTAGCAAACATCTTTTGAGAACCATCACGTGCAAGTCTTTGAACCAGGCACTGAAGGAGATCCAAAGATATGTTAGATATCACCCCAGCCTTCAAAGAGAGGAGCAGAATATCCCAACTCTACTACTTCCTATTAAGGTCTAGAATGTTACGGTTTAGGTTCAGGGGTGCTCGGGGCCCCGAAAGACCAACACGCCAGGTCCTACCTGAATGAATTCGACTCAAGCCTGCTCTCAGCCAAAGTAAAACAAAGTTTGTTAAAGATTTACATATCGTGGTAGACTCTTAAGGGGTCTAAGCGCTTGTGGCGTTTATATTGACAAGTGGGCCGAGACTGAATCTTAGCTAGGTGAGCTAGATCGAGTCTGAGCACCTTTATGGAGTCTGCTTTTTTTGGTTGAAGGCAATTGGGGTTAAGTGACTTGCCTAAAGTCACAGGGATAGTTTTTGTGTTAAGTATCTGAGGCCAGATTTGAACTCTTAGATGCTCCTGACTACAGGGCTGGTGCTCTATTCACTGCACTACCTGGCCGCTCTACCTTTAAGGAGTCTTGAGGAGGAGTCTAAGGAGGTTATGGATGGGACTAAGGTGACTAGAGGTAAGATTCCCAGGAACCAAGAGAATGGGATTTTGATGGGATCAATCATCAAAGCAATCCAGAGGTAACAGACTATGGAGGGCTTGGCTAGGTTAAGAGTAACAGATATTTGGACCTAGCTATAATGAAAGGTTTATGGCCTCAATGCCAGATCTAGTGGGAAGATTCTGGGAGAGTTCAAGGGGGTTCCCAGAGCTTGTACCCCATCATTATTTGCTGTGATCTTGGACAAATTCCTTATCCTTAGTTCTGTCATCTGTAAAAAAAAAAAAAAGATACCAATACTTATATTACGTGTCTTAAAAGGCTGCTCTGAGGAAAGTACCTTATAAACCTCACAGTAGTATAGAAATGTGGATTTTAAAAAAAGGCAGCTTCCCTACTAGTGTGAGGGGGAGTCAGAACAAGTCTTTAGGGGAATAATTATAAGGTAGAATATGATTGGGTTTAGAAGAGAGTACAAACATAGTATTCTGCATAGGAAATAGGAGGGAGAGCAGTTAGAGGAAGCTCCGAGATACAACTGTAACTATCCTGTGGAATAGTCTGGTAGATAGAGATCAGGGATGAGTGGAAGATATTCAAGCATAAGTAAAAATGTGGTGGAGATGATTCTGATGTGGATCCCTAAGGATTAAAAATAATATTAAGGTTTGCTTTTCCAGTACTTTGTGAAGCTCCTAGTTTATTTTCTAACGTGAAGGTGCCCTAAATTCTCTTCCCTTATCTTGGAATACCATAAAACTCCTCCCTTATTCTGGACCATAAAATTCCTTGTCTCCCCCCTTCCTGGGTCATAAAATTTCCTGTCTCGCTTATCTTGTGTGATTCATTGTCCTCATTTAGTGTCCTTATCTTGCAAGACTCATCCTGCCCCTAAATCTTAAACCCCCATTAGAAATCCTAAAACTTACATCACCATCCTACAGACTGTATAACTTTCTGTCTATCTAAGTCTGGTCCTTTTCCTATATCAATGCCTTTGTTTAGCTCCTTGTTAAATCTCAGGCCTGCAGCTTTTGCATTAATAAAACTCCCATTGGCTAAAGAGAAGGTTTAAATGAATTCTTTCAAATCGGAATCAGCTCTCCCAACTCTGACCTCAACAATTCCAGAGGACCAGTGATGAAGCATGCTGCCCAATTTCTGATAGTTTCCTTTTTCAATGGGTGGTAGCAGGGGTGGCAGTGAATGACATGAGGACAGGTTAGAATGGCTTATTGATATTTGCAGCCAAGCATGGGACAGGAGGGACTATGTGGACACATGCAGTCAGGGAAAGATTTGTATCCAGCCTCCTTCATCCCCATGATCCCACAGGGCAACATTCTATGAACAGTTGCCCAGGTGAGCTAATTTCCCTAAATAGATTATTATACTTAGTTCTGAACACCAATGGGTTGGGTCCAGAGGAAGGAGATCAGGGTAACAAAAAACTTCTGAACTACGCATGATGAGGGTTTGGTGCACATGCAGACCCCATTAGCTTGCCTGGTTGAGGTAACCTCTCTACATGGAGAACACTGGAGGAATGGTTTTGGGAAAATTGTGATGATGTGCCTTGGAGAAGAAACCATAGAAGATAGGTAGACAAAAGGTAACTGGTTCTAGTTGGTTGACCACATGGTTGGGAGGGACCTTTTTCAAATGGCTGCATAGTTAGAGCCATCAGAACTTCAAAAAGACCTGAGTCAGCTTCAACCAGCAATTTGCTTCATTAACATCTTGGGAATTTACTATACCAGCATCTGGTAAGAGACCATTCTATAAATGTAATGGTCTTAGAACCTTCTCCCATACGCCCCCCCAGCCCTCCTCTGACAGAAATGGGCTTGGGTCCTTGGTCTTTTCATTTGTTCTTTTCCTGTTCTAGGTGAAAGGAATGAAGTCTTACAACCTATTAAGTTTAAAAGGTCATCATGAGGACACCTATCATCCTGGTATTGCAGAACCTGAGTTCCAAGCTGGGTATTGCCACCAGCCCAGTACTGCTGCCCTAAGAAGCTTTTGGATCCATGCCAGTAAAAATCTGAAACCAGGCTTCATCCAGAATTGATGCTGTATTTGGTTGTGAACTTGGTGAGACCAGTGCTTTCTAGGAACTGAGCTAAGTTTTGAATCTACTTCCCTAGAGACCAAGGTAGTGTAGGGAAGAATGTACCTTGGAGGGACTGGGGAAAATGTTTATAAATTTGTTCTTTCTACGTCTTTGAAGTAAACATCCTTTGTAAAAGCTACCCCGTGTTAAGGGGTTAAATGGATCTAGGTTATAGTCACTGACCCTTAATTAAGCCACGTTAGTAACACAGTTGGTGGGGACTCAAGCTGATGTTAAGAAAAAAAAAAAAGACACACCCAACTCCTGAGGTTACCCTGGAATCTTCAGAGGAGATATAGCTGGCCTGCTTCTATTAGAGAGGATGAGGACACATTCAGGGTCCATGTCATATACAGAACATTTAAAGAAATTGGAGAGAAGTTCTAGAACAACTTCATACTTCAATGGTTCTGAGAACCTATTTGTGTCTATATTTATAAATATACTTATATTTATAAATATAAATTTATAAATATCTTATTTATAAGATATTTTATTTATAAATATCCTCCATTTATAAATATCTTAACACACCCAGGCTTCTGTATTGCATGTGTATATTATCTATGCCTTTTGATATATCTTCCATAAAAGACCTGTGCAGTGTAATGGAGTCCTTTAGGTATAACTATCGCTATCTTCTTTTTACAGATGAGGTAACTGAGGCTCAGAAAGGGAGGTTATGTGACTTACCCAAGGTCACACAGCCTCTGAGTATTTTAAAAATGGTTTTTTGCGGGGGGGGGGGCTGGTTTTTTTTAAAAACATTTTATATTTTTTATTTTAATGTTTTTAGTTTTTAAATTTAATTTTTTCTTTATTTTTAGTTTGCATCCATTCATTTCCACATGATTTTGAGTTACAAATTTTCTCCCCATCTTTCCCCTACTCACCACCCCAAAACAGCAATTCCACTGTATACCCCCTCCCTCAATCTGGTCTCTCCTATATCCTTTCCCCTCGGACTTTCCAGCAGGATCTCTATACCCGGTGCCTGTATATCTTATTTCTCAGTTGCATGTAAAATCATCATCATCATCATCATCATCATCACAATAATATTTTTAAACATTTGATTTTAAAACTTTGAATTCCAGATTCTTTCTCTTCCTCCCTCATCACCCACCCTTACTGGGAAGATAAGCAATTCAATATAGGTTGTACATGTGTAGTTATGCAAAACATTTCCATAGTGGGTATATTGTGAAAGACTGACTATATTTCCCTCCATCCTATCCTGACCCATGATCTATTCTCTACTTTGACCCTGTCCCTTTTCAAAAGTGTGTGCTTCTAACTACCCACTCCCCTAACCTGCCCTCCCCTCCATCATCCCCTCCCCCCCTACTCTCCTGTAGGGCAAGATACCCAATTTAGTGTACATGTCATTCCCTCCCTAAGCCAAATTCAATGAGAGTGAGGTTGACCCATTCCCTTTTGCCTTCCTGTTCTTCCCCTCCATTGTAGCAGTTTTCCCTTGCCTCTTCTATATGAGATAAAGTATTTTAAAATGTTAAGGACATCAGTGTAGTACTCAAGGATCCCAAGTGTTATCCTCCTTTCTCAATATGTGACTGAACTATCTACATTTACAGTTTTACATGTCATAGATGACTTCTTTGCCACTTCTTGAATGCAAATTGTAGTTAATATTGCAGCCTACTTGTATTCTTGCTTTATCTTTCCATTGTTCTTTGAATCAATTATAATTCTGAATTTGAAAAAAAATTAGTCATAGTTTACTTGATTTTTTTTTTGCCCTTACCAAGACATTTATGAAGTAGGCAGGCAACTGCCTGGTTTGCTAGGTACTCTGGTATCTGTCCTTACAAGATGGTCAGTGAATTCCTTATAGGGAAACTTAAGTAAACACAGTCTCCTTCAATGGACCATAAATTAGATAGCTGAGGGTTTTAGAGATGGCATCAAAGGTAGCTTTAGCAAAGGGATCCAGAGTAGCCATACAGCCCTTAAGAAAAATATAGCAACCATCAGTTCTGACCCTCAGCAGGGGCTTTTTAGGCACAGTAACTGAGACTTCCCTTAGGGACAGGAATCAGGTATACTAGGACTGATGCAGTATGGTCAGTGACCTTGTGGGGTACCAGTGTGTGTGTGTGTGTGTGTGTGTGTGTGTGTGTGTGTGTGTGTGTGTGTGGCCAATTTTGCTTTCTCGGTGGCCACATCTTACAAGATCAATGGCCAGTGTGGCTAGGATGATGACACAAATAGATGTAGGAACTTCTTTGGGATATTTGATACCTAGGCCAACTTGGTTTGGGTTTGAACTGTTGAACCTGGCAGATACCATCTTCAGAACTTCATCCTTCAGAGAAGACCCACAGGATCCAAGACTTTTTTTTTGGCCAGGCTTAAGGGAGACATTTTATTTGCAACAATAGATTTGCTATTGTCTGTGCTAGATTCTTGCCAGCAACTTAGAAATACAAAACCTCAAAAACTTTGAATTGGTTTGACCTAAAATGAGCACAGTTGGGAAGAGTTCACATTTCAATGGCCTTTTATGACTTAGGGAATGATGCCTTCAGAAGAGTTCTCTGAGGTAGGACTGAAAGTATCATCACCCACATTTTATAAACAAGAGAACTAAGCCTCAGAGACACAAAATGACTCACCTTCCTTCTAATTTCAAATTCAGGACTTTCTCTACTACACTATGCTACCTCTAATCAAACTATAAAGAAGCCAAATACTTCAACCTAATAAAAAATAATTTCCCACGTCATAATATTATATTCTTATCTATTTTTCTCTCCTTTCTTATTACTACACTGAAAACTCTCAGCCTCAGAAAGCCCTTTTCTCCTCATTATGACTCCCTCCCTGTGACCATTATTTTAGGAAGGACCCCAGTCACATTGCACCTCATTCTTTTTTTTTTAATTGATTTGTTTATTTACTTTTAGTTTACAACATTTAGTTCCACAATCCCTTGAGTTTCAAATTTTCTCCCCTTCCTTCCCTCCCCACCCCCCATAGGGGCATGTAATCAAGTATAGCATCTGCAATACTTTCACACTGGACATTAGTCTGGTTGTATAGAAGGGTTGTAACCAATGGAGTGAACAATGGGAAAAAAGAAACAAAACCAAACATGGAAAAGAACTAGAGCATGTAGATTGCTTCAGTCTCCATTTAAACTCTGGTCTTTCTAGATCTTTCTCTGAATGTAGACATCTCCTTCCATCCTGAGACTTGGAGAGTTGTCTTATAACTGTGCGTTGCTGAGAAGAGTCCAGTTTATCAAGGTTGGTCATCACACATGATGTGTCTGTGATTGTGTACAAATAGGATCCAAGACTTCTTGATAAGAAAGGAGAAGAGGCAAACCATTCATCAGCAGAGGTGGGGGCCGCTTCACTCCAGGAGGCCCAGCTGGGAGGGCTGGAGGAGCAGGAGACTTCTCCATCTTAAAATGGAACTGGAGAAAAATGTGTTTGGTTTCTCTGTTCCAGTGGGTCCAAAACTTCCCCTCAGCCTTGTCAATCTCTCTACTTGGCACCTCAAATCGAAAGCAATGGTTTCATAGGGCTCAGCTGCCATCAAAAGATACTGCCAAGCGTCTGTCTGGGGGTTCAATCCTCTGCTCCTACACGGACATGAAATGGTGGCGTGGCATGATGCTCTCAGCAATCTCAGAATAGTCAGTCTGGAAGAGGAGGCTCTGCTGGCCCATCTCCGTGTCCCGCTGCTTCGTCACTTTGTAGCCTGGACGGCCAATTTTCACAAACTTCTTCACTTCTACTTTGACTTTCTCTGGGGCTGGCTGGGCTGGAACCTCCTTGGCTTCTTTTGCTGCTCTCTGAGCCAAATTTGTTTGATGCTTTTTTCCTTGTGTATGGGCTAAGTAGCTTCCCTCATTGTTGTGAAGTGTTAAGCAGAGTTTGCACTCATAGGAACCCAAATGGTTCTTCATAAAGTATGGATCCTTGTTGACATCAATTGTTTCAAGAGCCAGTTGTCAGAGCCATTCCCTTCTATCTCTATTGCTCTCAGAAGATGAAGCCGCTCCACGGCTCCCTGTCTTGCCCCCAGGTTGATGCTGAAAATCCATGATGATGGTCTTTGTACTTCGGTGCACTGAGGAAAGAAATCGGCTTCCTCACAAAAAGCCTAAGTACCAGTCAGGGCCAGCGCCACAAGCCCCTCTTTGTTTTTAAATTCAGTGTAATTTTTGCTTTTTGGAGGGGGGAAGGTAGGGCAATTGAGATTAAGTGACTTACCCAAGGTCACACGGCAAGTGTGTCAAGTGTCTGAGGCTGGATTTGAACTCAGGTCCTCCTGACTCCAGGGCTGGTGCTCTATTCACTGTGCCACCTAGCCACACCCTTATATCTTCTTGATCACCTTTTCTGACATTTAATGCTGTGATTTTTACCATTTTTACACTTTTCTCCTCTTAAGAGCAATTGGACTAGTACCAGGAAGACCGGAGTTCAAATTTTGCCTCAGATACTAGATACGTGACCCTGGACAAGTTACTAGCCATGTACCTCAAGTTTCCTCATCTATAAAATAGGGATAATAAAAACACCTACCTTCCATGGTGGTTGTGATGGGGTACAAGCTCTAGGAAACCCCTTGAACTCTGATCGAATCTTCCCACTTGATGAAGCATTGCCTGAGACCATAAGCCTTTCATTATAACTAGACCTAAATCTTAGTTTACTAGTTACTCTTAGTTTACTAGTTACTCTTGTGTGCTGTATGGGGACCCCAAAAATCCTTTACCCAAAAAAATTAAAAGTCATGGTGTCTTGAGGAAAGAACAGGAAGTTTTATTCAATTCTCATGAGAAGAAGGCACATCAAGTCCAAACCAGCAGAATAAGGCCTGTTACAGAAGAGGGAACAAGAATTTATACCCTAACACAGTCAAGCCCCCTCCCACTGCTGCCCCTTCTCCCATTGGCTGGGAGGTGGGCTTACAAAGAACAAGGAAGTAGGGGATAGCCAATCCAAATGTACCTATCCTTATTTGGCAAACTCCAAAGTGAAGAAAGGGGAAGGGCTCTAAGGGTCCTAGGTTGTGTAATTTCCTAGCAAACTCAGGACTCAGGTTTGTCCAGTCTTGCAAATGTTTGTCTCTGGTTTCGAGGTAGTTTCTCTCCTTTCTCCTCATTCAGAGGAGTCTTTACAGAGGGTGCAGAGAGTATACCCCACTCACTCTTAACCTAGCCTAGCCCTCCACTGTCCAGCTATTTTCCACCCCTGATCCTATCAAAATATCTATATCTAAATCTGTTACCATTAAACTAGCCTAGCCCTCCATTGTCTGTCATCTCCAGGTAGCCTTCAGCTACTTCCCACCCTTAATCCTCAAGATCCTCCTTAGAATCCTCCTCAAGACCCTCCCCAAATCCCTCCTCTAGACCACCCCTAAATCCTCCTACAACCTTTCTGTATATAAAACCCATCTTGCCTCCATGAAGGTGCTGAGAATTCAATCTAGTGCAGACTCATGTGTCAGATTATTCTAGCCTGCTTGTCAATCATTACAAGCTTCACATATACTTAGGCTCCTTACGAGTCTACCCATTAAGGTGAATCTTTAATAAACTTTGTCTTACTTTGGCTGAGAGAAGATTTGAGTCTAATACATCAGGCAGGACCCTGCGTGTTGGTATTTTGGGGTCTTGAGCACCCCTAATCTTACCCCTAAACCTCAACAGTTGTAAGGATAAAATGAGGTACTTGTAAACTGCTTTGCAAACGTTAAAGCATATAAATGCTAGTTGCTGTTATTATGATGATAATGATGATGACAATGATGAACAACAATGCCTTTTAAATTGTGTTGTGTCCAGTACAGATTTTCTTGTTTGGTTGTGTCTTCAAATATTTGAAGAGATATATGGAAGAGGAATTAGATACTCTCCTTGGCTTCAGAGAATAAAACTTGCACAATGGACGTAAGTTACTGGGAAGAAGTAACTTCTAACAGCTACATTTGTCCAAAAATAAAATACGCTCTCTAGTGAGGTTATGGGCTCCTTGTCACTTACCGTATTGTAGCATAAGTTTGACCCTAAAGAAAGATATATGAAAAGACACCTACCCCTTCCCCTACTCTTTTGCAAATGTAGGGGAAGCGTGGGGTTTAGAACTTTGAATATATTGTCAGAATTTTTTAGATGTATTGATTGGTTTTGACTTTTTTTCTCTTTTCAGTTTTCAAAAATCCTTTGTTATAAGGGATGGCTATCTGGAAGAAGAGAAGGAGAAGGACATAAGAAAAAATTAGGTGATATAAGAACAAAAGATTATCAATAAAAATGTATGTTTTAAAATGTTTAAGCAGATACTAGATAATAACAATTATCATTTATATAATCAGCTTTATAAACATCATCTAGTTTTTATTTTCACAAGGGCCCTGGGAGATAGGTGCTATTATTTCACAAATTCACAGATGAGGAATTTGTAGTGACTTACCTGCCTAATCAATGTTCGAGGTAGAATTTGAATTCAGGTCTTTTTCATTCCAATACAGTGCCCTATTCATCTAGGTATTAGGAATGGGTAGTGGGATTCCATTAGGAAGGTCTGATCAAATAGTATTTTAAATTCAGAATTTGTCTTATATTGCTTATTGTTTTTTTATAAATTAACTTTTATAATGGACTTTTAAATTATTTTTAGTTTACATCATTGATTTCCACAAGATTTTGAGTTACAAATTTTCTCCCGTCTTTCGCCTACCCACCACCCCAAAACAGCGATCCCACTGCATACCCCCTCCCCCGGTCTGCTCTGTCCTATATCCTCCCCCATCACCCCTCTGACTAGAAATTCTGGTAGGGCAAGAATATTGCTTATTGTTTTACATGCATCCCCAGAAATAGAAGGTGAAGGGTAACAAACATCTATCCAAACTCTTTATGCCAGGTCTTTGGGTTCTATACTTGGCGTTCTTTCCACTTCTCTCTCCCACTGAGAATGTAACCCTTTTGGAGAGGAAAGCCAGTGTGATGTTAATCGACCTAACTGGGTAAGGTTCCAGTGCTACAAAATAGCTGTAAAATCTTAGCTGGGGATATCACCTACTTTCTTTCTGCCTTAGGTTCCTTCTTTATTAAACCAAGAGGTTCAAATGGATAATTTCTAAATTCTCTCTCAGCAATTAAGCATCTGTCACTCTGTAGACCCTAGGACAGGTACCTCCATCATCCTCAGCAATTAACTACCCCATCACTGAGGATATTTACTAAGAAGCAGGTGATTTCACTTAGGGCAACTAGGTGGGCACAAGTGCAAGAGTGCTGAGCCTGGCGTTAGGAAGACTGATGTTCCCGAGTTGAAATCTGGCCTCAGACACTTACTAGTTGTGTGACCGTGGCCCAGGGTCTTGGGGCTGTTAGGTAAGTTCGTCTTCTGTGGGTTCTTCCCTCCCGTCACCGCCTTTCTTATCATTACTCCTGCTTCTGCCCAGGTTCAGGCTGTTATCACCTGAAACGTGGCTCTCCCACCTTCCCTTTCCTCTACTTCAGCCCGACTAACTTTCCTAAAATACCCTTTTCAGTATGACAGTCCTTGCATCACTCCCTCTCTTCTCAACCTCGTTTGCCTCAGTTTCCCCATCTATAAACAAATGAGCTGGAGAAGGAAATGACAGACCACTCCATTATCGTTGTCAATAAAACCCCAAATGGGGTCACGAAGGGTGGGATACTACTGAAAAACGACTGAACAATAAATAAGGAGAAAACCTGAGCTTCTGAGGCTCTGAAATACAAATCCTTTACTGAAGAGCTCAAGAATCTAGAAGAATGCAAACTGGGAACATGTAACAGAAAAAAAGACAAGATTCTGAAGCTCGCCAAACACAAAAGTTAAAACTACGTTTCCCAGCAAAGAGTATGCTAAGGAGCGCCTAAAACTCTAGTCTCGGGTCCCTTTTCGCAGTCTTTTTGGAGAGAAAGACTACATTTCCCGGCAGGCCCTGTCGGTGCGCACACGCAAGCGCACTAACATTCCCCAGCCCGGGAACGAGGATGAGAAAAGTTCAGGGGGGGTGCTGCAGTTGCCGTCGCTGCGGTCTTCATCGTCTCCGTCACAGTTGGCTCGTTTGGGCTCGTCCTCGGTAGGTGGGTTTAGGTAGCAGCCTCGGGCCTCAGGCGGACCAGGGGAGCAGGGGAGCGGGGAGCGGCAACATCTCACCCGTTGTGCTCCCCCCATCCTGGGCCAGGCTGTGGTGCCCCAAGACACTAACAGTACGCACGCGCACACTGCGGAGCTCGGGGAAGGGGGGTACGGCGGGGGGGAGGGAAGGGGAGAGAGGTCACGCGCCCGCCGCGGAGGGTTCTTTGTTTGCTTGGGCTGCAGCTTAACGTACCACGTGGGGAGGCAGCCTTTAGAAGCACGTGGGAGGGAGAGGAAGAGAGAGGCAAAACCTTTTAGAAGCACGTGCGTTGGTGCGAGGAGCGGAGGAACAGAGGCGCCTGGCGAGGAAGGAGAGCATGGCTTCGGCCGAAAGCAATTGTAGTGACAGTAGCAGACATTTAGAAAGCCCCTTAGAGCATTCCTTATTTCTGCCTCACGAGGTCGGTAGCGCCAGTTAATACCTATCTACCCTTTACAGATAATCGTAATTAATAACCTTTGTGTGCTGACTTGGAAGTTTTGCAAAGTTCTTTTTCCGCTGCCACCTTGGGAGGTAAGCAGTGCAAGTATTCTTACCCCATTTAGTGGAGGAGGAAACAGCATCCCTAGATAGCACAGCTTGCCCAAGGTCCTGGGGCTGTTAGGGAAGCCGGTAACCTCCTTTTTCTTATAAGACCAAGTCCAAACTCCTTTGGTTGGAGTTAAAGGCCCTTCAAGTCTGGTTTGATTTAACAGCCCAGATGAAGAATTTTTCTAGGTGGAGACTTGTGTATGTTAGAAGTTGGTGGGGATGAACTTCTGTAAAGGGAGATATTAAATATAATAGCATCATATCACCCATCCTCAACCCCTTCATTTCCTCCATATGAAAAGAACACTCGGGTAGAAAACTTCTCTGATAATAAGAAATAGATGTGGGATTAGAACCCAAATATTCTGATTTCTATGTTGTAGAAAAGGGGAAAAAAATATGGGAACAGGCCCCTTTGGGAGTTATAAGAAATGGAATTTAGAAGTACAGCTAGGTTCCTTGCCTTTGGTCTTTTCCCCATGACAGTGCATCTAATTGTTAGAATAGTTTGAACACTGATTTTGGCGTCAGAGCACCAGAGTTCAAATACCAACTCTTTTACCCTACTCCCTGTATAATTTTGGGTGATATATAAATTTGAGTGAAATCTTTGGGTTCAGTTTCCTCATCTGAAATGAGGACGTTGGCTTACAGATCTCTGATGTCTTTTCTAGCTGTAAAAACTAGGCTCCATGAAATAAAAATTCTCCAGGGTCCTTGTAATCTAGGGCCCTTCCAAACAGTTGCCTTGTCTTTTGAGACTTCTCTACCATTGCTTCTGTCTGTGGCCCTTCCACTTTAGCCCACCTATCTTAATGGTTTTTACTGGTGTAATGCTATTTCCTTCCTTTCCTCATAAGTTCCCCTTCCCTGAAATTTCCCCTTTTCTTTAGCAGTCCAAATCCTATACTTCTTTAAGACCCTTTGCCAAGACAAATTTTTGCCTGACAAACCTCACCTGAAAGTGAGTTTCAAGTTTCAAGTTCACTTGAACTTCCTTAATACCTGTCAGTAGTTTGAGACATGTTATAAACTTACTAATTCAGTGATTCATAACTGATAAAGTAAAAACTGACGATTATTTGTTCTTAATATTAGCCTCACAGAATCTAGAGTTCAAAGGATGTTGTAGTGATCACTTAGTTTTAGGGATGAAGAACCTGCGGCCCAGAAGAAAAATTATTTGCATAAAGTCACAAAAAGTAGTGAGTAGCATAGCTATTAATCCTCTTACTCCAAATCCAGTTTTTTTCTCTTATCTTCTGAATATAGCTTTTCCTCCTGATAGAATGTAAGTGCAGGGAGGGCAAGAATCAAATTTTCTTTTTAAAAGACCCCTGTTGTTGTTAATGCAGTGCCATATTTTTAGGAGCAACTTATCAAATTGTTGATAAATAAATTAAACTTACTGAGGGCCACAATGTTGTTGGTCCTTTAGGAGCCTCCCCTCCCAGAGGCTTTTGACCATTCTTTTCGTCCCCCCCATTCCCCTTTCTCATAGGAAGCCATATTTACCACAGCCATGGCTTTGGTGTCAGCAGACTCCCGAATAGCCGAACTACTCACAGAGCTCCATCAACTGATCAAGCAAACGCAGGTAGTAATACTTGCATTCTTCTCCTCAGATAAAGGGGGTGACCTTGGGAAAATTCAGAGGGTGATTAGAAAGGAAATCAAGGTAGCATAGGCTACCCTTACCTACAGCTGTGAAAACGTGACTTTAGAACACACCAGTGTTACAGATGCGGTTAAGCACCATGAGAACAGTTGTAAGTGGCAGTTCCTGAACAAGGAAAGGAAAGAACAGGAAGTCCAGGTGGTTGGAGAAAGGACTAGGGGCAGGTGAGATAGTCACGCAGGTAGAATAGGGGAACTTTAGGTCCGGAGGACAGGAGACTAAACTAAAGGGAAACAGTACAGAGGTTGTTGGGACAATCTGATAACTAAAATTACAACTTGATTAGCTATAATATGTTAACAATGTTATTTCGAAATGTTCATTAGGGCAACATTGTATTGGTTATACTTGGGAGAGACTAGATGTTCTTAAGTCTCATAGTAGGGGAAATTTAGATATTCATGAAGTTTGGGGTTTTTATTTTTAAGTTTTATTAATTTTTCCCCATTGTACCATTTAAAATAGTTAAGCAAAATATGCACAAGGTATATAGGTAGGAGAAAGTAGGTATGCATAATGGTACAGTAAAGGCGTATATGGTACAGTATGTATATGTACATATACATTATACATGTGTACATATACATTACATGTATGTATGTGTAATGGTACAGTAAAGGTGCATATGTATGTGTTTTAAGCAAGGTATTTTTTAAAATTTTGTTTTAGACTCAAATGCCAGAACACAGATACAGAATAGATAAAAGAAACACATATCATAAACTTAAATAATGGAACTGAAATACAGAGTTAGGGAAAAAAAACTGTTAGTGGCCTGGCCCAGGGTGGGGGGAGCACAGCGGGTGAGATGTCGCTGCTCCCCACTCCCCTGGTAAATAATACATATTGTGTTGAGAATTGACTGTCATTTCTTTGCTTCCTTGTGAGTTTTCTTTTGTTCTCTGCTGTGCACTTTCTAAAATTGTTTTTCTTTTTTCCCTCCCTCCACCCCCCCAGAAGGCTACAATAAAGTTTAGATATGTTTCTCTACAGCTGTAAATATATACATACATACACACACACACACACACACACACACACACACACGTATATAAAGGCAAAGTTTTATTGATGAAAACGTGTAAAAACCCTAACCTGACCCCTTCCATTTCTTTAACTTCTCTCTTGTAACCAAAAAAAAAAAAGGTGAGTAAAACCAAATAACATAAAAGACCCTCATCTACATCTGACAGAGGCCAGAAGCACAGTGGAAAGAGCATTGGCTCAGGAGCTGGAGGACCTGGATTCAAATCCTGTCTTTGATGCTTTGTGACATTTCAAAAGTGATGTAACCAGGGCAGTTAGGTGACGCAGTGAATAGAGCACCAGCCCTGGAGTCAGGAGGACCTGAGTTCAAATCCAGCCTCAGACACTTAACACTTACTAGCCATGCGACCTTGGGCAAGTCACAACCCCAATTGCCCTGCCCTCTCCCCTCCAAGAAGAAAAAAAAAGTGATGTAACCTCCCTGAGCCTCAGTTTCCTTATCTGTAAAAGGAGAAGGTTAGACTATATGGCAGTCTGAGGTAGGTCTCTCAGCTCTCAGATCTTTGATCCAAATCAGTAGTGCCCCCATTTCAATTTGTCAGCAGTCACTTATCATACAGAAAAAAAAAATTTCTATTCTTTCTTTCTCCCTTCTTCCCTTTCCCTCCTTTCTTTTCCCTCTGCTCTCTCTTCTTCTACCTCTTCCCTTCTTTCTTTCCCCCTCATTTTTCCCTTTTCTCCCCCTCTCTTCTTTTTCTTTTCTTTCCCCATCCCTCTCACTTTTGAGACTGGATCTTCCTTATCTTGCTCAGGCTGGAAGCTCTGTGTCCTCTCACTGGCCAAGTCTGCTTCTGATGGACATGGAAGTTTTGACTTACTGTTTCCAACCTGGGGTGATTTGCCCTTCCTTAGGCAAGTCTAGTGGCTCTCCACTCTCTGGTATCCAAAAGTCTTAGTGCATTCTTAACGCTGCTCTGGGACTTAAAGGGCATCCTGCATCAGGGCTGGATTTGATGCAGACATAAGACAGGTGTGGCACACTACATGCAGCTCAGAAGGCCTAATGTGGGCATCTCCACTAGGCAGAGATGATGGGCATGCACCGTCCCCATCATCTAGCACATTCCTTACTTTCAAACAGTTTGTTTAATCAAGTAAAACAACCTGTAACGATTTAGAGAAAATGTACAAGACAGTTAGGAAGGTGTAGAGTGCTGGCGGGTAGGATCAGGAAAGACTTTGTGTTGAAACTGGTGAGTTGTATTTTCAAGGGAAAGAGGAGTTCTGTGAGACAGAGGAGGTGAGGAAAGCACTCTAGGCATGGGGACAGCCATGTAAAGTCAGGGAGAGAGGAGCCTGTTAGAGGAAAAGCCAGTTAGCTGCATTATAGAGTTTAGGAAGAAGAGTAATGCATAATGAAGCTGGAAGGTAGACGGAGGCCAGATTGTGAAGGGACTTAAAAAGTCAAACAGAGAGTTTAGAGTTGAGTTGATCCTAGAGAAAATAGGGAGCCACTGGACTTTGTTTCCAGTTTTTGTGTAGGAACTTTTGGTTTTTTTGCCTTTTGGAGGGGGGAAGGACAGGGCAATTGGGGGTAAGTGACTTTCCCAAGGTCACACGGCTTGTAAGTGTTTCGTGTCTGAGGTCAAATTTGAACTCAGGTCCTCCTGACTCCAGGGCTCTATTCACTGTACCACCTAGCCGCCCCTGTGTAGGAACTTTTAGAAGAGCCTTTTGGTTAGAGACGATAAAGGGAAATGCTTGGAGGCTCTAAGCTGGTTTAGCAGCACAGAACCTCTTTCCCTTCCTCATCCTCCTGCTCTCCACATCTGTGTAGGAAGAACGCTCCCGAAGTGAACACAATCTGATCAATATCCAGAAGACACATGAGCGAATGCAGACGGAAAACAAAAGTGAGAGATGGGGAGAAAGAGTTTGGGGAGGGAGGTTGTGCTGATGTGTTGTCAGGCCCATACCTTGCTTGTTGATTTGTGTTCCTGTGTTCATCTGCAGTCTCTCCCTATTACCGGACAAAGCTTCGAGGTCTCTATACCACAGCCAAGGCAGATGCAGAGGCAGAGTGCAAGTGAGTGTGGTCATCCCTACGATTCTTTTTTCCTTGTCTATATCTCATGTATGCCCCACAAAATTTACTAAAAATGTGGTTCACATCCTCATCCTTGCTACAGAAACATAGTTTCTGCTCTCACACTAGCCCAGATTTTCCTATTCTACCTCTCATTGTAGTCTGTATTCTCGGTCTTCTTGTCCTCAGGCTGTTTCTCATTCATTCCATATACAAAGCTGCTTTTTAATTTAGGCTTGTGCATGATCCCTCCCCCTCAAATTATATGGGGCTTCATTCCTTGTTCATAAGTTCCCTTTGCTTTATATGCCCATTCCATGTTATCAGTGTTTCCTTCACGTTTTGTCTGTTTTCCCTTTACATTGTTGTATCCTCATTCCCTTTTTTAAAAAATTTCCACCATTTCATAAATTTTGAAACTTATGTTCATGTCATAGCTACCCCTTGAATATGTTGGTCTTTCTGAACAAGAGAGCAAATTCTGTTCCTTTAATAAAGCAAGGAAGAAACCTTACACCTTCAATGATACCTGTGGCAGATAAAGCAAGTTTAGGGAAAGTTTTCAGGTCTGGACATGGCAGCAATTTACTGATTCTTTGTAATTAAATCCTTACAAACTTGTTTGAGAAATAAAAGCGGATCAAGTGTTTTTCCTTTCTTTTCTCTGCTGAGGTGGGAAAGGAATATCTTGCTCTGGGCATGTAATCTAGCATTACCCATGCTGAGCAGCAGAAAAATACCACTCTTAAGTCCTGGCTCTGGCTGCTACTGTTACTTCTGACCCAGCAGGCTTAAGGCATACCCAAGAGGCTGCTAAGGGTTGACCCAGAACCTCCCTTATCTGAGACAGTAGAGGAGGCATGGAGCCATGGCCGGGCAGATGTATGCGCCAGTTCCTACTTGTTCAAACTGCCATTTATTTTTTGACTTAGTTCTACCCTCAAAAAAAACTGCCCCTTCCATAAAAGGTGAGTCTCCAGAAGGTTAGGGATCTGAAAATAGGAAGTTAATTTTTTTTCATTTTATTAGAATAGAGTCAGAATGGAGAGTGTTAGATCTGGGAGAGACCTTAAGAGATCTTCTAATCCAGGAGGCCTTAACTTTCTTTGTTTCCTGGGCCCCTTTGGTAGTCTAGTAAAATCTATGACCCTCCTTTTCAGAATGACATTTTTTAAATGCATAGGATTACAAATGAAGACAGTAGACAGTTACATTGAAATATATGATAAAAATATTTTTAAAACTAGTTCACAGATGAGGACATTGAAACCCAGAGAGGGAAGAAACATATCTATAGTCCAAAACAAATTAGTGCCAGGATACCAGAACTACAATTAAAACCCAAGCCCTCCAACTCATTCCAGTGTTTTGTTTTGGTTTTTTCCCTCAGTGGGTCATACTCCTTTCTATTTATCCTTATAACATGTCTGGTAGGGAGAGAAATTCTTAAAAGTTTTGTCTGAGAGGCATGCATTACTATGCCATTGAAAGAATTGGTGGATAAACTTGTTTTTTGAAAATTTTTAGAACTCTGATCAGTGATAAACTAAAAGAATGAAGATGAAACATACCACACACCTACAGAGAGGTGATAAACTTAAAATGCAGAAAAAGAAGTACATTTTAGGATGTGGCTAATGTGAGAATTTGTTCTGCCAGACTTAGGTACTGAGGTATTTGTTTTAAAAAAAACATTCTCAGTGTAAGAGGTGGGTTGCAGGAAGGACCAGATAATAAAATACTTGTTACTTGGGGGGAAAAAAGAGTTAGGAGATGTGGGTTTAAATTCTTCCTATGTTATTTCCTTAGCTATATGACTTAGAGAAGTCATTTATCCTCTCTGAGTGGTTTTTTACTAGCAAAATAATAAATACCTATATTACGATCAGCCTTAAGGGTGGTTGTAAGGAAAGTGTAAAGCACTGTATAAATATGGGCATTAGCATCTTAATCTGTAAATTGTGGGTAGGATTAGATTAGACACCTTCTCTAAGGGCCCTTTCAGATCGAGATTTATGAATCCTATGAATTATTACTCTCATTTAAAGTTGAGAAGATTAGGTTGTAAGTAGTTTCATAATTAAAAAAAAAAATTTAAGTGGCTGAATACTATTGGATTTATAAACTGAAGCTCATAATTTCAGTAAAGATTTCATCCTCAACAGTGAGTGCTTATAAAATACTTATTCTATTTCTCATAGACTTGTACTGATGGTGAGACAAATTAGAGAAAATCAAGAATTCATGATCTTAAAGAGAACAGTGATAACATTTTTGACTTTCAGATTCTCAGAATAGAGTTGGTAGTCTGTATAGACAGAAAACAATGCATTTTAGCTTTTCTAGAAGGATACTAGGTATTTTGCCAGGTGGCAAGTAGTGATTTCACAACTAACTCATTTCATGAATAGCCTATGGTAACCTGAAAAGAAGATGTTTTGGCCTCTGTTGGGCCAAGAAAGGTGTAAGAAAACCCCAGACATGTTTCTTTCCCCAAGTGCCCACTTCACATTGCCTAGGATGATATGGTTAATGGCCTGGTGTGGTGGCAGCTCCTTCCAGGGGCTCTGTAACTGGCCCCCCACCCCCGTTTCAACTTCCTGCCCCTCATAAGTTTGTTTTTACCTCTCTGCTTCCCTTCCTCAGTATACTGCGCAGAGCTCTGGATAAGATCGCTGAGATCAAGACTCTGCTAGAAGAAAGGCGCATCGGTGAGTCAGAGGAACCTTGCTCTGCACAGTGGGGAAAGAGGCACCCCATGAGGTGGGGCTGTGTTTGCCTGTCCTCTGCTACCCTGAGCACCCTGTAATTGAGGGAGTGTTGCTGTGATTTTCATCTTTGGTGGGAGGTTGAGTACAGTACTTTTCTCAGGTTTTCTGGTATCTATTCACTGCTTACATTCTGCTTACCTTTTTTTTCTGGAGGCAACTAGAGCTTTTACCCCCATTTTGTGTGGTTATTGGTAAACAAAAGCTTTAGCAAGCATTACTTTATTAAGGCTGTCCTGTAGACATGTTTAGAAACAAGTCTTACAGGGTTAAAATCAATGTTGAGCCAGTCCCTAGTTTGTGTCCTTCAGTGATGCTTCTGATGAAGGCAATCCCATGGGCTGGATTCCCTATTGGTCGTCTTATTCTTATGCAATCCCATGATCATATATTTAGTAAAATAGTTCTTTGTATTTTGAGTTATTTTCAACCTTCTGATGGGTCCCTGGAGCTTCTATTTAATGGTTTCTTTAGATTTCAGTCAATCGAACATTTATTAAATGCTTGTTGTATGCCAGGCACTGTGCTGTGGGTTAGACACAGAAGAAGTTTACAAGATCCTGGACTTGAGGTCCTGGAAACAGAAAAGGACAGTGTCAGGGATCTCTCTTGGGTAGAGTTGGGGTTGGAATACCAAAGGAATGTCCCCTTCCCATTCCCATGTTTTTTTCTCCATTGAGAATATGGAAGACTTTGGGATTAGGGGTCTAGTGGCTCATCCTGGAGAAGGAATTAAACTAGTTATGGTCTTGTGAGTAAAATCTGGAAAGGGGAGATGACCGTAATATTCCTTGCCATTTAGTATGGGAGGGTTTCACTTCTTTTCTCCTTCCCCACAGCGGCTAAAATTGCAGGATTGTACAATGATTCAGAACCTCCACGGAAAACCATGCGCCGAGGGGTGCTGATGACTTTGTTGCAACAGTCAGCCATGACATTGCCCCTGTGGATTGGGAAACCTGGAGACAAGTAAGCGTAGGGGCCTTGGGGAAAGGAGGTTAGGCAAGATTTGCCTAGATAGTGGTGGTTTGGAGTCTTAGGGAATGCAGGAGGTTGAGGGTGAGAGTAGAAGTCTTTTTAAAGGAGTACTTTAAGGATGCAGATATGTGGGTTCATTTGAAACTCTCAAAGTCGATCTCTGGGGTATCGTAGTCAGGGAGAAGTGCTTCTGAGGGCAGGTCTGTATGACAAGGCTTTTCCATGCCGCAGGCCTCCACCCCTGTGCGGGGCCATTCCAGCTTCCGGGGACTATGTAGCCAAGCCAGGCGATAAGGTGGCTGCTCGAGTGAAAGCTGTGGATGGGGATGAGCAGTGGATTCTGGCAGAAGTGGTCAGTTATAGTCATGCCACCAACAAGTAAGTAAAACAAATGCATTTTGTCCTCTTGTAGAATTTTTGTTTCCTTCCCCTTGCTTCTTGGGTTTCTCTTACTTAGTATTAGCCTTCTCAGCTCACAAATTTTCTGCCTCATGACTTCATTGTCATCCTGAGTTGTCTCCTGGAGAATAACTAAATCAGAGATTTGGTTTTTGTTTTGTTTTGTTTTGTTTTGTTTTGCTTTTTGGAGTGGGGAGGACAGGGCAATTGTAGTTAAGTGACTTGCCCAAGGTCACCCGGCTAGTAAGTGTTAAGTGTCCGAGGCCAGATTTGAACTCTGGTCCTCCTGACTCCAGGGCTGGCGCTCTATTCACTGCGCCACCTAGCCGCCCCCAATCAGAGATTTACTCTTCCTTTTTTCCCTGTAGGTATGAGGTGGATGACATTGATGAGGAAGGCAAAGAGTAAGTGTCCTCCTGAAGGGGTCACTGCGGAAAAGCGAAGGGAGCAGGGTGGGAGCAAGGCGAATAGCGAGGGGTGCGGGTCCTGGAAGAGCGAGAGGAGAGAAAAACGCTTCCTGCGAAGCAGGTGTTTTGTATTTTCAGGGCAGAGGGTCATGCTTATAGTCTTTTCCCCTGCCAGGAGACACACCTTGAGCCGGAGACGTATCATCCCACTCCCACAGTGGAAGGCCAATCCTGAGACAGACCCTGAAGCTTTATTCCAAAAGGATCAGCTTGTTCTGGCATTGTACCCCCAAACCACCTGCTTCTACCGGGCTTTGATTCACACTCCCCCACAGCGGGTAAGGGATGGTGACCTGAGAAAAGAGGTTAGGCTTGTGTCAGTTGGTTCCTAAGTTTAGGATTTCTGAAAGGATAGAAGAATGGGGAGAACTGTCATGTGTTGGTCTTTCTTATTTTGTCTTGACTGAATTAATGGGGTCATCATGCCTTCTCAATCATTCTTACATACAACCTTTGGTTTTTTATAGAATCTCAGAGTTGGAAGGGACCCCAGTGGATTGTCCTTTAGTCCATCATCCTACCCTGTGCAGGAGTCTCTCTGTCAGCATCCCTGATAAATGATTATCTGTCTTGTGCTTGGACACAGCTGGAAAGCATGCTGGAATTGGTTACAGGGGAGGCCTTGAGGCTTGTGTAACTGTGTGAAGTTGGGCATAGCCTCTTTATCTTAGCCTCAGCTTCCTCATCTGTAAGATGAGGATGATTCCTTTAGTACCAACTGTACAGAGTGTTGGAGGGTCAAATGAAATAATGCAAGTAAAGTGTTTTGCAGACCTTAAAGTTCTATTAAATTACAACTCTTATTTTTTTCCCAGCATTTAGCATAGCACCTTTCAAAATGTTTGTTGAATTGAATAAAATTCTATTGATTAGTGAGCTTTTATTTTGCTAACTAGACAGTCTATTCCATCATTTAAGCACTCTGTATTTTTTCATATATTAAGCCCACATCTGTGTCCTTGAAACTTGTATATCAGTCTTAGTTCTACCTGCTGGAACTATGTGGAACAAATGTACTTTCTCACTCAAAATATTGGGCTTTTAGATATTTGAAGACAGTTGCTATGTCTTCCCTCTTCCATCCTCACTCCCCTCTCCTAAGACTTTTTCTTCAGCTTAAACACATTCCTAGTTCCTCCAGTCCTTACACTGCTTAACTTTTAGACCCCCTCTCCATCTTGGTCACTCTTCTCTGAATGGACATTTAACTGAGTGAAGTTAAAGTTCTCAGACCTGAGCAGACTATTCTCAGTGTGAGCTGATTAGTATATAGCGTGAAGCCTTTTCTCACCTACTCCCATCACACACACCTTTCCTCCCACTGTTCTCCATTTCCCCTGAAGACAGAACAAAATGAAATTGCAACAAGTGTGCCAGCTGGTGCTAAAATCTGGGGGTACAAAGACAGTAAAGCCCTAACTATTCTAATGCGGATAGAGGGTAGATATTAGAACTTCCTTGATTATTGGGAGTGTCAAATGATAGAAGATAGCTCTTGAGTTTTCTAGGAAAGGTGTTTTCTCAGGACATGCTACCTTTCCCAGTACTCAAGTTGGGGCAACAGGCAGATAGAGGTATATAATGACTACTTGGCGGTCACTGTCAGCATTGGGCTTTCTGATTCTTCTTAACTTTATTTCCTTGTCTTTAGCCCCAGGAAGACTACTCTGTCCTGTTTGAAGACACCTCCTATGCAGATGGCTATTCTCCTCCTCTCAATGTGGCCCAGAGGTATGTCGTGGCCTGCAAGGAACCCAAGAAGAAGTGAGGTTCAGTTCGACTGAATCATGGACTTCTATTACCTTGCCTTTGTTTACCTAACTCTTCTGCCATGCCCTTTGAAGGGGGAAATTAATGTATCATTCTCTGCAGACAAATAAATATGTCCCTGTCCCCCACATCATCTGTTTCCAGGGCCTAATTTCCTCAGACTTCAGTCCCCTCCCCAAGTGAGAACTGGGAGCTGTGTGTACTATCCTTTGGTTCTAAGGGCGACTCGTGAACTAGGGTGTAAATAATTTTATTTTTCAGACCGAAAAGGTGTTTACAGTAGGTAAGCAGAATAAACTTATTTATTTTTTTTTAATTTTATTTTAGTTTGCATCATTCATTTCCACAAGATTTTGAGTTACATATTTTCTCCCCCTCTTTCCCCCACCCACTGCCCCAAAACAGCCATCCCAGTGTGTCCCCCCTC
>CM053583.1:319910846-320029120 GCA_028627135.1 Pseudochirops cupreus | reverse complement strand
GGAAGGATAAGAAATCAAATACAGGCTGAACATGTGAAATTACACAGAACCTCTCCATAGTGAGCACACTGTGAGAGTCTGATTAAATGTCCCTTCTTCCTATCCTGCCCCCCCATCCATTCTCCACCCTGTCCCTTTCCCTCTACATAAATCAGAATAAACTTTTTAACACTGAGAGTGAGTTAGATTTTTTTCTTACTAGAATTGTAGGAGAGCTAATTTTACATGCTGAAAAAAATCATTAGAAAACTAGAAAAATAGGAGGCCAATGCAGAAGTATGGGTTGATGACCTCTTCCTTTTGTCACTCAGAGCTCAGTATAAAAGTGAAGGTCTGAGCCAGCCATCTTCTTTTCATAATCAGCATCAAACCTCTCATTCTGGGCTACAGTGAAGGTGTTCTTCCAGTCTCCAGTAGTACCTAAGAGAATAGAATAAGAGATAACCACCATGAGTAAAGCTACTTTCTTCTCTTTTAAACTTTATGCATGTCCAACTTGACACAGGGAGTGATAGATATAGGTTTCCCTAGTTCCTCTTTCCCAAGCTGCTTAGCTCTAGAATCTTCCCTCTGGCCCTCCTACCCTGTATTCTTATAATCACTTGCCTCTCTGCTATCTTATCCCAAGGAGCCCTGGCTTCTGTTCGATTCCATGCTTGGAGCCCTAGCTTCTGTTCGATTCCATGTTCTGCTTATAGTGAATTTCAGTACATTGGCCACTTCCTTTCATAGAGCTTACCCTTCCTCATGAAGGGAGAGATGGAGTGATCCATGATTTCATCGGGGAGGGTGCTATAGTTGGTCATGGGGTTCTCCTTCATCTTCTTGAAAGATGTCTGTTGGACAATTCGATCTAGGATATCCTCTGGCAGTGGCTGTCCCATAAATTCTGTGATCTTCTGAATTTCCCTTTTGGGATCCTGGAGAATGGTGACAGTTTGAGGAGAATTTCAGTTTGGGGGGATTGTCAAACTCTGGTAGGGATCATAGGATTGTGACTAGAGCTGGAAACAACCTCAGAGGCCTGGTCAAACTTTTCCCTTCATTTTACAGATGGGGAAACTGAGGATAAGGGAGGTAAGTGACTTGCCAGTATCATACTGGTAGTAAGCATCAGAGGTGGGATTTGAACCCATGTCACTGACACAGACAAAAATTAACTCCAGCTTTCACTACCTAATTCTGATGGAGGACTAGAGCATTGGGGTTGTCCACTTAGGAATCTATACTGGCTAGTATCATTGTTCAGTGAGCCAATCTGAACGTTAATCTGTTCTAGTGAGCCACAACAAACTCCCTGACCTTTGGTTAGAAAGTCTTTTAGAGAAGATGGGTTGAAAATGATTGGAATAGAATTACTGGATGAAGACTTAAGATGGAGGTCTTGGCATGGCCTTACCAGGCCGGAAGGGGTTGTGGCAAGGTGAGAAGTGTATAAAAGGTTCTCCTCTTGTGCACAGCCTAAACTCTTAGTACCTGCCTATAGTTTGATAGTTTGTACAGGTGTGGGGAACAAAGATAGGAGAGCATGGGCTCAGGATTTCCTGGTGAGATATGTTTTTCTAGAGACATTGACAGGTAATGGAAGATGTTACTTAGAAAGATGGGGAAAGTCTTGCCTTCTTCATGTCTTCATAGAAGAGATAGAGAAGTGGGTGCTGCTTCCTCAACTCCCACCATTCTTGTACGTGCTGGTACCAGGAGCCGTAGGCTACTGATTAGAGGAAGAAGAAAAACTAAAACCTGGCCCCATTCTGCTCCTTTGTCTACACCATCCTTTTTAAGCACCTTCTGTCTGACTCCCCACTGAATCATACCTTACCTTTCCCAGTCAAAAAAGTCTCCAGGAAGTTTTCCCAGGTCCCAGGATCAGGGTGTACCTTTGCCATCTTATAGAAGTTGAAATAGGAGACTGCCACATCCTTGGCATTTCTTGCCACGTAGATGATCTGGAATAGGAAAGGAAAGGTTTCACATGGCCTTGTCAAGAGTAGGGATTTGTTTTTTCTGGCATTCCCTATTAGTCCTGATTATTCATACACTGGACAGGTAGATAATCAAATCCTTTCTCTTCCCTCCCCCCCCCAAAAAAAACCAAAAAACCAAACCAAAAACTACTTAGAAGAAGTGTCTTTGGTTGGTACATAGAATTCTCTTCAGTGCCCATGTTCCTTCCATCCTTGGGAGTCTGGCATGGCTGGGAACTCTGCTTCATTTTGCTTTCCATCTTTACCCATTTACCTTGATTTTCCGATTCAGAAAAGCCTGAGGGAGCAGGGACAGAGGCAGGTGGGTCTTGATTAGTCGAGGTGCAGATGTTTCCTTTAGAACCTCCATGCCTAAGGCAGACAGTGAGTGGAGTTGGTAGAGGTGTTAGGAACATCATTTCTCCAAGTCTTTCCTGACTCAGCCAACAGTACAAGCAGTAGACCTTATCCTATTTTTCCTGCCTCTTTTCCACCTCCTTCCTCTAATACATCTTCTGTCTCTTCAACTTCCTTGGGTTCCCACTCCTTAATTTTTCCTGTTTCTTTAGCCCTTCCTGCCTTCCACCCCACTAGCAGCTCAGTTACCTGAGGGGATTCCTGGGGCCTTGAATTCAAGAAATGGCACTCGGGCATAGATTGGGGTCTGCTGGCATGTCTCCTGGTTATCCCAATGGTAGATCCTGTCTAGGATCTCACTTACCCAAGTTGTTCCTGCAACGAGAATGTGAGGTAAGAGGGAATAGAAGACATTTTTGGTTATATCGGAAGCAAAGGAGTAGACTTCTCAATTGTAGAGAGGTGGCAGATACTAGAGGACTCTGCAGGGATTGTGATTGCACCCAGCTGTTACAAGAGCTGAGAAGGAAGGGAGCAAGAAGCAGTGGCCCTGGAGGGTTATTGGAATTGGGCTGGAGGGGAGGGGTTGCTCACCAGACTTGGGGTAGGTGCTGATGAGAACATCATCAGGCCAGACCTGAAAATCCTTCAACGGCTCAAGAGTTTCAGCAAAATACTTGATGAGTGGAATATCCTTCACGTACACCAGGGGCTGGCGGGATTGATCTTGGATCAGCTCCATCCTGGAGTGCAAATGATCAGATCGGGGAGCCTTCAGTTACCTTAGTTCTGTGGAGCCTCCTTTGTATGTGTTTCTTTTCTGTGGCCGCTTTCCCATCCCCCTTCCGCTTTGCTACCTGAGCATGTTCCTCTGTCAGTTATGTGGGGGAATGGACTTCAGTCTCCACTCCAACCCATGCCTCAAAGGGGTCCCTGTGTGCCCTACAAGTAGTGAATGAACCAACCTCCGTTTTTAAGACTTGTAGGGAAGGATAGCTTCTGCTCCCCTAGTGCCTACTCTGCTGCTGGGCAACTCCAATTGTTCAGGCATTTTCTTGCATTGAGACTGAACTTGCCTCTTTGAAACTTCTGCCTTGTTTCTGGTTTTGCCAACTGGGACCAAGTGGAGCAATTCTAATCTGATTTCTACATGACGTCCCTTCAGATATTTAAAGATAGCCACCGTGTCCTATCAGTCAACATTGATTAAGCACTTAATATGAGCCAGGCATTGTGGTACAGGGGATACAGAAAGAGGCAAAAGGTAGTCCCTGCCCTCAAGGAGCCTAGTCTAATGGGAGAAAGACAACATGAAACTAGGTGGTGCAGTGGATGGAGTGCCGGGCCTGGAATCGGGAGGACTCCTTCCTGAGTTGAAATCTGGCCTCAGACACTTACAAGCAAGTCACTTAACCCTGTTGACTTGAGTTTTCTCATCTGTAAAGTGAGCTGGAGAAGGAAATGGCAAAGCACTCCACTATCTTTGCCAAGAAAATCCCAAATAAAAAAAAATAGAAAAGAAAACCCCCAATGGGATCACAAAGAGTCAGGCATGACTGGGAACAACTGAATAGGGAAGTCAGTAGGTGGAGTAGAGGAGGGAGGACATTTCAGGAATTGGGGATAGCCAGAGAAAATGTGTTATGCTGAGAGATTTAGTGTCTTGTTTGTGGAACAGCCAGGAGGCCAGTGTCACTGGATAAAAGAGTTGCATTGGGAAGAATAAGGTATAAGAAGAGTGGAAGGGTAGGAGGAGGCTAGACTATGAAAAGCTTTGAATACCAATCAGAGAATTTTGTATTATATCTTGGAGGCAATAGAAAACCACTGGGATTTATTGGGGGAGTGGAGGTGTGTGTGTGTGACATGATGAGATGTGTGCTTTAGAAAAACCACTTTAGGGGCTGAATGGAGGCTGGATTGGAGTGGGGAGAGACTTGAGGCAGGCAGACCCAGGCTATTGCTGTAGTCTAAGTGAGGGTTTACCCTAGAATGGTACATGTCAGAGGAAAGAAGGGGGTATTTTCCAGAGAGGCTGCAAAGATGAAATCAACAGATCTTGGCAATACGTCAGATGTGAGGGGTGAGAGGTAGGATTCTAGGATGATTGATTACTAGGTTGTGAGTCTGAGGGCCTTGGAGGAGAGTGTTGTTCTCTACAGTAATAGGGGAAGGGGGAGAGGGTATTGGAGAAAAAAGTTTAGGGGGAAAGATAAACGAGTTCAGTTTTGGACATGTTTAAGATGTCTACAGGATCTAGTTTGAGTTGTGTGAAAGGCAGTTGGAGAAGTGAGATTGGAGATTGGCAGAGAGATTGGGGCAGGAAAGGTAGATCCATCAGCATAGAGATAGTCATTAAATCCTTGGGAGCTGATGAGATCACCAAGTGAAGTAGTATAGAGGAAGAAGAAGAGAGGGTTCCAGGACAGAGGGTATGATCTGGAGGAGGATCCAACAAAGTCTTTTGTTCTCCAGGCTCAGCATTCCCAATTCTGTCATCCTTGAAGGGCATGGACTTCAAACACTTAAGACAACTATCTCCGTTTTTCTCCCCCTGGCTGCTCTTCAGCTTGTCAGTTTCCTTAAACTGTGACACCCAAAACTGAAAGCAGTCTGACCAAGGCTGAATACATCAGGATTATTATTCTCTTATTCCTGGAATGAATTCATTTTTTTCACTGCACATCAGAGTGGTGAATCACTGACCTTACAGTCCAGTAAAGTCCCTGGAACCTTTTCAGATAAACTGCTGTCTAACCCTGCTTCCCATATCCTCTACTTGCCACGTTGATTTCTTAAACCCAGGTGTAAGACCTTAAAGTTATCCCATTCATCTTAATAGATTCTGTCCTGTTCACTCTCTCACTAATCTTCAGTCTATCCTCTGACTGCTTCCCTGCTGCCTCCAAACATGTACTTATCTTCCCCATCCTTTAAAAATCCTCCCTTGAGATTTTATCACCACTGTTATTCAATATTGTACTAGAAATGTTAACCTTAGCAATAAAAGAAGAAAAAGAAATTGAAGGAATTAGAATAAGCAATGAGGAAACAAAACTTGTTCTTTGCAGATGATATTATGGCATACTTAGAGAATCAGCTAAAAAAACCATTTGAAACAACAACTTTAGCAAAGTTGCAGGATATGTATAAACCCCCATGAATCATCAGTATTTTAATATATTACCAACAAAGCCCAACAATGAGAGATAGAGAAATTCTGTTTAAAATAACTAGAAAATATAAAATATTTGGGAGTCTATCTGCCAAGACAAACCCAGGAATGCTATGAACACAATTACAAAACACTTTTCATACAAAAAAAGTCAGATCTAAACAATTGGAAAAATACCAATTGCTCATAGGTAGGCTGAGCTAATATGACAAAAATGACAATTCTACATAAAAATGACGATTAATTTACTTATTCAATGCCATGTCAATCAAACTACCAAAAATTATTTTATAGAGCTAGAAAAAATAATAACAAAGTTCATCTGGAAGAACAAAAGGTCAAGACTATCAAGGGAATTAATGAAAAAAAAATGCAAAGGAAGGGGGCCTACCCATACTAGATCTAAAACTATATTATAAAACAGCAGTCATCAAAACTACTTGGTACTGGCTAAGAAATAGAGTGGTGGCTCAGTAGAATAGGTTAGGTACACAAGACACAGTAGTCAATGACTCTAGTAATCTATTTGATAAGCTCAAAGACTCCAGCTTCTAGGATAAGAACTCACTATTTGATGAAAACTACTGAGAAAACTGGAAAATAGTAAAGTAGAAACTAGGAATAGATCATCGTGTCACACCCTATACCAAGATGAGGTTGAAATGGGTACATGATTTAGAAATAAGGGATGATACCTTGCGCAAATTAGGAGAGCAAGGAATAATTTATCTGTCAGATGTATGGAGAAAGGAAGAATTTATGACTAAACAAGAGATAGAGAACATTATGAAATGCAAAATGGATCATTTTTGATTACATTAAATTTAAAAGTATTTTTTTCACAAACAAAACCAATGCAACCAAGATTAGAAGGAAAGCAGAAAGCTGGAAAACAATTTTTATAGCTGGTGTTTCTGATAAAGGCCTCATTTCTAAAATATAGAGTGAACTGAGTCAAATTTATAGAATACAAGTCATTTGCCAGTTGATAAATGGTTAAAGGATAAGAATAGGCAGTTTTCAGAGGAAGAAATTAAAATTATCTGTAGTGATATGAGGCAATGCTCTAAATCACTATTGATTAGAGAAATGCAAATTAAAACAACTCTGAGGTACCACCTCACACCTATCAGATTGGCTAATATGACAGAAAAGGAAAATGAAAAATATTGGGAGGGGATGTGGGAAAATTGCAACACTAATGCACTGGTGGTCGAGTTGTGAACTCATTCAGCCATTCTAGAGAGCAATTTGCCCAAAGGAGAACCAAACTGTGCATACTCTTTGATCCCACAATACCACTACTAGGTCTGTATGGCAAAGAAATCTTTATAAAAAAGGGAAAAAGACCCCTATGTAAAAATAAACAAACAAACCTATAGCAATTCTTTTTTGTGGTGGTAAAGAACTGGAAATTGAGGGGATGCCCATCAATTGGGGAATGGTAAGTTGTGGCATATGTTTGTAACGGAATACTATTGTGCTATAATAAATGAGCAGGCAGATTTCAGAAAAACCTGGAAAGAATAGAACTGAACTGATATTGAGTGAAGTGAACAGAACCAGCTGAAAATTGTACACACAAACAGCAATATTGTGCAATGATTAACTATGATAGACTTAGCTCTTCTCAGCAATACAATGATCTAAGACATTTCAAAAGATTCATGAGGGAAAATGCTATCCACATCCAGAGAAAGAACATTTGGAGTCTGAATTTAGATTGAAGCAAACTAATTTCACTTTTTTTTTCTTTCTCATGGTTTTTCCCTTTTGTTCTAATTCTTCTTTCACAACATAACTAATATGGAAATATGTTTAACATGGTTGTACATGTATAACCTATATCAGATTGCTTGCTGTCTTGGGGAGGGAGGGAGAAAAATTTCAACTCAAAATTTTAGAAAAATGAATGTTGAAAATTGCCTTTACATGTAATTGGGAAAAAAATACTATTAAGGAACAACAATAACAAAAATTCTCCCTTGATCCAATCATCCTCAATAGCTAGTGTCCTCCTATAGTTCCCCACCCCCCCCCCCTTTAGTGGCTTAACTCCTTGAGAAAACCAAGTTTCCTATGTGTTTCCAATTCCTGACTCTCCTAAACTCTTGCTTTCTGGCTTCTTATCATTATAAAAGCAAGTACTCTCTCCAAAGTGACCAATTCTTGACTGCTAAATCTAATGACCTTTTCTCGGTCCTCATCCTTTTTTGCAGCACGTGATGCTATTGACCATCTTTTGCTCTGGGATGCTTCGACAGCTTTTCATGACAAAGCTCTCCACTCCATCTCATGCTGACTGCTCCTTCTTAGTCTCCTGTACCGGGTCTTTATATTGGTCATGCACACTTACAGTGTGCATTTCCCAAGGCTCTGTCCTCTTCTCTTTTCCCTTTATACTCTCTTAGTGATCTCACTAGCTCCCATACATTCAATTATCATCTATGTGCAGATGAGTCTCAGGTCTTTCTATATAACCATAGTTTTCTCCTGAGCTCCAGTCATGCATTACCAATTACCTCTTGGACATCTGTCCCATAGATATCTCAAACTCAACGTATCCAAAACAGAATTATGTGTATGATTGGGTTCTTTCTCCTTTGCCTGCTCATTAAAAAAATTTTTTTAGCAGCTTATTATTATAATCACCTTTAATCCTGTGATACCCTTGGCTTCAGGTCCTTCTTTTTTTAATTATTATTTTATTTCTCCCCAGTTACATGTAAAAATAATTTTTAACATTTGTTTTTAAAACTTTTGAGTTCCAAATTTTCTCCCTTACTCCCTCCTCACTTCCCCCCACCATTGAAAAGGCAAGTAATTCAATATAGGTTATACACGTGTAATCATGGAAAACATATCCACAATAGTCATGTTGTGAAAGAAAACAAGACAAAAAAAATTCAAGGAAAATAAAGTTAAAAAAAAGTATACTTCAATCTGTATTCAGTTCTTTCTCTGGGGATAGATAGCATTTTTCATTATAAATCCTTCAGAGTTGTGTTGGATCATTGTATTGCTGATGATAGCTAAGTCATTCAAAGCTGGTCGTCTTACAATATTGCTGTTACTTGGTACACAGTACACTTCACTTTGCATCAGCCCATACAAGTCTTTCCAGGTTTCTCTGAGAGCATCCTGCTCATCATTTCTTATAGTACAAAAGTATTCCATCATAATCCCATACCACAACTTGTTCAGCCATTCCCCAATTGGATGTTTCTAATTCTTTACCTCCAGAAAAGAGCTGCTATAAATATTTTTTGTACAAATAGGTCCTTTTCCTTTTTTTTAAATCTCTTTCGCTACATCAAAAGGTATGCATGGTATAGCCCTTTGGAGATAGTTCCAAATTGCTCTACAGAATGGTTGGATCAGTTCACAGTTCCACCAACAGTGCATTCATGTCTCATTTTTCCCACATCACCTCCAACAATTGTAATTTACCTTTTCTGTCCTATTAGCCAATCTAATAGGTATGAGGTAGTACCTCAGAATTGTTTTAATTTGCATTTCTCCAATCAATAAGGAGTTAGAGTATTTTTTTAATATTGCTATCGATAGCTTTGATTACTTGCTCTGAAAACGGATCATAACTTTTGATCATTTATCAATTGGGCTCTTATTTTTATCAATTTGACTCAGTACTCTATGTGTTTGAGAAATGAGGTCTTTATCAGAGCAATTTGCTTAAAATTTTTTTTTCAGAGTTACTGTTGCTAACTGTATTTCCCTTCATTTTATCACTCCTCACCCCATTTATTCTATTTTCTTTCTCTTTTCACCTTGTTGCTTCTCAAAAGTGTTTTGCTTCTGACTAACCCCTCCTCCAGTCTGCCTTCCCTTCTGTCACTCCCAATGACAAAATCATTTCTGCTTCTCTGTTTCTCGATCTTCATCCCGATGTTGTCTGTCATCCTCTCCCCCTCTGATCCCTGGATTTCTTCACATGAGTATAGCTCACATGTATATGATGCTTTAAAGTTTGTAGCAAGCTTATCTTATTTAAATATTTTCTGATTTGATTATCACAATTCTATGAGGTAGGAAACCAAAGCTGGGAAAGATGAAGGAACTTGCTGAGGATTGCCCAGCATAGCGTTGACATCAGGATTCCAACTGGGGTCTTCCTGACTCTAATTCCAGTGATTTATTCACTATGCCAGTACCTCTCCACCACATATTCGCCCCCTTTTTTCTTGTCCTGTGTCTTTTGAATAAGATGTACCATCCAGAACCACATTCCTGTCACAGATTCCATCCCACCAAATCTCAACGAGACCTGTGAAATCTAATTTGTCCCAGGATCTTTAGTTCATTTTGATTGTTGCCTAAACTTTGTATTCTGTGGATTTCAGGATGTCTCAACTGCTATTCTTCCTTCACTGTAGCTACTCTCTGTGGTGTCTATGATCAATCTCCATTAAATCTGGAGCTTTTCTTTCCATTTTCAGTCCCTCCTTAGATTCCTCCAGCTTTGCCACTCCTTCTGTAGTTGTTTTTGGATTTCCTTTGGGATATACTTAGTTACTTTCATAAATCTAATCCATTAAATCACATTCTTCATCTCCTCATCTCTACCCACATGTCTACTGGAGCCAGCTCAAACCAGAAGGCTGATAACTGTTTAGTTTTCAGTATGAGCATTTACACCTCAGAAATTGGCAAACACTACAAATCAGGGCTTGATTTTGTTGTCTAGACTTAAAAGTGATGGAGAAAATGTCAATGAATATTAAACTTAAAAGTGTGAAATGCTACATTTTTCCCCCCTTAGAAGCCAGTGGAGCCAGTTATTAAACATTTACAAGCATGATTCCTTTCAGGGTCAGCACATTGAATTAAACAACATTCGGGGTCGGAGTTGTATTATAGTATAGACTCAATCCAAGGCTGAGACAGCAAAACAACAAAACAAAATAGTAAAATGGAGTAATAAACCTATTGGCTTGGGAAAATAACAAGAGAAATAACCCCAGGGTTAGCAGCAAGTAAGTAAAAGAAATAAGTCCAGGGTTAGCAGACCTGAAGGCGGGAGCCGGGGTAAACACTAATGGTATGTATGGTATAGGAAAGGACCAACTGTTGGAAGGGAGAATGTTTGTTGAAGGATGTTGTAGAAAAGAAGAGAGGAGGGGTAGAGCCATCTACTGGAAGTGATAAAAAAGAGTGAAGAGTCCATTCAGAAGGAAGAGGTGGGGGCTTTTCCCTCTCTAACTCCTCGCCAAGCTCTCCAGTATCTTTACTAACCTGAGTTTTCCAGGACCTGGAGATGTACTGGTCGGGAAATTAGTGTCTTGGAATGAAGACTGAGTGATTCGGAGTACAAGGTTTTGTGGGTAGTATGGGCGGAGTAGAAATAACTCAGGGGGCTGGTACTTAGATTTAACTGAAAGAAAAGAAGGAAGGGAAGGGCTCAGAGGAAGCTGCAGATAATGGCAAATCTCTCTGACTTGGGTTGATATAACTTATAAAAAGTGATAGATAGCTAAACTGGGATAGTGAGGAGTGGGACAGGGAAGCATGCCCCAATTCTGAATTCTTATCGAATCAACAACTTTTACAATTCTTGGTGCTGCTGTGATACTAGAACATTTGGGGTTAATGAAGGCATTTCAGTTCCCTCACACAAATACCGCCCATCCTTACACAACACTTTTCCTCCCCCTAGGGTATTCTAGTTTGCTGGGCTTGGAGTCAGGGTCTAAGACCATGTTCCTTCTCACTCCAACACTTACTCTGAGTGACCAGGAGGAAGTCATTGAATTGGGCTGAAAAAATAGGTTCAATACTTGTACTACATCTATCTTACAATGTTTTGAGGACCATACACAAGATACTGGATAGGGATGAATAAAAATTAACAATATACAATGCCAACAAGGCAGTGGTTCTCAACCTTCCTAATGCCGCGACCCTTTAATACAGTTCCTCATATTGTGGTGACCCCCAACCATAAAATTATTTTCGTTACTACTTCATAACTGTAATTTTGCTTTTGTTATGAATCCATCTGATATGCAGGATGTATTTTCATTGTTACAAACTGAACATAACCCACAGGTTGAGAACCACTGCCTTAAGGGAAGAGACTGGCTTTTGTTTTTGGTATTTTTTGGGGGGTGGGGTGGGGGGTGTCTGTCTCTTTGTATGACCTGTTCCTGGCAGAATGCCTGGCACTGAAAAGATCATAAATGTCTATGAATTGAATTTATTATTGCAAAGTATACTACTTGCTGTTATTGAATGGGGGTTCAGAAATAGTGTAAGTGATGGACTGGCTGCTCTCAGGAAGCTGACAGTTTAGCCGAGGCAAAAAATTAATACACACAACACAATGTTTGTAGGATTCTTTTAAATTGAATGTTACAAACTGTAAGTGATTTGATAGGAATTGAGAAAAGGGAGATCTTTGAGTTAGAAAGGTCTGGGAAGATATGTGTCATGGAGGACAAAGGATTTGTAGGATTCAGACAGGCTGAAGGGAAAAGGTGTCCAAGCTCGTAAAACAGGAGTAAAAAAAGCAGGTGGGTGGCAACTAGCATGATATTCTTTTGTTTTTAATTCCATTTTATTTTCAGAATTTTCTCCCTCTTACCTTCTTTTCCCTTACCCACTGAGAAGTCAAGAAAAATAAAACTTATTGATAAGTATAATCAGCCAAAACAAATTCTCATTACTTGTGTCCAAAAGAAAAAAAATAGCATGAAATTCTCATAGAATATTGCTTAGATATCTCAGCTTGATTAGACCTAGAAGATATGTAAGATACTGAATATAAGAGCTGGAAGGGAGCTTAGACCCCTAATATGACCTCCTTGTTTTTCAGATGAACAAACTAAAGCCCAAAGATGGGCTATAGATTGTCCAAAGTCCTGGTAGGATCTAGATGTTAGAAAGTAGAAGAGGAATACTTTTGGAAAGTTGGACCTTGTAAATTGGGAGTCATTGAAGACGTCTGGACAGGTGAATGATTTGATTTGTGTTCAGTCAAGAGTGTGTTTAATGTCCCCAAAACCCTAGTCTGAGAGTTCAGCTATGAGCCTTTTTTGTAATTAATAAGGTATGAGGCAATGTGTTTAGACTAGGGTGGTGGCAACAGAAATGGGGGACAAGGGATGATTTTGAAAGAGATTATTAAAGAAAAATGGACAAGATTTATTTGGCAAGGACATCATGCATTCTAGGATGGAGGATAAAGATGTCAAATATGACCCAAAGATTTCTATCTTGGGGTGACTAGATGAATGGTCGTGTTATGGACAGATTAGGGAATTGGGAGAGTCAGTTGGGATTCTGCCTTGTAGAAATGCAAACTCCATGAAGACATCTCTCCTGTAGCTGTATCCACAGTATCTAGCCCAGTGCAAATGCTCATTGATTGTCGAGTTTCCACGTGGGACTTTTTCCCCCCCAAATCCTGAGAAAATCAGTTGAGCAATCAGGAAGAAGTGTGCTGATTGTCCCATGAGAATTAAAGGTTAATAATCAACACAGAGACATTACTGGCTGGAAAAAATCCACTGATAAGTAAAACCAGAAAAGATTGACATATGGAGTCAAAGATGAATGTCTACATTTCTGTAAACCAGAACAGGAACAAATAGAAGAGAAAGCATCTAGAGCTAATCAATCAGTCTTGTTGCCATGAGTGTTTATGGCCCTATCTGCTGCTGACAGTAAGTCATTCTTGCAAATATTATTTATAAGTTTGTATGCATAACATACTTAATACAAATCTTATATAAGTAGCATTCCAAGAAACAAGTTTTGGAAGCAAAATTGAGTTCTATTAAATTGGCCATTTTGTCATCATTTTGTGTAATGTTGTAAAGTTTGCTAGAAGAACTCTATGCTACATTATTTAAATGCCACCCAATGATGTTCACTGGTGTTTTCCAGTGTTTGAATATTTGCTAATGGTTACAGTTCTTTTTTAAAAAGAACTACTAAATAATATTTCTTATCCAAAAAGTTTTAGCGATCTGTAATAATGAGATTGTGAAGAATGCTGGAAATATTCTAAGGAAGTAAAAAGAAATGAATCAACTTGTTCAAATGTTTAAGTCAGTAAACAATATGTGTTTGTAATAATAATAAACCATGCCATTTATTATCTTTTTTATACAAAACCTAAAACTACTAGTATAACCCTCACAGAAAAATCATTGTTTATTGTTATGATCACCCATTGATATTTAAAAACATGTAAATAAAATATTTTTAAAATACTGAATAACATGATTTTGTGAAGTATAATTTCTCATTCCCAAATCCTGAAGATTAATATCCATCAAGAATTTGGAAACACCATTGAAAGTACATAAATGGATAAAAAAGCATTTAGTTTAAGTGCTTACTGTGTGCTAAACTCTGCTACATGCTGGGGATACAAACAGAAAATTGAGACAATCCCTGCGTTCAAGGAACTTCCATTCTAATTGGGGAAGACAACACATAAGAGTTCTGAGCCACATCTTAAGTTTAACAGACCAGCTGTTTCCTTCCCTTCCCCTCCCTCCAGCTCTCATCTTCCGGGCAGCTGTGTGCTCTCCCTTTGGTCACTAGCACTAAGGGAGTTAAAACCACAGTAGACACGTCAGGAATCCCAAGAGCAGAGTCCTCATGGCAGGTGCTTATAGCTACTCACCCTGTTGTAGTGTTTGTTTTCCTAGGATACTCTCCCACCTACAGGCAGGGAAAGCCTGTCTCAGCTTCCCTTCTCTTTCTAATACTATTTTTGTCTCCTCTAAGCTAAACCCCCACATGTAAGAGAGCAGACGTTTGTTTTCTCTGTGACTCCACTCGAGGTTTCTTCCTTTTTTCCCTACCTCAAAGTAGCCCAGCATTAAACTTAGTCTCTTTATTGTAAGACCTAACATTAACAACTCTATGTCACTAGTATGATACAGCTGGTAAGTTTTGGAGCTAAAATTTTAATCCAGTTCTTTTAACTCCAAATCCAACCTTTTCCAGGTATCTAATGAAAATGACTTTAAAAATACCCTCAACGGAGGTGACTAGGTGGCACAGTGAATATAGCACCAGCCCTGGAGTCGGGAGGACCTAAGTTCAAATCCTACCTCAGAAACTTATCACTTAACTACCTGTGTGACCTTGAGCAAGTCACTTAACCCCAATTGCCCTGCCTTCTCCCCTCCAGAAAGCAAAATAAAGAAAGAAAAATTCCCAAGCCTGCTGATGGTGGAAAATAAAACTAGGTTTCTGGGAAACTTAGGTCTTTTAAGGGAGAAAAAGATGACCGCTTAAATCTTCAGTTCATCTGTCCAGTGTATCTGTGGAGATAAATGGGAGCGTCAAAGTTGGGCTAGGATGAGAAAAGAGGGAGAATTAGTCTGGACCAAAAAACACACTTCCTACCTCTTCAAGGTCAGATTCTACCTCTTCCAGATTGCTAGGATATTCCTGGTGTTGACGGATCAGGTCTCCCCACAACAAAATGTTCTTACAGCTACACGAAAAAAGAAATGGGGCAAAAGGAGAGATTTCATGGAGGAGGAACATAAACCATTTTTCTCCTCAGCTCCAAGAGTTTCTAGCTTCCCACTCACCCTGGGCAGCAGCCCTTCAGGGGCAGAAGCTGCTGAGGTTCCTCCTGAAGGAATTCTTCAGCAAGGCAAATTAGGTGAGCATTCAACAGACAGTTGGGGTGAGGACAGCAAAGGGGTCCATCCTTATCCTGCCAGTTAGACAGGAGAGGTTATTTCATTTATTGCTCTAGAACCACTGCAGAGCTTTCCCCTCCCTCATACCTTAGGGAAGACTATGTTGTCTTACCTGGACTAGGTCTTGGCAGAGAGAGCAAATAACCTCATCTGCTTCCTTGCCCATCTCTCTCCTTCCTCTCTGAGTGAGGCCTGGTTGCAAAGGCCCAAAAGCAAGAGGCATGTGCGGGGGAGCTGGAGGGCTGAGTTCCTGCTGGAAGTCCTGTCGTAGCCAACGCAGGGTGAGGGGCAACCGATTCCAAGGGGCCACCTGCAGCATCTGGGCCAGTACCCGAAGGTGGAAAAAAAAGGTCCCCTCCTTCCTGGCTTTGCCACTTATGTGAGCCAGGCGACGGGAGGACCGAGGGTGCTGCCAGGCCCACTCAAACTGAAGGGGAGAGAGATGGAGACCAAGGTATCCTGGGTACAGAAGCTGTGGCTTTCATTCCCTTCATTCTCCATCCCCTCGTCCCGGTGGCGCCCCCCCACTCACCCACCCGCCTTGGCCTGTCCCCTTACCCTAAGGGCAGCCACATCAGAGGGAAAGCCATGGACGATGAGGACCATTTCCCTGCAGAACCAGAAGGGAGTCAGGGGCACTGTGTAAGGAGGAGCGGGCCCACATGCGGTCTAAGGGGATCCCCCCCGGGATGCTTGGGGACTGCGGTGTTCGGGAGGGCGGACTTTAACCTGGCTAGACTGGACGTGCCTGCTGCCTTCCCTCGGTCCATCTGCCCATCCATCCGCTCACTTCCCCGGCCCTGTAGGAGCTGGGGGGCGCGGCGTCCCTGTCCGGCCCCGCCCCCTGGTGCCCGTTACCATGGTCCTCGCCCGCTAGTCCTCCATGCTCCTCCTTTCTTGCGCCCGGCGTTGTGCTGCTGGACTCGCCGAGAGGGGTTCACCGTGAAGCCCACGTAGACGCGGCCTCTGTATTTGGGGTTGAGACAGTAGAGAAGGTAGACTCCGAAAAATGGCTGCGGCTTCTTCACAGCCCGAGAGGCTTCCGCGGGTCTCATCGTTTCCTGCAGAGGATGGAAAAAGGATCAGGGGTAGCCCCGCAGGCCGGGGAAGAGCTGTCAGGGCCGCGGTGTGGTTTTTCTGAAGCCTCTGACGCAGATGTGCTCTTTTACCGGCCGGGGGCTTCGTTCCTGAGGGTCGACACATTGCCTGAGGCGCAGGGCAGAAGAGATTGGGGGAGGGGGACCCTCACCAGGCTACGATCGTGACGTCGAAACTGGGCCAGAAAATACAAACGGGTAGGGCCCTCCCTGAAAAGAACCGAGAGCCCCCCCCCAGCAAAGTTCAGCACCTGAACTTCCGGTGTGGGCCAATCGCAAGCTCCGATTGGCTAAAGGTTAAGTGAGGGCGGAATAGCGGGTCCGTGGGGTAATATGGAGGCGGAAGTCACAAACATGGAACTGGAGTGGAAACAAACGAGGGACGTTTAAGGGCGGAAATGACCAGCATAGACGGGAGAAACAAAGTGCGAGAGGTATCTTGAGGGCGGAAGTTGTACGTCGAAAATTCTCCAGGAAGTGACGACAGTGTGGGCGGAAGAGGTTTCGTCTCAGGATCCTGGGACCGGCGTGGGATTCGGCAGGCGAGATGGAGCTGAGTGCGGAGTACCTTCGGCAGAAGCTACTGCGGGAATTGGAAGCGGAACACGTGGTGAGTGCGGGGGCGGGGCGGGTCCCCTCCGGGCGGGTCCCCTCCCCCCTCACTTGAATTCTGGCCCGAGTGGCTGGAGGGGTGGAGTGGGGTTGGGTGGGGGGGGAGAGGAGAGGAGGAGCGGGGCCCCGAGGGTATCCTTTTAACCCTTCCCGCCCCGGGCAGGAGGTAGAGGACACGACGCCCTCCCGCTGCGCTGCTAGTTTCCGAGTCCTCGTGGTCTCCTCGAAGTTCCAGGGGAAGCCGCTGCTGCAGAGACACAGGTGAGTTGTGAGCCACCTGCCACCCTCCCTGGGCACGATGCCCCCCCCCCCACACACACACAATTCCCCGGAGCTGTGACCTCTGCCCCTTCTTTGGCTTTCCCGCAGGCTGGTGAACTCGTGCCTGGCGGAAGAGCTGCCGCACATCCACGCGTTCGAGCAGAAGACCCTGACCCCTGAGCAGTGGGACAAGGAGCGGCAGAAGTGAGGCACAGAACAGGGCGGGAGACCCCCCACTTCCACATTAAGACATTAAATCCCTGGTCTGTGGCTCGGCCCCTGCTGTGTTCCCTGCATATGTGTGTGTCTGCGTGTCTGTCCGTCTGTCTGCCCGGCTTGTTGGGGGTGGAGTCGGGACCCTAGCCTTCCCGGCCTGGTTTAGCCTTTTTGACCCCTTGGGTGACCCTCTTTTCTGAGCCTTAGTTTTGTTAGCTGTAGAATGAAAGTGTTGGATGACGTCGGGATGCCCTTAGGTCCCTTCGGGCTCCAAGGTGCCAAGATTAGCCCCCTTTTAGGGGTTCCTGTCTGTGGCCCAGGGACTGTGGTGCTTTCCAAGTTGCTACTGACGAGTCACCCATGTTTCCCCCTCCAGACCTTTGGGTAGGGAATTACCTCCAGCCCCAACTCCTTCTTGGTTTATTCCTTAAGTTACTTACCTAACTGGTGGATGGAGAAATAACCCCCCAGCAGGGATTTCCCAGCTGTCTAGAAGGCTGAGGACTCTCAAGGGAAGTCCCTTGTACCCCTGAAATTATATGCTTGGTTTCTTAAGTGTTGTAATGGCAGCTCTGGGAACTATGAGGTGGCCTGGAAATTTTCATTTTGAGCCTAGAGAGATGGAGGACCAGGCTTTTCTCATGCAATTTCCAATGCAATAACATGTTAAAACTGAAGGCCACTATATAAACTTACCTACACTAAGCTGTTGAAGAAACACCCAGAGAGAAGAAAGATTGGGGGAGCAGGGGGCGGGATATCATAAAGCAAGTTAATAGAGCCAGGACTAAGACTTAGGTCTCCTAACTCAAAACAGACTTCTTTCCTTTGCCGGCATACTGCCTTCTGGAAAAGAAGAGTTTCTTCTGACTTTCACTTATCCAAGCTTTATCTTCTTGTTACATGGGCGACCTTCTCAGGTCCTAAACCACTCCCAGTTCTACAAATTTTGTTAGCATAGATAGGGAAAAGTGTTCCAAAAAATGACCTTGATCGTTGTGTAGTTAATAACAACCACGTCTACCCCTCAAGAATTGAGAAAATGGACCTCTTTGCTATGTTGGTCAGTTTTGCTGAACTGCTTCCCTCTCTCCCCTTTTTTAAACTTTGTAAATGAAAGTAATATAAAAATAAAAGATAACAATTAAAATAAGATTGAAAAGAAAAGGCTTTCTGAATGATCTGGAGACAAGCAAAGTTCCTGATAGAGCCAGCAGTGTGGTATATAGCACTGGAGTTGGAGTATGAAAGGTCTGGGATCCTGGGCAGATCACTTAACCCCCCTTACCTTAATTTCCATCAGTGGGTATGAGGATCAAATGAAATAATATGTAAAACACTTTGCAACTTAAAATGTTCTATAAATGTTAACTTTTACTACCACTTGGATTTTTAAAACAGCTGGTGGGCACACTTACCCATGCTCTTTCTGGAAGACTCCTGACTTGAAACAGCTGGAATACACTGCTACTATGTGTCACCAAATTTAGAAATAGATTTTGGGGGCAGCTGGAAGGCCTTTAGAGGTTATCTAGTTCAGTTCTATCTAGTTCATTTTATAGAGAAGGAAACTTAAGCCCAAGGTATGGTGAAGTGAAGTTATCTGAAGTCACATGGTGAGGTAGTACCAAGATCAAGCTTCAGATTCAAGTTCTATGATTCTGGAATGTGTGCTTTCTACTTAGCCCCGTGTTATTACTGACTGATGGGAATAGTAACAGAAAGAACTAAGTACTTACTTGCTCTGTGCTGAGTCCTAGGCACAGCTGTGGTATGAGTTGACCCTTTCCTCTTGGGATTTGAGATGAATCCCTAACAGGACTCTTACCATATTACCTCATGCCAAAAGCTCTCAAACCCACAGTGTTAACTGAATGTAAGGCTAATTGTTTGACAGTCAGCCCAGAGCTCATATGCCCCAACATAGTACTTTTCAATTCAGTCCTCTTGGGAGGTATTAAATACTTTTAGCATGCTAGAATGCTGGAAAGGATTCTAAGAGGCCATCTCACCCAACTTTCATTTTACAAGCAATGTTTCTCAAAATCCTATGTGTGTGTATGCATATGTATGTATATATATATATACACACGCATAAGCCATTCACTTTGATTTTGATTCCTGGGGAAGTCCTAAAATTCATTATTAAAGGGACAGTCAGTGAATATCCAACAAAAAAAAGCAATGATCACAAGGAACAACAGGTCATGCCAGACTAACCTTATTCCCCGTTTTGTTAGGCTTACCAGACTGACAGGTGAGGGCAATGCTGTGGACATGGTTTACTTCCGTCTTAGCAAATCACTTTTAAAAAGTCTCCCATGGTATGTCTTATGGATAAGATGGAGGCATATGGGCTAGTCAGCTGCAGAAGTTTGGCTTGTCTGTGCTCTGGGAATCAGTTGAAGGAAATGAAGATGTCTAGTTTGAGGAAAAGATGACTTCTGGGGCAGTGATGTCTTAGGGAAGTGTTATCAGACTTGCTCTTAGCCCTAGAGGGCTCAGTTGTAAAGAAGTACACTTAGACTTGAGGTCAGGACAAATTTCTAAACATTTAGGGCTATTCAGAAGGGGAGTGGGCTCCCTTAGGAGGTAGTGCTTACCTTCTAGAGGTCCTCAGACAGAGGTTAGGTGGTCCTTTGTCAGTCTGTTGTAGAGGAGATTCTTGTCTGGGTTGGGGCTGGACTAGATGGGCTTAAGATCTCACCACCTTTGAGATTCTGTGATTCTAATGCTCCTTTTAGGGAAGTGCTGTGACTTTATACTCCACAGAAGGAGACCCATCTCAGTATTTTATCATTGCTTTTCATTTCTGACCAAAAATGGAATTCCTTCAACTTCCTGCCCACCTGTCTTGTTCATCAGATGTGGCTCTAAATGACTCAGTACTTCCCAGAAATCAAACTCACCTTCAGAGCATAAGATCTGCTGCCATTGAAGATATCCAGAAGATATTCATGGGGCTCTAAATGCATCCCCCAAAGAGAATTCCCATAAATGCTTTGCACAATAGTATAATTAGAATAGGTGGATGGCCTCTTAGAGCGACTGCTTTGAAAGTAACTACAGTCATAGGAAGGGATAATTATTAATCACAGAGCTAAAAGATGGTGCTGTATTGGAATCAGGGAATGGGTAAAAGTAGGCTTTGTTTATATCAGTCCTCAAATTGATCCTGACAGCATGATGTGGCTGAAAAGCATTGGGTTTAAGAGTTCTAGCCCTGGATCTGCTACTAATTAATATGTGACCATAAAAAGATACTTTCCCTCTCTGGGTCTCAGCTACGCCATCCATAAAATGAAGGATTAGGGTAGATTATATCTCAGGTCCATGCTTCCCCTTCTGACATTTTAGGATTCTACACCAGTTATTAGCAGGGTCACTAAAGATCTCTATCCTGCACAGAATAGTCAGATAGGAGGTAGGCAGAGACTTAGGGGAAGGACTGTTGGTCAGACTTTGGTTCTGGTTTGCCAAGTAGTTGACTTGTATCTTCAAAATTTAAGGTGGGGGTGCTGAAATCTAATCTGTCTAAAACTGTGGAAATTGAATGTCAGCTCTTGTGTTTTGTCAGTATGCCCAGTCTCCCCATCTTTGCCCGGTTGAGGCATCCCAGCTTCCCTTTAGAGAGCCACAAAGGTGTTGAAACCTTTGAAGGGCTTGAGTTAGTAGAGTCTAGGAGGTATCAGAAAATAAAACCATTTTATTTTTCTTTGCTTGTAAGGCCCACCCCATCCCATAAGGTATGGGGACATGGGAGGGGGGAGAGGGATGCTCTCACGGGCTTAATTCAACCAGTGACTTCTGCCCACGGGGCAGGGCCCAACCAGGTCTCAGGTACTAGGGCCAACTACTTCCCTGTGATTTTCTCCTCCAACTCATCTAGGCGCTTCTGCTGCTGCTGCACTGTGGCCTGTAATTGCCGCAGCTCTTCTTCCAGCCTCGACATAGCCTCCTGGGAAGAGAGGTAACCTGGAGTTCAGATGCTGGGCCTTGATTCCCCCCTCTTCCTCCTTCCCCCCCACAATATGCTTTCTACCACCCTCATCCCTTAACTTCCTCTTGGGCTTCCATCCCCAAGGGCTGACCTCTTATCCTCTCCTGATTTGTCCTGTGTTCTGGCCCAGTTCTCATGCCTGGCTGCCTTGCTCTACTCCTTGTTCACCCTCCACCCTTTCTGCTCCCTCTACCTCTGGACTAGGGCTGTGTACCTGAATTCCTCACCATCCCTTCCCCTTTTACCGTGCTAGGGGCTGCACTGGACTCTGTGGTCCCACGTTTGCGGCCACTGTCCAGCCCCCTGTTGACTCTCAGCTCCCGGCTCTTGGGGGGCACATAGCCATCCTTAAGGGACACAAGTAGGGGCCCTGCGTCCTTGCCCCCTAGCCACTCCTCTGCTGTGAGCGCAGGATCTGGTCCAGCTGTGGGTGGGTACAGGTCCTCTTGGAAAAGGTCTGACTGTAGGAGTAAGGTGCAGGGATGGTGGGGTCAAGGTGTTGTACCTCACCACAGTGTTGCCTCCTACTGGATCTTGGGGGTAATGAGAGCCTAAAGCTCATTCCTTTTACCCTTGGTGTGAAATCACTAATATCCTGGCTGTAAAACTCAAGAGATACTTCCCTACCCCCACCCTCATTCCTACCCCAACAGCCTTCCTCCTGGAGATGTTGGACCCTCAGGACCATCTTCCCAGACCCTAATCTGTGATATCCCATTATCCACTTGGGTCGAAAGGCTGGTTCCCCAGGGAATGGGACCCAGAAGATCAAGGAAAGAAGAAGGAAAGCTAGGTAAAGGTGTATAGGGAGGTGTAGACTCTCACCTTCCTAGGCACAGTCATAGCAATGGGTTCACATTTCCGCTCGTGTAACTTGTAGAATCTGTAGGGACATATTTTTGGTGAACAAAACTGCCTAGTACTCAGTGCTAGCTTGGGGTAAAGAAGAAAGGGGTAACCAGGCCAAGGGATGGTCCCTCACCTGGCAATCTCACATTTGTTGACCTCCAGGCCCCGCTTGGGCATGTAGCCCATCCCTCGTTGGGACTCCTTAGAGCTGAACATGGACAAGTAGTGCAGGAATGGAGCCTCTGCTGTGATCTCAAAATAACGTATGGAGCTATCCCCCTGGGGGTGGGAGCAGGGAGTTAAGTACCCAGAGAAATGCTACATTCCCATCTCCAAGGCCTAGGGCTTCTCCACATAGGTCCTCTTGCCCCATCCCCTTCCCACTTCCCTGTCCAAACCCCATAACCCCTGGTTAGCCTAACCTAACCTTGCCACAAAGGTAGACGATGTTGGTGTCAGGGTCAAAGAAGGGAAGTAGGACCCCACTGCTTGTGTCCAGTTCTTGCAGGGACAGAGGTTCTTCAAGCTTCTGCTGCAGGGACAAGAATGTAGGAACTGGCTCAGCCATCAGCCCCTGTCATGGGCAGTCCCAAAGGGAGCCCTCCCCCCCATAACCAACAGCCTTTCCTGCCATCTGGCCCCTACAAGAGCTCCCAGAATCTAGGAGCTGAGCAAGATGAGAGATCAACTAATCCAGTTCTATCAGTTTACAGGGAAGAAAGCTGAAGCCCAAAGCAATGAAGTGACACATGAAATCTTAGCAGTGTTGGATCTAGAACCCAGGTGTCTGGATGCCTCTTCCCAGGCTCCGGTTACTAGACTGAGCTTTCACAGTCAGAAGGTTCTTCCTAGTGTCTGATCTTCAATCCCTTTGTCTTGACCCTGTGGCATCCCCTCCCTCATAGGCCTCCTGGGGTGGAGAAGATATTCTCTCACCCTTTCAACCTGCTTCTTCCCCCCACTTTTAGCCTGGGGTGATTCACTCACCATGTCCCACAAAGCCACCTGCCTCTCACTCATTCGGCTGAAGCCTGTGGTGAGGATCTTTCCGTCTGATACAAACACAGCACGAACTGGCCGTGTCCCTTCATGAGGACGCTCTTTCTCCTGAAGGGATATGTGAGGTAGAACGAGTCAAGCTTATCTTATCCAAAGAGGGGAGACCCCAACGGTCAGAGGATAAAGGTTGGAGGTCATTAGGAAGAGAACTCTTCTCACTGAAACAGGACCCTTGCTCAATATAGGGATGCTTTCAGTGGGTGGGAGTGAGGACGAGGAGAGGAAGAAGAATCACAGCCTGTGGTTACTCACAGCTATAACTGTGCCCTTTCGGGGGTCAATGACCCGGACCCGCTTGTCCCGGCAGGAGGTACAGAGCAGTGCTCCATCTCGGTTCCATTCCACACTGTAGATGGTGTCTGGGTGTACATCTGGGCCCAGGGTCAGCACAGCAGACCCAGTCCCCACATCCCACACTAGGATCACATTGTCACAGCCTGTGGGAAAAGGCAAGGGGAGTGAGAACCTAAAGGATGCCCTCCACCCCACGTTCCATGTTCCTCCATATGGCTGTGGCTGCTCCCTGCACCCATGCCCACCTCATACCTGCACTGAGCAGCACATTTTGGGCAGTTGGGTGCCAGGCCACGATGCCCACTCGCTTGGTGTGCCCCTCTAGTGTGACCACTGGTTCCCGGAGAGGCAGGGTTAGGCCCCCATCAGGGATCTCCCACACCTGAGAGGACAGAGAAGGAATTTGACTCCATCCTCACTTGTGACCAGCTCTCTTTGTCCTGTCTTCTGCTCTAAAGAGTGACCTGCACAGATTCACCTGACTCTCCATTTCTTTTGTCCTCTTCCCATCCCTGTCACTCAGGGTCCTTGGACTACTTGACACCTCACCTCCCTCAGGTTCCTAGCTCCTCCCTTCTGCCTTCCTTGGCCTGGGCCTTGGGATTTCCCTTTGTAACTCCCCAACTCACCATGACCATGCAGTCCTCGGAGCCGCTGGCAATGACGTTGTCATTGTGGGGACACCAGGCAATGTCCAGGACAGGAGCTGTGTGACCACAGACAGTGGGCACATTCTTGTCTACCCGGCCAGTCTGAGAGATAGGAGGTCAGGGAGGTTAGGATTCCCTGCAACAGACCAACCTGGAGCCCAACCTTGACCCTGTATGCCATATGACCCCTACTATGGAGTATGTCTTCCATATTCCCCTTCCTCCCACATCTGGGCTTGAAGAAGAAAGGAAGGTGGAGGTAATCCAAAATACCAAAGGGTACTGAGGGAACTGGAGAAAGATGCCCTTAGGGAGTGGGTGAGAGTAAAGCCCCTTTTGCTCTCCTACTGACCACAGATTACTTTGTAAAAGGAAGCTGGCTGCATGCATGGATAATGGGTGGGAGAAAATGTCCAGATGAGGGGGGAATCATGAAGGTAGTTGAAAGAACACAGGACTAAGTGTGAGGAGATTGGGGACCCAGTTCTGCCACTCAGCAGATGTGTGACCTAGGGGTAGTCATGTTCCCTCTCTGTTTCCTCATCTATCAAATGAAAAGGATGAACTAGAGGATTTCTAAGGTACTTCCCAGTTCTGCCTTTAGAATTCCCCCTAGTTCCTTCCATCCTACCATATTCCTGAGATCCATCAGAGTTGAGGAATCATCTTTCATTCCCTCCCTCCAAGCCTAGAAGAGTGAGGAGTGGAGAAAGGATCATCTAGTACAGGGATAGGGAACTTGTGGCCTCAAGGCCACATGTGGTCCTCTAGGTCCTTGAGTGTGGCCTTTTGACCGAGTCCAAGTTTTACCGAACAAATTCTTTTATTGAGGGTATTTGTTTTGTGAAGTTTGGCCTTGAGGTCGAAGGTTCTCCACCCTTGTTCTAGCGTATCTTTTCCCCTGAAGATCAGGGGTTTCTTGTTTTCTTTGTGGTGGAGATTTGAGAAGGGAAGCTGAACTATGGGCAGAAGGAGAAGAGGCTGGAGAGGGAGCTAAATTCTTGTGACTGGGACCTTAAAGCGGGAGTAATGGGCTACTTGGAGGAACATCCTGGAGAGTGAGGGGTGAACGTCTATTGAAGGAAAGGGCTAAGGCATCTGAACCCCCCACCTGTACCCTCTAGCCTAAAGCAAGGTGTAGGAGGTTTGGAAACAAGGCCTTTCTTCCGGGGGGCTGCAGGCTGAGCAGGGTTTCCGGTGTGGAGAGTTGGGTGGGGGAGGCCAGGGGCTGAGCTCTCAGCACCCAAAACCACTTCCTCTTCTGTTTGTCTCCATCAGCCCATTTAAGGTAACAACCTCAGACTTCAGACTATCCCCATCCCCCCAGCCCAAGTTGCAGAAGGCTGAAGAAGAAGGCTGGGGCATCAGATTAGGGGAGGAGTCCTCTTAAGCAAGGCACCCCCCCACCCCTTCCTAGTCCCCAGTAAGTCCCTATGGGAGCCCATGGGGCAGCAGAAGAACAGCTGATCCACAGATTATGAGATGGGGAGGGAAATGTGGGGTGTCTTGTTTCTGTCCCTTTGAATAGATTTCTTAAGGTACTCTCTGCTGGCCCTTTAGCTTTTTTCGGGTCCACTGTGGAGCCTCCCTTCGCCTAGGTGATATCCCTAAAATGAGGTCACCTAAAGAAATGGAAGAAAGTAAAAAGATGGAGAATTAAGGGATGGGGTCTACATCTAGGTCAGCTGATAAATATGACCCTGGACAAGTCAAATCAAGCCGTTTGGGCTTTGTCTCTTCTAAGCAAGCTGGATTAGATTTCTCACCTCTTGGAGGCCTAAAATTGCTGGATTCTAAAACTCTGAGTCAGGGACATTTCCTCACTACCTGAGGACTTAAGGGGGCTAAGGGTGCCTTTATTTCCCCATCCCCTTTCCCAGCTCCCAGGACCTATCATCACCTTGGTCAGAGGCAGCACCAGAAAGGCCCCACCCCCACTGGCTTCGCAGATCAAGGCCATAAACTTGGGGTTGACAGCACAGAACCCACTGTCCCAAGTGGTCTGGGAGACTCTAACATCCTCATAACACTGGTCAGCCTTGGCTGGTTGCCCAAACACATGGCGGAACTTGCTGCTTCGGACCACCTGTCGACTCATCCTGGGGAGAGGAAAGAGATTCAGAGGGGGTCCTGTGAGTTTCCAGCTCTGCCCATCACAGGAAATGAGCTAAAAGAGCAGCCTCCTAACCGATCTCTCAGCTTCCAGTCTTCCCTCTTCCAGACCATGCTCCTACATCAGTTCTAAAATTCCCATAGCATAGTGTCCATTCTGTTACTTCCCCTCAGCCCCCTCCTTTATTCAGGAAGTTCCTTTTGATTACTGAATCAAGTCTAAATTCTCCATCCTGGTATTCAAGGCCTTCCATGAGCTTACCTTTCTAAGCCTTTGTTTCCCATGATATTCCACACTACAGAAACCCTGGGCTCTACTCAATTCACTGGTATGCCCATGCCTACCTCTGCCTGCCCCTCTGCCTGACATCTCCCCACTCTCCATCTGCACACATGGACTGCACGATTTCTCCTTCCTCAACTCCTACAGCATGTTGCTGTCTGTGCTACCCAGTTGGCATTTATGCATCATCTGGCATTTGTTAATTATCTTTTCATGTCTCATCTCCCTAACTTGACTACTCTGCATGAGAGAGGAGACAGATTCATATTCATGCATCTTTCCATCTCTCATAGGACCTAGTACAAAATACCCTGCACAAAAGTAGGGGATCCGTGGACTTGAATGAATGACCGTTGCCAGGGAATAGTGGGCATAGTCCTTGCAAATCCCCTCCCTTGGGCAGACATATTTCTAGAAACAGGCTCTCTTGTACTGCTGTGCCCCTCTCCAGGCCCCCTAGAGACCAGAGGCTCAGAGGATGCAGGGACAAACACCCCCCTTCCCCCGAGGCCATGAAGGTTAGACTTTAAGGAGAGGCCAAGTTTCATTTACGTCTGATACCTGTACCTTTTAGGCTCTCCCATCCTGGGAAAAGCTCCTCCATCACTGGATCAGACAAGGTTCAGAACCAACGGAGACTGAGACCTCACTGAAAGGCTGGTGCTCCAACCCTCCCCCTCATCCCCTAAAACCTTGCCCCACCTGCTCAGCCCAGAGGCTTCTCTCCTTAAATTCCGTATGTCACTTGATCTCAGATCTCCATCCCTGACTGGCCCCTATTCTTGAGGAGGTTGTGTGACTTGCCCCTCCATCCTCTTCCTCGGATGCTCTGCTTTAGCAAACTAGGCCTCACTGGGGAGGGAAGTTGAGAATTCTGGGCCTGAGCTAGAAGAACCAGAGCACAGGCTAGAATCTAGGCAGCAAGGGCAACAGGTTGTGTGCCTCTTAGAGGGTAGGGGAGCCATGAGTGGAAGGGCACAAAGGTCTGCTGCTGTCCTGGATGTTGACGCCCTTCCCACCCATCCCTCTGACTCACAGGGCAGAGGACCCTAATTGCCTGTCTCCAGCTTAGGGATGACAAGCTTTTGACCTGAACCCGCTTAGGTTGATTTGATGGGGTTTTTTTTGGTTTTTTGGTGGGGGAGGGAAGAGCAGGAAGCTGCAGCCCCACCCAGTCCCCTTTCCCACCCCAGGTACCCTGCAAGGCTCAAAAACCACAGAAAGAGGAACTTGGCATTTTCTTGTTTTTCTCTTAAACCTCTTCCTGTCTCCCAGTTCTGAGCATTATGCTTATCCTTCTGCCTTCCATGCCTCTGCCGAATACCTCCCATACTCTGGGGGATTTGTTCTCAGGCCTGCTCCTCTTCCAGGGGAGCTGTGAGGGGGTGGGGGGTGGGGATGGAACTCAGAGTCTCACCCACAAGCTCCTCCCTTCCCATCCCCCCAGCTCGACCTCTACAGTGATCCAGGGCTGGCAATGAAGGCTAAGACACCCCACCCACACAGACACAGAAATAGTTAAACATAGGAGAAGCACATAAATACTTGGGGTGGGGATATAACTCTGACATCTCTGTCCCCACAGCCTACATTCCTTCCACACTCAAACCCACACCCACAGGTGGCTGATAGGTGGGTGGATACCCAGACCCTCCAAGGCTTCCCGTTGATGCATCTCCTCTTCTCCCTAAGTCCCGTAGGCTCACCTGATGCAAACTGAGATCCAGGGAGGCCAGGCCTGATGAGGAGGAAGGAGCTGAAGCCGGAATCTGGGAGACACCACCCGCCCGGCAAAGGATGCTCCTGTCAAGACAATGAATGAGAAACAGACGGCTTAGCCCGGCCCCTTTAAGAACGGCAGCACCCCTTTGGGGAGGGAAGAGGGCAGGGCTATTACGTGGGACACGCCCACTACTCTTCCTTTAACTGTCTTTAGGCCTCAGTTCCCCTCATCCTGCCCCAAGCAAAGTTCACCAGCAGTGTGGAAGAGATGGAGAGATGAGGCCGTCATGTGTGAATCCTTTTAAGGACAGGTCTTCGGGTGACAGGCCGCTCCCTCCGCTCCTTTTCAGTGGGGCTGGTCAGGGATGCTCAGTGCTGGAAGGGACCTTGGAGAGGAATCCCCTCATTTTACCTATGAGGAATCTGAGGCCCAGAAATGCTGGGTGACTCACTCAAGGCTGTGCAGGTAATGGGCCTAGGATTAGAATTGTGACCCTAGTACTCTGCAAATCCTGGGCTCACTCTACTTCACCACACTGCCTCCCCAGTTCATGTTGTTATTGTCCAAATGCATGGGGCCCTTCTTTCTCCCCCGCTTAGGCCCCCAATTTGATTCCCTTCAGTCTCAGTCTTATCTCTGCCTTTTTTTTTTCCTTTTTGGAGGGGGGAAGGCAGGGCAATTGAGGTTAAGTGACTTGCCCCAGGTCACATGGCTAGTAAGTGTTAAGTGTCTGAGGTGGGATTTGAACTCGGGTCCTCCTGACTCCAGGGTCGGTGCTCTATTCACTGCGCCACCTAGCCTCCCCCTCCTTGTTTGTTATTAGTAATGAGCTCCCATAGGCAGGAGTCTCGGATCAGACCTGTTCCATTCCCCTATTGCCCCCAGGATGAAGTGAAGGCAGGCACCTTCAAGCCCTCCTTTGTTTCCATTGGAACAGAGCATTTTCCCCTAATCGAGGTACTTACTGGCGTCTCAAGGTTTTGTATAGTTAAAAGCACTGGACTGGATAGTCAAAACACCAATTTCCAGGTCTCTACTACTGACTCCCTGGGGAAGAGAAGACAGCTAGTTCCAAAATCACCTTGGAAAGGGGTAAGTCCAGGAATCTTGTACACAGTTAGCTCTTAATAAATGCTTGTTGAGCGACTGATTGAAGAAAGATTTAAAGGAGGAGAGGGAAGAGGCTCCTGAACTTCTGAAGGCTGGAAGATGAGCAAGAGCTGCCAGGGGCCCCTCAGAGCCATGTTATATTCAGTCCTCCCTCTATCCACACCTCACCTCAGATCCAATGGATGTTTTCTGATAACCAGGAAAGCTTTTATGCTACCATACTCACCCACTCTATCACAGGGAGGAAAGCTTTCACAAAGTCTAACATAAATCTTTTCAGAATCAGCTCCAATCCATTTTCTCTAGGTCAGTAGTCTCTGAAGAGATTCTTGCTGAGGGCTAGGGCTAAGTGGTCCAGTCTCATGAACTTATATTTCTATATACAATATGATTCTACTGTATTATCTGGCAATTTCCATATTAAAACTGGATTAAACTGAGATACTATTCCTTAACTGTCTTCTTTATTACCTATCCACAGTAGCTGTGCCTCAGAACAAATACAGGATAGCAGAGACTTGGATGGTCAGAAGTTGAAAAGAAAAACATCTGGGGGCCTTATAAGCACAATAAGTAAACTATGTGATGTGACTGCTAACTGGTGGCCTCTTTAGTTGTCTTCATAGCAGTGTAGGGCAAGCTTCACGGCGGGAGGCCTCTCAGGAGGGACATCTGAAACCCTGGTGAATTTCTGGAGGAAGGTTGATTAAAATGGTGAAAGGTCTAGAAATCATATCATTTGAAGGAACTAGGAATATTTCATTTGGAGAAGATAAAACTTAGGGGGAAAACAAAACAGTCATGAAGAAGAAGGATGAGACTTCTTCCCTCCCCACCTCCCATGTCACTGCAGACAGCAGAATCAGTTGGGAGAAGTTTATGGCATCACAGGTTTTAGAGCAGAAGAGAAACATAGAAGTCACATGTCCAACCTCATCATTTTATAGGTGAGGAAACCGAGGTCTAGAGAGGCAATGACTTGCCTGAGTTCACCTAGGTAGTAAGAAGCAGAATAAAAATTGAAACTTGGGTCCTCTTTGGGGAAGCTGATTGGCTCAATGTGAGGAAGACCTTTCTTATAGTCAGAGCAGTCCCAGGTTGGAACAAATGGGCTGCCTCATGAGAGTTAATGAGCTTCTCTTCATGAAGATTGTTCAGGCAGAGGTTAGCTACCTGTCAAAGACTTAGGAAGGATTTCTTGCACTGAGGGTAATTGGGCTGGTTGACTCTAAGTTCTTTCCAGTGACTAGGCCTATGATGCTGATTCTCAGTGTGTAGTAGAGAGGGAGTCCTGCAGATTGTTGGCATAACAAGGACCATCCTTGGGCCATCGATGGCAGCACAGAAGTAGCCTAGCCCTCCTGAGTTTAGAACTTTGTACAAGGACCCAGATGACTATACAAAGAAACCACATGGTATGATGGAAATAATGCTGGACTAGAGCAGAAAACCTATGATGTCCCAGTTCCACCATTTACTACATGGTCTTCCCCTCTTTGAGTCTCAGTTTCTTCATCTGTAAAGTGAGGCCAAAAAAAAAAAAGAATAAATAAGCGTAGGCAAAGAGTTAACAGAATGATCACTTTTTTAGATGATATGATGGTGTATTTGGAGAACTCCAGGGAATCAACCGGAAAATCAATTTAAATAACCTTGGCAAAGTTGCAGGATAGAAGGTAGATCGATCTAAATCAGAAGCATCCCTATATATATATAAACCTCAGAACCCAGTAAGAGGAACTGGAAAGACAGATTCCATTCAAAATAACTGTGGGAGCTATAAATTATTTTGGGGTATACATACAAGATTCATCCAGGGACTATGTGAATCTATATACAAATCTAACTACAAAATATTTTTTGCAAAAATACAGACCTAAATAATTTTGTTGTTCATTCTTTTCAGTTGTATTCAAATCTTTGTGACCCCACTTGGGGTTTTCTTGGCAAAGATACTGGAGTGGTTTGCCATGTCCTTCTCCAGCTCATTTTATAGATGAAGAAACTAAGACAAAGTTGAGTGACTTGCCCAGGGTCACACAGCTAGTAAGTACCTGAGGGCAAATTTGAGCTCAGGTTTTCCTGATTCCAGGCCTGGTGCTCCATCTACTATGACACTTAGCTGCCAACAATAACATAGCATTTCATAAACCCCAAGACCCCAGACACTGGGGTAAGAATTCACTACCTGACAAAAACTGCTGGGAAAATTGAACAGCAGAGTTGCAGAAATTAGGTTTAGACCAACACTATTTACCAAGGTAAGTCCCAAACAGATATGCAATCCAGATATAAAAAGTCATGTCACAAACTTATTAGGAGAGCAAAGAATACATTATCTTTTGGATCTATGGAAAAGGGAAAAGATCATAACTAAACAAGTGATAAAGATCACACAAGATAAAATAAACAATTTTAATGATATAAAATCAAAAAGTGTTTGTACAAGCAAATCAAAACGAGTAACTGGAGGAAAAATCTTTGTGACATTTTACTGATAAAGTTATCATTTCCAGGATATAATAAGGAACTGATTTAAATTGATAGGAAGCCTTTTCTGAACAGGCAGTTTTCAAAGAAAGGTATCAAACTTCCAAAAATTATGTGAAAAAAAATGCTCTAAATCACCAGTAATTAGCAAAATGCAAATTAAGGGAGCTTTGAGGCTCTACCTCAAACCTAAGAGACTGATAAAAATGACAAAAAAGGAAAATGACAAATGTTGCAGGGGCTATTGGAAAACAGGTACATTAATGCATTGTTAGTTGAGCTGTGATTTGATCTAGTCATGCTGGAAAGAAATTTGGAACTATGCTCAGAAAATTACCATACTGTTCATACTCTTTTGACCCAATTATACCACTAAGAAATAAAAGAAAGAAGAAAAGAAATCTATAAATACAAAAATATTTATAGCAGTTCTCTTCATGGTTGCTAAAAATGAGAAACTAAGGGCATCCTACCAGGGAACAAATTCTAGTATATGGATGTAATAAAATATTATTGGGCCATAAAAAAATTACAAAATGGACAATTTCTGAGAAAACTTGGAAGATCTTTATGAACTGATGCAGTGAGAAGTAGTAACAAGAGATTTTTACAATGACATTATAGAGAAAAGCAACTTTGAAATAGGTTAGAACCTGGATCAATGCAATTTTCCACAAGTCCAAAGAATGTAGATGGAACATCTAACTCATCTTCTGATAGAAAATTGTTGAACTTAAAATGCAAAAAGAGACATACACAATGCATCTTTAGACATCTCTAATATGGGAGTTTTTTGCCAAACTATATAGCCACGTATTGAGGGTTTGTTTTTTTTAAGTAAAGTGAGACTAATGACTTTGTCTCTCTCACAGAATTTTGATGATTGAATGAAATAATGGATATGAAAGGGCTTTGTAAACTGTAAATTTTCATGCAAATGTGACTTATTCTACTATTGTTATATTGACTGTTCAGTTATATACCAATAGCTATATCCTGATTTTTTCCTCTGACAGCATTATGAGAACCAGTATTTTTTTTTCATTTTTTTTTCTGGATTCTGTATGCTTTTCTATTGACATCTTTATTTTTACATCACTTTCATTTCCGAAATATATTCCTCTTCCTCCCTCCTCAGAGAACCATTTCTCATAACAAAAAACAAAAAAGAAAGAAAAAAAGTTCAGCAAAACACATCAACTGAGTGATGGTATGTGGAACATCTCTACATAGTCCCCCACTTCTAAGAAGAAGGAAGAGAGGTGCATTTTCTCCTTTCTTTTTTTAGGGTCAAACTTGATCTTCAAAATTAGTGTTCAGTTTCTTCTTTTGTCCTGTTCACTCACATTGTGGTAGCTTGGTATAGGGTAGTGATTCTCAATGTGTGGTGTGGGGGCAGTCCCTAAGACTATTTCATTAGGTCCACAAGGTCAGAACTATTTTCATAATAATACTAAGATATTCTAATTTCTAATATGATCAATATCAATATATGTAATCTACATTAAAAAGTTCCCAATAATTATGAATCATGTAAAGGGGTCCTGGGACCAAAAAGTTAGAGAACTATTGGTATAGAGAATAAAAATCTGGCCTCTGAGTGGATAAATATGATGACGTAAGAAACAGAAGATACCAATAAAAACTTATTTTTCAAAAAAAGAATTCAAGTTGAGGCTAACCACTTAGGGGTATACTTTTTTGGCAAATTCCTGCTATATTTTTTATTAAGTTGCTATTTTATGCATAAATTTTATTTATTTTTATTTTAATTTAATTTATTTAGTTTTATTTAATTTATCATTTATTTATTAAACATCTATTATGCCAGGCACTGGACAATGTACTGGATACTAAGGATACGAGTGATAGCCGGGGAAAGGAGTTTTTCTTCTGGAGAAGATCAGAGTTTGAGTTATGCCTTGGACACATACTGACTATGTGACCCTTGGCAACTCACTTAACTTTGTGCCCTGGGCAGCTGTCTAAGTTCCAGAGAAAGTGCTTCTCTTCAAGGCTGAAGAAATTCCTGACTGAGGCACTCTCTATGCTGATGAAAAAAAAAAAGTAATTGTGCTTGTTATTTTTCCTAGCTCTGTTTATTTCACTTTTCATCAAACTATATGCCTTCACGCACATTTCTGTGTTCTTCACATCCATTGTTTCTTACAATGAAATAATATTCCCTTAAATTCCTATAATGCAATCTGTTTAATCATTCCCCAACTGATGGGCATCTACTTTGTTTCCGGTTTTTTTGCTACTATTAAAAAAAAATCTTGCTATAAATATTCTGGTATATATGGGACCTTAATATCTTTGATCTCCTTACAGTGGGATCTTTGGGACAAAGGGTATGGACACATTAGTCATATTCTTAGTATAATTCCAAATTTCTTTCCAGAATGGTTGGACCAATTCAGTTCAATCAACACTTTGTGTACCTGTATGTAGCTATACTGTATTGTATGTACCTGCCTTTCCACTCCAATACTGACTATTCCTATCTTTTGTCTTGTTGGCCGATTTGCAGGGTGTGAGGTGAAACCTCAAAGTTTCTTGATGTTCATTTCTCTCATTATTAGTGAGGTGAAGCAGTTTTTCATATGGCCTTCGTGTCCTAGTGGAGAGGGGAGTGGCATTGGGCTACCCAGAGATAGAATGTTGAGGGGACTTAGATGGCCAATAGTAGAAAAATTGCCATTCATCAGTAGAGAATGCTTGTTTGATAATAACAAAGAAAAAAATGTTATATGTGGGCAACCTCTATTCCCTCTATTACTTATTACTATGTCTTTTTTTGTTTTGTTTTTGAGACTGGGTCTTCACCCTATCTCCACCCTATACCCAATCCCAATGCTTACTGGTATGGAAATTTTAACCTTCTTGTTTCTCTAACCTAGGGGCAATTTGTCCTGTCCTTAGGCAGGTAGCCCTCTGGTAGCCCTCTGATCCTGGAGGCTCAACGTATTAGTGCCAGACTTAATGTTGACACTTGATTGTCTTCAGCCCTATTTGCAGCTCAAAATTCCCAAACTGATCTACCAACCTCAGTCTCCCCAGAAGCAGAGATTACTGGTAGGCTACCTCATTTGGCTACTTTCTACCATTTCTGATTTCCCCATGTTTAACCAGAATTAATTATTACAAATTGGAATAATTTTGTATCAATTTCCATTGCTTTTATGATTATCACTGAAACTCTGTTGTTTGATGAAGATTTACTGATTTAAATTTTTTAATACAAAAGTTCTGAGACTGAAAAATAGTGAAAAATCCTGTTGTGGGAGTTCTAAGTAGATCCTCTGCAAATGGTTAGGGAACTTCATCTCAGGACCAACGACCTTTTCCTGATTATAAACCAGAGCTGTTATTTGCCACTCACCCCTTGTCTACACTGCTGTGCAGAGTTGGGTCCATTGCATGGGTCCAGGTAATATATACAAAGTCTAAACCCAGGAAATATTCACTATGGCCACTAGATGGGGCATTCTGTCCCACAGACAGGAATCTGGTCTAACCCTGAAGAGTGACTCAGAATTAATTGGCTGATTCTCATTTTTCCACAAATACCCTAGTAACTAGCCCTCTATTGACCCTAGTTTTGCAGAGGGTTGTTTCAAAATCCTGGGATATTAGAACTAGAAGGGACCTGAGTGATAATCTAATTCAACTCTTTCCCTCCATTTCCCAGCTGAGGAAACTAAGACCCCGCCAAGTTATATGGCCTGTTTTGGGGCTAAGGCGCTTATCTAGTTACATGGGCAAATCATGTAACTTCTCCTGCAAAACAAGGATGATAATATTTGCACGCTAGAAACACACCTCATTAGGTTGTTGTGAAAAAAGTTCTTTATATTTATCATCACATAAATTTGAGCTATTGGTGTTATTATTCTCCAACTCCGCAGAGCAAATTAGGGATTAACCATCAGATCTCCTGATTTCTGGCCCACTGCCCTTTCTACCTCATCTCACAGACTTAAGACTATTTTTCTGTCGTTATAGAATCTCTAAGGACTGAGTCAAATGAAGTGGAATCATCTCCTGTTGTATTCAGGGTAGCCCCTCTCTTCTGTTTATCAGTACCTTTCTTCACATTGCCCTAGTCAACATTCCTGGAATAATGTCTTGTCTGAATGCTTTTTAGTGTCTAACCTGGAAAAGCAGAATTTCTTTTAGGAGACTAGGCCCAGTTCCCCAAATATAGTTGATGTCAGCTGAAGTAGGCCTCCAGGAAGTTTTCTTGGGAGGTAGGATACTATGAGTACACCTAACAACAGCCTTTATCTAAAGGTTGTTTCAGGTACTAGTGAAGGGCTGAGAATGGTCTTGAGTACAAGCTTTTTACTATGTCCAAGTTTTACAGAACAAATCCTTTTATTAAAGGGATTTGTTCTGTGAAGTTTGGATGTAGTCAAAGGGCCACAATTGAGGACCTAGAGGGCCACATGTGGCCTTGAGGCTGCAGTTTCCTCACACCCTGTCTGGTGTTTCTCAGGGTCCTGGAATGTCTCTTTGACATTAGTCAGCATGATTCAGTCAGATGAATCTCTATCTGGTTTTTAGAGTTCTTAGAACTAGTGGCTCAGGGTCCCAAGACTGTTGGCTCACATTGAAGTGTTCTCATCTTGGGAGTTGACCCAGAGAGTCAGTATTAATTTCGGAAAGTCTCCAAATACAAATCTGAGTTTCCACAGATGTGGGAAGAAGGGGTCTCCAGATCCCCAGAAGCATCCAAGATAACAACTGTATACTGGTACTTTTCTTTGTCCCACAGAAAATGTAGAGAGCAAAGGACTTACAGGAATTCATAAACAAATACAGAAAACATTTAAGTCACTTGTGATTTTTCTCAGAAGGAACTGAAATTGCCATAGGGTCAATACTGATATTCTCATGAATCTCTTGCTCTCTCACTGGGGCCTACATAGTTCCTTTTAGTATCCCCTATGATTTGGACTTTCTCCAGAGAGCACAATTTGGAGCTAGTAGAGGGACAACTCTCTTCCCATTAGACCTGCACCATCCAAATAATTCACTCCAGTAGCACAGAGGGGCAAAGCCTTCCTCCTCATGTTGTAGGCCTGATCTTTACCACTCCTCTAGATTAAGGAGCCATGTGGTTGATCCTCTTCTTCCTCCAAGTTGCATGATACTCAAGAACTTTCCTTCTCTATATGTGAGAGCCCCAGATTCTCAAACTTGGGGGTACTTTCTTGTACTTTTCTTATGTTCGTGCTCTTAAGGAACACATGAATGGTTCATGGGACAGGAGCCCCAGGATTCTCCCTGGTTCCATATCATGCCCCCATTCTAAACCCGTCTGTTGTGCTCTGGTCTGTCCTCTGAATAAAGAAAGACAAAAAAGGGAAAAAATAAAGAGCAATATGAAGGCTCGTTAAAAAAAAGTTTTATTGATTTCTTTTTTTTAAACATCATGGTAATTTTCAAATACAAAAATTTCCTCCTTCCCTACTCAGTGAAATTTCCCCTGTAACCAAAAAACCCAAACCAATTAATTAAAACCAGTTGAAACATCAACCATATATGACAACATATATGACATTCTATACCCACAGACCCCCTACTTCCACCTCTCCAACAAAAGGAAGGAGACACTTAATAAAGATGGTGTTCCCACAAAATGCATACTATTCATATCTTAGTGACTACTGTATTTTTGGTAACTGATATTATGTTAAAACAATATAGCAGATACTTTTAGAAGCAAATGTTCAAAACTTCCACCAATAACTTGTGTTTTTGAAGAAGCTACACCACTAGGTGACACACACACATCCCCTGCATTTGCTTTTAATTCTCGTAACCTTCTAGGCAAATAACCTTTGCATATGTAAGATGGAATGGTTACATATAATCATACTGTATTCAAGCTGGACAGGGTCACAGAGATCATAGTTTGGGCCTTCATTTTTTAATAGAGGAAACTGAAGCCCAGAGAGTTAAAGTAACTTACCCACCATCAGAGAGAGTTAGTGGCAGGATATCAACTCAAGAGTGAGCTAAATATTTAAAAATAAGATCTCAAAAACCCAATAAAATTGATAAATATTTAGTCAAATTGATTTTTAAAAAATGAAAGGAGAAAACCAAATGACCAGTATCAAAAATGAAAAGGATGAATTTACCTCCAATGAAGAGGAAATTAAAACAACAATTAGGAATTATTTTGCCCAATTATATGCTCATAAATTTGACAATCTCAGTGAAATGGATGAATATTTACAAAAATATATGTTGCCCAGATTAAATGAAGAGGAAATAAAATACTTAAATAACCCCATCTCAGAAAAAGAAACTGAACATGCCATCAATGCACTCCCTAGGAAAAAATCTCCAGGGCCAGATGGATTTACAAGCAAATTCTATCAAACATTTAAAGAACAATTAATTCTAGTACTTTATAGACTATTTGGGAAAATTAGTGAGGAAAGAGTCCTACCAAATTCTTTTTATGATACAAATATGGTACTGATAGCTAAATCAGGAAGAGCCAAAACAGAGAAAGAAAATTACAGAACAATTTCCCTCATGAATACAGATGCAAAAATTTTAAATAAAATACTAGCAAAAAGATTACAGCAACTTATCACAAGAATAACTCACTTTGATCAGGTAGGATTTATTCTAGGAATGCAAGGCTGGTTCAATATTAGGAAAACTATCAGTATAATTGATCATATCAACAACAAAACCAGTAGAAATCATATGATTATCTCAATAGATGCAGAAAAAGCTTTTGACAAAATACAACACCCATTCCTATTAAAAACACTAGAAAACATCGGAATAAATGGAGTCTTCCTTAAAATAATAAGTAGCATCTATCTAATACCATCAACAAGTATTATAATGGGAATAAGCTAGAAGCATTTCCAATAAGATCAGGGGTGAAACAAGGATGTCCCCTATGACCCCTGTTATTCAATTTGGTACTAGAAATGTTAGCTGTAGCAATAAGAGAAGAAAAAGAAACCAAAGGAATTAGATTAGGCGAAGAAGAAACTAAGCTATCACTCTTTGCAGATGATATGATGATATACTTAGAGAATCCTAGAGAATCAAGTAAAAAACTACTTGAGATAATAAATAAATTTAGCAAAGTTACAGGATATAAAATAAACCCACATAAATCCTTGGCATTCCTATATATTTCTAACGAAGCCCAACAGCAAGAAATAGAAAGAGAAATTCCATTTAAAGTTACTGTAGGGGCAGGTAGGTGGCACAGTGAATAGAGCAGTGGTCCTGGAGTCAGGAGGACCTGAGTTCAAATTTGACCTCAGACACTTTAACACTTACTAGCTATGTGACCTTGGGCAAGTCACTTAACCCCAATTGCCCTGTCTTCCCTCTCCAAAAAGCAAAAAACAAAAAAAATTTACTGTAGACATTATAAAATATTTGGGAGTCTACCTGCCAAAACAAACCCAGGAATTATATGAACAAAATTACAAAACACTTTTGACACAAATAAAGTCAAATCTAAATAATTGGAAAAAACATCATTTGCTCATGGTTAGGTCAAACTAATATAATAAAAATGACAATTTTACCTAAATTAACTTACCTATTCAGCGCCATACTAATCAATCTACCAAAAAGTTATTTTACAGAGCTAGAAAAAAATAGTAACAAAATTCATCTGGAAGAGCAAAAGGTCCAGAATATCAAGGGAATTAATGAAAAGAAATGCTAGGTTAGGTGGTCTAGCCAAATCAGATTTTAAACTGATAAAGCAGTAGTTATCAAAACTACTTGGTACTGGCTGAGGAACAAAGTAGTGGATCAGTGGAATAGATTAGGTACACAAGACACAGTAGTCAATGACTACAGTAGTCTACTGTTTGATAAACCCAAAGACTCCAGCTTCTGGGGTAAGAACCCACTATCTGACAAAAACTGCTGGAAAAACTGGAAAATAGTCTGGCAGAAACTGGGCATAGACCAGTATCTTACACCATATACCAAAATAAGTCTAAATGGGTTCACGAGGGGCAGCTGGTACAGTGAATAGAGCACTGGTCCTGGAATAAGGAGGACCTGAGTTCAAATCTGGCCTCAGACACTTAACACTTATTAGCCGTGTGATCTTGGGTAAATCACTTAATCCCAATTGCCTTGCCTTCCCCTCTCCAAAAAAACAAAAAAAGCATAAATAAATAAATAAATATGTTCACTATCTAGATATAAAGGCTGATACTATAAGCAATCTGGGAGAGCAAGGAATAGTCTATCTGTCAGATTTATGGAAGAAGGGAAGACTTTATGACCAAACAAGAGATAGAAAGCATTATGAAATGCAAAACGGATTAATTTTGATTACATTAAATTGAAAAGCTTTTGTACAAACAAAGCCAACGTAACCAAGATTAGGAAGTGGAAAATTGGAAAAGAATTTTTATAACCAGTGTCTCTGATAAAGGCCTCATTTGTAAAATATACAGAGAACTGAGTCAAATCTATAAGAATACAAGTCATTCTCCAATTGATAAATGATCAACGGATATGAACAGGCAGTTTTCACAGGAAGAAAGTAAAGATATCTATAATCATATGAAAAAATGCTCTAAATCACTATCGATTAGAGAAATGCAAATCAAAACAACTCTGGTACCACATCTCACTTGTCAGATTGGCTAAGATGACAAAACAGGAAAATGACAAATGCTGGAAAAGATGTGGGAAAATTGGGACACTAATGAATTACTGGTAGAGCTGTGATCTGATTCAACCATTCTGGAGACCAATTTGGAACTATGACGAAGGGCTATAAAAATGTGCATATACTTTCACCCAGTGATACTACTTCTAGGGCTGTATCCCAAAGAGATCATATAAGTGGGAAAAGGAATCGTATGTACAAAAATATTTATAGCAGCTCTTTTTTGTGGTGGCAAAGAATTGGAAATCAAGGGGATGCCCATCAATTGGGGAATGGCTAAACAAGTTGTGGTCTATGAATGTAATGGAATACTACTGTGGTGTAAGAAATGAGGAGCAGTTGGAGTTCGTAATAACCTAGAGAGACTTGTACAAACTGATGCTGAGTGAGAGGAGCAAAACCAGGACAACATAATTACAGACACATCGTATCTGTGATGACTAACTTTGACAGACTGGGTTCCTCTCAGCAATAAAAGGCTATAAGACAACTCCAAAGGACTCAGGATGGAAAGGGCCGTCCACATCCAGAGACAGAATTATGGAGTGTGGGTGCAGATTGAAGCAAACTACTTGCTTTCTTTTTTGTTTTATTTTGTTCCTTCTTTCTCATTGTTCATTCCATCGGTTATAATACTTCTTTACAACCTGACTAATGTTTAATGTGAAGGTATTTGTAGAACCTATATTGGATTGCATGCTGCCATGGGAGAGAGGGAGGAGGAGAGGGAGGGGGAGAAAATTTGGAACTCAAAAGCTTGTGGAACTGAATGTTGTACATTAAAAGTAAGTAAATAAATAAATTTTTAAAAAGTAAAAATCAGATCTCAAAAACACCCGACTTATTTTTAAGTTTAATCTACATCATTATCATTTCCGTAATTTTCTTAAGTCTAGAAATTAAAAAAACTACCAATAAATCAAGCCTTGTGTAGTGTTTATTGATTTCTAAGGCATAAATGCTTACACAAAAATTTAACAATTATCTTTTGGGAGCCTGGTCAAGCTGGTTTCATCACATCCTTGCTCCTGAACCACTGCTGTTTGTAATATACTATGTTGACTACCATGGAGTGGACTTCATTTCAAATTTTTCTCCAATATCTTTGTAAGGCAGTATAGTTTCTAATATAACACTTTAAAATCTATTTACTTTGACTTCAGACATTAATCATGATTTTGAATTTCTGTTTTTTCAAACCCATACTGCAATCATATGATATCAGTAATGTCAAAGAGTTGTAACATCACTCAATAATACAACCATATTTTCCCGATATTTTAAATGCCTTATTATTTAAACTGTGTAAGCATTTTATTGAAATATTTTCTAGTTTGACACCAATTTTATCATTTCACTCAAAAACTATCAATGAATTCCTATTATCTAAAGTCTAAATCCCTTAGTCCAAGATCCCCCACAACTTGGTCTCAATCTGTCTTTCCAGACTTGTTTCTCATTACTTCCCCAAATTCACTAACTCCCTCTCTTGCCTGTCATGCAAATATCCGTCAACTTCTCCCAGCTCTCTAAATCCTACCCTTCCTTCATGATATTTTATTGTTTGGGGGAGGCAATTGGGGTTAAGTGACTTGCCCAAGGTCACACAGATAATAAGTGTTTGATACCAGTTGTGAACTCAAGTCGTCCTGGCTACAGGGCCATGCTCTATCCCCTGTACCACCTACCTGCCTTCTACCCTTCCTTTAAAACTGAGTTCACATCCTATATTCCCCCTGAGACCCTCACTCACCATTTCAGTTCAAAGGAATTTCTAGTTTGAATTCCTATACTACTTAATGCTATACCATGTACTTTACACTTATTGTAGACTACCTTAGGTCATATATACTTTTTTCATGCATACTTCATACGTTTCTGAATGGCTATTCTGGATTTAATTCTATACAAGAAAGTATGGGCTGATAAAGAGAAAATGACATTGTGAGAAAATAGGATCCTAATCTTGGAGTTTAAAAGTGCAAAGGAAGGGGGCACTGTGCATAGTAAATCAACCAATCAGTATTTATTAAATGCCTACTACGTGCCAGGCACTGTGCTGGGCAAGAAACAGTTTCTATTTCCAATGAACCTACATAAATATTAAACTTCAGAAAACTCAATTTCAAAAAGTCCAGAGGACTTTTTGTGATTCTATGGACAAAGGAGGGTAGTGGACAATAAAAGGGAAGATAGTTCATGCAAGATTGGAGGCTCTAAAAATAAGATTATGACAATACCATACCACATAATCTGATAGGAGAGAGGACTAGAAGAAGCCAATGTGGTTATCAATGAGGCAATATTTTAAAAGACAGGTTCAAAAGATGGGAGTACAGCTACATAAGTAAGGAAAAATAGTCCTAAAAGAAAATATCTGAAAAATTAAAATGCAAAATAAACTGGTGGTTGTTAAAAACAAAGGATGATTTTTTTAAAAAACCTTTTTTTTTGTTTTAAGCTGTTTGGAGTCATAAAAACAAGGAAGTTATAGGCATATGGTGTAATGTTAACAGACAACAGAGAAAGAAAAATTACTCAATCCTATGTCACTTCTGTTTTTCTTTTAAGCAGGGAGAATGAGTTTTTAAAATGGAAATAGTATAATATATAATAGGAAGAGTGGATGAACAATTGTGGTTAAGAAGAGATTCATAATAGCTGTGAAGAGGATACTTAGCTGCCTTGAGTTTCCACATCCAACAAAATACATTTCCATAATACTGAAAGACTGCCAACACAATCCCAGGACCCCTGTGAGGAACTGTGGGGAATGGGGGAAGATATCAAAAAGCTGGAGATGGGCAAGTGTCCCAAGTTTCAAAAAGAGTAAAGAATATAGACCAGTCCAGACTGTTGTAAGACTCTGGCAAAATTAAAGAGCAGACAATTGAACGGATCTTTTGTGTTCGCTTAGAAAAGGAAAGAGAGATCACTAAGAACCATCATAGATTCACTAAGTCATACTGAACTAAACTGATTTCCTTTGTTGTCCGATGACTAGCCTGACAGAATTGGAGAATAATGTAGACACGCTGTGTCTTGATTTTAGCAAGGAACATGAGAAAAGACCTTTGTGAACAAGGTAATGAGATGTGAACAAGGGCTAGGTGATGAATAGTACCACTAAGAATATTCATTATTGTTCAGTTGTTTTTTTCAGTCATGTCCGACCCTTCCTGACCCCATCTGGGATATTCTTGGCTGGAATGGTTTGCCATTTCCTTCCCCACCTTATTTTACAAATGAGGAAATTGAGGTAAATAGGGTTTAATAAGTGTCTGAAGCCACAAAGATGAGTCTTCCTCACTCTAGGTCCAGTACTCTATCTACTGTGCTACCTTGCTGCCCCAGAATATTTATAGCTGGTTGAAAACTCATACTCAAAGTATCAGCCTAGAGAGACATTTCAAGTGAATATCTATCTTGACTTTATCCTGTTCAAAATTATTCATCAATAACTTAGCTAAACAGGTAGGTGATGTGCTCATCAAATTTCTAGATGAAACAACACTAGGGCAGGAAGGAATAATACTTAGATAAGAAAATCAAGATTCCAAAAGATCTCAAGAGGCTGAAAGAATGGGCTAAAACTCTCAAGATGAAATTTAATATGTATTAATGTAAAGTCTTGCATGTAGATTAAAAGAAACACCTATACACGAATAGGAAAGGGGAGATCTGGTTTAATAGTAATTCCTATGAAAAATACTAAGGGGCTTTATTTCACCGAAATTAAGTGTGAAAATTGAAATTAAGTACATGGGATAGGTCTACATCCCAAAAAGATCAAAGAAAGAGAAAAGGAACCTGTATGTAAGAAAATATTTATAGCAGTTCTTTTTGTGGTAGGAAAAAATTAGAAACTGAAGAAGTACTCATTAATTGGGAATGGCTGAACAAGTTTGGGTATATACATGTGATGGAATACTATTGTGCTGAAAGTAATGATGAAGACATTTCATGTTGAAGAAAGAATTCTCTGAAGGTTTCAGAGAAACCCGAGACTTCTATGAACCAATGCAAGATGAAGTAAGCACGACAAGAACAGTGTACAAAATACTATTGCAAGGATACATAACTATGAAGGTTTAGAAACTCTGACCAACATGACTCTCGACCCCAATCCCAGAGGACTCAGGATAAAGCGAGCTGCTCACCCCTCCTGATGGAGGCGATGGATAGATTTTCTTTTGACATGGCCAGTATAGAAATTTGTTTTGTAAACAAGGTTTTGGTTTTCTTTTCTTTTCAATGGGAGCGGGGGGAGAGAGATATTAGGAGGGAGAGGATGCAGACCTGAAAGTAAAATAAATTTCAATTTTAAAAAAATTGGTGTAAGACATATGATGTGGCTAACAAAAAAAGTTAGTTTAGTGTTAAGCTCTACGAAGTATTCATGATAAGGGAATCTGTACATCCCTGGTCAGAAACCATATTGTGTATGGCTCTGGAAGTTACACTTTAAGAACTTTTAAAGAAATGGAATAAATTCAGAATTGTGACCAAGTCTAGAGACCACATCATATGAGGAAAAGCTAAAGGAACTGAGTTTGCTTAGTTAGCTCAAAAAACAGAAAGCTTAAGGGATAGGAAATCGTTTGGCTGCAGAGTTCAACATTAATAGCAATGGGTAGACACTGCAAAGAGACAAATTTAAGCTTATTATAAGGAAAAACTTCCTAAATATTGGAGCTATCCAAAAATATCCAAAATTGCCCCCAAGGAAGCAGTAGGTTCACCCTCATAGGAAGTCTTCAAGCAAGTCTGGATTACCATTTGACAACTATGTTGTAGGGTATTTTTGTTCATACAAAGGTTGGACTAAAAGGACAATGAAGCCCCTTCCAATTTTGATTTTATGGGATTAGAATGATATAGTTGTCTTCAAACAGCTGAAAGATTATTATATGGAAGAGGGGTAGATTCACCCTTTGCAGATCCAGAGGGCAGAACTGGAACAAAAAGGAGACACTATGGGAAGAATAAAATTAAGTTAAAAAAAGAAAGAAGATTTTGGCTCAATGTAAGGTAGAATTTACTAACAATAAGAATTCTCAAACAATGAAAAGAACTATCTTGTGAGATAGTGAGCTCCCTGTTATCAGCATAAGCTGTTAGGGATCTTGTAGAAGGGATTCCTGTGTTGAATGAAAAACTGGACTGGATGACCTCTACGGGTCCTTTCCTGTCTTTTTTTGCTTTCTGGAGGGGAGAAGGGATTAAGTGACTTGCCCAATGTCACATGGCTAGTTATTTTTGTGTTAAGTGTCTGAGGCCAGATTTGAACTCAGGGCCCCGACTCCAGGGCCAGAGCTCTATTCACTGTGCCACCTAGCCACCTCCCCACCCTACCCCTTCTCTTTCTTACTAAAGTTGGAAAATGATTTGTGTTTCCTCACCCCACTCCATGCCAGCTATCCCCAAGGTTCTATACAGGGGTTCCCAAACTTATTTGGCCTATTGCCCCCTTCAAAAAAATTATGCAGTGCCCCCCCTGGAAATCTTTAATCCTTTAACGTTTTTTTAAAAATTTGTGTCATTTCAAAAAATATGAGGTTTTTAATGACATATTAAATTTAATAATTTATTGTACATTTGTGTTTTTCTTGCATTAAAATTTTGATGACCCAATATTGTGTCATGTAACCATACAGTATTGTATTGTAAACAAGTCATTACATACACATATTCTGGCTGATGTATGCTGGACTTCCTGACAATGCACAACAAGCTTGCCTACCAACACTTACTTGTTAAGACCTATTGGTGGACTTGTGTGTTTATTTGTAAAATAATGTAATCGCTATGACTTTAACTCTGTTATACAGCAGATGAAACATGTACAAATGGTTTTTCAAAATTTTCTTCTTTCTTTATGCTTCCACCATCCTCTTATTTTTATACAATGCCTCCCAATTGCACCAGAGGCTACTACTACCTCCCTGGATTGTTGGAGCACTGTCCCCAGGGGGTGGTATTGCCCACTCTGGGAACTTCTATCCCATAGCAGGCACTTAATAAAACATCAGGCAACAGTAGTGGAAAGCGCTCCATGTTTTTTGACATTGAATAGGTTATATAACCTTGGACAAATCACTTTACTTTTCTGGGCCACTGGTAAATTGAGGGGGTTGGGTTAGATGATTCATTTACTAATAATTTTTAGCCTGTGTTTTCGGTTTTAGGCCACAGGTCATAACTGTTGAGGCATAACCAGAATTCCTATGAACTTCAGCACTTTTGAAAAGGGCTAATTAAACTTTCTAGTCAACCCAAATGCTTTCTTCTGGTAGGGATTTTTAAGAATCTTATTCTGAAATCTAAGCTACTGTTATATATATTTTTGTGGAGTTTTTTTTTGTATTACTGTTGTTGTGAGCCCAACCTTTTCCCCCTAAAAGAGGCCAAGTTTAGAAAGATCCTAGCAAACACCAAGACAAACAAAGGAGAATAATTATGTATTGGGGGTGAGTGTAAATAACAAAGCTGCCCACATATGGGAGGTCTAGACCCTTACAAAGGATTGATGATTTGGTAAAGGCCTGTCAGCTGCAACAAGGACACCACAGAAGAGACTTATACACTTCCCTGGACTCCTAGGAGGGGTGCTTCTTGTTGTTGTTGTCTTTCCTTCCTTCTAGGAAAAGTCCATGACATTAGGAAGGTGATGTCTTGACCTGCAAGTGAATTAGATTTAAGTGAGGCAGGCGTGTGCAAAGTCACCAGTCTCATTCTTTCCTCCGCCAGAGCCATCTGGGTCCAGTGGAAAGATACAGATCAGGACAACCAGAGATGGCTCCAGATGCAGTAGGAGATCTTGGTCTTTTTAAGCTAAGGTCTTTGCCAAGGCTCATTCAGTGATTAAGGCTAAGTAAGAAATGAGACAAAGAATGGTCTCTTTTACCTAGTCCAAAAAAAAAAATCAATCTGGGAGGTAAAGACCTGTCCAAATAAAAAGGATAAGAACCCTTGAGAGACAAAGGCTATAACTCCCAAGCCACAATAGAAGAATACAGAGTGAGCATAGTTTCTCAAGGTCTTCTAGTTTCCCTGTAGGAAGATATGTTCAGTAATTCCAGGTAGAAATGACTTAAAATGGAACCAGGGTTTGAAAAGCTGACAAAGAGTATATACTCACATATTTTTCAGGAGTTCCTTCCCTAGCAGGTGACTGTTTACCTGAAAGTCTGTGCCAGAGGTCATCTACCTAAGAGAAGTTCCTCCTTGGCTCAAGCTAGATAACCTGGGTTTGTTGTCTTACCAAATCATGTTGCCCAAGTTAATTCCTGGCCTACTATACTCACAAAGCTATGACCCCATCTCCAACCTTGCCTTAGAGTTCTGGTCCCTATCTCCAATTTCCTTTTGTATAGTTTCACCTGTATATCCTACCAATACCTATCAAACTAAATCAATTCAAAATGTGAAATGTGAAATAATCTTATTATTGCTGCTCTCAAACCTTTTCTTCCTGTTGATGGCATCACCATCTTCCCATTTACTCAGGTATGTAATCTCTTTATCTTTTCATCTCTTCCTTCCTCCTCATCTCACATATGCCATCAATGGTCATATCCTATAGCTTCTACCTCATCTACATATCTAAAATCCACTTCCTCCTTTCAATTCCTACTATAATCATTCTAGCTCAAGCCCTCATCCCTTCTCAATTAGGTTATAATAATAGCCTCCTGTCTTGTTTTTCCTTTCTTTCTCTAATACATCCCATCTGATCAATCTTCCTCACACACTGCTCTGACGGTCAAACCTCTACTCAGAAAACATTCAAACCTTCTCTTCTGCCCACTCAGCACAGTATAAACTATCACTGACTCCCTATTCCTATCTCCCAAAACACACATATTCAGTCTCATTCCAACCTCCTTTTCAGTCTTATCTCATGCTTTTTCCCTTCACGTATTTTATACTCCAGCCAAATTGGGCTACTTAGTATTCTCTTCATCTTACTCTTTTCCAGAAACATACCTTTACCTATGGATTTCCCCTCCCCCTCCCACTTAACTGACTGAAATTTCTCCCTTCCTTTAAGGCCCCACAGAGGTTGAACGTCCCTCACAAACTCTTCCTAACACTTTTTTTCCTAATCTTTCTCTACTGATTTCCTGGGAGTAAGTGACCAGCAGTGAGGAGTAAGGACACCTGAAACTAGGTCAGGAGAGAATGATTGTCTCACAAAGAAGTAACCAGAGGTCAAAGAGAGAAAACCAGGGCTGAGCTGGGAGTCAAAACCTAGAGCTGTGGGCCTAGTATAACTTCTGTGACAGACAAATATACCTCCTGTCATACTGAAGAGACTGAGAAGTTAACCAGAAGAGTAGTGCTCCCCAGGAGACATAAGATCCATGTGTAGGGTGAAAAGTAGCAGCCATTTGGGGATAAATGCTGGGAGTTTAAAACTTGATTTAATTCTAATTTTCTCTCATCTTAAATACCTTTGCTTTGAATTTATAGGTATCAGATTTAGTTCAGTAAAAGAAACATTATTAGGGACTCATCAACAGTGAGTTTAAATTGCCAATTAGTCTAACAGTATCAGGAACCTAGAACTAGCTGGAAAAAGAAGGGGTGGGATTCAGAATGCTACACTTGATAAATATATCATAAAGAAATTATTGTATCCAACTGGGGGATATAGGGAAGGCTTCATGAAGGATTAAGATCAATTAGGATTTAAAGGCTGGGTAGAATGCAACTGGCAATTAAAATATACAGGCATTGGGGTAGGGAGACCCATCCTGCCCTACCAAAAAGTTAGAGGGGCAATGGGGGAGGACAGAGGAGAGAGCAGATTGGGGGAGGGGCTATACAGTGAGATTGCTGTTTTGGGGTGGTGGGTAGGGGAAAGATGGGGAGAAAATTTGTAGCTCAAAATCTCGTGGAAATGAGTAATGTAAACAAGAAAATAAATAAATTAATTTAAAAAAATAATGGCTGGGTAGAATTTCAAAAGACAGAGACAGCAGGTAGGACTTTCCAAAATTGGGAACAGTACAAAAAAAGGCATGGATAAAAGTATGACATGGCTGGTAACTGTGGCATACATCTTTAATCCCTATTACTGGGGTGCCTGATGCTGGTGAATTGATTGAGCTTGGATATTCTGAACTACATTGCAATAGCTCTAGAGGTGATCAGGTGTCCATATTGATTTTGACACTAATATTGGGGAAGGTGTTTCACTGGGCTGCCCAAGGAGAGGCAAGCTGTCTCAGGCAGAAAATGGAGCAGGTCAAATGCTTCCATGTTATCAACAGTAGATCAGGTCTGTGAATGGCCACTTTACTTCTGGATAGGGGTAAGGTATGGTGGGATGACCATTAGAAAAATAAAATATGAGATGTATACAGAGGATGGCAAATAATCCAATTTCGCTGCAGTATAGAGTACATGGAGGAGAGTACTCTTATATATCACCAGAAAGGTGGAAAGATACCAGATTATGGAGTGCCAAGTTAAGGAGTTTAGACTTGTATTTGGCAGGCAAAAGGAACATATTAAAAATTTTGAACAGAAGAGTGACAAGATCAGATCTGTACATAATAATTTGGATCCTGTGCAGAGATTGATGTCTTGGGAGGCAGATAAAATAATCAAAGGGCCAAAGATAAAACCTTGGAGAATAATTTTGTTAAAGAGCTGGGAGAAGGAAAAACAACTAGGGAAGGAAGCAGAAAAGGAACAGTTAAAAGTAGAACCCAGAGAATGCTGTGTCACAGAAGGCAAGAGAATATCAAGAAGGAGGATTTTCTTTCTCTCTGTGTGTAAACAATAGGACCATTTATTCAGAACATAAATGCATAATAACGGACGTTCCTAGTGAGTACAGTCTCATTTCCCTTCCCCCCAGACTAGTTTGAGTTTTGAGTGACATCAGAACTGATGATTTTGATAGGGAAAGATTTGTTCCCGGGGTTATTCCTTGCAGAAGGAGTGTTTTCAACAGCGTCAAATGCCCCAGAGATCAGGAAGAGGAAAGAAGAAAACTGAGTTCCTTGGGCTCTGCATTTGTATGGGTTGAAAGAATTCTGTGTATTTCCAGACTTCTTGTTCATTTCTACTTTTTAAAATCCTTAACTTCCTTCAAGGCTCAATCTGGAGGTCAACATTTACAGGAAATTTCCTGATTCAAGGCACTTTCCTTATTGCCTTGTATTTACATATATTTGTTATATATACCCAGTTAAACCTAAGTTTACTTAGGGCAGTGACTGTTCTGTTTTCTGTCTTTGCAACCCTAGCACCAAGAACAGTGCCTTCATATATAGTAGATGCTTAATGTCTGTTGAAATTAACTTAATCTCTAAGATTCTCTCCAGCTCCAATTTTATGACTGATTTAATAGGCTGAATCAGTTGCCTCCTACGTGGAAGCTTGTGCCAGGAAATATCAATCATAATCACTAGAAAATGATTTTTACAAACACTGCATGGGGCAAAATAATTGTAGTCTTATATGACAAGCTGTCATAGAACAAACTTCCCTGTGTTAGTACTATAACCCCCACCCATGGCTCACAGCAGATCTCTATCTAGTACTTTACTGAGTCATTAGTCTCTTGTAATTGCATGAAGAAGTTAGTTTTTTAAAAAGGCTTATCAAAGTAGCAAGGGCTAAACCCAGATCCTGCCAGGCCAGTTGCATGTTCCTCTGGGGTCTATTAAATTAGCATATGAGCCAGGCCACCCTGAATTAGTATATCTGATCCAGAAGCAAATTATGAGGGATTCTGGAATCATGAAGTTCCATTTTGCACAGTCCCTGCTTTATTTAGCACAAGAGGAACATTTTGTTCATGGTCATTTGAGGGGAAAAAAAGCATTTACTCAAGTCCTGCAGTTTTTATAACCCTATTCTATTGTACATTGTTTTCTTGTCCTTTCCAGGAATTCAGTGACAGAGAGCAGCAACGTATAGACAAGTTGGAGGAAGACTTCAGTATATTAAAAAGAGCTTCTAGGAAAGATTAATGGAAAGCTGGGAGTAAGATTCACATATGCAGAACAAGAGATGAGTTGTTTTGTGCATAATCCCATGACAAGGGAGCAGGGATAATCAGTAAACTCAGGTATCAAAGGAAATCTAAGTGGTGAAGTGGATAAAACCCTTAGGCCTGGAGTTAGGAAGACCTGAGTTCAAATCCAGCCTCAGACACTTGGGCAAGTCACATAACCCTTTTGTCTCAGTTTCCTCATCTGTAAAATGATCTGAAAAAGGGAAATCGCAAACCACTTTAGCATCTTTGCCAAGAAAACCCCAAAGGGGGTCACAAAGATTCGGACAGGACTGAATAACATCAGATGAAATAGCTTATTTTCTGTAGTGGGGGAAAGCAGGGACACAGGTTGTTGACTAATTTTTTTTTTGTCTTTTTTGGTTAACTCATGATTTCCGTCAATCTCTAAGTTTTTTTTGTTACCCATATAGCTAAATAGTCATCTAGAACTAGATTTTTAAAAATTACCCTTTGCTATCCTAAATTATCATCCTCTATGCATCTTTCTCAGCGAAATCTGTGCTCAGGGGGTAAAAAGGGCACAGACTGAGCTGAGATAAATAGAAAAGGGATGATATTTCTAAGAGCAGATGGTCCAACTGCAGACTGGATCATGTCACACCCCACCCCACTCCCAATAAGCTCCCTATTCCCTCCAGGATCAAATAAAAAACCGTCTGTCTGGCGATCAAATTTCTTCATAACCTAGACCCCTCTTACCTTTCCAATCTTTTTACATTTTACTCCCGTGGGCTCCTTGGTGTTCCGGGGACAAGATCCTCCATCTCTAGCTCCAGGCATTTTCTCTGGCTGTCCCCCAAGTCTGGAATGTCCCTCATCTCCCGCCTTGCTGCCTTGCCCGGCTTCCTTCAAGTCCCAGCTAAAATTCTTCCACAAGTCTTTCCCAACCCCTCTTAATTCTAGCGCTTCCCTCTCTTAATCATTTCCTATTTACTCGTTTAAAGCTCTTTTGTTGCTTTGTGTTTGCTTATGGAGACTGCCTTCCTCAGTAGATTGTGAGCTCCTTGAGGGCAGGAACTATTTTTTGCCTCTTTATATCTCCGGCATTTTGCACCGTGCCTAGCATTTAGTAGGCACTTAATAAGTGTTTATTGACTGAGACGGAAATTTTTTTTTTGCCAGAAACACATTAATTTTATATCTGGGGGGGAAAAAAGCTGTCCTTCCAAAGATGACCTCAGCGGACCTCCACAGGCAGCTGCTATCACACTGGCTAACTAGCCTCGAGAACATTGCCCAGAGTGTCAAAAGATCACAGATTCAGGGTCCGAAGAGGACCTTAGAGTCATGGGGTCTAGGCCGCCATTTTACAGAGGGGAAAGCCCCAAGCCCGTTAGGGCGCTTGCCCCAGGCCATCCAAAGCGGGGATAAGAAAGGGATTCCCCCTCTGGCTCTTCCCATAACTCTCCAAGTGGTGGCCTAAATGTGGCTTTAAGTGAAGCACCGGACCTCTCCCTTCTCTGGCTAGGCTTTCCAGTGGTGGTTGGGAAGGCGTTTTACAGAAGCCCACACTACCCGGGAGGGCCTCGCCCCAAGGCCCTCACCCAGGAAGAGACAACGAAACTGAGACCCGGAAGATATTAAAGGAGGCAGACTTGCCCAAGGCCAAGAAGGGAGCTCGTACTGGGATCCAGTCTCTCAGACCAGAGCATGGACTTTACCAAGCCCTGGACATTGCTCCCAGAAGGTTCGATCCTACGGGGTGGGGATGAGCGAAGTGGGGGGACCCGCACAAAGGTAGGGAGGAGGCTTGGAGCGCTGGCCGCGCAAGCGCAGGTGCTTGCTGGGCCTGCATGCCCGAGAGCCCAGAGCCAGGGGCGGGATCTAGCGTGGGGGTGGGGCCTACGTGGCGGGGTGACGACACGGAGGGCGGGGCCGGCGCGCGCCTAGGCGGGACCCCGGGCGGAGCCGCGGGGAGGGAGGGGAGTGGAGATGGCGGCGGCAGTGGCGGCTGAGGGGGGAGGGGGCGGGGAGCCCCGGGGAGTTGACGGGTCCGGTCCGGGGGTCCCGGGCAAAGTGGAGATGGTGAAGGGCCAGCCATTTGACGTGGGACCGCGCTACACAGAATTGCAGTACATTGGGGAGGGGGCGTACGGCATGGTCAGGTATGGGGCGGGGCCCGGGGGAAGGGGCTCTGGAGGTGTCCTGGAAGAGGGAAAGGGGCTCCCGGGATGTTCAGGGAGGGGAGAGGGCCCTGGGGAAGTTCCAAAGGAGGGGAGGGGTCTCCAGGGATATTCTTAGAGAAGGGGGGAGCCCAGGATACGATCTGAGGGAGGGGAGGGGTCTCTAGGGATGTTCTTAGGAAGGGGAGGAGCTTCTAGGGATGTTCTGAAGGAGGGAAGAGGGATAGGGTGCGGGGGTGGGAGAGAACGTTACGAGGGTGAGGAGAGGTCTCCGGGGGTGTTCTAAGGGAGGAGAGGGTGTCCAGGGATGTTAGGGGGGAGGGAAAGGGAAAAAGAGGAAGAGGAGGAGGGTTCAGAGGAAGAAAACGGGCCTTCGCGGATGTTGGGGGGGGGTGTCTCCTGAGGTGGTCTCTAGGAAGGGATGTTCTGAGGGAGGGGGCCCTTAGGAGGTTCCTAGGAAGGGGAGGGGTCTCCAGGGATGTGCTGGGGGAGGGCAAGAGGGTACCGATCCATCAAAGAGAGAGTTGGGAAGGGGAGAGTTGCCAGAGAAGATGGGGAAGTCTTGACGAGGCGAATCTGGGTGGGGAGGTGTGAGTTAGCCACAGACTTGGGGTGAGGGGCGGCTTGCGATGTGGGGCTGGGCCGGGTGATCTGGGAGAAGGTACATGGCTGTGCTTGTATCTTTTTGCTACGTTCCTCCGGACATCAGCCTCTGTTCCAGCCCTTCCCCTTCAGTGGGACAAGGCTTTTCCTGGAGACCTGGATCCTGTCTAGATTAATTTCTTCCATTCTCACCTCCTCCCTCAATCCTTCTGTATGCTCTCTTCAGTTCCCACCCCCTATGACCCTTTGATACCCTTCCTTCTAGACACCGTCTCCTTATTTACTTCCAGGAGGCCTGACTTGAGGACATCCTGACCCATTTTCTTTTTATTTCTTATTTTCTCCTTACCCTCCTCATCCCACTTTTGGATTTCTGGGTATATTTGACAGCCCCACAATTGGAAAAGAGATGAGGGGTCCTAACACCTGGAATTTAGGTTGAGGAATAGGGAGGAGAGTCTCTTCTTTCTGGAGTGAAGTAAGAGCTTGGGTTGGCTGGTCTCCAGCCCACTCCCAGGAGGCTTCAGGCACTAGTGGCAGGAAGGAGCAAGCATTGTTTACTGCCTGGTCAGAGTTCTCCCTTGACCCCCCCCCTCCCCAATCTCCCCTACCTCCTCCTCCCCTTTCTCTTCCCACCTCCTACCCCAGGGCCTGGGTGGAGCTCAGTGGCCTAGGCTCTCAGTTTGCTATGCAGATGTGCCCCTAACCTCTAGGCTCTATTGCTCCTTCAAACCCCCCCCCCCATCTGTCAGCATTTTGTCCCCTTCCCCCTGGGCACAGCGCTCCTCCAGCTGTGATCCAGGATGGATCCTTTGCCCTCTGCCCCAACAGCTCTGCCTTTGACCATGTTCGGAAGGCCCGGGTAGCCATCAAGAAGATCAGCCCATTTGAGCACCAGACATATTGCCAGCGCACCCTACGAGAGATTCAGATCCTGCTTCGTTGCCACCATGAAAATGTCATTGGTATTCGTGACATCCTTCGAGCACCCACACTGGAGGCCATGAGGGATGTGTATCCTTAACCCCTTTATCCAACCCTGGCCCTGGGATCAGGCTCTGTAGGGCTTTTTTTTTTTTTTGCTTCCCTGTTTTCCACTCCTTTCTTGACTCCATTCCCCAGTCAAAGAAGAGAAAGAATGTGGAATAGGGGAAAGTGAATGGGATTATGAATTAATGTTCAGTCATTTTAGTCATGTCCAGCTCTTCATGACCCCTTTTGGGATTTCTTGGCAGAGATACTGAAGTGGTTTGCCATTTCCTTCTCCAAATCATTTCTCAGATGAGGAACTGAGGCAAACAGAGTTAAGTGACTTGCCCAGGGTCACAGCAAGTAAGTATGTGAGGTCAGATTTGAACTCAGGAAGAGGAGTCTTATGTCTTCAGGCCTAGCACTGTATCCACTGTGCCACTTAGCTACCCCTATAAATTAGTAGATACAGATTTTAATCCCATCTTGAGTAGGTCATTTGCCTTTTCTGGGCTTCACTTTTTTCTTATAAAATGAGACATTCAACTTCAATCTCTGAAGTTCCTCCCAACTCTTAATATTTAGAGATTCTGAGACCTTGGCCAGGCCTCTACCCAAAGTCAGGGTTTAATTAATGTTTGTAGACTGACTCTCTCAGTGAATCTCCACAACAGAGCCTGTGAAGCCCCACATAAACTTTCTATACATTGCCTATTTTCCTGCTAACCCCTGCCTTTTCTCCTGTCAAACAGATGGGGGCTTATAGCCATCTTCTCTTGAACTTTTCCCCCTCCAAGCCCCACCCAGGTACCTCTCCAACAGGAAGATCCTTGGACTTTGCCCAATTGTTGGAGAGTTTATCATTCCTTTTTTCCTCTCTGTTGTCTTTCTCAGTTTTCCTGCCTTTATTTCCTCCCTCAACTACTTAGCCCGTTCTTGTTCTCGACTTCAAGTGAAACCCTGTCAACCTCCTTCTTCCCACCATTCCCCATGTGTGTGGATTTATACTGTAAAAATAACTGTTGGATGGGGTCTGGGCCATTTTTTAAAATGGCAGAAAAAGACTAAATGAAGGGACCCTCTGGTTGGCCTGACTGGATTATTGACTGTAGCATCAGCCTGTTATTCTCCTTAATCCTAGTTCCTATTGGTTCCCCCACTTCCTGGTTGGAGTGGGGGGGAACTCCTCCATGTCTTCCTCAGCTACATTGTTCAGGACCTGATGGAAACAGACTTGTATAAGCTGCTCAAGAGCCAGCAGCTGAGTAATGACCATGTCTGCTACTTCCTGTACCAAATTCTTCGGGGCCTCAAATATATCCACTCAGCCAATGTGCTCCATCGGGACCTCAAACCCTCCAATCTGCTCATTAACACCACTTGTGACCTCAAGGTGAGAAGGCAGAGGTTAGAAACCAGCACTTCTCTTCCTCCTCCCACTTCACCCCAGTCTACCCATATGCACTTGATGGACACCACTTCTAACCTCTGTGTCAAGCTGCTTATCATTATCTGTGACCCCAAGGTCTTTCCTCCCCCAAATGGCGCTTCTTCTCCACTCTTACCTGACAAGGCATTTTTTTCATCATTATTTTCTACAAATTAAATACCTATTATGTTTAAGATATCTTTGCTAGCAGAGAATGAAAAGAGGTATGAACCATGGTCCTCCATAAACTTAATCTGTTTGGGAAGACAGGATGAGACACATGAAATACATACCTAATAGAACACTGGTGAATAGCACTCCTATGGAAAAAAGCTTTTACTCTTTCCTTCTAAAATATTAGTTAGGAGGTTATATGTATATCCACAAATAGTTACTGCATGTAGCAATTGAGGGGGAGGGGAGTTTTAATTTCCTTTGTTTTACTCCAGATTTTCCCAAACCTCCTTTATTTTTGATGTAGTTCTTGTCCCCTGCTCAGCATCCATGGTTTCTATCTGCATATTTCAATTGCAGAAATAGTCTTTGGTCATATTAGTTTGGGAAACATTGGCTGTTTCAGACAGTAAATACCCTTAAAGTTGTTGATAGAGATAAATTCCATTTAGTCATAAAAGGAGGCAACCAGGGCCTTGAAAAGTTAACATTTAGGTCATTACCCTGGGAAAGAATTAATTTTTTTTGGAGGGGGGAAGGTAGGGAAATTGGGGTTAAATGACTTGCCCAAGTCACACAGCTAGTAAGTGTTAAGTGTCTGAGGTCACATTTGAACTGGGGTCCTCCTGACTCCAGGGCTGGTGCTCTATTCACTTCACCAACTAGCTGCCCCCTGGAGAAGAATTATAAACAGGGAGAATACACAGAAGCATGGAGGAAGAATACAAAAGGCATGTTTAGGGGACAGTAAATAGGAACAGTTTGTCTGGAGTTGAAAATTCTCGTTGTGGGGCGGCTAGGTGGTACAGTGAATAGAGCACCGCCGCTGGAGTCAGGAAGACCTGAGTTCAAATGTGCCCTCAGAAACTTGACACACTTACTAGCTGTGTGACCTTGGGCAAATCACTTAACCCCAATTGCCCTCCAAAAAAAGAATAGCAAAAAGAGAAAGAAAAGAAAGTTTTTATTGGGGAACAGTGAGAAGTAAGCTGAGTTGGGGCCAGATAATGGCATTGAATGTGTATCTAATAAATTTGTACTTTATGTATAAATGATAGGATACCATTGACTAAAAATGAAGTAGGTTTTTTTTTTTTCTCTAAGATCTGTGACTTTGGCCTGGCCCGAATTGCTGACCCTGAGCATGATCACACAGGCTTCCTGACAGAGTATGTGGCTACCCGATGGTATAGAGCACCAGAGATCATGCTCAATTCCAAGGTGAGGACATGAAGCCATCCCCACACCTTCCAGAAAGTCTCTTCAACTCCCAAGTGAGGGTACTGGAGGAAAGGTTTAAAAAGCCATAGAAAAGGGACATTGAGACTGTTCAGTGGTCCTAGGTGCCCTAACTTTCATCCAGACCACTGTGAAGAGGAAGAGACAAGATTGGTTATTTTTTCATATCTCCTGATCTCATGTTACAATTATGTGTGTTTATATGGTGAGGACAGGAAAGAAGAATTGGCCAACTCTATCTGCAAGTACTAGTTCTGCTAACCCAGATAGGTAATGACAAGGGCACCAGAGCTCATTTGAGAGCCCCTTTGCCTTCAGTGCCCTGCTGGGGCAGCAGGGTTGGAAGGAAGGAGTAATGGTACAGGAACAAGAGCTGACCAGGGAAGCTGCCAATTTGGGATAGTCCCATGGCTACCTGTTATTTCCCCCCATATCAGGGCTATACCAAATCCATCGATATCTGGTCTGTGGGCTGTATCCTCGCAGAAATGCTCTCCAATCGGCCCATCTTCCCTGGGAAGCACTACCTGGACCAGTTGAACCATATTCTAGGTGAACAGGTGGTGGAGGGGTGGGGGTGAGGGGTAGGCTGGCAAGATGGATTGGTAGAAGCCCTGTGAGCTAACAGCTAGAATTGGGGGGAGGGGGAGTCAGGCATTTTCAGAATGGCTTGGCTAAGAAAATGTATCATAGGACTTGGACACCATCTAGTCCAACTTCTTTTTTTTTTTTTTAAACAGGTAAGGAGCTGAAATCCCAAGGAGGTAACATGACTTAGACAAGGTCACACAGCTAGTAAATGTCAGAGTCATGCTTCAAACCCAGGTCTTATGACTCCAAATCCAGTGCTCTTTCTATTATACAATGCTGTCTTCCCTAGAGTGAGTTTAGTACTATTTGCTAGAGCAAGGATGTTCTGGCTTTCAGCTCCCAGACTATTCAGCTTCTCTGCATTAGTTAATATGAGGTCCTTCTCAGCTAGTTTCCCTGGGAAGATGAATACCAACAGTGATCCCATGTCTCCTTGATTTCCTTCCCATGTCTTGTTATGAACTTTCCTTTGTTCTCAGGTATCCTGGGTTCTCCATCTCAGGATGATCTGAACTGTATCATCAACATGAAGGCGCGGAACTACCTGCAGTCCCTTCCATCCAAGCCTAAGGTGCCCTGGGTCAAGCTGTTTCCCAAAGCAGACCCCAAAGGTGAGGGGGAGGGAAAGAAATGGGTTAGATAACTTATAAATAAGAAGAGTGGGAAAATTTGGCTGTGGAGAGGATCCAGAGGAAAGAAGACATGAGGCTGGGGGGCAGTATGGGATTAGAATTTCAGTCCACATAGGGGATTAGAGTAGAGGTGGGAGTATTTCCATATCCTAGTTCCACTAGCTAAAGGAGACCAGGTTTGGTGGTGCATCTCTCCCTGCCCAACAGAGTTTGTGCCCCCAATTCCACCATCTAAATCTAAAGGGGTCCTTAAATATGGGGGAAAAGAAAAGTATCTAGTATACCATTCCCTTCTACCTATCCCTCATGCCTACCCTGCCCCATGAGGGAAGGATTTGTGGGATCCATGCCTCTGACCCATGACCCTACCCAGCTCTGGACCTGCTGGACCGGATGTTGACCTTTAACCCCAACAAGCGAATCACAGTGGAGGATGCCTTGGCCCATCCCTACTTGGAGCAGTACTATGATCCAACTGATGAGGTGGGACCAAGGGCTGGGATGAAATGGGGGTGGTAGGATGGGAAAAAGCAGAATTCTTAGATGGTCATCTCTGAAGTCTCTAACTTTAATCTTTCCCTGCCCTTTCTTTTTCCAGCCAGTGGCAGAAGAACCCTTTACCTTTGACATGGAGCTGGATGACCTGCCAAAGGAACGACTGAAGGAGCTCATCTTCCAAGAGACAGCCCGATTCCAGCCTGGAGCCCCCTGAAACAGGGACCCTCTCCTCGTGAGGACCTGGTAAGTGCTTCTGATCCATTTGTGTGTTTATACCCCTGCAAGCACCCGCCTACAGCTCCATTAGCATAAACTGGCTATATGTGAATACATTCATACACAAACATGCCTTCAAACACCTGGCATGCAAAGGCCTACGTGTATGCACCCTTTGTGTGTACAAATACATTCCCTCCTCCACCCCATATGTACACAAACTGATACTTACACACTTCTCTAAATAAACATCTGCTCCAATATACCTTTACATCTCTATCTCTTGTCCTAGGTTTGCTTCCCCCAGCAAGACCCTCCCCTCCTCCTCCCTCCCTCCTTCCACTAGACTTTTTCATCTTAATCACACCTCTTCTGTCCGACTGGCCTAATGGGATAGAAAAGCTAGGGGTTCCTGGGGCTAAGTTTGCTTGGGTCCCCCTGTCAGCCTCTCTCCTGTTAGTCTGCCCCAATAGGGACTGGGGTTCTCCCTTCAGGGTACCTCCACTTTATGTTCCTTGGCCTCCTAGCAGTTTGGAACTGCAAAGTGGCTTCCAGAAAGAGATTGTCTAGAGAGGCCTTTGCACCAAAGGGGCATCTCTCCAGTCTGAATCATAGTGGTACAGCCACACCTCTTGACTCCTTCAACCTCAAGGAGGGGGATATAAATATTTGGGGAGGAGGCTAGCGCACCTACACATGCCCTAAAGCCCAATCAACCCTCCCTGACCCCTGTTATTCAGACCAGCTATTTGGCCACCTTTGGCTGATCAGTTCCCTGCCTCTGTCCTATGATCTTTTGATTTTAGGTTCCTTTTGCGTCTTTATAAATTTCTGAATTTGGGTCTTGGCCTCTCTTTTTCCATCCAGAGTCTGAATTCCACCTGCCCTTTTTCCTGCTGGACTGTTTGAAACTGGATGCCACTTATACCCTGGCCCCCCATTCCAGGAAGGGGATGGATGGATGTGTGTGTGGGGGGGTGTCTGGGCCCCTTTGTCCTAACATGCTTTATCTCAAAGACAGCCTTTCATCCCCTTTACTTCAGGCAGAAACCATGTCCCCTTCTGCAGCTGGGAGTTCTGGACCAAACCTTTGCTCCCCTGGCTAACTCACCATTGCCCCAGAAGCCTTCATTCCCCTCCCCACTGCTGTCTGGCCTAGGCAGCCCAAGGCTGCTTTGCCCCAGTCCTTTTACATACTCTTTTTCTCAAGGGCTAGTGCTGCTTCTCAGCCTCTTAATTCCTGCAAGGCACCTTGAAGAATGCGTTTGGTGGGGGTGAGTGGGGAGTGAGTTGGAAGGGTTCTTTCACACAATTGACATGTCCCCCAGATCCTCTCTAACCTCTGTGGAACATTCCTGATTTTCAAGGGCTAGTTTTCAGATTGGGGAGAAAGAAAGAGGTCTGGAGGGAGGAACTGGGGTCCTTCCTTCAAACCCTGGGCTGTGCCCCTGAAGCTGCCACGTTTAACCCCATTGCCCTCTCACCCTTCCTGGAAGGGATGCCCCTGCTGCTTGTGTGTGTGTGTGTGTGTGTGTGTGTTGTGTTGTGTGTGTGTGTGTGTGTGTGTGTGTGTGTGTGTGTGTGTGTGTGTGAGAGTGTGGGAGGGAAAGGCTGGCCAGCCAACCCCGCAGTATGGTAAGGGAGGCCATGCTACCATCTCCCAGCATCTGTATCTAATATATAAATATATAGATGTGTATCAGGATTCCCTGCCTCTGTGTCTCTGTTGCTACCATCTCCTAAGGGCTTCATCACCATTACCTTCTGGACCTTCCTTGGAGTAGACTAGCCCTAGGCCATTTCTGGAGGATTCAGGGTGGTGAGGAGCTTGGGAAGGCTTAACTAGAAACAGCTTCAGCCCTACAGCCAACTCCAGAGATCTTTGACCTCAGCCAACCAGATGACTGCCTTCCCCCGCCTCCAGCATACCTGAATGGGTACAGGTTGGGCCTAGGGTGGGGTAGGGAAGGTGGAGGGTTTTGGAAGAGCCAAAGGTAGGGGACTTGGTACTGAAAGAAGAGTGGGGTCATTTTCCCCAGTAAGTCCCCACTCTCTTCTCACCCTTTCCATTTCCTGTCTAACTGGAATGGGGGTGATTCAGGGGTTTCCCATATGCTCCCATACCTCATGACTGCCTGGAGGGCAGTGGGTTCACCCTGGCCCTGAGCACCTAGTGGAGAGGGGGAAGGGAGCTCTCAACATTCCTAGCTGGGAGACAGCAGTGACCTTTAGATCAGCAAGGGGTGCCAGCAGGGGTGCTAGAGTGGGCTTTCCTGTTCCTATTCCGCTGTCCCTAGGGATAGAAAGCAGCCTCAGGCTAGGGTGGGGGGGTGGTGAACATGGCCTGGGGTTGTCCAGGTCCCTGGATGTCCCGCCCTGGCTCCTGCCCTACCGGTTGGGCCTCCTGCCAGTGGCAGGCTCATCAAGTCCTAGGGGCGTGGTGGAATTGCAGAAGGAGAGGCAGAGGTAGCCTTCTGCCGCAGAGGGAACCTTGTGCAGCCAGAAAGGAGCAGCCAAGTGGAAACCCAGCCCGAGGGAGCCATAGACCCTCACACCTCATCCTCTGACATCAGCTTCTTCCATGAGTTCCTTTCTCTACTATGCCTTCCCTGCCTTGGGGGGCTATACTTTGCTCTCCCTCTTCTTCCTTCGATGGCCCAGGCTGCTCCATGTTCCCTGGAACACTGCCTTCCGCTGCCAACTTGCTGCCCACAGAGGGGGTGAGGACATTGCTTCCAAGGGATAGACAGAAATGAGTTTGGGATCAGGAGACAATAATAGAAAAGGGGGACTTGGAGAAAGATGAGAGGTTCTGGGGTATGTGGAGGAAATGTAATAAAAGATTACATTTTAAAATTAAGTCAGTATGTGGTTACCAAGGCTTCTTTTCTCTTTGAGTGTGACACCACTGTAAAGGGTGGATGGGATAGAATTTGGGAGGAGAAGAGACAGGTCTTAAGTGTATGGTAGGGAGAGGATTGGGGCAGGGAGACATTCAAAGGAATAGAATTGAGAAGGAGATATTGGCTCTAGGGAATAGGATTGGGGAAAAAACTAGGACTAGGGAGAAGAGATAGGTACTTGGAGATGGAATGGAATTAGAGGAAGAAGAAAGGTTCTAGAGAATGGAAAAGAAGAAATTAGGAGGATGGAGGAGTGATATGGAGAAAGGAGAGAAAACCAGGTAGTGATAGAGGGACAGAGAGAACAAAGAGATGCAGAGGAATGGAATAGGATTGAAAGAAAAACTGGAACTGAAGAAGAGAGCCCAGACTTATATCCCATCCTTTAATACAGGTTCTGGGGAACGGCTTGAGAATACCATGGAGGGCCTTGAGAAGTGAGTCTGTCTCTCTCCTTTGATCTCTGATCCCAGTGTTTCCTTCCTAGGCCCCATGCCCCACAGATGTTGGGTCAAAAGTGATCTGTATGCTTTCATTCCCACAGCTCCATGGCCCAACGATCAGACCTCTTTGAGCTGGACTGCCAGCTGACCCGGGATGGCCAGGTTGTTGTCTCCCATGATGAGAACCTCTTTCGACAATCTGGCTTAAACAAGAATATTCAGGATGTGGACTATGAGGTGGAGGTTCCCCTGAGTCCTTCCCCACATTTAAGACTTTCCAGTCTTCCCCCAGAACCTCCTTAAGGACCCCAGAATTAACCCCCACCACACACACACACACACACACATATCCCTGAAATCTTTGCCCTTTCATCCTCTGCTAGCTTGGTTCCCTATGATATCAACCCTTTCTCTCCTACACTCCCCCCAGGACCTGCCTCTTTACAGGGAAGAGTTGGAAGTGTACTTCTCCCCAGGTGAGATACAGAGGGGCCTTGAATTGGGGACAAGTTACCATGGAAGTTACTATGACCCCTGACCTTCCCTGGGAGCTGCTATAGGGAAGGGAGGGAGAAATAAGCAAGCCCAGGTTCCTTAGACTATGTGATGGGAAAGAGGGAGCCTTTATACCCAGCCCTCCTTCCTAGACATGTATCTGATTTTCTGTGACCTCAACCTTTCCTTTTACTATGGCCTTTACTCTTTTCTTTCACATTCCCCTCTCAAATCTTCAGTCTGTTTAGTGACCTCTGATCTCCTTTTTGACCTCCAGTATCTTCTCTCTACCTCCTTCCTCCTCTCTATTGACTCTAGGCCGGTTTGCACGAGGATCAGACCGAAAGATGATTCGGCTAGAAGATGTTTTCCAGAGGTTCCCCCAAACACCCATGTCTGTGGAAGTGAAAACAGAAGATAAGAAACTCATTAACAAGGTAAGACTGAGGGACTTGAAGGCAGTTGGGGGGCAGGGGAAGAGAAACTGAAGATCTGGGCAAGCTGACCTCTTGATGGGGAGAGCTGGGGACTGAGGATGATTTAGAAGCCAAGAAAGCCTGACTTTCCCCCACACCCTTAGATAGCCACCATGGTCAAGCACTTTGGGAGAAGTGAAATAACCATCTGGGCTTCTGAAAAAAGCTCTGTCATGAAGAAATGCCATGCAGCTGTAAGTTGCCCATTCTGCCCTGGACCCGCTTGTCTGTCCCACTTCCTCATATTCCCTTGCTCTCCTGATACCCCAAACCCTTGCCACCTGTCCCGTCACTCATGGAATATCATGCTCTCCACTAGTCCTGAAAGACTCTCTTCAGAGCACTTCTGTCTCTTTCAGGAGACAGCATATGAGATCGATTGGGCTTCTTCTCCAGCTACTTCTGAGGTTTTCATTCCTTTCCTTGGCCTTTAGGTTTTTTGTAGGCATCAGTAGCATGTATGGATCCTGAGAGGCCTCAGAGAAAAAGGACTTTTGCTGTCTGTGGAATGGAGAGTTAGGGAAGATTTCATCAAGTGAGGAGTTGTTGAGTTGAACCTTAAAAGCTGGCGTGGAGTCAGAAAAATTTGGGGTTAGAATTCTGACTTTGCCATTTGATAATCAGGTAGTCATAGTAAAAAGTCATTTCTTTGGTCCTCTTTTCTCATCCATTCCAAGGAGTGGGTCCAGAGGATCTTGAAGGTCTCTTGCTACTCTAACATTTCATTTTGAATAGAAAGACAGAGAAGGGCATTGCAGCTAGAGGAAGCAAAGGAAGTTTTTTCATTTGAGCTAAGCAAAGAAAGTTAGCATGACATCTGAAGGGGACATATTAAAGACTCTGGCTTATCTGGATTGGAGGGTTATATATTGGGAAACCTTAAAGAACAGGCTATTAAATAGGAAATCATGTTGGGGCCAGATTATGGAGGGTCCTGAATTGCAGGACAGAGACGACATAATTGGGGTTTAGACTTAATAATGTAGATATTGGAAATCTCTGGAGCATTCTGCTCTCCTGTATTCTTCACTCTCAAAGTCAGCACCTCTTCTCTGGGGAGCCTTGTTTGCCATTCTCCTTCAGATAAGCCTTGACTCTATTTTTCTTCTCCTTACTACCTGGCACTGATCCTCCTGGCTCCCCCAGAATCCAGAAATGCCCACCTCTTTCACTGTGACCCGAGTCATTTGGTTGCTGTTGCTGTACTATGTGGGACTGTTGCCCTTCTTCTCCATCTCTGAGAGATTCCTGCTTTGCTTCCTGCCCACCATCATCAACAGGTAATGGGGCTGTTAGGCTGGGCCCTGGCCTTGGGAAAGGGATAGGGGCACAGGAAACAAAGGGGAAAGAGGTCTATGGGACATCTCTGTGATCACTTTTAGTAATGAGAAGAGCTACAATCATGGAGTGACAGGGCCAGGGAAGAGGATATTAAGCAGCATCTCAAAGCCAGGCCTAATTTGCTGATCTAATTCCATCTTTTGAACTAGGACCTACTTCCCATTTTCCTGCCCTGCTGTGAATAGATTGGCAGCAGCCTTAACTAAGAGGTGAGATGGGCAAGGAGGGTGGGTTGGGCATTCCTGGGGCCCCTTGACTTCTCTTGTCCAATAATATTGCTTCTTTCTTCCTTCAGGCTGATCATGAGGAAAAGTCTGATCAGGCATCTTGAAGAAAGAGGGATACAAGTGAGTTTAATCATTACTTGTCAACAGATATTTCAGAATACGTCATGTCTACTCAGCCCTGCATTAGTTGCTAAGGGGGAAAGAGGAAGCAAAAAATCACTTTCAGTTTCCATTATGCTTTACAGTTTCCAAAGCATTTTCCTCAGAACACCTCTGTAAGATAGGTAGTATAAGTAGTATTATCCCAATTTTACTGGATTAGGAACCTGAGATTTAAAGAGGTCAAAACGACTTCCCTGCCCAAAGTCATATATCTAGTAAATGTCTGAACTGGAGTCTCCAACCCAGGTCTCATCACAGGTCCACTGTTCTACCATGCCATGGCTGCCACTCTCTACACCCAGGAGCTCATAGTCACATGTGAAAAATTAAAAATGTATTTTATCGTTGTCTAGTGGTACAGGTAGATAGAAGTACTATAGGAGTTTAGAGGAGGCTTTAGGGAGGTAGAAATCTTTTGGGAGGAGGTGGAAAGGAATGGGTGGAATTTAGTAGATAAGCAGAGGATTGCTTCCTTGAGAGGTCAGGAGAACAAAACACTTTTTTAACTTTATCTACTCTTCAGGTGGTATTTTGGTGCCTTAATGAGGAATCTGATTTTGAAGTGGCCTATGGGCTGGGAGCCACAGGGGTCATGACAGATTACCCTACTGCCCTTCGACATTACCTGGACAACCATCCCCAGGAACCTAACCAGAACAACTCAGACAGGTGACTCAGAGAACTAACTGAGTCAAGGATCTCTACATTTTTTTTTCTTTTTAAATGTTTTGTTGAAAAGCTATTTTGATACATCACTGTCACTTCCCAGTGATTCTCCAGTCACACAGCAATAAAGATCTCCCTAGTAGTAGTAGTCAAGCAAAAAGTTGATTTGTATCAACTGGTTGGTTATGTCTGAAAATGTGTGCCTCCTTCTGTTCTTTTGGTCTTTTAACATTTCTCTACTGAGGGGCAAAAATATTTCAAAATTGAGTTCCCTTGAGTCACAACTGAACTTTTCTACATTGATTCGAATTCTCTAAATTTTTTGGTGCTGGTTTCTCTTATTTTGTGATCATCCTGTATGTTTATCTCTAATTCTGGTGATTTTGCTCTGCATCACATCATGAAGGTTTTCAAGATCCCCCTTAAAACACTTCCCTTTCCCAGCACAATTCTCCCTCCCTGCTGCTTTTCATCTATTCCCCAATAAAAGTTTTCTTACTGAGTCAAGTGTCTTTATTGAGGAGGGGGCTGGGATGAGGGCATGAGAAAAGGGAGGAGAGAGTCCTGGGCTTCTGGTCTGGCCACATTCCTGACCCTCGGAGCAAGTGTACTTTCTGGTGCCACTCCCAGCCTTTCAGGTTCAACCCAGTCGAGGAACCCATACTTTCTTCCAGGTAGGGACACCACAAGAGGGCAGGCGGAGACCGGAGACGTGGGTGGGGGTAGGGGAAGTGGTCCCAATGGGCTGAGAAGCATGGCAAGACATCGGCCCCTAAGTCCACTCCTCCTGGATGCTTTTTCGGATTAATGCATTCTCGCGGTTCGGGGCAAGGCAGGGCTCCCACGCTCCCCGTCCCCAGGAAACCGGAGAAACTGATGTCTTCCGAGGCAAGCCCCGAGGTGTCCCTGGGGCCGCCGCCACCCCGCCCCATGAGGGTCCGGAGGCTGGACGGACCGCTCCAAGCCTGAGATGGGGACCCGAGGGCGAAAGCAGTTAAAGTGCAGGCTCCCGGGCCTTGGGGGCGGGCAGGGAAACTTTGTTACCGCGCCGAGGAGGGCGGGCGCCCGGACTGCGGCGGCTGCGGCGGGGCGGTGAGGGGGCGGAGCGTGGCGAGACCCAGCCGGGACTCCGAGCTCCTTTGTTTTCCGAGGGCCGGCGTCCTTAGCGCCCTACCCGCCCACCGCCCTCACCCAGCCCCAGACTCCGCCGCATTTCCGGAGGCGACAATCCGTCGGCTCGGACGCTACCAGAGAGAGGCGAGGGCAGGGGTTCGAACGCTCCCGGATGCGTGACGCTCTCCATTCATTTGCATAGGGCGCCCTGATTGGCCGCGGCGACCGCCGGGAGAGTGCAGGGAGGGAGGGGGGAGAGCTCACAGCGGCAGCAGCTGGTCTCGGTGTAAACAAGTCGCGGCTGCGAACCCCGGGCGTGGGGACAGCGCCCCGGCTCTGGAGCGCCCCACCACCCGACCCCAGACCCCGGAGGACCGGGCCCCTCCGCGCACCTAGGTGAGGCTCAGCACCCTCGGAGTGCCCATGGGTCCCCTGAGCGATGCCCGCGCTCCTAGCCCCCAAACCCTAGCTTCCAGGCGCCCTCCCCTCTGCAGCCCTCCCCCTCCCTTTCCCTAGACAATCTAGGGCCACCCCAAGGCCAGAGTCCCCCCCGCGAAAGACCCAGACTCCTGGGGCGCCCTCCCCTGTAGCCCCGGACCTGTGCACCCCTTCCCCTCCCCCTCCCCAGCTGCGCAGTTTTTACAAAGCAAGACTACTTCCCCCGCTACGGCCGCCCTCCAGCTTATTCTTCCCTTTCGGGGCTCCCTCCCATATCTCGAGTTTTGACCCAGCTTCCAGAGTACACTGGATTGTCTGGGCCCGGGTGGAGCAGCTGAGCGTCTGAGTCACCCCTCCCAACCTCAGTTTCCCTTGTGATGCAACTTGATGTCTCTCAAGGCAGCGAGTCAAATCGATGCTTTGAACCTAAGCTGAGCAACATTCCTCCCCCAGGGAGGCAACGTGGCTCTAGGGAAGGCAGAGGCAACAGCCAAGTCTAACAGCTGAGACAGCCCTAGCTCTGGGGAGAAGTCGGGCATCAGCATATGAGATGCTGGGATGTGTTTGGTTCTGGGAGAGAAAGAGACACTGTGTATAGAAGATAGAGAACTTTGGGATAGGTGGTGAGGGCAGTATTCCTGATGCTTCTTCCTGATCTTCTAGGCTCTGGGCTCCCTTTGCTCACCGTGGTCCCCTCCCCGGGTGGGGCCGCTGCCCCCAGGCCCCACCATGGTTCGGATCTCCAAGCCCAAAACCTTCCAAGCTTATCTGGATGACTGTCACCGAAGGTATAGCTGTGCCCACTGTCGGGCACACCTGGCCAACCACGATGACCTCATCTCCAAGGTAACCAACCTGCCTAAGGACTGGGGAAAGCTCTCAGACCCAGGGATTGTACTGGGAGGGAACTTGAAAGCCCCTAGAAGTGACAGTGACTGTGACTCCTTTCCTTTTCTACAGTCTTTCCAGGGCAGCCAGGGCCGTGCCTACCTTTTTAACTCTGTGTGAGTATCAGAGCTTCCTCAATAGAGGGATTCCCTTCAAGGTGAAGAGTCTTGGGGCAGTCTCACAACCTGTAGTGAACTGTGCCCTTTTTGAATTTGTACTTTCTTATAGTGCTGGAGTTTCAGGGCCAATGAAGGGTCAAGTGGGATTGTAACTCATCTGGGTACAAGAGTCTTTCCCAGAACCCAGTCCTACTCAGAACCTAGATTACTCCATAGCGGTGAAAGTGGGTCCTAGGCTTGGGATAGGGTGGTGTTTGAGACCCAGAGTCCCCTGAGGGACTAGTCTCATTTGTGACAGCCTGGTGACCCACCCCACAGGGTGAACGTGGGTTGCGGGCCAGCTGAAGAGCGTGTGCTACTAACTGGGCTCCATGCTGTGGCTGATATCCACTGTGAGAGCTGCAAGACCACCCTGGGCTGGAAATATGTGAGTGTGACCTGTGACCCTCCCATGGTTCTAAAAGAATAGTCAGACCTCTGTGAAAAGCAATGGGTTTAGAGTCTGAAGATCAGGACTCAAATTGTGGCTCTGCCTCTTACTACCTGTAGCATTGGGCAAGTAACTTCCTCTCTCAAGAGACTGAGTTTTCTCATATGCAAAATGAGGGTTAAACTAGATCACCTCTGAGGTCCCCCTCAGAACTAAGCTCATGAGTGCCCTCAGCTACTTTATCAGGTCCCCCTTTTATTTTTTTTAATAAATACATTTATAGAGTCCTGAACTTTTCAAAACTGTTTCACATTTGTTACCTCATTTGATTCTCACAACTATATCATGTGTGTGTGAGGTAGGTAGCTTAGGTTATTACAATCCTCATTTGACGGGTGAGAAAACTAGAACCTTGGTGAAGCCAAAAATTGATCTTAGTCTCTCCAGAAGAAGGAATACCCCAATCACCCTTCCCCCACTCCCCAACACCGCCCCCTCCCCAACTGATTGTTCCCTGCCTTCCAGGAACAGGCCTTTGAGAGCAGTCAGAAATACAAAGAGGGGAAGTACATCATTGAGCTCAACCACATGATCAAGGACAATGGCTGGGACTGACCTCTGACCTCCAACCTCAGCCCCATGATTCTCCCTGAGAAAATGATTCTTCTGCCCCCACCCCAGCCAGGCTGCTGGAGGAGGGACACCGGTGGGAGAAACAACTACTTGCTTCTCCAGGGACCCTGGGGAACTGCAAGTTCTCCCTCCTCAGGGCTTTGTTGGGAGATGGCCCCAAGCCCTTGTACATACATTTTATTATTTTATTGCATGCACTGTGACTTTTTTGGGGGGGAAGGGTAGGGGAAAAAATGTCCCTGTTCTGCTGCCCCCCATGATCTGGCTGGATTGGATCTCATTTTTAACCCTCTCCCTACCCCAGATTCACCTGTAGATATGCCCTTTGTTGTACATAACTCCCCGGCTGCCTCTCCACGGCATCCCTTGTCTTCCTGCCTATATACCTCAAGCCTGTGCCACTCTTTCGCCATGATTTCCTTACCCCTTCGTGGTCTGTAGCATCTGTAAATAAAACTCCCGGAGATACCACCCACCTCTCTCTTTTCTTGGAATCTCTGGGTTCTGGGAAGGACTCTTGTACCCAAGCACCTCCCTCCACCCCCAAGTCGTCGATTTGCAAGTACTTCTTTGTCATCTAGCAGCTAGAACAGACTATAGGCCCTCACTCTCCGTTCAACTACAGACAGGCTCATCTCTAATATTTATTAGTTGTGTGGTGATCCTGGACTTCCATATTTGTAAAATGGGAGTATTCTTTGCACTACCTACCTCACAGGGATGTTGTGAGGAAAAGCTTTCTAATGCTATGAGTTACTGGTTTACTAGTCTCGTCTTATGCTAATTAAGCCTCAGCCTTTCCTTTCTTAAAACTGTCAAGGCTCCAGGGACAGAATCCACTCCTTCCTCTCGACCTGCCTTGATCACTCAAAAGCAGCACCAGAGTTCTCTGGTGGAAGAGTGATATAGCACATACAGCATCTATTCCAGTCTGGTTAACGTCTGCGTTGTTTTGGAACCTATGGAGTTGAAACTACGGTTCCCAGGAAACGCAGCGCGGATTCTAGACAAGACTGCAGGTTCCTTCCGCGCTAGGCCTCCTGGGAACTGTAGTTCTAATGAGCCAGCCCTTCCTAACAAGGCGGGGCGGAGAGCTCATGGAAGATTCTTCCTGTGTAACGTAGTCCGGTGCAGTGTAGAGCGGCTAACGAATGGCATGGGGGGCCCCCCAGTCCTCCGAGTCCTGGAGAAGCTGCGGGGTCCCGAAGGTCCACAGGCTGCTTCCCGAAGGGGCATTATAGACTGCTGAGTTCAGATTTCGGCCTAACTCTTCTCTGGGGATCTTGGGTTTCTCCCTCCCACCCCAGCGCAAGGAGAGAAACTGGAAGACGACAGTCCAGGGTAGGGGTCAGGCAGAGATGTCTGTTACTTACCCGAGGCCCCGCCCCCGAGGCCCAGTGGCCCCGCCTCCCAGGTTCTCTCGTGGGAACCCCGAACAGCTGGCAGGAAGCGCCAAACTGCTGTCCTGGCTCAAGCCCCCGGGGATCAATCAGGCCGAGGAGTTAATTATGGAATTACGGAGTAGGGGGCCGGGGCTAATGAAGCCAAGCCGTCGGGCTGGCTGGAGGAGACTGGGAGAGGGGGAGGGAAGTGGACTAACTTGTGGGACAGATGGGATTGGGGAGGGGGGGAACCCAGGCATTCCCATCTGGGCCCCATGGGCCGCCCCCCTCCTCCCCACACCGAATTTTTCCCCTTTCCTACATCCTGCACCCCCAGCCTTGAAGGCCCCTGGGGGAGGAGGAGCTGTGACCAGGGGCCAAAGGGGCTGAGGATATAAAGGGGGCATCACCTGGGCGGGTGACTCAGAGCTGAACAGACAGGACAGGACAGGAAAGGAGGGGCCTGGGATCGGCCCCATGTACCATCCCCGAGAGTTCTATGCCCCTTTGGGGGCCAGCTACAGGCTTCGGCCCCCCCAGCCTGGGGGGGATCTTGGTTTTCCAGCAGGGCTGTCAGAGGGGTACCGTTACTCAGGTGAGAGGACAGAGCCCAGAGACCTAGGTGACTTGGGAGGGATGTTAATATTAGGACTAAGAATTTTTTTGTTGGAGGGTGGGTGGGAGGGGAGAGGGTACAGCAATGTTATAATAGAAAGGGCCCTGGGCTGGGAGCCAGGGCACTCATCTTTGTTAGTCTTGGCCCTGCTACTAACTCGCTGTATGACCTTGGGCAAGTTATTTTCTCTATATGTAAAATGAAGTGATTGAACCAGATAATCCCTAAAGTTCAAACTGAATGTTCTGAAAATTCTAGGGGAGCCTATAGAAGTAGGGGGAAGGGAAGGGACACAATGAGTGCAGACAGCCCTTTACTGATTGTTTTCTCTTTTTTCCACTGTCCCCTAGACCTTGACACCCCCAAATTAGATTGCTTTCTCTCAGGGCTGGAGGCTGCACCCCGGCCTCTGGCTGCCCCACCACCCTTGCCTCCATTGCCCTCTCCTCTGGGAGGAGAGTCAACTGCCCCTGCCTCAGCTTCTGAGGCCTCCCGCCTGCTCCCAGGAGTCAGCCTAAGCCTGGAGAACCATGATTTGTGGAAAGAGTTCAGCTCTGTGGGAACAGAAATGATCATCACCAAGGCTGGGAGGTGAGAGGCAAGGATCAAAGGCAGCCACAGAGATGATCTGTCTCCCAAAGGGGCCTGAGCCTGCCAATAGAAGCTGGTTTGGGGCTGTGAAGGCTTGCATGAAGCTATCTGCACTTCCCTTCAATTTTTCTTGTGACAGAAAATTATACAATTTTGAAATCATTGTGGGTGGGTAGGGGGGACAGTTGGTGTGATTAATCTGTGCTCAAGGTTAGACTAAAAATTATTTCAGCATAGTGATTCCTCTTCTCTAAGGTAAAAAATTTAGATAGAGGCTTCATGCTCCATTCTTGGGCAAGTAAAGCCTAAATCAATCAATCAACAATTGTTTATTAAGTACTTATTACACATCAGGCTCTATGTACTGGTCCTACTGAGGAACCAGGAGGGAAGATGAGGATTATTGCCAAGATGTGGGGGGAACATCTTTCTCCACTGCCTTCTGTCCCAGAAAAAATGGAGTTTGAGGCAGGATGAGGTAGCAGAAAGAGGGATTGACTGAGGCTTTCCAAAAACTGGCTCTGACCTAAATTCACCATGAGCCATTGAACCCTGGAGCCTGAGATTTAAATGTGGAAAGGACCTCAGAGCAGTTCTTAACCTGGGGTCCACAGACACTCTCCTCCTCCCCCAGCTGATTAGTGGATATTTCAAGGAGTTCATGAACTTGGATGAGAAAAAAAAAAGATGATGTATTTTATTTTATGCATTTAAAAACATGATTTTGAGAAGTTGTCCGTCCTTAAGTCTTCACCTATATGCTATAGCTAGGGATCTTATGACATACGTAAAGGTGAAGAACTCTAATGCCTTACTTTTAAAGATTAATTTTAAAAACTAACAGAGGTCCAATAGCAAGTCTGGCCCTTCCTTTCTCTTTAAAATGAAGGGCTGGAGCAAATCCCTAAGGTCCCTTCTACCACTGTCCTGTGTTCTGCTCTGTCCCAATCATCTGTCCCCTGCCCCCCAACAATTGACCGTTGTGATTCTGACTCCCCCCTTGTGGTCAGAATTAAAGAGGGCCAGCCTAGCAACATTCCCAACCCCTGGCTGCCTCCAGACGAATGTTCCCGGCCTGCCGAGTGACAGTGACTGGTCTGGACCCTGAGGCTCGCTACTTGTTCCTCCTTGATGTGATGCCCGTGGATGGGGCCCGGTACCGCTGGCAAGGCCGACGTTGGGAACCAAGTGGCAAGGCAGAGCCACGCCTCCCAGACCGAGTTTACATCCACCCAGACTCCCCAGCCACTGGTGCCCACTGGATGCGGCAGCCTGTCTCCTTCCACCGAGTCAAGCTCACCAACAATACCTTGGATCCACATGGACACGTGAGGCTCCAGTGGGTGGCAGAAACAAGGAGAGGTTCCCAGGGGGAGTTAGAGGGAGGGAAAACAAGGTCATTATGGAGGTGGTCTTGCTGGGCTATGGGGCCATAGGGTTGGGTGAATCTCAGATGGGAGATTTCAGGTCAAGGGAGTAAGGGACCCTTTTGTTCCACCCATCTCCCTTTCATTCCTCCTGTGTGCCTTCAGCTGATCCTTCACTCGATGCACAAGTACCAGCCCCGGCTACATCTGGTTCGGGCTGCCCAGCTCTGTAGCCGGCACTGGGGTGGTGTTGCTTCCTTCCGATTCCCTGAGACCTCATTCATCTCTGTAACAGCCTACCAGAATCCTCGGGTAAGGATCCCCCTTCACTTCCCTCATACCCTGGGGCTACCCCAAACTTTCTAGCTCTTGAAAGATTTCAATTCGCCTTGACAACCAGTCTTGAGGAGGGTTGGTCTCTCTCTTGGGTGGGCAGTTGGATTAACCCCAGGTTTTCCCTTCCAATCATGTCCCTCCAGATCACACAACTGAAGATTGCAGCTAATCCCTTTGCTAAGGGGTTCCGGGAAAACGGGAGGAACTGTAAGAGGTGGGAGTATTAGGGGCCTGAATGTGGATCTGGTGGGAAGAGCATATAGCTGGCTGATGTAGGAAATTATTTTGAGGGAGGACGTTGAACATATCCCCATTCCATGGGCTCCAGGGAACGGGATGCCAGGGTTAAGAGGAAGCTGAGGGGACCAGAGCCTGTCATTATGGAGACCTATGGTGGAGGTAAGTGCTATTCCAGGGGCAATGAGAGGGGGAGAACAGTGTGCCCTACACAGGGTGGGTTGAGGAGATTAGGGGCTGACTGCCTCCTTCCTCTATGTCAACTCTCACCTTTCCTTAAACCTCTTTTCCATATCCCTCTCTTCTTTCCTCTATCTTCCATCTCTTTCTAATATTATCTTTTATCAAAGATGGCCCTGGAGATCCCTGTGACTCTACACTGGCTGGAGACCTTCCAGAACAAGCCTCTTCGTCTACTGAGGTATCCACACCTCCTTGTGGAGGACCCAGTGCTGAGGCCTACCTTCTGCACCCAGCTGCCTTTCATGGGGCTCCCAGTAGCCTCCCCACCAGGTGAGACAGGGTACATGATATCTGAGGGTTGAGGGGAAACAACAGGGTAGAAAATCTGGAACTAAAAATCAGAAGACTTGGGTTTGAATTACTATCCTACCACTCATTCATTATCTCTCTGATTTTCAACAAATTGCTTTTCCTTTCAGAGGATCATTGATTTGGGCTCTCTAGAAGTCACTCAAAGTTTCTCATTTTATACAGATGAGGAAATCAAGGCCCAGAGGGATTGTGACATGCCCCAAATTTCACAGACTGGAAGTTGGCAGAGCTGAAAAGTGAACATGGTTCCTTAGTGCTCTTCCTAATCATTTCCAGTCATTCCATCGTGCTTTTCTCTGCCTCTTACCTCTCACAGCCCATTTATAAAATTGCAGCAATACTATGGATTACTTTAGAGGCAGGGTGGTGTGTTGGACAGTTGGACTTGATGGCAGGAAACCTGGGTTCAATTCCTAGCTCTCATTACTTGCTATGTGATTGAGGAAAATCTGAGCCTCAATTTTCCCATCTCTAAAATGGAAATAAATGATAATGCTCAGTCCTTACCTCACAGGGTTGTACTGAAGCAGCGACTTTGTAAACCACATAAAAACTTATGTTAATATAGGTTGATTTCATTATCTTTTCCTGACCTGGCTTTCTTTTTGCTTCTCAGGACCTCTTCCTTCTCAGAGGCTGCAGATCAGTTGTCTCGTCCTTCCTCTTACCAGGCACCCTTCCTAGAGTTGTCTCCTGGGAATGGGGGTTCTGGTCCTGGATATCCCCCAGCACCTCCAGCATCAGCCTTTGCCCCTCACTTTCTCCAGGGGGGGCCTTTCCCTCTCCCTTATGCAGCGCCTGGGGGCTACCTGGATGTTAGCAGCAAGCCACTCTATTAAGTGAGAGGCAGCACCTAACAACCTTTCTCTCTGGAGCCTGGGTGACTCTTGGAGGCCATCTCCCTCCCACACCAAATGGTTGCTTTGGCCTCCTTCATCTCAGCCAAGCCTACCCCCACTCAGTTCACACTTCAGCTTTAGCTCACACCCCCCTCCTGCTTCAAAGCCTGTGAGGTAGGCTTGGGGGGAGACCAGCTGTTCTGGCTTCCCCTTCCTGGGCTCTCACCTGGGTGTGAATGGAGGATAGGGGCTGGGCCAGCAGGAGACTGGGCCTCACCAAAAGGACAGGTCAAAGGCCACCACCAGAAACTTTCAAGGGCAGCCCAGCTAAGGGAGTTCCTATAAGGCCTCTAGGGTGTACACCCTAAGCCCTTCACCCTTACTGCTCACACTACTGTTTGACCAATTTACATATACATAACCTTACCTCCATGTGGGGAAACTCTTCCAGGGATGTAGAGCAGACTGTCTTCACCCCCACTGCCAATGTACAGTAATTACCATTCTCTCAAAACAACTTTGGACTCCAGGCTTTTTTCCCCCCTAAAATAAAACTTTTGAATCATTTGTGTTGTTATACAAATCTATTAGATTGGGAAGCAGTTGGCTTCCTGCCCTCCTAAGGCCATTTCAAAGTCCTCTTCTTTCATGAAGTTCTCCAATTTCCAAGGATTCTAATCCAAGGTGTCCTACCTCGATTGCCTCCAAATCCTATCAGCCAGGTTTCCAGGCTCTTAAGAAGTACTCAAGGTAACAGGTCCCGAGGGGGCTCCACAGGAATGAAGATAAATCAGGGGAGGCAGAAGGGCCCACCTGATGATCTCTCTAACCACCAGGAGAATGTGGTCTGGTAGAACAAAAACATGGACTTGCTGTCAGGTTTGTACTCAAATCCCAGCGTTAGTTACCACTGCTAGAGCTACTGACTCATCTCCCACAGGGGTGCAGTAATAATTACCCTAGCACCCTTCTTCAGAGTGTTGTGGAGAAGAGAGTGCTCTGTGAAACTTATAGCACTGCAGAAATGTGAATTGGGATCATACTTCTGTGGTATAAGATAACTGCTCCTGCTGAGCCGGATGGAGGTAAGAACAAAGGTCATTTTCTTTCTTTTATTAGAATTTTTTTCATTTTTTCCCCAAAGTTTTTATCTAAAAACAAACAAACAAAAAAGAAAGAACCAGAAAAAAAATCACCAGAAACTTCGAAACAAAGAATCTGGGGGAGGAGGAAATTGGATCAAAGGTTGTCCTCCTTGCCCCCTGGCCTCTGCCTAGGACAGAACACAGGATGGGAGATGCTTCTCTGCTCTCCCAGTGTCCTCTGAGATCCTAGGGAGGAGATGGGGAAATTTCCCCCACCTTGGGAGACCCTGTCCTGCATGGTGGCAACAGAACAGCAGGGGACAGAGTCACAGTGGTCCAAAGGATGTTGAGGCTGAAGAGTAAAGGACAGGGGTGGGAGGGGCTTAGGTGGGGTCACAGGAAGTAGTCAGCCACTGGCTTCTTGGAAGGGATGCCCCGGGTTTCCTGGGGTGCAGCTTCAAAAATTATGAAGTCTTTCTGGAGGTGCTCATCCAACTCCAAGATGGCTGCCACATTTCCGCAGCTATTGAAAGGGAAAAGTCAGTCATCTGAGGTATCAAACACCAGAAAATTTTCCCCAGGGCTCCCCTCCCAACTTCCACCAACTCCAGAGAAGATAAACCTCCATCACTGTTTTCAAGCTAGCCTAAAGGCACCAAGGCTTCCTTCCCAATGCTCCCTCTGTCTAGAGCTCTGAAGCCCTGTCTTCTCCTCTCCAGCTCACCGGTAGCAGTAGTTGGGTGCTGACCACACGGTGAGCACAGTTTCATTGAAGTGCCACTTGTAGCCTTCCATCACCAACTGGTGAGCCCGGCATATCATATCAATGTCATTGGCTGCATTGAACTGGGCCACCACATCACTGCCAAACAGGTAGCCAGCTCCACGGGGACTCACGCCCCAGCCCGTCGTGTCTGTAGGGTATGAAAATGGGACATAACATGTGGCCTCCCTCTTCTCAGTCTACAAACCCAGCTTTATCAGAGTATGACACCCCCATCCTCCACTAAACAAGAATGCTGAAAAATCTGGAAGAGGTGTTTGGCTACAATGTTGCACTGGGGATAAAGTTCTACATTCTTTCTTAGGTCAGAAAGACTTAAAATTTACTAGCTGTGTGGCCATGGGCAATTAACTTAATCTAAGTCTCAGATTCTTCCTTGGTAAAACTGGCAGGGACTGCCTCACAAGGCTATTTTAGCAATGATAAGGTGAATGTAATGCGCTCTACAAATCTTAAAGGACTTAGCAGAGACATGATGGTAGTCTTCAAATGTCTGAAGATTAGATTACAATGTAGTAGAGTGGTCCCACTTTTTTGTAGCTCTGGAAAGCAGAAATACAACTTTAAAAAAAATTTTTTTGGAGGGGGGAAGGCAAGGCAATTGGGGTTAAATGACTTGCCCAAGGTCACATAGCTAGTAAGTTTGTCAAGTGTCTAAGGCTGCATTTGAACTCAGATCCTCCTGATTCCAGCGCTTTATTCACTGTGCCACCTAGTTGCCCCAAAATACAACTTTTTAAAAAGGGGGAAAGTTACTGGAAGGCAGATTTTGGTCTAGTAAGAATGACCCTAATAATCAGTTGCTCAGTAATGAAAATGGGCTCATTTCAGAGTTAGTAAGAATCCTATCACTAGGGAAGTGGCAAAATGACAACTTATCAGACAGGATTCCTGCACTAGTTTGAAGCGACAGATTTGTAATCAGAGGATGTGGGTTTGGGTGCTGAACTCCTCTACTTATTCCTCATGTGTCTCTAGGCAAGTCATAACTTCTTTGGGCCTATTTCCTTATTTGTAAAGTGAGGAATAGAAAAGTAAATTACCTTTTAGGTTCCTTTAAGAACCTAGATGACCTTTATAGTTACTTTCAATGTTATGATTCAATTCAAAACATCCCTCCTAACCACCCCATTAAGTGCTCTAGGCCATTGGTTGACAGAAAGATCCCAGTTTAATGCTGCTATCCAGATGCAAGTTCCCCTGTTATCCAAATGGGAAAATTCCAGGTCCCGCTGTACCCAAGGTGGTCAAAGACTAGGTCAATGGGCTGATTTCCATAGCTAACGCACAATATCCCAACAAATCAAAAATTCTAGTACTGCTCTCCCATACAAGGTATGCTCCAAAACTTCCTAAACTGGTCACTGAATAAAATGTTCAAAAAACCAAAAAATTAAAACCTTTCTTTTACAGTCTATTTTCTATTGCCTTGAATTACCTTTCCCCTCTCCCTATCCCTGAAGCCACTAGTGCTTCCTACCGAAGTCTCCTTAATAGGAATCAAGTTCCCCAACAAAACACCAAAGATATGGGGTGTTCTACTCCACTTTATCCTCCATCCCCAGCACCTCACCTTCAGGGTCAGACCAGAGCAAGTCACACATGGGTCCATCATGAGGCACCTCCTGCTTCCGGTCAATCGTCCGGATCTGGTCCAGGGTCTGGATAGAGGGAGAGAGGCCCCCATGCACACAGAAGATCTGGGGAAGACAGGAAGAAGAATTGAGCTCAGTTCACTGATTCTTTTGACTGCTTCCCAGATGACAGATATGCTCCTTGGCCATATACTCATTCCCCTCCAGCCTCACTGTTCACATTGACCCTGCAACTGAGATGACTACCCACTAGCTCCTTTGTACCTTGCCGTCAATGATGGCAGACAGGCTGAGGTAGTCAAAGATCTCAGTGCAGTAGCGCCACACAGTTACCGAGCCATACTTCCGCAAACATTCATCATAGAAGCCATAGACCTGTGTGATCTGCCTGCTCTCGTGGTTCCCCCGAATCAGAGTGATGCGGTCAGGATATCGGACCTGGTGAGGGTAAGGGTACAGGAAGGATGATGATCACAACTGGCAGGTGTGGGAACATGGTGGTCTAGGGAAAACTGACCACAGAGTTGGGGTAATGAAAGATGTAGCTTGGAGACGTCTCCAAGAGGCAGCTGGGGGACATCTGGGAGAAAATCTGGAGGTGAATCTAGGCCTGAGTTGTCTCATGGTTTGGGAGTGCTGTTTGGAATAGTATGAAGGAAAGTTTCTAGGAGTTAGGGTCAAAAATCTATCCAGGAGTCCAAGAACAGAATCAACAGTCACCTTAAGGGCAAGCAGCAGCAGGAATGTTTCGACGCTATAAAAGCCTCTGTCCACAAAGTCCCCCATGAAGAGGTAGTTGGTCTCAGGGACATCACCACCCACCTGGAAGGAGAGGAGGCTTCATTTCATTACCCCAAACCCTCTTGAAAACCACATAACATGTCTGTCCCATATACCTTGTCCAAATTAAAGCCCCATTCCATTTTGAAGGGTCCCTAATAACTCCATCGAATATGAATATATGAATAGCACCAAATCTAGGATTGGCTTACACCAAAATTCCCCTTTATCCTACATCTTTGGCTAGATTAAAAGCTCCCATTCCAAATTAAAGAAGTTTTCTAGACAATTATGAACCTGTTCTTTTGGCCAGTAAATCCAAGAGTCAGAATATTATCCTTCCCCCAGCTTCATCCCAACATATACACACACTCACTCTAAACAGCTCCTTGAGATCATAGAATTGTCCATGGATGTCCCCACACACCTGGGGTAAGAAGCACAGAATGTTAGCTGGAAGGAACCTGAGAGAACGTCTAGTTTAAACTCCACATTTTACAGGTAAGAACCTGAGATCCAAAGACTTGGAAGTGACTTAACCCAAGGTCAGGCAGTGGCAGAGCTAGAATTCAACCCAGCCCTTCTTTCTTAAAACCAACCAGAAGCCAGCAGGCAGCTAAGAAAGGAGCAGAGGTCCTTCCTTATAGAACCTGTCTACCCCAGCACAGCCTGGAGAGTTAAGTAGCCCAGGGCATATGTAGCAGGGTCAGGTAAACTGGCTCAACATCCAGATCAGGTCCTTCTGCCCTACCCACAAAGTCCCATTAGTTCTAAAATTCCTTCCCATTCACAACCTGTGTGATGTTAACTTAATGATAGCAGAGGTAGTGAAACAATGACATAAGACTCCCGAAATCAACAGTCTGAATTTAGAGGAATTCTGGGACTAGGCCTCCACGAAAAGGAAACAATTCAATTCAGACTGATGAGGAAGCTGGACTTCAAATTCGTGTATGCCCACATACACATATAAAAAACCAAGCCAAAGGAAGTTTGTAGGACCACAATATTTAGAATTGGAAGGTACCTAGCATAGGAGATCATCTAGTCCTAGAGTTTTCAACCTGGGGTTCCTGGAATTTAAGAAAAATGTATCTTGATAACTATTTCAATGTAAAATAATTTCCTTTGTAATTCCATGGATTTCACAGATTTTTTTTTTAAACACAGATTCTGAGTTCAGAAAGCTTTGGCTTCACTAGACTGCTAAAGGGGTCTATGTCACAAAAAAGGGTAAGAATCCTTGATCTAGACCAATTCCCTTATTTTCACAGATGAAGGAACTGAGACCTAGAGTGGTACAGTGTCATGCTCAAGTACTAAGTAGCAGAGTCAGAATTCAAACATACGTTCTCTGACTCCAAGTCTCACACTTTCCCACTGTGTACATTTGTGACAGAAAGACCAAACTTTATCGGGTATTTATGTGCTAGGTCAAGTATAACAAGGGGATGGGCATGCATGCATAAAACCAGCTCAGATTTAAGGATAGGGAAAAGGGCTATGGCTTCACTCACCGTGACGGGGGAGTCCACCCTCTGTACATTGCTCTCCTCCACCAAGATCTCTCTGAAGACATAAGGAGATGGTTGTCACAGCCAGACCAGGCCCCAGAGCAGCAACCCCTACCTCTATTCATAGCCAGGTCTGCCCTTGCCTTACTGAAGGCCTACAGAGCTGGCCTGGAAAGACTTCAGGCATCACTGTGAGAGGCAGAAGAGTACTGGTACCCAGAAAGGACTCACAAGGGGATCAGGAGATTCTCCTGTTCTCTCTGCCCCCTCCAATCTATGTTGTGTTATGACAGCAATTTTCCCATAAAGCACAGTTCTGAGGTATTACTAACTCTTTGTTCAAAAACCTTCAAAGCCTCAATTCAATTCAATTCAACATTTATTAAGCTACATAATCTACTACATTCGAGATACTGTGCTACATACAGGGTATACAAAGACAAAAACAAAACAGTACTTGCCCTCAAGGAGCTCACACTCTACAGGAGAGAAACAACAGACACAAATATGTAAATACAAAGGATATGCAAAATAATACATAGTAACCAAAACTGAAAGTGCTGTAAGGGAAGAGGGCAGAGAGTCAGGGAAGACCGTGTGTAAGAGACAGCACCTGAGACGCATCTTGAAGGAAGAGGGGGATAACAGAGAGACAGAGTAAGAACACCTGTGCATCACTACTGCCTAAAAGGCAAGCGTACAAACTCCCTCAGCTTGGCATTCAAGGGCCCCCACACCATCACAAAATGTTAGACTTGAATCAAGGAAATCATCTAAGGCCAAATCCAGTTTCTAGAGAGGAGGGAAACTGAGGTTGACAGATAAGGGATAAAGTGACTTGCCAAAAGTCACAGAGTTTGTGACAGAGATGAGACTTGAACCTAGGACTTCTAATTTCAAAGCCCAGTCAGTGTACTTTCTATACCATGCCTGTTCCCAGCTCATCTCCAGTACTACTTTACATAACTCTTCAGCCAAACTAGGGAACTGTTCATTTCCCAAAAAGACTTTTTGTTTCTTTACCAATTCACTTTTGATCATGGAAGTCCTTCACTAACTCCTCCTTCAAAGCCTAGTTCTAATACCATCTTTTCTCTGTGACATCTTCCCAGATCACTCTAGCTCACATCTGTTTATTCTCTGAAAACCCACAGTACTTTGTCTATATCTTTTAGAGTAGCACATCTGGCCTTTTATTCCATATATACGTATATAACTATGCACCCACTCACCCTAGATTGTATGTTCTTTTATGGTAGAAACTGCCTTGTTTTTGTCGGGAGGGAGTAGGGAGGGCATTTCTCACAGAATTCATAGATGAATAAATGAATTTTAGTCTGGGTTACAGAAAACCAGAGAAAGAGGCAGGACATAAATATAGGATGGGTTCTTTCAAAGTCAAGGTCCAAAACCACCTCACAGGAACACTGGGGTCAAATACTGTCTCATCTGGTGCTATACCAAAGGCTAAAATGAATATCGATTGGATCTCAAACTAGTAAAAGCATGGTTCCAGTGGTAGGGATGGTGCTCTGTAAATTCTTGAGGAATAGCAGTCCTTGATATTAGCACTGGCCTATCTCTTTATAAGCAGTTTGTCCACTGCAGACACCAGGACAGTCCCTTCCAACCTGGCTACCAGGTATCACAGGTAACCAAGCCAAATATATGGATTAAATACTGCAAGACCCTGGACCTAACCACACCTTCCCTATTTCTTGAGGGCTAGGGGTCCCTCCTTTGATCCTGGCCTACAAGCCAGGACATAATAGCTCATATCCAGCTTTTTTTCAGTGTAAGATTTAAACTCCACCTCAATGTTTCCATCAATGTCTACCTGGATCTGATTAGCTAAACAAAGCCTTCACCATGTCAGTGGCTCAAGGACCTTCAACTACAGCCTATGATACCAAACCTAAGTTATCTGGCTTTCAAGGCTGCCCACGATCAAGGGGCCCCCTCATTGTTCCTAGTCCACACTAAATTTCATTCCTGCCACACTGCTGTCCTATTGTTCACATTGTTCTCCCTTCACTTCTCAAATCCTATCTATCCATCAATTCCAATCTAATGTAAAGGCCCAGCTCAAGTTTCATTTGTTTTCAAGAAGCTCTGACGGATTTGACCATCTTTCCCGATCTTCTCCTACAGAAATTTATGGGCCCTCACAAAATCTAGTACTAACCGCACTTCACCATGAATGTTGGTTGGGGCAGTTTTCTGTTTGTGTTCCTTATTGCAGGAGATGAGGGACTCCCTTCCTGAAGGGTGGAGCTGTTTTATTTATTCCTCAGAGTTGAGCCCTCAATAGGATTTCCTTAATGACTTTGTCATTACACAGTTGCTAGGGGCAACTTGGCTGCTCCTCGGCAAGCATTAAGCTTTATCCCCACAATGGACACCCTCGGACTTAGCACGGGGGCTGGTGCCTGCCTCGCGAGAGTCCTGGAGGCTCACCTGGCCTTGGCGCACAGAGCCTTCACCTCGCTCTCCTTGATGAGCTCGCAGCGGCGCAGCTGCTCGATCTGCCGGTCCAGGTCACTGATCTCCGCCATGGTCCCCCCGCCTCACGCGGCCCCCCCCCGGTGCGGGGGGCGGGGGGGGAGACGCAGCCAGGGATCCGAGCCCCTCCCTACTCCGCCCGCCCGCACAGGTGTCTCCTGGAAACAAGGGTGAAGAGACAGAGTCAGCGGATCAGACACACAATGTGGCCCGCGCCATCTCACGCCAGCCACGGGCTCCGCAGATTTCCCCCACTCTCTTAACTCCTCGCAGGCCCCAGGCCAGGCCCGGTGTCCTGCTCTGGCCGCCGCCCGGGATCCCCGGGAGGTTGGGGAGGGGGGAACCCCAGCACAGCGGGCCCCAGGGGCTAGCTGGAAGGAGGGCAGGACTGTGGCCCACCGGTGAGAAAGAACTCCTGAGGCTATTACTGACGCGGCGGCTCCGCGACCCCACTCTCCAGCCGCGGGCTATGGGCTCCACCTTCGAGGATCCGTCCGCTCCCGGCCGCCACCGCTGCTGCTGCTTCCGGCCCCGCCGCGGAAGCTGAAGGAGGCCACTTCCGTCGCGCAGCGGAAGTATCATCAGAGGTTCGACACCCCACCCCTCCCATCTTCAGAAAAAGAGGGCGGGGAAAAAAAAAATCGGGCAAAGGAACCGGATGTTGTCTTTGAGGGCGGAAGTAGTCCCAGAAGCGCGAGTCAGAGGAAGGGCTGAATTGCTAGGCCCCGCCCAGAGCCCTAAGGTCTTGGTCCCCTCCCCGAAAACGCTACGGAAGACTCCTTCTTAGGGAAGAGCAGATTTTATTATTATCCTTTTAGGTAACAGTGCAGTTGTACTATGCGTATTAGACTATTGAGAAAAGTGGGGCTCAGAAAACCATCTCCACCTATCAAAACCTTGCCCATTTTTCCAGGATGAGCTTGTGTGGGCTTCCTTTAGGTGGCACAGTCGTAGTCCATTTGGCAAAGATTCTGGAGTAGTATGCTATTTGCTCTTCCAGCTCATTTTTTTTAAGGTGAGGAACTGAGGCAAACAGGTTTAAGTGACTGGGCTCACACAACCTAGTAATTGTCGGGGCCCCGTCTGAATTCAGAAACCTGAGTCTTGCTGATTCTACTGCGCCACCTAGCAGCCCTATGGCTTCCTTCCTTGTGGCATCTATCAACTAATAAACTAACATTTATAATGGCACCTAATATTTTGCCTTGTTTTTTAAACTGAGACGGGTTGTATAAATAAGTGAATTTCCATTTTCCAGGTGAGAAAACCGAGATTCAGAAAGCTTTAAGTGACTTGCCTGTGGTCATACTACAACTTGACTCCCAAGGCCAAAAACTGTTCCCCATTAATCTGCTTCCTACACTACTCGTTTGATATATCTTTCCCACTAAACTGTGCCCCTTTTGTCCATCTTTATCTCAGCTACAGTGCCAGCACAGGGTCTTGAATGAAGAAATGAAGAAATTCTGGTCTGGCAATCTGGAGACCTGGACTCTACTTACTACTCTTTCACTGGAATTTAACTGAGACACTTCCTCTTTTTGAAACCTATTCATAGTTGAACTAGGTGATCTTGTCCACTGAACGAGTTGAACTAGGCCTCAAAGGTCATCTAGCCTAACTCATGCCTGAACAGAAATCCATGACAAATGATCATCCTCCACTAAAAGACTTTAAAATGCTGGAGAAACTCGTACTTCTCTGACAATTCATTTCCTTTTTGTTATAGTTTTAAGTTTACTTCCAAAATCTGCTTCTTGTTAACTGCCACTACCCTGTCCTGCTCTTTAAGAGCCATAAAAAATATAGTCCAAATTGTCCCGTATGTAAAAATCCCATATTTTGGAACAACTATTATGCTATAAACCTCCAATTTTTCCACCTTTCTCTTCCCCAAATTGAATATGCACAGTTCTTTCAACTGAAGAGCTCTGATTCCTAGTCTCACCATTTTGGTTACTCTTCTGACTGGTCTCCATTTGTAAATAAATGCCTGTCCTAAAATTTAAGGCTCAAAATAATATCCCCAATGTATGCTGCATTGTATAGAAGATGCTCAGTAACTGATTCTGAGAAACGTGTTAAATCTGTTAAAATACCACAAATGTGTACTAATTACTCACAAATATGTATGGACTTATACTCGGCAAAAGGAAACCTAAAGTTGTCTTTGGGGGTTGAGCATTTTTTGGCTTCCAGGCAGAAGGACTGAATGAACTTATTACAAAAAGCAGTCATAGAAGGTAGATGATTTATAAGGATTGACTTTAAATTTGGGACAAATTTACATTGGGGTAAAGGAGCTATTGACTTAAAAATCAGGAAATCCTCCTTTACAAAGTATCCCTTAAACAATGTCAAATTTTAGAATATATTCTAAATTAAAATGTGTAGAGCCCAGAGATTAAGGGGTTTGATATGGAGCAGTGCTTTTCAATATACTGTAGTATTAAGAGCCAGAAGGGACTTCAGAACATAATATCCTCAACATAGATTAGATCATTCTCCAAGGCCTCTCCCAGACGTTAAGTTTCTGTTGTTCTTTAAGAGCCTTATTATCCAAGATTACACTGCTAGTAAATGGCAGGGCCAAACAGTTAGCCTGTCTGCTTACAAATTCACTGTTTTTCGGGGCAGCTAGATGTCACAGTGAATAGAGCACCGGCCCTGGGGTTGGGAGGGCCTGAGTTCAAATTCGACCTCAGACACTTAACACAAAAACTAGCCATGTCACCTTGGGTAAGTCACTTAACCTCAATTGCCCTGTCTTTCCCCTCCAAAATAAAAAAAACCCACAAATTCACTGTTTTCCTCTACCATATCAAACTGCTGCTTCTTCATTCTTTGGCAGAAAAAGCACCTGATTGCAGCCTGGCTCTCTCCTATTCCAATGTACCCCTGCCAAAGTGGGGAAGAACAGAATGGAAACTGGTTCCAAGCATGACCTATGCTAAGCAAGGAAAATTAACAAGAGTTCTACCATGACGCCCTGTATGAATGCAAGGGGTAGACACCTGCCATCTATTTTAAGATGCTTAAAATTGAACCCTGTTTGTTTTGGCAGGCAGGGTTCCAAAATTCCCTGGTGATCTCTTCCTGACACACAGCAGTGTCAATCATAGTTCTTTGGGGAAAAAAATCCCCTACAAATGTTTTAGAGATATCTAAGGGCAGTGATTGGGAACAATCTTGACTTTGGAGGGGTTGAAAGAATTTTAGGGTATGACCAACAGGTAACTACTTCTGGGAACCCATCTTGACATCTATGCCCAAGTCAGTGTCAAGAGCAAATTAGCATGTCAGGAACATCTCTCAAATAACAGGTCCTGGAGCTCCCAAATAGCAGTTCCTAATTGTGATCCACATCTATATTCCCATTGGAAATCTTATCCTTGGGGAAAGGGAGGAGATGTGGCTGGCAAATGATTATGTACATTTACACATACACTTGGGGAGACGATAAAATCCTATCCACTGATCCACAGCTAATTTATAGTTTGATTTAAAGGTTAGAAAACATCTATTTCTATTTACAACCCTCTCCCCACCCCCCCCCTTCACAGGAGATTAATAAAGACAATTTTTTTTTTGCTCAAGGCAAAGATTGGTTCTCCTTGCTTGGATAAGTCAGCAAACACCTACAGAAAGACCCAAGCAACCCATCAAAGGGAAATCATTAAGTTACCCCTGCTCCATCACAGGCATCAGACTCCTTGTTAAATAGTTGTTTATTGGTAAAAGTGGGCTGAGTAGGGGTCACTAGGTTCACCAGAGAGCAACAATATCACACAAGTTAGGAGTGATGGGAGAGGTCAGCACAAAGCTCTGGGATCTCAGCCTCTTCGTGGACTGTGAGGGATGGCCTGGAGTGTTAGCGAATACCCAGGTGGAAGGCCTTGACTTAGTAAGCATGGTTGGAGACAAAGAGAGACTCGCTGGCTGCAGCTCCTGACTTTCCACTTGGAGTATACTTGCCTTGAGCAGCTTGGCTATTAGCCTAGTGAAGGAAAAGTGAGAGAAGCCAAGTATGAGAAAAGCTGGTAGTCCAGGATCCTACCCACAGTGACACCAAAGACCTAGCCCAGATAAACCCTCCACCACAAGAAGGGACTAAAGACTATCTGTTCTTTTCCCCTTTTTACCCTCATCCTAACCCCTTGTTAATGTATATTCCCAGAATCCTGCCTGTCAAAGTCCCTGATCTTGGCGTGTTCCCTTGTTTTCTTACCGTGGCCCGCTTAATATATTCCTCTTGGGCAGCCTGGACATTTTCCTTCTTCCCACCCCAGGTCTTGAGGGCAGATGCCTGCAGGGCTCGGCCATAAGAAAAGGTCAGTGCCCATGGCTTGTGCAAGGGGCAGGTATTGATAGCATTGAGGTTGATGGAGGCATCCTCTTCACTCTGACCCCCAGAGAGAAAGGTGATACCTATGGAAGAGAGAAAAGCTAGAGCTCAGACAATACATCAAAAAAAATGCTGATAACAAACATTAAAAAAAAAAAGATATGAAAAGAACATGTGACCCAAGGTGAAAGAGATCATGGGTAATAAATACTGAGGGAGAAAGAGATTTCTCTCACCAGTGACGGCAGGAGGTACAGTCCGCCGAAGGGCAGTTACAGTTGCCATTGCAATCTCCTCATGTGAATACTTCTGGGTACAGGCATGGCCAGCAGTGACCATGTTAGGCTTCAGCAAGGTCCCTTCCAGATAGACATGGTGATCACTCAGAGCTTTGTAGACAGCAGCCAGGACCTAGAAAAATGGAAGGAAAAGTAACAATGACAACAAAAAAAAGTGAACTAGGATATCATTAGCATCTTAGCTCCTAATCTACTTCCTTCCCAGTCACTCTCCAGTGATTCCTCACATCTCTTACCTTCTCAGTGACATACTGACAAGTCTTCAGATCGTGTTCTCCATCAGGGAGGATTTCTGGCTCCACGATGGGGACAATGCCATTCTATAAATAAAAGAACAAGGCTGTGAAGGCCTCCCCTACCTGGGGCCATTCTCTACCCCACCTTTGCTGTTAACAACTAGGGACGCAGACTTTATCTTCATGACAGGTGTAAATCTTGAATTCCCCAAATTTCCAAACATTTAGGTCTCAGAAAGAGATGGATATCTGCCTCCAACCTGTCCCTTATGATAAGTATTGTTTTTATTCATGCATGTTTCTCACTCTATCACACTGCACATTCACCATTTCTTTTGTATTGCTGTGTATCAGGTAAACTGACAATCCCCAGGGCACCCATCTTCTCAGGACCCAAACTGGAGAATTTAGTACCAGCTGCTACGGGGAAACTGGTATTTTTTTCAACAGCTTGCTGACATTCCCTAGAACTGGAAGGAACTATTGAGAATATGGTAGAATATGGTAGGGGAAGGAAGTACCCACCTGCTGGCAAATGCTGGCATATCGGGCCAGCACATTGGCATTCTCCATGATAGCAAGTGGGGAAGGTGTATTATCCCCAATCTTCAGCACACAACGCCACTTGGCAAAGTCAGCTCCATCCTTCTTATACTGGGCACAGCGCTCACTCAGCCCATCCAGACCTGGTAGTGAAACATCGATCTGATCTAATAAGTCCTTAGGCAACAACCAAGATCAACTACAGCTTGGATGGGGAGTCAGGACAAAGACTGCCTCGTTCAAGATAGACAACTAGCCTTTTTCACTCTGATATTTCTTACCTTGGGTGGTAGTCTCGCCATTGGTCCCCGCCAGGGGCACTACACCTTTGTCCACCTGTTGGGGGAGGTGTGAGAAGAGAGAATAAAAGATTTACAACATTCCTTTCAAATCTTCTTGCCCCACCTTCACCCATTTGGACCCATTTATCTCTTCCCTCCTTCCTTCCATTTCTTTTTCTGTCTCGAATATCCTTATTTCATTTACTCTCAAACCTCAACCCCTGACACTTCCAGGAATTTTATTTTAATTCTAACACATCCCCTAAACCTCCTTACCTTGATGCCCACAATGCCACCCTTTGCCTTTATGACTTTGGGGAAGGGACGACCATCATCGGCTTTCTGGTAGAGTGTCTCATGGAAAAGGATAACACCTCCAATACAGGAGTTGACTCGATCATCAGCTGTAAGAAGCAACTGCCTGTAGAGACGACGATTCTCTTCTGTGTTCTCAGTTCCAATGGACTGCAGGCGCTTTGCAATGCTACCTGAAAGAGGAATTGAGGAGGGGTGTCATCCAGGGAGCTAGGATGCTATCCTCCTCTCAAAACTGCCCTTTCCAACACCCCTTTGTACCTGTGGACTCATCTGCTGCCAAGATTCCCTTGCCCGGAGCAACAATTCGGTGAGCTATATCAGACAGTTCTTTCTTTTGCTCTGGTGTCAATGCTGGGTATTGGCAAGGCATGTTTTCCTTGGCTGTGCTGGTAGTTTCCTGGGTGGAGATAGTAAAGTATGAACTAGACCATTCTGTAGTGATGACATAAACTTGTTTGTGTAATTCAAGGTCAGATCATTCATGCTACCCAAACTTCTCTTTTCCCCAGTCCCTGTATCTCTACTTCCCCATTTTTTTGCTTTTCTACCTTTCCTAAATCTAGGGTGGAGATCCAAGTCTAGGGTGTGGCTGCTCTACCAGACAACAACCACAGAAGTTCGGGACACAAGGAAAGGACAGGAAAATACCTCAGGCCCAGTGAGATCATCAGCTCTAGGGTCACTTTGCTTAGATGCATACAAAGGAACAGTTAAATATCTGTCCCAAACTTCTCATTTCATAAAGTAATTCAGGTGAAAGAAAGCCTAGAAACTCAGATGAAACAGAAAGAAGTATTCTGGACAGCAAAGGGTAGACTCCCCCCCACCTAGCAGACAATCTCTAGGGCTCAGAGCTAGAATACGGGTTTCCTAAACTCCTAGTCTAGTGTACTCTTCCTTCATACCATGTAGTCTCTTTTCTTTAGTGCCAACCCCTCAAGGGCATTTCAAGGTCAGGCTGCTCTACTCTGTAAACTTGGGGCTACTTCGACAGAATAAGCATAGGGGGTGAAAGAAGCATTATGCTGAACCCTGAGAAGGGCAAGAGCCCAGGCCTCCACTTTGGAAGCTCTCATTTTGGAAGATGTCTCTGCCTTCCCATTGGAGCTGAGGAGTGGGGGGTGGGGTGGGGTGAAGGGGTGGGAAAGGAGGCAGAAGTAAGACAGACAGGTCCCAGACTGTTTCCCCTCTAGAATGCTCCCTTCCATTATTCCAGCCACAGCTGCACGCTGGGTGGTTCAAGGTCACTCTGATAAGAAAAGCTACAGGAAGAGACAGAAAGCATTAATGGAAGCATTAATAGATAGTAAACCCCGAAGGGAATTCCCCTTCAGTCGGGTTTCCCTTCCCTTCTCCGCTTCACCCCCTACGTTACATTTTCCTAAGGCAGTAATCGCCCGGGAAGACCAGCACGAGACTGATCCACGCCCACAGTTGTGCCCCCTTCACAGGCCACCCTCTTCCCACCTTCAGCTCCCGCTGGGCTCTAGAAGCCCCCAATCCCCACCACCCCTCCCTCCTCCCCAGTGTAGGGCCTCTCTCGGGCGCGCCCTCCCCCGCGTGACTCAGCCTTCCGCCCGGACTGTCGCACTGCGCAGAAAGCAGCAAAATTCCAGTCCCAGGATAAGAAGGGAAGCGGGATTAGGGTGCAAGCGACCAGTCCGTTACGAGAACCACCTCGTCCAAGGGGCCACGCGAGTCGGGGTACAGGTTAGGGCACGACCGCGGAGGTTCGGTCAGGCGCTCTTCTTCGTCTCCGGGCCGTGCTCCCCCGGCCTCCAGAAGCGGGCCTGCGGGCCTCGGTGGTGGGCTTACCGGCAGAAAAGAGACCGCCTATGGTCGAGAACCCAACTTCTGCGCTTTCCGAATCCGAACGTCGCCTATTGAAGTAAGGAGGGGGGCGGGGCGAAGGCGGAGTCTGACCATTTAAAGAGACCGCGCCTCCTACTGGAGGTTTGGGGTGGAGAGGGCGGGGAAAGCTGTTTTCACCCAATCAACAAGCGAGAACGTTAAAGCTGGGGGAGAGGAGACGACCATTTGCAGCAGCGTTCTCTAGAGCTCCAAAAAAGTGAGGGGGGGGGGAATCGTCTGCTCCTGTTCCCGCCCTGCCTTCGGACGTGACTGGAACCACATCCCTTGGGTCGCGTTCCCCATCCCCCCACCCCGACTCCCACCACGAGCAGCTGCTCCCCCAGCCCCTCCCCCTCGCCGCCCCCACCCCAGCCTAGGACCGCGTGACTCAGCTCACATTTTCTTGAAGGAGGGGGAAGGTTAGGAGGGGATGGGGGAAGGGTGTATAAGCTAGAGATCGAAGAGGATGGATAAATGTTGGAAGGTCATGGAGTAGGGGGGAGCTTCAGGAAAAAGTAAAGCAAGGTGGCTGAAGGACGGAAGGAGGAAGCTAGAGGTTGAGATGATTTGCCCAAGTATTATTTCCTTGGGATTTTCCCCTCCCCGATCCCTCCTGTAAGTGGGAAACTCCCTGAAGAGGTGCTCTGACCTGCCCTTTACGCCCCACTCCATTTTCGTCCCCTCCACAATCTAATTGCTGCCTGCAATGACCCTTCCACGCAACCTGGATCTCCTCCCAAGTTCCGGTCTTCCTTAAAGGTCAGCTCAAGCCCCCCCCCCCCCCCTTCAAAGATGCAGCTTTGCAACTTGAATGCAGCCTTCCGGAAAGCTTAGTGACCGCGCCCTATCTTGCTGGAGCCAGTGGCGACAGGCCTCTGCAGGCTAGAAAGCCGAGCCCTGCAGGGCCTGAACCCGAGGTTCCGAGGCCCCCTCCCCAGAGCGCTACATAAAACCCAAGGGTGGCTCCGAGGCAGAGGGGAAGGGAAGGTCGTTTTGTCCTTTGGATAATGCCCAGATTCCATTCCCAAATACTTCACCATCTGCCCAACTAATTTCCAAATAACATCTCCCCTTTGCTTCAGAATCAAGATTTCCCCGGACCCCTGGCATCGTTTCATTACTTTCCCACTTTGCGAAATTTTCCTCACCCTTATTAAAATCCCACTTTATACTCACCAACTCTTATTTTCATTCCCTCTCCTATTATTCTCTCTCCAGCCCAAGAATCCTGCCCACCCCCACCCCCTTCTCTCTGCTCAGCTACCCCATATCGTTGGTACCCACCTAAATGGAGTCTGAACGGTTAGACTCAAGCCTAGGCAGTGAGTGGTCAAGAAGGGCTCGGTTGGGGTTATAAAGTATTCCCCACCCTCCTCTTGGAATTTTCCCGACCTTCTCTTGTGACCCCTGCCCTTTCCCCATCCCAGCTCCTCTGGCAAGGAACTATATTTAGGGGAAACCTGAAGCCCCTGACATTCAGGCCCAGATGGGGCTCAGAGCAGGGGAGGGGAAGAAATTAGAGGAGGGGGAGTGACCAAGAGAAAGGCTTCCGCTAAGAAAAAGGGGTAGACAGAGATCCAGTAGATAGAGGGCAAAAGCAGGCAGAGACAGAAAGGCATGTGTAACCAACCACTTCCCACTCACCGCCAGTTGAGTTGCCATCCTTTTCTATGGAAATCAGTCATGCTCCCCTGCCTGCCAAAGGAGATAGATGGTTGAAAACTTCAAGGTGGGAAGCCAGAAACTAGCTGGTGTTAACTGCCTTCTTCCAATCTTAGGCCTCTCTTGATTTTCTTTATCATCTTCAATAATGTCAGTCCTTATTCATGGGTACCTATATGTCAGAGTTGGGTAGAGAGGTACACACCTATCTCCTAAAAGAATGGGGAGTCAGCAGATGGAGTGGTACAAGCCCTTGTTAGGTCACCCTGAGGCAGCTGGCTAACTCAGTGTATTGGGCTTGGAGTCAGAAAGACTGGAGTTCAAATCTGACCTTAGATATTTACTAGCTGTGTGACCTTGGTCAAGTTCCTTAACTTTTTTTTTTTTGCCTTTAATCCACTGGAGAAGGAAATGGCAAACCACTCCAGTATCTTTGCCAAGAAAACTCCATGGGTGATATGGACCACAGGGTCATTAAGAGTGGGATATGACTGAACAACAGAGGTCACCCTTAAATCCCAAAAATCCTGGGCAGAACTCCCTGAACTCAGCCTCTTGTGAGAAGGAATGAATACGATCAGCCCAAACTTGAGCCATACCCTTTCCCTCCTATCTACTAGTGGGGTAGGATTAAGCAGGGACCGAGAAGTTACTCAACAAGAGAACTAGCCTCTCCTAGATTTTCTCCAAGGTGTTTGTGGTCCCCACTTTTAAGAGTAACTGCTCTCTGCATCTTGCTAGGGAGAGCCTGGATCTTCTCTGCTTAAGTCCATTGAAAACAAAAGGATGAGCCAGTCCTTGGGGACTGGTGGCAAGCCACTTTGGACTCCACTAGGGTGGTGACCCAGCTCCCAGGGAATGTTCTGTGCTCATGGGATAGGCACGTCCTCACGAAAGCAGTGTCCCATAATTTTGAGTACACGATCCTCATCTGAGCTTGATTTCAAAGCAAAGGCAATTGAGGCTTTGACAGTCGGGCAGCTGGCAGGCACAGGCACAGTCACACAGTGGGCAGCATCTAGGGCATTGGGGGGCCCAACCCTGAAGGAGAAGAGAGAAGGATGATGAAAAGGAGTGGTAGGAAAAGGAAAGGGAGGAAAGGCTAAAGGTGGTGAAGGTTCAGAGAGGGCTGAGGAGCCTTCTTAGGAGGCAAAATATGATAATAGCTCATATTTAGATAAGCACTTTTCAAAGTGCTTTATTCATAACCTCTGGTGAGAGAGATAAGGAAACTGAGGTTCAGAGAGGATAAATACCTTGCCTTAGCTCCTAGAAAAAGCAGTCTGTAATCAGGGCCTCCACCTTCTCCTCCTCTTCACCCCTCAGTTGGTTCCAGTTTGGGCTTCTCACTTACAAACTCAAATGAAATTTCTCTTTTTCAAGGGCAGCAATCTAATTGCTAAATCCCACAGGCTTTTCTCAGTGTCTCATCCCTCCTAACCCGACTTGCCCTCAAGTGGCACTGTTGCCCAGTCCTCCTGGACTTTTCATTAGTGTTAGTGGCACTGCCCTCTATATTGTTGTCTTCCAGTCTGACTACCCCTTCTCTAGAACATCATCTGTGTCCCACCCTCACACTACGGGCCCTTTTCTCTCCTTCAGTGATCTCACAAACCCCCAGGAGTTCTATAATCATATGCATGTAGAAGACACTCAGACCTCCTTTCCCAAACTAAGTCCAGCATCACCATCTATCCGCCTGTTGGATATCTCCAGTTCTCTGTGATTTATATCTCTCAAACTCGACATCTAGAAAACAGGATTTTATTATTTCTCCTCCCCCAACTTCACCATTTCTGTGGAGGCTACAGTCACCCTTCCAGTACCCCAGGTTTGCAACCCAAGAGTTATCATTGATCCTTCCTTTTCCTTTAGCCCCTATATCTAGTCATTTATCAATTCTTGTTCATTCTCCCTCCACCTCTCCCAGCTGTTCCCTTCTGCCCCTCATATAGCCAAGAATCCTAGTTTAGGCTTTGTTATTAGTCATTGGAACTACAGCAATAGTTTCCCACTTGGATTCCATCCCCTCTCCAATCTATCCTCCAAAGAGCTGCCCAAATAATTTTTCTTTTTTTTGTCATTATATTATATTTAAATTTATTTTAAACTAAAATACAAAATAAGAAAGGAAAAAAATTGCCTTGTACACAGCAGAACATGACAGGATTCAACATAAAGCAATAAATTTCCATTTAAAAAAACCTATATAATACTACAAATTATTTTCAAAGCTGTCTATCTTTTCTTTGCCAAATGATTTTTCTAAAGCATAAATCAGACCACATCACTGCCCACTCAAGAACCTTCAGTGGCTCCCTATACCCTTTAGGGTGAAATAGAAACTCCTCACGTGGCAGTTAAATTCTTTCACAACTGGGTTCCAGTTTACTACCCATTACTCTTGTTCATGCATTCTGTTCTCTAACTGACTGGCTCACTTACTGTTCCCCAAACTCTGTGTCCCATCTCCTGTTTTTATGCCTGTTTGTAGGCTGCCTACATACACCTTCCCTCCTCCTCTTAGCTCACTTCAAGGCTCATTTCATGTGCCATCTCCTATGGGAAATCATTCCTGATTCTTCTAGGTGTTAGTGCATTCTCTCCCTCAAACCATCATGTATTACTTATCTGTTTACTCACTATTTCCCCTCAGTAGAGTGTAAATTTCTTAGGGTCATGGACTTCTTTGCTTTTTGTCTTCATATTCTAGGCCTCTGGCATGGTGTCTTATATAGATAGCATCCATCACACAGGCACTTAACATTTGTTGGATTGGATACAAATCTAGTGAGGGTTAAGAGCTAGATTGGAACTCAAGATATTTTGATTCTAAATCTATTGCCCTTTGCTTTTTTGCTATGGAGCTTTTAAAGGATGGTGGGGAGATGAAGATCGATAGTTCAATAGCAGTGTGTTCATTTCATGCTTATAGCTTTTAAATAGGTTTTCAGGGAGAAATAAATGCAACTGGATAGTGATTTTTGCCTTTATATAAAGGCAACTAATTTTCCCTTTGTCAGAACCACAAAGAGGATTGGGAAAGTGGCCAAGGAACTCAACTCCCAGCTAAGGAAAACAGATATTGCTTAGAGAGACCATCTTCTAAGGAGTAGGAACAGTTTGTCTCTGAAACAGCAGTATGTGGGAAATATTCTACCTGCTTCCTTGTCTGCTTCTCCCTCTAAGGCTGTATTGGATCTAGGCCAGCCAAAGTGAGGCACCTCCCCTCCCTCCCCCAACTCTGAATTCTCCTGGATGAATATGGGATTGAAAGGTCAAATGTTTAAAGCCAGAAACAAGGCTAGATATCAGTCACAGTTAAAGAGCCTGATCAAGACCTGCCCAGTCCAGAAATAGGAAAATGGCATTTACAAGATCAGAAGGTTTCAGGGTTAGGTATCATATTCCTGAAGAGATCATGTGACTCGTGTGTGTGTGTGTGTGTGTGTGTGTGTGTGTGTGTGTGTGTGTGTGTGTGTATACACGAGTACACACATATAATCTCTTCTTCCCTGTACTGGGTGTGCACACTCTCTCTCTGTGTCTCTCTCTTATATATATATATATATATATCTCAAGCTAGTACCACAATGATCAGAAAATCCCAAAAGATAAAGCTAGAATGAAGTGGGTAAAAAACTAAAGAAGTAGTGAATTTGATTAAAACTTTCTTGTACCTCTGGGGAGGTAAACTGGAGATTTAATCTGGTTGGCTAATATTCATATGAAACTACCATCATGTTATACCATCTTCTTTTTCCTTGCTTTCATACTGTATAAAATTTAGAACTAGAACGAGCCTCAAGTAGAAGACAGGTGCTATGCTATATAAATCAACTTTTTAAGTTGGCTAAAATAGTTTTGGCAAAAAATAGTTCATACAAATCCTAAATAAATACTGTACAAATTTTCTAGGATAAAAAAAAACACTATTTACCCATGAAACAGCTTTAAAACAACCAACAGAAACATGAATCCCTTTATGTTCCTCTTGGGGATCCATCTTTCCTTAGGGATACTTTGATACTTCTTCAGCAGATCTATGGTCTTGTCAATGTAGGTATGCCCTCTAATGAAGACTGCCACCTGAATCCTGTTTACTAATCTTCCTTTCTATCCTCCATCCATCAGGCTTAACTTAAAAGAAATGCCCAGTTCTCCAGAAGCTGCCCTTCCCCTCCTGTTCAATTCCGAGCCCATCTCACTGTCCATTCGAAGTCTGTCCAAGAAACATAGGTTCTAATGGAACAGGTCTCTCAGTTGTGCAGGCAACTGGGCAATAGTTAAAATTATTTTCTTTTTCCTGTGAGGATAGTTAGGCTGATCTCTTCTGAGCGATAATATCTATATCTATATTTATATCTATATCATCTATCACTTAGGAGGCTTTGCAATGTTGAATCTTAATGCAGTCAGCACCATATCATCTGCAAATATGAACAACTGAACTTACTCTGTCGCTTTATATCACTGATCAGAGGGTCCAACAAAGTTATCTCTGTTGTCATATCTTTCAAAGAAGCTTATGTGATTTTGACATAAGTGTGGGAAATATGATTGCAGGAAACCCTTTAAGCAGTTTGCTCTTTTAAATAAAAAATTTCTTAGTAAACAAAACAAGTTGTTCTAGTTCTAAATTTTATACAGTACGAAAGCACTTCATTCTAGCTTTATCTTTCTGGGAGATTTCTGATCATTATGGTACTACAGATTTGCTGTAGAATGTAATTTATGACTGCCTGCCTGTCCCTTCCTTAAGGATATTAGTACTAAGATATTAAAAGCATATCTTTGTGACAGAAGCAGGGTTTAGCAAGGGTAGGTGTGTTGGGCTGGAAGTAAAGATGAGAAGGACTTGATAAGTGGGAAGGAGGAATAAGATAATCAAAGGATGTCTCAATCAAAGGGAATCACTCACTGCTTCCATGGGCTGGGGGCAGCAGGCATCCAAGCATCGGACTGGACTGGGTAGAGGGAAGTCACAGGCTTCAGCGCAGCCCTGGCAACACTCAAAGGGACCAGGGGCATCTGCCTTCCTGCAGGACCCTCTGCAGTCTGTGCAGCAATCCTGCTCCTGAGAGTCAGAGAGAGTTCAGACTCCTAGCTTCCCTCATCACCCTTTCCCTCTTGACCATATGGGGCAACTCATATACCAAAGAAGAGATGGGGCCTGGGGAGAGCATCCTGGCTTCTTGAAAGGGACAGGAGTTGAGAAACAAGAAGCCAGAATTATGAGAGGGAAGCAAGATTTCAAGGGAATACCTGGGTTCTGGAGGAATGTGAACCAGAGTGGAAAAAGAATGGGGCATTTGGGGAAAAGCCGGAGCTGTGGGAGTGGGGCTAGGATACCTAAGCCCTTCTTTTCTTTTTCCTTATACTAGTATTGTCCATTCCCACCTCCCCTCCCCTCTCTGGGTGCTTCCTCACCACCAAATAACGTCTGGCCAGCAGCACCAGGCCAAGCAGCAGCAAGTAGACAATCACACTGATGAAGACGATAGCAGGAATGGGCAAGGAGACACTCACCACAGGACCCTGGGCTGGGATTCGTAGGCTAGAGGAAGCCTCTGTGAGCTATAGTTATAGGGAGGAAGGGGTGACAAGAGAATAGGGAGAGGGTGGGTGCTTCAGGGTCACAAAAGGGGAGGAATGTGAATGGGCTGGGGAGGTGGGAGAAAGGCAGCCAATTTGCAGAACAAATGGCTTAGAATTGGGGAGAATAAAGTGGGTAAGGTCAAAGAACAAAAGTGGGGTCAGTGACTCACATCCATGGGGCAGGCTGTTCTGTGTTGGTCCTGAAAGCTGCGAGTGGGGTGAAAGTGGGTGGGAAGAGTCCTAGAACAATAGACTATCATGTTGGATGGGTCTTTAAAAATGTATATAAAATATTGGAAAGGATCTTGAAGTCCGATCCACTCATTTTGCATTTTACAAGAAGAGGAAACTAAGTCCCTGAGAAGTTAAATAACTTGTCCTAGGTCACCTAAGTAGAGAAAGACCATTCTGGAATTCAAACCTAGATCCTCCCGCTCCAAAAACATGTTACCAGGCGGAGTTCCTAACACCCTCAAGGAATGATAGGAGTTACAGCTGAAGGGGGAAACCTAAGAAGAGATCACCAGGTCTGATCCCTTCTTTCTACAGATGAAGAAATAGACTAAATGAGAAAGAGAGAGAGAGGAGGAGGAGGAGGAAGGAGGGAGAGAGGGAAAGAGAAAGGAAGGGGAGAGAGCGTGAGCATGTTGTCATTTACCAAAGATCGCAAAGCAAGAAACATGGGACAAAAGTGAGAAATCCCAGTAGAAAACTTACAAAGACTGACAGCTGGAAATCTAGCTCTACTCTACAGAGCCCGAGACACCGTTATCTGGCCCCGCAGCCGACCACCACCCGAGCGGACAGAGGGACGCCCCGCCCTTAGTTCCTTCGGGAGCGCCCCCCCTCCCCCGGAACCCAGACGAGGATAATGAGGCCTACGGAGGCAGGGAACCTGCTCTCCCCAGGGCGGCCTCCTCGTGCCCATGTGCTCCGCCGGGGACGGCTAGCGGCTGCTCGGGCCTCCCCACGGTCGGACGGCCCGCGACTGCCTCCAACACACCCACCCGCCCAGCCTCGGGCTCCACTCCCCAACGGCTGCCGCTGCCGCCCGAGGCGTCCCCCTGCCCTGCCCCAGTCCCGGCTTCCGCCCGCGCCCCCTCTCCGCTCCGCCCTCATTACCTATGCAGAAAAGGCGAGTGAATATTTATTAGGCCGCGAGGAGCCCCGGCCCCAGCCCCTCCGCAGCAGCAGGAGTCCCAAGCGCGCGAACCCGAAGACAAAGTAGCCTCCTCCCGCCGCTTTCCGAAGTTGTCATAGCGACTGATGCTCGGTGTGGTACGGCGGCCGACGAAGCCCAGAATTTCTCTGCTTCGTTTTGTTTTTTTTTTTTTGTTTTTTTTTTTTGTTTTTTTTTTTGTCTGTTTGTTTTTACCCGTGCGGCCCACCTTTCGTGGCTCCTATTTATTTTTTTCCTTCCCTTTCTCCTCCTCAGCCCATGGCAAGCGCATCTGAGACCAGAAAGCGATTTGGTCCGGGACCGTCTGTGTTCTTCTGATCACGCCATGCACTTTTGTGTCGGGAGCGGGAAACATAGCAGAATATAACCATTACAGAGAAATTTAGAGGTTATCTAGTTTAGTTGCCTAAAGTATAGATGGGAAGACAGAAGCCTCAGATGGAGATGAGCCACTCCCTCGTCCTTCTCCCGGGCATTGGGGGTGGGGATTGGGAAGCCGAATAGCGGAAAGGGGAGAGAGCCCTGGAGACCTAGGTTCAGCTCCCAGTTCAGTTAGCTATGACTTTTTTGCTACTATTCTTTGTAAGTCACTTCCCCCTTCTGAGCCCCTAGATAAGTGATCTCTACGGTGCGTTCAGCTAGAAACCCTAAGGTCTATGGTCCTCAGGAGTTTCCCTTTTACATACAGAGCCCTTCTCTTCCTCCTAAGGATAGTGCTGCCATCTACTTCCCACTTTCCTTCCAACCTCAAATATCCATTGTTTTCAGCTTCAAATTTGCAGCCACAGCGATTCCTTCAGACGGATCACCTTCGGACATTCTGAGAGCTCTGCTGAGGCAGAGTGGAGGGAGCTTTGCCTCAGGGCACTGAAATTTACTGGGTATTGGTAACACACTCTTTCTAAATCAGAAATAACTGAGTTTATGGGTAGTGATACTAATGATGATGACTAACGTTTTATATAGCACATTAAGATGTGCAAAGCTCTTAACACACACAGCCTCATATGGTTCTCAAAAATTACCTTGTGGGCCAGGTACTATGAACATTCTCATTTCACAGACCAGGAAACGGAGGCTCAAAGAGCTTTGGTGACTGACTGTTTTGATTGTAACACTGATAGCAAGACGAACCAGAGTCTTCCAGATTTCAGATCCAATGTTCTACTAGCTATGTAAACTGCATGGCACCTATTTAGCAAGAATAACTACTCAAAATTAGAAACTATGCACCGGTTTCTTCTAGGTGAACTCCCTAGCCGAGTTCAGCCCTACTCCTCTAGTTGGACCTCAGCAGCAGCCTCAGCTTTAGCCTCAGAATGTCCTAGGTTCTTGATCCCTATGTAAATTTGTCTTAAAAAGCTGATATGAGGGCTTGTTTTTTGAGGCTTGACTATGATGCCAAAATTGTTAGTTCTAGTTTGGGACATTCCCAGTCTCTGTGTCTCTGGAAATAAGTGGGTTTTCCTTCCTTTCTACTACAGGTGTATTTTCTCATTGTCTCCACTCAAGCACTTCATATGCCTTTGACATCTCCAGCTCTCTCTGAGAGGTCTCAGCCCTAGGAAACAAGACTTCTGAGTGTTTCCAGTACTACAGTGTCTCCTTTGATGACAGAATTTTCTATTCAAAAATAGTACCAATTAGGCCCTGTCTCTCTTCCCCAACACCCTTGAAGGGATACAATTCTCCAGGACATTACTGGTTACCTCATCACTCCATTTGCCTTGAGGTAGCAGCAGCTCCCTCCCTTTTTGATGTTCCTGCCAATGAAGACTTCAGTTTTGGCAGTGGCACTGGGATGTGTCAGACAGCTTCCCGACAGACTGACTCTCTTTCCTGATCATGTTCTGTTCTTGCCACTAGGCTTATCTATTATGCAGGAGGGGAGAGCCTGTGGTGCCTCGTACCTGCCCAGGGCCAGTTTCCAGGTCTTCTTATTGCAAGGGGAGAGAGAAAAGAGGGGGTGGGGTGGGGAGAAAACAGTAAAATTCTGATGTCCCTTTATTCCAGATTCTCAAAGTCCATAAAAGGTTCCCACTTCCCTCTATATGATAACATAGGGTGGGTGGGAGAAACTCATCTGAACATAATAATTTGGGTGTTTGAGTCTCACCACCTCAGAGTATTGTTAGTCACATTTTTTCACTGTCATTAGAAGTTAGGTAAAAATTACTGGTTGGTGGGGGGAGTGGAGACAGAAAGAACTTTTGTTTGAATGACACATATAGGTAGGTACAGATTTATCTCAAGTCAAGTCTGAGGATAGAGGTGAGATTCAGATCTAGGAGTCTGTGTCTAATTTTTTCCCCTTACCTCTTCAACTCCCACTCCTCTCTCAGGGATTGTCCCTATCAGTTATCAGCATGTAGGCCTTCATTTGGGTATGTAGAGGCTTAACAACACCTCCTCTATTATTAAAAGGGAGGTCAGATTGTCAGGTAGTTAGGCTGGGAAGTAAACAGAGTTTGCCTTTTAAGGAAGGGAGTACTTCTGTGTCTCTATGTAGAATTGTTAGGTGAGGATTTAACTGTTACCCCTTGGGCTTTGTTACTTGAATACTAATGGGAGTTAGAGAACCTTGGTTAACACCCTGCCTCTGCTAGTCCCTATTTGTGTGACCTTGATAACTTCTTTGGGCCTTTGGTTTCATCATTTGATTGCATTCATCAAACATCCATTAAGGATCTACTTATTATTATTAGATTCTCTTAGGAGGATACAACATATCCACAGATAAATACATACAAAGGTATACAAAGTAATTTTAAGAAGGAGAATCCTCCAGTCCTAGTTTAATAATCTTTTCAATCCTTCCAATATGATCCATTTTCTTTTGGGGTTTTCTAGAAAGGAATCATACATTTAGAGTTAGGTCCTTAGAAATTATCTTGTTCAATTCCTTCATGAATAAACTGGTGTTTATTAGTGGGGAGGGATGAGATAAATAAGATAGATCAGGCTACTGTGAAGAAAAAGTGCCTTTAGAAAATTAATATATAGGGAAGAGGATACTGTGTAAGGGAATTAAAAGCTATAGAGTTCTATAGATCAGAGGTGGTAAGCATGCTTTGTGAATTCAACCCACAGCAATCCCAAATACGGCTCAATCAGATTCAAATGTCATTGGGAATATTTAACAAAATGACTAAAAATACAATAAAACATCAATAATACTAATGTGTGTTTCCTAAATCAATATGTGGCCTGCAGGGATCCTTATTTACAATTTAGTGGTCCCGGTTTCTAATTTTATCTGATATCACTTGATAGAGGCCACTTTCCTGCATAACTATTCCCCATCTTCATCTGGTGTTGTCTTAGGGAAGTTATACACAAGCCGTACCTTGTGAGTCAAGGTAAGAACCTAACCTTCCTGGTGGCTATTGAAGGAAGGCACATCAGAATATCAACAGCAGTACTTTTTGTAGTGGCAAATGTAGTTGGAGGCCAGGCTATCTCATGATCAGCTGATTTGGGCCCCCTATCCCAGCTAAGTTCATATCATCACTCAAAATAAGGGGTAGATAACAGAAATAAGGAGTATTAATATATGCCGATTCCTTGTTATTCTTTTACAAAGTGTGAAGATGTTCCCTTTATTTAATTGGAAGTGATAGTTTGGCATTGGCTGGGAAGAAGATTGGCTACATTTCTGGTAGTCCTTAAAAGAAGCTAGCTTTCGAGCCCAAACTTTCAATGGAGAAGCTCAGCCTAGAAGACCCATGGAGCTGGAAGAGGAGAGGCCTCCAGAACCTGCTCAAAGCTGGAAGCCCAGAAAAGCAGGTGGAGACAACTTCTTTGAACAGTAAGAACAAACACCCTGGAAGTGAGGTTGTGTGGGGTGATAAGGCAGGAGTTGTGTTGGGATGGATGCTGTTTTGTTTAATTTTCTGCCCTTCCCAATATTTATTTCTTTTTTTCCTTTGGGTTCTCTCGTGGGAACTGGAAGCCTTTTCCTTTGGGTAGATGTAATGGTAATGGAATTTAAAGATTACCGTGTATTGGCTTGGTTTCGGGGTTGAGTGTTAAAACCCAGAGCTTGTGAATCCCACTTGTGGAATGGACTTGTTGACATGAAGAGAGAGGGCTGAACTGGGAGGAGCTGGTGCTGTGGATTTAGAGAGAATCCCCAAGTAGAGAGAAGGCCCAAGCAGAGGAAGCCAGAAGGACTTTTGGGGAGCAGTATTGTGGAGGCAGAGAGAGAGGAGAATTACTGGGGGCCAGAGTTGCTGAGAGAAAGACTGCTGAGGGCCAGTTGGAGCTGCCCAGGACTTTTGAGAACTGCCACCTAGGGCTGCCAAGAACTGAGGAGGCATGGCTGTGATGCTGGTATTTTGTCTGTCTGTTTCGATGTTGTTTTGCTGGATTCTTCTGTTGGTGAAGGACAGTGCTGCTGTTGTAGAGGTCCTGGAAACTTGCTGTTGGTTCAGAAGCCCTGAAGGAGGATTTTCTTATATGTTTACAGAAATCCTGGAAGAGGGTCTTGCTGATGTTTTCAGGGGTTCTGGGACTGTTTTGCAGGCAGAGAGTGAATTGATGGGGACACTGGCAATGTATATTGTGGCTTTGTTAAGCTTTGTCTCCCCAGAAGCAGAGATTGCTGAGAACTTGCCTTGTGTCAAGATGAAAGAAGGGCCTTTCCTTGGGTATTCAATGCTGTGATGATATCTTAACCTTATTGTAGCTTAAGGGTGAATGGCTTGTTATGCTCTCCTGCCCCTTTTGAGAAAGTGCTTGGCGTTAATGGATGGCAATTGTAATTCAGTTGTGATCCAGGAGTGGGGAAACTTTTGACTTTCTTTTGTGCTCTGTAACTGACCAAATGAATGTACTGTCCAGGGGTGGAGTAGTACTTGGACTGAATTGAGAATTTACTTGCTAAATGAAAGAGTTACACTGTATTTTGATTTTCTCTGCCCTGTGAGTGTTTTGCCTTAATCTGTCGCTGAACCTTGGAAGTTGCCTTTGCTTGGCAGTACTGAAAGTGTGTTCACCTTTCTTTTATTTGTTTTCTAAGTGGCATTGAAATAAATGGGGTTGACCACAGGCATTGCTAATCTGAGTGTACTTATTGGAAATGAAATTGAAAGGAAGCATTGAAGGGAGCAACTGAAAAAAGGAAATAGATTTGAAACTACAATGTTTTGCCAGAAGATTGTCTCTGGTTAGGGGCTAGAAGATGAAAAAATAATAATTATAGATTCATTTATTACAACTTCATAGAGCAGAATGAAAATGTTTACACAAGGAAACACATCTAGGCAATGAACTAATAGTAATAGGACAAAGATAAATAGCAGTGGCTGAAGCTCTGGGCTAACCACCCTATCCCATCACCGGTACACAAAAAACTGTAAACAAAGTGATGCTCGTTAGCTTCAGAATGGCTAGATATTGTGGTACGTGGACACAATGAAATGTTTCTGTTCTTTAAGAAATTATGAATATGATAAGAAGCATCAGAAGACTTATATGCATTAATGCAAAATGAAGTCATCAGAACCAGGAAAACAATTACATAATATACACAATTCCTACAACAACGTAAATGGAAAGACAACCACAAAACAATTGAAGCTGAGGAGTAGAAAATTATGACAAAGCTTCACCCCAAAGAAGAGACATGAAAAGGCTCCTCCAACTTCTTTCTTTGCAAAGGGAAGAGGGAGGGGAATCAGGTTTGATTCTTGTAGATAATAAAGCTAATAAAGATGAGTTATAGCAGGACAAGCATATGAGTACACCATGAATTTGTTCAGCCATTCTGGAACACAATTTGAGGCTATACTCCCCAAATCACTAAACTGTGTATCTTTTGACCCAGAGGAAATATTATTAGAGAAGTACTATAAAGAAGTAAAAAGACCTGTTTGTACAGGAATATTTATAATAACACTTTTTGTTGTAACAAAATGCTAAAAACAAAATAGTTGTCTATCAACTGGGAAATGGCTGAACAAATTTTGGTATATGAGTGTTCTACTGTTTTGGGACAGTTCTCTGGCATTATGGAGTCTTTCTTCAGAGTACATAAGGTTCCCCTGTTGATTCTTGATTTCTACAGCTTGGCTTAAAGCACCATATTCCCTAAATAGAGGTGTGGCTATCAACAGGTTGTCCTTGTCTAGGTACCCAGTTTATGTCTAAGGAGACTTTAGGGAAAACTATCCCTTAATGAATTCAGATGCTGAGAATAGCACATAAAACAATGGAATCAAGTTTGATGCAAAGCTTTATTGGCAAATGGAAAGAAGGGGAAAGGGAGAGGGCAAAAGGGACCTAATTTACAACTCAGACACATATAAGAGTGGCACTTTGTTGGAGAGCAGCAGGAAGGTGTGCTCCAAAGTGTCATTCTGAAAGTGGGGTTCTTATACTGTAATTTTGGGTGCTTCCCCCAGCTGGCCAATTTGCATATCAAGGGTCAGGGCAAAATATTATTTTGGGAGTTTGCTTATCAGGGAGAAAAATAAGCTAGTGGTAGACAAGGTATTATTTTGGGTACACAGTTGTAGAAAAATATTATTGTCAGTATTTTTTCCATGACTATGTTCTATAAGCTCACAGCTACCCTTAAGGGGAGACCATAATGACTGCCTTGAGTGGAGTATACACTCTCTGCACCCTCTGTGAAGACTCCTCAAAATGGGAAGGGAGAGAAACTATCTGGAAACCAGAGATGGACTTTTGTAAGACTGGACAGACCTGAATCCTGAGATTACACAACCTAGGACCCTTCCCCTCTTCCCTTGTTGTCATCAGCATTATGCCCCTTTCAGGAGTTTTAGACCTCCACCCTTGTAAGCCACACCCTTAAAAGCATCAGGCCCTTTTTCAGGAGTTTTTGACCTCCACCATTGCTTGTGACCTTTTCCCCTCCCTTGCTCTGGCATTTACCAAACAAGGACATGGATGATACCTTGACTTCCTGTCTTACCTCCTTACCAAAAGGAGATAGTGGTGGGCTTCTTTGTTATCCGCCATTGGGTTAGATTTTTGTGCCAAGACTGAGAGCCCACCTCCCAGCCAGTGGGAGAAGGGACAGCCAGGGGGAAGGCTGGGTTAAAGCATAAATTCTTGTTCTGTCTTTTTTGTAACACGCCTCCTCTCCTAGATCCATGCCGAGGAGAGGGCCACCTTCTTCCTTGGGGGAAAGAGAATAAAACTTCCTGTTCCTTCCTCAAGATACCTCTGATGAGGTGGAGGCTCTGGGAGCCGCTTGAGCGCTCCTTGAATCTTCCCTGGGAAGGTATTTGCCTGATGTCATGGGCCTTTAGTTGTGGCTCTGCCCAAGTCTTTAGCCCTCCTTTATTCCCATAGTTTCCCACCCTTGATGCTCCATTTCCCACCCTTGAACTGGCCTGGCCCACCATTGTCTGTGGTCTCCAGGTAGCCTCCAGCAACTTCCCATCCTTAATTACTCATGACTGGAGTCTGACTTCATCTGACTCCTGAAGACCCTCCTCTAGATCACCCCTAGATTCCTCTCACAACCTTTCTGTATATAGGATCCCATCTTCCCTCCATGTGGTGTGAGAGGGCCATAGCACAGACCTACTACAGACTTACAGACCTAGCACAGACTTATTCTGTCCTGCTTGCCCAATGCAAGCATCACAGATACCTAGGCTCCTTAAGAGTGTACCCAATGTGGCAAACTTTTAATGAACTTTCAATAAACTTTACTTTTCTTTGGCTGAGAGAAGATTTGAGTCGAATTCTTTTGGCAGGACCCAGCAGGTATTTTGGGGTCTCCAGAGCAAACCTAACCCTCTTTATGGGTAACCTCTTCACCTCTGACTTTTGATTTTTCTTGGGTAGGGGATTTTTGGGGTCCCCATGCCCCACACAGCCTGAAGATCATCAGAGTTAACCTTATAATACTGCTTTCCATGCATAGATTTTATAAGCTACAGCCTCTCTTAAGGGAAAACTTTCATGGTGTTCTCAAAACCACCAGGCCTAATCTTATAACAGCTATTTAAAAAAATGAGGAAAATGACAAATTAAAGAAATGTTGAGAGATTTGTATGAACTAATGTGGAATGAAGTGAGTAGAACCAGAACAGTTTACATGATGATAACAGCAATATTATGAGGAGAAACAACTGTGAAAGAACTCAGAATGCTGATGAAATCAGCCACCAATCATTCCTGTAAAGGCTGATGATGAAACAAACACACCTTTTACCTTTTGGCAAAGAAGGAATGGAGGAATGGACTAAAGGTACAAAGCCAGATGTGTTCTTAGGCACTTTCAAAGCATGCATTTTTCTTTATCTATCTATCTATCTATCTATCTATCTATTTATCTATCTATCTAATGTATATAAAATATGAAATATATATACATACATATGGGAGAATTTTTATTAGGGCAGGAAAGAAGGTAGATTGGTGGGCAGCATCAGACATATAAAAGAGGATTGGAGCGTCTAGATGGTGCAGTGAATAGAGCACTGGCGGTGGAGTCAGGAGGACCTGAGTTCCAATCCGGCCTCAGACACTTAATACACAAAAAAACTAGCTGTGTGACCTTGGGCAAGTCATTTAACCCCAACTGCCCTCCAAAAAGAAAAAAAAAAGAGGGTCAATAAAGCACTTTTAAAAGTTACATAGAGAGAAGGAAAAGGAGGTACAGAGGGGGACACAAATATAACAAAAAGAGAGTAATTTGTATTATTTTGTTAAATATGTATGTGTGTGTGTATATGTATATATACATATATACATTTACTCTCTCTATCTATGTATCTGTACACACACATATGAGTAGCTAGGTGGTACAATGGATAGAACACTAGGCCTGGAGTCAGGAAGACCCGAATTAAAATCCAGCCTCAAACACTTATGAGCTGTATCTCCCTAGGCAAATCATTTAACCTTATTTGCTGCTATTTCCTCGTCTGTAAAATGAGCTGGAGAAGGAAATGGCGAACCACCCCACTTCCCAAATGGGGTCCCAAAGAGTCAGACATACCTGAAACAGTTGAACAATGACAACAAAAGTGTGTGCGTGCACGTAACTCTCTCTCTCTCCATCTCTCCACACACACATACACACACTTACAGATATTTAGTTATATACACATATATATTTGGCAGAAGTCCACAGTTCCCTGTGTGGTCCTCTTGGATTACTTTGTGTTTTTAAATATTTGTGGTTATTGATCACTGTTGGATTCACAATAAAAATTTTATTTAAAAAAAGAAAATGATGTAGAACACCGCATATAATGTTAAACTTTAACTGTTGGTTAGTTTCGTTTAACTTTTTTCTGTTTTATTTTCTGTAATGCTCTTTTGGAGAGGAAGCAGGAAAAGTGGGATATATTAGGAAATATAGGTGATACAAAGACAACATTTATCAATAATTATTTTTAAAAATGAAAGAAGTCACCTTCCTTGTCCATAATAGAAGATGTCCTATCAGAGTCCAAACAAAAAGATTCCTTGTTGATGGAGACCTTTTCCAAAAACTCTTATTCAGGCAATATTGCACTTTATAAGACTTCAAAGTGTTATAGTTATGTATGTAATTTTTATTACTATAGTAAGCCCCTCTGAATTACCCACCTCTCCTCCCAACTCACTCTCAAAGATTGGTGTCCCATAAACAATTACTTCAGTTTCAAGCTTCTCTATGGGTTAGAACAGTGGTTCTCAACCTTTAGGTCACAACCCCTTTGGAGGTTGAATGACCCTTTCACAGGGATCACAGGGGTCACCTAAGACCATCGGAAAACACATATTTCTGATGGTCTTAGAAACCGAGACAGCGCTCCTCTATCCATCTCCAGGCGGGTCTGCCCCCATGCAGATACACCCACATACGAGTATTAAAGGGTCACGGCATTAGGAAGGTTGAGAACCACTGGGTTAGAATAATACTAAAGCTTGAGTCTACACTGATACTTTTACTGTTAATAGCCAGACAATTGGCACAATTAGCTCACAGAAAGGCACTTACCGAAATGGTATGACGTGAAAAATACTGACAGAACATTCCTGTGGAAACCTGAGGCACATTCTCCCACAAATACACACAGCATCAGTGGGGAAAGTGGGCTACAGACATGGAGCATGCTAACAGAAAGTTAAGGATGCAGGCATTATCATCTCCTATTCCTATTATCATCACCATTTCTATCATCTCTGCCTCCTGGCTTTCTTGGCTTTCTTCAAGTCCCAACTAAAATTCTACCTTTTGCAGGAAAAGTTTCCTAATTCACCTTCAGTCTAGTGCCTTCCCTCTTATTACCTTCAATTTATTCTGTACATGGCTTGTTTGTATGTTGTCTACCCCATTAGACTCTGACCTTCTTGAGAACAGCAACTGCATTTTGTCTTTCTTGGTATTCCCTGTCCCTAGCATCGTGCCTAGCATGGAGTAAGTGTATAATAAATGTTTTTGACTCACTGAAATGCAAATCGCCCAGGCAACTCATACCTTTGGCACTGCAAGGCTCCTATTTTCTTTATTCTTTCTTGGTGTGTTGATATTATTCCTCTTAGGTTCAGATCTTTCAGCTGCTCTCCCCAGACCTGTTCTACAAAGCTCAATTCACCATAGCTAGTACTCAGACTAATTTTCTCTCCTCACAAAGTGCTCCTAAAGCTCCTACATGCCAAGGCCTTCCAAAGCTCCTGTATGCCAGGGCCTTCCAAAGCTCCTGTATGCCAGGGCCTTCCAAAGCTCCTGTATGCCAGGGCCTTCCAAAGCTCCTGTATGCCAGGACCTTCCAAAGCTCCTCCATGCCAAGGCCTTCCAAAGCTCCTGTATGCCAGGGCCTTCCAAAGCTTCTCCATGCCCTTGAGACTGTCCTACTTCTCAAAGACCACCAGGCACATAACCAATTTTCCACTTAGCCAAGGACTAATAACCCTCCTCTAATTTGATCAACTTTGATAGAGGAGTTTCTTCAAACATCATAGAGGGATAATAAAGCACAAACACTTCATTACACTTAATTTAAGACTTTATTGTCTCAATTAACCATCCTTTCCAATCTGTGACTTTGTCAGCTGGGCTGGGGGTAAGACATTATCAGAGATCGCCATTGTGGGAGAAGCCCCACTACATTATGAATGGCATTTGGTCCCAGAACAATCCGAAGTCTCCATAGTGAAAAGAAACAAACAAACATCAATTTAGATGAAATAGACCTAACCATTCACCTAGGAAGTATGAAAGAGAATAAAAAAAACACTTAGTGATCATACGATAACATGACTGGATGGGTGGTCCAATGCATCAGCACATCAGTGCAAATCTTGCAGACAAGAAGCAAGGAAATAAATATTTATTAATTGCCTACCGTTTGCCAGGCACTGTACTACGCATGTTGCAGATATTATCTCATTTGAGTCTCACAACAATACTGGGATACAGGTGCTATTATTATCCTCATTTTACAGTTGAGGAAACTAAAGCAGACAGGTAAAGTTACTTACCCAGAGTCACACAACTACTAAGTATCTGAGGCAGAATTTGAACTCAGGTCTTCCTGACTCCAGGCCCAGGGCTCTATCTACTGCCTTACTTAGCTGCCTTAAACACTAAAGCTAAGTGCTGGGCTGGATCTAGAGTTGTATAATATGGTAAAACCTCAAAATATAAGATTTGGAAGTTGAATGGAACTCCCTAGAATCCAAATATCTACCTCAACAAAATTTCCCTCTTAAATGTACTTAATATTTTAATATTATAATACAATTATAATATAGTATAATTATATAATAAAATATGTACTCATCCAGCCTTTAGTGAAGACCTCCAGTGAAGGTGAAATATTAATTACTCTTCATCCCCAGTCTTCTCTTTTCTAAGATAAAAATCAAGTCCTTTCAAACAATTCCTGGGGACACTTTTCTAGAGGTCTCTTTCCAAGCTGACTGGGAACCATTAATGTCTCCTCTTTGAGACTGACTATTGGACTAGTTCTGAGTCTACCTAACTATATTGTCATCCAAGCCCAACATCTTGTCTACAGGAATAACATTAGAGACTTAGTCTTGTGCTGTGCTAAATTTGTATTTCTAGCATTCTCTTTATTTATCAGTCTGGGAACTATTGGATTGTTATAACTTTCCAGATTGAGCCAGGCTTCATCAAGGAGCAGGTGGTCATTGCTCTCTTTTCTAGATATTCACTAACCTACACTTTAATAATACATTGTAGAATCTTGCCAAGCATCAAGGTCAAGTTCATTGGCTTATAGTTCACATACTTGACTCTCTTGTCCCCACCTTTCAGTTTTTGAAATTAGAAAAGTGTTTGACATTTTCCAATCCTGTCATACCTATCCTATTTTCCATGATCATTTTTTCTTTGTATTCCTTCATTCATCTATTTTTTATATTACAAAATTTTTTTGAGTTCCAAATCTCTCTCCCTCCATCCTCTCCCTCATCCATTGAAAAGGTAAGCAATATGATGCCCATTATACATGTGAAGCATGATCATTCTTCAAAAAAATTTATATTGATATATTTTGTTTTTACTTCACTTTCATTCTCCAGTCTCTCTCTCCTCCTCCTTTCTGTAGATGAATTTGTTATAACAAAGAAAAAACAAGAAAAAAGTCAGTAAAACTAACCAGTGCATTCATCAAGTCCAATAAGCTATGCTTTACCTCTACAAAAATGAGAGCTTCATGCATGATCTTTTAAAAATAAGATTAAATTTGTCTTTTTTTTTTAAAGATTCCCATAATTTCCCCCAGTATCTCTCCCCCCTTTGAGAGACCTTCCCATATAATAGATAATATTTTAAAAGACAAATAAAAAGAGAAAAAAATTCTCTTTGATGAAACATAATTGATCAGCACATTGAAAAAGTCTGCAAATATGTTCAATGTTCAAATTTATGAATCTCCTACCTCTGCAAAGTGTTGGGATGGCACTCTCTTCTCATATCTCTTCTTTTAAGCCTTTTCACAACCATTTAAAGATCTCTAACAATAGCTCAGCAATCATTTTTGCCGGTGCTGTCAGTACCTGTCAGTACCTGAGTATGTGTAGTTCATCTGGGATGAGCTTTGAGCTCATCAAGGGCAATTAAATGCTTTCTTACTATCTCCCTACTTATTTTGGATTTCAACTCTATTTTAGCTATTTTTCATCTGTACCTTCCAGTTCAAAGATGATTGTGCTCAAGGAAATAAATGAAATAAGGTTCAAGCTGTTCCATCTTCTCTTTGTAATGTTGTCTTTGCCCCCATTCCTCCTGGGCAGATCTAATTTTGATCTTTGTCTTTTCTCTAACATAGGTACAATTTTTTTTTTGCTGTGGTTAGCAATCCTCACCACCTTCAGCTTATTCTGAACTTTGCTTCTGATACTACCCTTAAAAGACTGTTGTATTTGTACTTCTCTTCCTTTCTCGGTCTTTGTTTCCATCTTCCTCCTATTTTTTTAATCTAACTTGGTTAATAAGTTTGCTTTGTATCTACTTTGATCGCTTTAGGTTCTTCCCCCTTTTCCATCTCAGTGGGATTATTCTTTTGTGTGTGACTTCTGAATTTCATTCTTGAAGGCTTCCCACTCTTCCTTGAGAATTTTACCAGTGGGATCCTTCCTATCCTTTTTTTGTACCCTTTGAAATCTGCTCTCTCAAAATTTAGGGTCTATTTTGGATTGTGCTTAGCTTTCCTCCCCCTCTTACAAATTCTCAGAAGAGACATTTGGGTTAGGTTAGGGGGTCTGTAAAACTAACCAGTTTAGGCACCTATAGATTTCACCAGACTTGATGAATGCCCTGGTTAGTTTTACTGACCTTTTTCTTCTTTTTTTCTTTGTTATAATGAATTCATCTACAGAAAGGAGGAGAAGATATATGAGAGTCATGAATATGGAGATAATAATTAAACCTATGAGTTGATAATGTAATCAAGAGGGACTATCAAGATAAAAGATGTCTAGTATATCTAGTTCACCTTGCTTATCTTGATTTGTTCTTGATCCTATACTTAGGTATAGACATGTGAGGCCATTGGTTTTATTGCTTATTCCCTTCTCAGATTGTGTGTGTGTGTGTGTGTGTGTGTGTGTGTGTGTGAGATTTCTAGGCTTCTCTAATTCTATTATTATTCCTACATTAAAGCTACTTTCTGTGACAGAGTTCTTAACCCATTTGGTGTCATAGACCCCTCTGGCAGTCTTGTGAAATCTATAGGCCCCTAAAATAATGTTTTTTAAATGCATAAAATTTTTAAAAATATGATTACAAAGGGAACTAATGATATTGAAATAAAGTAATTTATATCTCTCTATATGTACACATTTTTTTTTGAAGGGTGGAAGGCAAGGCAGTTGGGGTTAAATGACTTGCCCAAGGTCACACAACTAGTAAGTATGTCAAGTGTCTGAAGCTGCATTTGAACTCAGGTCCTCCTGACTCCAGGGCCAGTGCTCTATTCACTGTGCCACCAATTGCCCCCTATATGTATACATATATATGTATGTATGTAGATATATGTAGATAGATAGACAGATAGATATAAAAGTTCATGGACTCCCAGATTAAGAAGTCTTGCTCTATGGTATCTATCTGGGTAGATTGTATATGTTTATGTGTATGTATATGTGTGTATACATATACATACATATGCATACATACATGCACACACATACATACACTCTACTCCCTTATCCTTACCTTTTCAGTTTGGAGAGTTTTGATTAGGTTTTCCAGATTCTAGGCAGATTCATTTTTAGCAGCTTTTGTTCAGTGTCCTCTATCCCTGGCTAAGGGCCCATGGTTCCTATATTTTAAGCCAATGTCCTGAGAAGATTGGTTAGGATCGAATTTGAGAAATTACTCTGTACTTTCAATGACCTCAAACTGCTCTATGTCATCACAGGCCATCTCTTTAATTTTCCCAGTTGTGTTATAAGGCTGTACATCATAAAATACCATGATTTCTGAAGAATCAGAATGATAAGTAGTCCAAAAAGCAATGGAAAGAGGCATGGTGAGCGTGAATAAGCTGCAGCATATCACCATCGATGACTTATGGGGAGAAATGGTGTAAAAAGATACGATCTCAGTTAGTATGACAGCCTGTCATACACAGAGAATGAGAGAAAGTAGAGGGGCATCCATCCCAAGTGGTATATTGGCCCACAAGAGTTATTAAAAGAACCAGAGAAAGCTGGGGACACTACAAACAGATTTTTAATGATGGATTTCTGTAAAGACGTGGAGGAGAATCACCCCGGACGAGAAAATTTGGAGCAGTAGTCATTTGCATTGATGGAGGGATACATATTATCAAAATCTTTTAGCCCTCCAAGTGTCCAGGTATCTTTTTCGCCAACAGTCACTAAAATGAAATGGGAAGGAAGTCAAACTTTTGTCCAGTGAGCTGAGGCTGCAACTTAGAGCCGGAGGAGACAGGACTGAGGGCTGACCAGCCAACCACATCCTCCTCCCCTTTCCCACTTCCCTCCTCCACAAACATTCCCTTCACCTCTCTCCTCACTCCAGTGGACTGGGAGAGGAGGTCCACGCGCACTGGTTTCTTCTCAACCGCTATTGGTGACGCGGAGCCCCGCGTGTTGGCGCAAGTAGACGTCCAGAAGCGAAAACCACCGCCCCGGACCCATCCTTTCACCTGGCCGGGCCCCTTAGGCTCTCGACAATGCCTTAGACGGGACAGTATAGGAGAGGGCGGTTGAGCTAAAAGAGAATGGCGGGCTATGGACCCATTCTCCCACCTGGAGGCTTCCCCCCTCCCCTCCCCTCCACATAACAGAGAATTTGGGGGGGGGGAGGGGAGGAGATGAGTTTTTAATTTTTAAAAATTACATGTTAGACGTTTTCCCCGTCTTTTTCTTAAAGGAAAAAAGAGTGTTTTAGGGTTTTTTGGTTTTGTTTTAAATATATACATGTATATACAGAGAGAGGGAGAGAGAGCGAGAGCGAGGGGGAGAGAGAGAGAGAAAGAGAGATCGAGAGATCTCTTTTGAAGGAGGATTAGCTATCCCACTACCTCTGCAGTTTCTGGAGCTGAGAAGAAAATCCTAACTTTTCTTTCCCATTCTTCTTGTCCCTCTGAGGTAAGGCTCTCTGGGGCTCTCTCTAAGGATCCATGTGAAGGAGACAGAAGGTGGTTACCTGAGATAGATGATAGAAGGGGATGGAATAAGTAAAAAGGGTGCTGGGGTGAAGTGTCTCAGAGTTCCAGGCCAGAGAGGAGTTTAGGGGTCATCAAAGCAAAAGGGAACCAGCTGGATGAGAGATGTGGTGGATCTCTGGGGCAACTAGGAACCATGGACAAGTGAGAAAGCATCAGCTAGATTGGGTTGAAGAGGAGCTCTTTGAAGGGTCCTGTTTTGATGGTGATTTGGGAGAGCCTTGTCATTGGAGTTCTATTGCTAACAGATAATGGCCAGGGTGTGGACACAGGCAGTAGCTATTGAGAGGGAGGTACATAAATAAGTTACTGGGCATTCCAGAGATATGTCCTGCCACTCACTCACTGCCCTTTCTGCTCCCTCCACCCAGGCAGGTATGTCCCTACTTTTTGGAGTAGGCTGTCTTTTCTTCCCACTGTTCTTTACCATCCTTTGCTGGAGCCTGCAGAAGCATTCCAGTCTGCAAATGGAGAAAAAGGAGGCTGTCTTGGTGGCATCCAAGTAAGATGGTTAGGGTGAGGGCAGAGTTGAAGGGTTCGATGGGAATCAGATACCTAAGGAAGAATTTCATCTGGAGAATCTTCCTGGCTTTTCTATCTGGTTCCTACCTTTTGTGAAGTATGGAAAGTGGGGTAGGGGGAAAATCCAACAACTATAAATTTGTCTTTGACCACAGAAATCCATACTTAACCCTCCAGGCATCAATAGCCTTCTCTGTATAACAGGGTTGGACTAAATGATCTCAGATTTTTTCCTGCTGTAAATCTGTGTATGACCCTTTGATCCTATGAAATCCCTACTGAGAAAAAAAGGAGTTTCCTCTTAAACTGAATCTTAATTCTATAAAATATCTGAAACCTCAGTTCTAATCCTAACAACTCTTGTGAGCCCCACCAAAATAAGCAATATAAAAACCCACCTCTTCTAGTTTCGGTTCTTACTAGGGGCGTGAGTATATGTCTCTCCTCCAGAGTTTGGTAGTTTAAGATTTGGGGACAGTCATATCTTGTGCTCATATACAGATAGAAAGAACAACTGTGTTCTTCTGAGAGGGTCTGAGGGCATTTAAACTTCAGGGTCGAGCAATCTATCCTTGTTTTAGGCCTGAGACTTTCCACAGAGCTGTCCCAGCAGCTGACCACTGGGGGGCAGCACA
>CM053583.1:319887747-319910746 GCA_028627135.1 Pseudochirops cupreus | reverse complement strand
TGTAAGGAACCACAGAGGAAGCCAGAGACCTGAGGGCAGGGTGGGACAGGGTTACAGATGAGGGGCAAAGGGGGAGAAGACAGGGGTTACAGTGGGAATAGCACTGAACTGGGAGTCAGGAAACCTAGATTCTGACTTGGTTTCTAGCGGTGAGTTCATGAGCAGTCACTTAACCTCTGAATCCATCACCTGGAAAATGGATGAAAAAATACTACTTTCATTATTTATTTTACAGAGCTACCTTGAGCCCTTTATTATTATTATTTCCACCACTACTATCAACTAGGTTCTAAGGGAGAGAAATGAAGGCTTGGCATTAGAGTCATAGAGGGGAGGGAGAGTCGGGAGACTCAGGAGTATGGTTTGGGAATTTCAGAGAAGCGGGGCTTTTTATCTGTTCCCTCATCAATGTATTGCCCACCTGGATTCTCTCTCTCACCTCCGTTTCCTTAACCTTATTCTCCAAGGACAAATCCTCCAGAGAAGAGGAGAGTGCCACCTCTGAGATAATAGGCCAATTCCCCCTTCTTCCACCAAAGGGAATTCCAGTCTGCAGTATTCATACTCCTAGCCCTGCTCCCTCTAGAGTAAAGTCAGCTAGGGATATAATTTAAGGTAGGAAAGGAGACAATTTCAGGCATCTTCTGAGTGCTGATAGAGAAATGGGGTCAAGGCCTAGAGGTGGAGGGGCTAGAGGCTACCTCCTAGGTAATTTCAAGATCATAGGACTACCTTGTTCCAGGAGAGCAGTCCTCCCTTTCTTCCTATGACTCGATCAGATCTGTCCCCACAAGCCCCCTCTGCCGCAGCCACTGTCTCTTTAAGGGCCTCCCCCCCATCCCCCTTTCTCTGTTCCCCCCCATCTCTGTCGCAGCCGCTGAGGCTCAGAGCTGCATGGGGAGACGCTGCTGCAGGTCCGGTTTCTTGGTGTCTGGTCGGTGCTGTCGTTTCCCCACCCCTCCCCCGCCCACCCAAGCTGGTGACTCCCCATCCTCCCCCCCCTGATCCCCACCAAGGGGGCAGGCGGTTGGGCGGCCTGGTCTATATAATGCCATGTGCCATCTCCGTGTCTGTCAGAGAGACAGCGATGACTGTGGCAGTGTGAGGAGGAGGCGGAGGCGGGAGAGCAGCACTGACTGCTGACCCGTTGTCCATCTGCCCCTCCCCAGCCTCCCCTCCACTCCCCAGCTTTCCCTCCTCCCCCTTAGGGTTGGAACAACAAACCCCCACCCCCTTTCTCAGGCCCTCCCTATTTCTTTGCGTAACCCCCCTACCTGCTCTGTCCCTTTCCCATCTGCGTCCTCACCCTTTCTCTGTTCCCTATCTCTATCCTTCCCTCTCTCCTCTCATAGTATCCCCTCCCCTCTCTATCTCCACCTCTTTCCATCCCTCTATTTTTCCTTCTCCTCCCTCTCTCTCTCCAATTCTCCTCTCTATCTCTCCCTATCCATTTCTCCCTTCCTTTTTTCCCATTTTCATTTCATTCTTTTTCTCTCTTGTTCCTCCTGTTTCTATTTCCTTTCTTTCCATCTCATCTTCTTTGTGTCCTTCCTGTGTATATTCTTTCTTTTCTTAATTCTTTTCCCCCTTCATCTCTACTTCTGTCCCCAACCAAACCCCCTTTCTCTCTATCTCCTTCTTCACCGACAACTCCTCATAGGCCTCACCTTCCCCAGTCCTTATTGCTCTACTCATTCTTCCCCTGCCCAACTCCCTAAGCCATGATGCTGTCCCCGATGGTGGCTGGGGGGGTTGTGTTCCCGGGACTCTTCCTCCTTTCCAAGAACACGCTCCAGAGGCTGCCCCAGCTGCGCTGGGAGGAGGCCGACGCGGTCATTGTTTCAGCCAGGTAAACGGCTTCTCCTCTTCCTTTCCTCTCCCTCCAGCCCTTTCTTCACATCTCTTGGGTCTTATGGGGATGGGAAGGTGGTGATGGAATGGGGAAGCTACACAGTTATAAAGAAACATCTCAGGTCATCCATACCTCTTCTCTGGACCCTCTGGACCCTTCAGAGAGTTAGACACCCCCTGCGGTGATTTCTTTCTATCTCCCTTCTCCTTTTCCTTTTCTACTGCTTCCTCTGTTGCTCCAGAAGACCTCATCCAACCCTAATCATCTGGTCTCCTAGCATCCTATCCCCCTTCCTCTCCCTCATTTCCCCCTCCTACCACTAGGAATGGGGCCAGCATGTGACTAAACATATTTTGAAGAGACTAGGGCAACAAAGTGGAGAGCTGGGGGAGGTGGTGAAGGAGGGATGGGGGGGACAGAGACGTAGAAGATAGAACTTTAGAGGCACCTAAAGTGGGGAGGAAAAAGTTAAGGGAAGGGGAGAGAGAATGGGAAATAAAAGAATGAGAAGGTGGCCAGAAGGAGTGAGAAACAGAGCTTTGGAGGAAGTGTGGTGCCTAGGTTGCAAAACTATGAGGACAAACCAATGTGGAAGGCCCCAAAGTGTCCCCTTCTCTTCCTTGTGGCTGTCTCCCTAGGGGAGGCCTTATCAACAGCACATTCTCAGAATTGTCTCACTTCAAAGTGATGTGCCTGGTTTTCTCTCTAAGATGAAGGGGAATCTGTTCCAACTGTTTTCACACCAAAATAGTAAAAGAAAGGGGTAAATGAGGAATGGGATCAGACAGGTTCAGAAGTGAAGGTGTTGAGTGGAGAGATTGGGGAAGGAAGTGAGAGAGAGGAGAAGATTAGTCAGAGATGGCTAGGTCAGGGTATATGGGATCAGGTGTTAAGGAAAACCTGGGGGATAATGTCCAAAAGATGCTCTGGGAAGAATGGAACCCAAAATATAGTTCTATAAGTTCAATATAAAGGAGGAATGGTAACATCCTACTCTTTTCTTCCATCCCAAACCTCTTCCCCTTCTTTTCCCTAGGCTAGTATCCTCAGTCCAGGCTATCATGGCCTCCACAGCTGGCTACATTGTCTCCACCTCCTGCAAACATATCATTGATGACCAGTAAGTGCTATGAGCTGACCTTTCCCCCATGCTAGTAGAGTGGGTGGGATTATCCCAAATCCACATAAAATAGTCCCTTCTTCCTCCAGTCCTCAATCTGGGCCTGAGCAAGTTAACTGCAACTCAACACCTCGGGATAAATTTAGCTTGTCCTGTTCTTAAAGGTCAGGTCCAGGAGAAGAGGAAGAATTGGGGGACCAAGAGCTCATTCGAAGTAATCCTCGTTTCTCAGACTGCTCCCCAGATTCCATTAGTCCACCAGAACCTGAGTGGCCCTCGGGTTTCAGCTCTTCTCCCTTCCCAGACCACGTTCCCCAACCTAGGAACTAGGCAGTCAGCTCCCTACCCGGGCTCAGATCTGGATCCCATCTCATAATTTAGGGGTCCAGCCCCAGCCAGACCCTTGTGTAAGGGAAAAAGTACAGATGACAGTATGCTAGACCTCAAGGGTCAAGGTGGCTGTGGGGAGAGAGTGGAGAGAGGCCGAAGTTTGGCACTGGCAGCTGCTGCAATGCAGGGTGTCTGCCAAAAGCCCTGGGCAAGGGAAGGGGGTGGGGCGGGAAGAGGGCGGGAGGAGGGCTTGAAAAGAGAGTAGAGTATAGCACTGTCCAGGGTGCTGATGAGCTGGTTCACAGTGACCTGCACACCGATGCTTAAGGAAGCTGTGCTAAGATTCAAGTCAGTTCCTCAAGTCTTGGGTTCTGTGTCTCACTTTCCCTAAAGGCCACTACAGCCCAGAAAGCACATTTTCTGGCTGATTAATGATCTATTTGACTCCTAACTTGTCCCACAACTACATTTCTCAGAGTTCTTTTATTCATGACTTGCCTTTGCTCCATTTCTGTCCCCATCTCCTCTTTCTATCCTGTCCCCTTTTACAACTCTTTTGGCACCCTGCTTCCAGGATGATCTAGTTTTACCATACAATTTCCTCCAACACTCTTTATAACTCACTCTTACAGTTCCATCATTCCCTCTGCTTTATTTCTTCTTCTCCCCCCCCCCCCCACCACTTAATCCTCAGGTGAATGGGAGGGATCAAGACTAATCTGGGGGTAACAGCTGTTCTTGCTTCTAGGTACCTAATTACTGAAGGCTTTAGGAACATGAGATTAACCATTTGTAGTCTGGTAACTTTCCTAGCACTTTCTGGCCCCCATCCTAAAATCCCACATTCTCCTAAACTTTGGTATTTTAGCAATATCTCACCCTCTCATCATCTTTCTCTTCTTCCTGTCTCACACTTCAAGGCCTTTGGCTCCCCAAGTCTTTAACTCATAGTTTACAGATTTTCTTCTTCCTCTTCCCCTTCCATCCCAAACTTGTTCCTTCAAAATCAGCACTTTGGTTTTCCTCATAGGACCAGCCCTCTGTCCTCAGGCTTTCTTCCACAGACCAGCTCTCTCTGGTCTTTGTTGCTGTTTCTCTCCATAATCATCCCACATTCAGTTCTTTTATGCAATCTCCCTCATGTTGCCTTGGACTTGATCTCATGCAAATACTACCAGAGGGGTGGCTAGGTGGCACAGTGAATAGAGCATTGGCCCTGGAGTCAGGAGGATCTGAGTCCAAATACGGCCTCAGACACTTGACACACTTTACTAGCCATGTAACTTTGGGCAAGTCACTTAACCCAAATTGCCCTCCAAAAAGCAAAAAAAACCCAAACAAACAAACAAATACTACCAGAAGGTGACTCGATCTCTCAGCCATTAGCTGTGTCTTACCCTGGACTCCATCTCTCTGTCCCATCCTTGTTGACACTTGTTACAGGGTTGCAATTCTATTAAGGTACTTAAAGCATTGATTCAAAGATAATAGTTAAAACATTACAAATTATTTTTCCATTGATTTGCATAGCTGATCGTTGTCAGGATGTACAGAATTCTTCTTACTGTGCTCTTGGCATTCACTCCTCAGGGGTCAGGGTGGACTTCACCTCCTGAAATTGTTAGTTTTACTGACACACTCAGCAGCAACAGTTCTAATACTGACTCCTATGATCCGTCATGAAAATCATAGAAATGTCAGACAATACTAGAAGGAACCTTAGGGATCATCTAATCTGACTCCTTCCCTGCAAAAGAATCGAGGAATTGAGGCCTTAAGAGAAGTCCCCTGCCTAATGTCACACTGCTAGACGATTACAGAATGCAGGTTTTCTGACTTCTAGGCCAGACCTATGTGACACCATGCTACTTTCTTCTCTGACAGTTTTGGTTATCCCTCTCCCTATCCTTTTACATTGCTTACATCATCCTTTTTTTTTTTTACCTTAACTTCAACTATTTGGTCAGTCCACTCATCCTGGAGATCTTTCTGACTCATTTTAGCTCTCTATCTTCATCTCTTGGTCCTCAGTGGGCCTCTTCTCTTGATCTTTCTTGCCTTCTCATTCTGTTGCTATGTTTGATTCCATAACTCATTCTCTCTCTTTATCTGCTCTGCAGACACTGGCTATCCTCAGCTTACACTCAGTTCGCGGTGCCCTACTTCATCTACGACATCTACGCCATGTTCTTGTGTCATTGGCACAAGCACCAGGTCAAAGGTCATGGAAAGGATGAGGGAGGGGCTGGCCCCCCAGGAGGCACTTGGGCTGTGGCCCGAGGTTACCTGCACAAGGAATTCCTCATGGTGCTGCACCATGCAGTCATGGTGCTGGTCTGCTTTCCACTATCAGTGGTGAGTTCCAGGGGAGTTAGAGAAAGTTGAAGGAAGGGTCTGACCCTAGCACCGTGGTGGATTTTGCTTGGCATACTGAAAGTCACAAGAATGTGGGAGTGTGGGTGGAGGGGAATGCCTGAGCTGAGGGTGGCATCTGCACGATGGGACCAGAAAGTTATTATTCATCCATTCATTCATCCAATGAGCATTTATTAAGAAACTGGTAGGAGTTTCCTTACCAGAAACTCCCTGCATTGATGAAATTACAGCTTAGACCTCCTCATGTTCCCAGTGTGCCAGGCATGGTGCTAGACGCCAGGGATTCTGAGACAGAAACAAAAGTCCCTGACCTTAAGGAGCTGGTGTTCTTATATTATTGTAGACAACCAGCATTTCTTTTGCACCTAGAGGTGGCTGCAGCCACAAAGGGTGGGGTTGGGGGAGATAAGAGGACTCCTGCTCTGAGGCTATAGTGAAAGAGACAACAAGGGAAGGAAGGAGCAGCAAGATGGGTCCCTGTGGTTACATTCCCTTGCCATTTTTCTCGCCTCCAAGGTGTGGCGCCAAGGCAAGGGGGACTTCTTCCTGGGCTGCATGTTGATGGCTGAAGTCAGCACACCCTTTGTCTGCCTGGGCAAGATCCTCATCCAGGTAAGGAAATGGTAGAAAGCAGAAGAGAGGGAGGAAGGTGAGGTTAGTTAGGATGAGGAAGTCTCCAAGGTACTGGCGTAACTTAGGGCTGGGGAGCCACATGGGCTAATGAGAGGCCCTCACAGAGGCAGAGAGAGCTGTGCTCAACTAGAGCCCCCGGGACCCTCATTCCTAGCTCCCTTCTGCCTCCTTTACCTCTGTTATCCAGCGGATAACCAACAGAGTGGATGGAGAGAAGGGGGAAAGGTGTGGAGGCCAGCCCAGGGTGGCCCTTGCTGTCCCCTGCACAGAGGCCTCCTCCTTTTCCTCCATCCCCATTCTCATCCACTCATCCTCTTCTCTCTTTTCCCCACCTACAGTACAAGCAGCAGCACACCCTGCTGCACAAAGTGAATGGTACCCTGATGCTACTGAGTTTCCTGTGCTGTCGAGTGCTGCTCTTTCCCTACCTGTACTGGGCCTACGGGCAGCACGCAGGCCTGCCCCTGCTTTCTGTGCCCCTCAATATCCCAGTCCACGTCAACCTGGGGGCCGCCCTGCTGCTTGCTCCACAGCTCTACTGGTTCTTCCTCATCTGCCGGGGGGCATGTCGCCTCTTCAGGCCTCGGGGACCTGCCCCACTAGCCCCCCGCCAGCCCCCGGGACTGCACGATGGGCCCCGGGACTGAGGGAAGGGGGTGGGTGGGGGCACCCATTCCCTCCAGGAATTGGGCTCTGGGACTGATGGGTAGGGATGGGGACCAGGAGCCTATCCAGTGGTCCTAGGCCTAGAGGATAGGGATGGAGAAGCTGGGGTAAAGCTTCTCCCTGTAAGATCGTAAGGGACCAGGCTTGTAGGAAACAGCTACCTCTCTTGTCCCCAGGGTACCTGGGACTGAGGGACAGAGGGTTTGGAATGGCCCATGTTCTCCTTTGGTAGGGACTGGGAAGGTGGAAATTATGAGGCACCCTCCTGCTTATATAACCCCAGGGATACCCTTTTTCCAACTGTAATCTGCAGGGGGCCTAGAGGAGGGAAATTAATGAGGAAGGTGCCCTATTCCACAGCAATTTAGAGTAGGATGGATTAGGGAGGGAGACTAACAGGGATTATAGAGGGTCAAGGAGTAAATAAAGCAGGGAAGGGCCCTCTCCTTTTTTGCCAAGGACACGCCTACTTCCCTTCCCCATATGCTGTAGTCTAGGGGAAGGCAGCTCCTAACCTCATGCATCCCTCTGGGTGGGAGAGGTACCCCTAACCTCTTTGTGTCTCACCAGGGGATAGGTTGGCTACCCCATAGAGATAGCTAGCTCCTCTTCTCCACAGGCAGCCCAACACCTTTCCAGACCCTTAGGGATTTTATTTATTTCCCCAGGTTTGTATTAGTTTCTTATGGGGAGGCAGACGTCTACATGCCACACACCACCACCACCTGGCCCAGCCTCTCCAGTGCTGCCTGCCCCACTTGGGGGGAACTGGGGGAGGGGCTCTTGCGCTCATTCCTTCAGGCTATATAATTTGGCCTTCTTGTCCTCTCTCACCTGTCCCTGGTGCTACAGACCTCTTGAGGCTTCCTCCAGATCCAGGAACAGGAGGAACCTTGAGAGGTGCTATATAAAGACCGCTAATAAAGATGAGATCAGCGCGAATGCCACTAGGGCCTCATCTCAATTATTTGGGGGAGAGTGGAGGGACTAATGGGACACTTGAGTTATTAAAGGAGAGTAGGAGCTGGGAAGATGGGGCATTGGAGTTATGGGAAGGAAGAGAACCTGTTCTTGGTAGAATAGCTGTAGTAGGGAATGAGTTTTTATTTAGTAGTTTGTATAGAGGATGAGTTTAGGTAGTTAAGGAGCTGTGAGCCGAGGTGGATTGTCCATCCCCTTAGGACCCCTTCTGGCAACTCCTGCAGAGCACAAGAATGAATCGTAAGTTAAGAATGCCCATCTCTGCCTTCCCCAGCCATAAGTGATAGGAATCCCTTAGAGCAGGCAGTATAATGAGGTTCCTGGTATGGTAGGGGAGAGTTGAGAGTCCAGGGTGGTTGGCAGGGCCTTACATGTGGGTGCAGAACTGGTAGAGGATGGTGATAAGGAGGAGAATGAACGAGCCAAACAGTATATGGTGCAAGAACCTGGATTTGAAGCCTATTTGGGAGAGAGGAAGAAGTTTTAGATATTTTTAAAACTGTACTTTGGAGTCAAAAAGACCCAGGTTCAAATCTTCCTGAGCCAGGCAAATCACTCCCTGAGTCCCAGTTTCCTAATATAAAATGCAAACCTTAAAGTGTTTCACAAATGTCAGATTTAGGGGCCGTGTTACATTTTTCCATCTCCCCACTGGCATATGCAGGAAGAGTGGGGACAGGGATGGGGATATTGAGGAATAATACCAGCTCACATTTATATAGCACTTTATCTAATTTCTATAGTTCTTTCCCCGTAGCAACCCCTTCGGGCTGGTAGTAACATCAGTGGGAGCCACATGTAGATAAGGAAACAGCTTCAGAGACAGGACTTGCTTACACTGTAGCTAGTTCACTATATGATAGTCTATGGGAGAATAACCTCTTGTCGTGAGGCCTGAATTTCTGAGGTTCAGAAATAAGGGCTTCTCAAATACCCCCTACCTGAATCCGAAGGGAAGTAAACAGGTTTCTCTCCAATGAAGTTGGAGATAGCCTGGATTTTGTCCTTGGCTGAATCTGGGTAATCAAAGAAGTTGGGATTATCTTCAAGAAACAGAAACCCTTGTGGAGCCACCTCCATGGAATCCTGGGAATGAATGGCTGGAATCCAAGGGAAAAAAATCAGGTCAAAGTGCACCCCACTTTGGAGGTTGACTTTCCTCAGCAAACATTACTGCAGTAAACACTAAGGGGACTGTCAATGAGCGTTCAGATTAGCCAGTTGTCCCAGGATGGGGCATACCTAACAAATCTAGGCTATTTGTTTCTGATAAGAGGGCCTCATATCGGGACTATAAATTCTTGGGTACAAACAAGGGTCCACTGGTTACTTCAAGGGTCATTTCAGAGGTCCTATGAATCAATCCAACCACCTTCAGACTGGTGAGTCTCTACGTAAGGCACCCCCACATTTCTTTGGGACACCTCATTTGGAATGAAGGAGCAGGGTCTCCATTGGAATTGGAGGTCACCTTACCCCCAAAGAAGCTCATGTTATTGCCCAAACACTTAAGAAGACCCATTAATACCTCTTGGGCTAAAAATAAGGGACTATATCTCTTTGCTTAATCCCTTGGATTCCTCAGAGAGCACCTTTACCCACTGTCTGAAGCCAGCTCCCTATTTCCCAGATTCCCTACCTGCTCCCGTAGCCCATACCCCTATTAGACACAGCCACAGCCATAGCCACAACTTCATTTTCCCTCCACTTCAGTATTATTACCACAGGAGATGTTTCATGATGTCATAGATGATTCTAGAATATTCCATTCATGATTTTCTAGGTGTGTGTGTGGGGAGGGGTCAGTTCTAAATTACCCTCAGAGAGGGTTTCATTTTCTCTCTCCCCTTCTCTTCCTTCCCTTCATCTGGGACAGGTTTTGTTCCCACTAAACCCACTGAAACTTTAATTTTCAGAGCTTGGTAACCACCAAAAAGAGAGAGAGAGAGAGAGAGAGAGAGAAGAATTTTGTCATTATATTTCCCCTTCCGTTTTCTCTCTTCACTTTATGGACACCAAGAACATTTTGCCCAACAAATGGCTCCTGACATGGGAGCTAAGAGGAAGGGGACATTCAACTCCTTGTATAGAGACCAAGAGAAATTTTTTCATACTGGATGTTATTGGTCTCCCAGAACCTTTCACTGAAATCATCCATGCCCAGTCTGTTCTCACAGTAGATGGAGTTGGAAATTGAGACTGCTAGATTCTGTGAAGAAAGCATCCAGTGGAAATGGTGAAGAAATTGGGGGAGAAACAAGCACCTCCAGCACCCCACCATCAGGAGACACCATGGGATGGGATGGGATGGCACAAGTACAGAGTCAGAAGAATTAAGTGTTAATCCTGGTTTCTGCCTTTGTGACTTTGGATAAATCCCTTCTCTTCCCTTAGCTTATTTCTTTAACTGTAAAATGAGGGGGGTAGGACTCTTATGGTTGGATTTTTGTGCTCTAGACCCCTATGATTGTTACTTCTCTTTTGTCTGCATATTACTAACACTTAGCTAGATGCCAGATTTATGTAGGAGCCAGGCAGTTTTTGTGAATCTTAGCTTATTCACCTGTAAAAATAATTCAGATATTATTACCCTAGATGCTCTCTACAGGCTTCCCTTCTTCCTCCTCCTCCCCATGGTTTACATTGTGAATCTAGCCTTCCTTAACTCAAGGTAATACATCTCATCATGGAGAGAGAGAGGGCCCCCTACACCAGCCAAGAAGACTAAACATCCCCCAGCTAAGCTGGTGTTCTCTCATTAGGTGGCTGCTCCGCCCCCTACCTTTAGTGACCTCTCCAGTGATCCTTGTGAAGGTGGGGCAAGGAGGTTCCATTGTCAAGGTCCACTTAGGGCTGTAACCTGAGTTTTGCCCCAGAGTAGGAAATATGGAGGTGTGGATGTGTGGATGTGGGTTTCTCCTTCTCCTCTGCCCCACAGCAGCACCTGTTTGTTGCCTCTGCCTAATCCTGGGGGCAATTCTTCTCCCTATAACAGTTTTGAAACTTTATAGTACAGCAGTACTTCCTTCCCCTTAGGTCAGGCTTCCCCAACCCCACCAGAGGCAGAAGCTCTTAGCTACAGTTCTGTTCCCCCTCTAAATGTTCATTTTCCTGTCCTCTTCTTTCCTTCTCTCCTTCTCTGTCCTCTCTGCTCCTCTCACCAGCTTCACTGCATAAATGTTGGTATAGAGGGGGAAGGTTCCAGGGCATCTGATGATTACCTTTCAGGAGCATTTAATAATAATAACAACAGCAACATTTACATAGCACTATGTGCCAGGCACTGCACTAAGTGCTTTACCAGTATTATCTCATTTGATCTTCACCACAATACTGTGAGCTAGGTGCTATTATTATACCCATTTTATAGTCGAGGAAACTGAGGCAAACAGAGATTAGATGATTTGCCCAAGGTCACACAGCTAGCAAATGTCTGCAGCAGTATTTGAATTTACGTCTTCCTCACTCCAAGACCAGTATTCTGTCCACTTCACCATCTAGCTGCCATTTAGCCATCTGCAAAGCATTTACCCAGCTAAACCTCCCTTTTCCTCACCCCTACTCCTGATATACTGGTACCCCTCCTTTCCCCAAGACCTTTCCAAGTCTCTCAAATACAAGGGTTTTCATTTGCACCCTCTCTTTTTTGATTGGCAGATGACCTTGTCTGTCACGGACATTCTCCACCACCAGGAATTAATTCATTCTCATTCAGCCTGAAAGTACCCCTGGGAGGTAGCAAGATACAGTGAAAATGCGCTGAACTTGGAGTCACAGGGCCCAAGTTATAATTCTGGCACTGTCACTCATTAGTTGTGTGGGCTTGGGAAAGACACTTTGACTCCCCAGGTCTCAGTTTCCTTATCCAAGGTCCCTTCCCGATCCAGAGCTTAGTGCTAAGCACTAAGGGGAACAGTTACTGTGGAAAGGTTCCCACTATTCTCACCACCACCAACTGCTGACTAACTGTCATTGGCAACTATTTCCAAAAGCTCTGGGATTGTCAACATCCACCACACCAGTGTCCTGCTTCCAGGCCAACACCCTCAGTCATCAGTCAGAGAAGCGACTCTTTGGAGAAGGACCCCACTAACTGCCTGTCACCACCTGCCACCAATAGAGCGGGCAAGTCCATCTAGTTGAATCAGCAAGCCACCCTAAGGGAAAGATGAGAGGCAGTACATGGCAAGGAAGTCAAACCACTACCACCATTTTAACCATCACTCTTCTTATACCCAAATGAAAACAACCCAGGACACAGAAACCTACAGCCCTGACCACTGACCCTGCTTCCAGCCAGGGCCCTACAGGAATCAGTAAGGAGAGCAATCACTATGGAGGAGGATCCTACCTTCCTTGACATCAGCATCAGTGTTTGACTACTTGCTACTGATGGGCTTTATAAAAGCTCCATAGCTCCCAAAGTGGCATCTCCCCTCAGACCGCCAGGCCTTGCTGCCATCATTCTGGGAAAAACCTTGCAGAAGATGGAACCTGGCAATTGCCTCTGTGGATGCTACAGTCCTGACTCCTAAAGAGCCACCGCTAGAATTGACACTGACTTCTATGTCAACTCCCATAAATCTTCAACACTAACCCCCAACACTTATCTGCCATGTAATCCCAATACTGACTTCCCCACAGTAAATCCAAACTTTGAACCCTTCGTTGATAGCTAACACTGACTTTTCCCACTGACCCCTGTACTAACACTAACGCTGCTTTTTCCACACATTGATCACTTACACTTTCATCCCCCCTTGGTAGAGGTAGAGCCAAAGCTCTATTTCCAAAGCTCCCTATTTCTCTCAAGGGCACCACCATCCCTTTTGTCACCTAGGCTGAGAAACTTGGTGTCATCCTCAACCTTCACCCCAAGCACCTAATCAGTTGCCAAATCTTGTCATTCTACTCTACAGCATCTCTTGTTGTCTCTTCTCCACTCAAAGGGGCGCCACCTTAGCCAAACCCTTAGCACCTCTCACCTAGACGATTTCAACAGTTTTAATTGGTTACCTTGCCTCAAATCTCTTCCTCCTCCAGTCCATCCTACACACACCTACCAAAGCAATTTTCTTAAAGCATGGGTCCAACCTTGCCACCTTGCTACTCAATAACCTTCACTGGCTCTATCTATCCTCTTGGATCAAATGCAAACCCCTATGTTATGAAAGAATGAATGCATGAATGCATGAATGAATGAAGCATTTATTAAGCACTTACTACATGCAAAGCACTGTGCTGAGTGCTGGTGATACAAATAGAAAGCTCATTTAAAGCTTTTCACAACCTGGCTCCATCTTACCTTTCCAGTCTTATTACACATTAATTTCTTCCACCCAAGAGGCACAGCCAAGATGGCAGAGTAAAGGCAGGGACTTGCCTGAGCTCTCCCCTAAACTCCTCCAAGTAACTTGTAAATAATGACTCTAAACAAATTCTAGAGCAGCAGAACTCACAAAAAGACAAAGAACAACTTGGAAGGTCAGCAGGAAAGGTCAATTGTATGAGGGTGAGAGGGAAGCACAGTCCAATGCAGGCCCTACCAGCATATTCCAGGCCCCAGTAAACCGGGAATAGTCCTTGGGAGCCACTGAATTAGCTTCCAGAGCTCTCAGCCCACAGATAGTAAGGGGGTCGAACAACTGGTCAGGAGATTACAAGGGTCTCCTTGCTAGCACTGAGGTAGGACTCTGTTGCTTTGCCCATACTTGGATCTAGGTTGCAGTCCTGAGTGGCACTCCCAGGTCGAGAAGCACTAGCACACCAGAGCTTGCAGTTGTAGTAGAGCAGGGACCTTCCTCACAGTTCCAGGGCAGAAAAGAATGCTTGTGGAAACTCATAGACCAGAGCATGGGCCAGGACAGTAGTGTTTACTTAGGTTTACTTATCTCCTTAGATCACACCACTTAGGAAGAACTGAAAACTGACAGATCCCTAGAAGTATATCTGAAAACAACTGCACAAAACCCCTGAAGCTTGGGACAGTGTGCCCTCCACCCTGGAAGCAGAGCTCTACTTTAACGAAGAGTTAAAGAGTGTATAGAGTACTGGCCCCAAAGTCAGGAAGACCTGAGTTCAAATGTGGCCTCAGACACTTAACATTTACTAGCTGTGTGACCTTGGGCAAGTCACTTAACCCCCAATTGCCCTGTCCTTCCCCCTCCAAAAAACAAACAAAAAAATTTTTAAAAAAAGAGCTTAGACATCATCTTTCAAAAAATTATCAAGGAAAACTACCCTGATATTCTAGTAACAGAGGGTAAAATAGAAATGGAAAGACTCTAACAATCATCTCCTGAAACAGACCCCAAAATGAAAACTCTCAGGAATATTATAGTCACATTCCAGAGCTCCCAGGCCAAGGAGAAAATATTGCAAGCAGTCTAAAAGAAACAATTCAAGTGTGGAGCCCACAGTCAGGATAACACAAGATAGGATTGGAGGGCTTGGAATATGATATTCCAGAGGGCAAAGGAGTTAGGATTACAACCAAGAATCACCTACACAGAAAAACTGAATTAATCCTTCAGGTGAGAAAATGGATATTCAATGAAATAGAGGACTTTCAAGCATTCTTGATGAAAAGACCAAAGCTGAATAGAAAATTTGTCTTTCAAATACAAGACTCAAGAGAAGCATTAAAAAGCTAAACAGGAAAGGGAAATCATAAGGGACTTAATAAAATTAAACTATTTTCACTCCTACATGTGAAGATGATACTTGTAACTCATAGGAACTTTTTCATTATTAGGGCAGATAGGAGTATATATAGACAGAGGGCACAGACATGAATTGACTATGAAGGGATGATATCTAAAATAAATAAAATTAAGAAGTGAGAGAGGAATGTATTGGGAGAAAGGGAAAGGGAGAGGTAGAATAGGGTAAATTATCACAGAAACGAGGCAAGAAAAAGTTTTTGGAGGGAAAGAGGGGAGAGGTGAGGGAGAATAAGTGAACCTTACTCTCATCAGAATTGGCTAGAAGAAGAATAACATACACACTCAACCGGGCATAGAAATCTATCTTACCCTATAGGAAAGTGGGAAGGGAAGAAGATAAGAGAAGGGAAGGGTCATAGAAGGGAAGGCAGATTGGTGGAAGGGTAGTCAGAAACAAAATACTTTTGAGGAATGATAGGGTGAAAGGAGAGAGAGAATAGAATAAATGGGGGAATAGGATGGAAGGAAGTATAGCTAGCAATAGTAACTGTGAAAAAAATTTTTGAGGCAAGTTTTTCTGATAAAGACCTCATTTTTCAAATATATAGAGAACTGAGTCAAATTTATAAAATAAGAGCCATTCCCCACTTGACAAAGGATCAAAAGAACAGTTTTCAGATGAAGTAATCAAAGCTATCTATAGCCATAAGGGGAAAAAAATGCTGTAGCCCACTATTGATTGGAAAAATACAAATTAAAACAATTCTGAGGCACTACCTCATACCTATTAGATTGGCTATTAGGACAGAAAAAGGAAATGATGGGTGGTGGCAGGGATGTGGGAAAAATGAGACCTTAATTCTCTGTTGGTGGAGTTGTGAACTGATTCAACTATTGTGTAGAGCAATTTGGAACTATGCCCATAGGACTATAAAACCATGTATTCCCTTTGACCTAGCAATACTACTACTAGGTCTATATCCCAAAGAAATAAAAAAAGAAAAAAGAAAAAGGAACTATATATGTACAAAAATATTTTTAGCAGCTCTTTTCTGAGGGTAAAGAATTGGAAATTGAGGGGATGTCTGTCAATTGGGGAGTGGCTGAACAAATTGTGATTATGTGATTATGATAGAATACTATTGTGCTATAAGAAACTATGAGATGTTCTCAGAAAAACCTGGAAAGATTTACATGAGCTAATGCAAAATGAAATGTACTGTATACAAAGTAACAGCAATATTGTAAAATGATCAAATGTGAATGACTTAGCTATTTTCAGCAATACAATAATCTAAAACAACTCTGAAAAATGCTATCCATCTCCAGAGAAAGAACTGATGGTGTCTGAATACAGATTAAAGCATATGCTTGTTACTTGTTTTTCTTTTTGTCTATGTTTTCTTTCACAACATGACTATTATGGAAATGTTTTGCATGACTACATATGTATAACCTATACTGAATTGCTTGTCTTCTCAATAGGGAGGGGTGAGGATAGGAAGGGAGAGAATTTGAAATTCAAAAATTTGAAAATGAATGTTAAAAATTGTTTTTACGTGTAACTGGGGAAAAATAAATCCTAAATAAAAAAAGGAAAAAATCTTAAGCTAAAATTATATTTTAAAAAATTTCCTCTACCAACTTTTGAAGTTCAATTGATTTGGCTTTTCTTTCTTTCCTTCCTTCCTTCCTTCCTTCTTTCCTCCTTTCCTTCCTTCCTTCCTTCCTCCCTTCTTTTCTTTCTTTCTTTTTCTTTTTTTTATCCTTACACAGGATAACCCTCACCTAGAGGAAGCTAGGTGGCACAGTGGATAGAGTGCTGGGCCCAGAGTAAGGAAAACCTGAGTCCATACCCAGTCTCAGACACTTAACTAGCTGGGCAAGTCACTTAACCTCTGTCTACCTCTGTTTCCTCAACTGTAAAATGGGAATAATAATAGCAACTGCCTGCCAGGGTTGTTGTCAGTATCAAATGAGATAATATTTATAAATCACTTAGCACAGTACCTGACACATAGTAGGCATTTAATAAATATTTGGTTTTTTTCCTGTCTCTCTGCTTTTGGCAGGTTGACTTCCATGCCTGAAATGGACTTCCTCCTTACCTCTGACTCTTTTTCCCCCCTTTTTTTTGAGGGGAGAAGGCAGGACAATTGGGGTTAAGTGACTTGCCCAAGGTCACACAGCTAGTAAGTGTTAAGTGTCTGAAGCTGGATTTGAACTCAGGTCCTCCTGTCTCCAGGGCTGGTACTCTATTCACTTTGCCACCTAGCCACCCCGACCTCAGACTCTTGAAATCCTTGTGTTTTTTTTTCCAAGATTCAGCTCTAAATATATCTTCTGCCTACATCCAATCTTCCTGCTTCCTCAATTATTAGTAGCTTCTCCTCGTCAAAGTTACCTTGTATCTGCTTTGTATATACTTGTATAGTATGTGAGTTTATTGTCTCCCCTGATAGAATATAATCTCCTCAAGGGTAAGAACTGCTTCTTTTTTATCCTTGTATTCTCAGCTCCTAGCATAGTGTCTGGCATATAGAAGGTGCTCAGTGGTTACTTCAAATGTTACTGTATAAGAAGAATTATGTTTATTCTAATCGACTCTAGAAGGCAGAAAAGAGGACCAATTGTTGAATGTCATAGAGAAGCAGATTTCATTTTGATATATTGAAGAACTTCTGCACAATTACAGCTACCCAAGAATAGAATGGACTGAGGTAATGAGGTCCCTGATGATTGGAAGTGTTCAAGTGGAGGTAAAGGAATTGTCACCTGTCAGGGTCTTATAGAGATGATTTAACTATCAGACTGAAAGTTGGAATAGTGACCTCTGAATTCTCCTTCAACTCTCAGAATATATTTGAGTTGCCCAGGTCACATGACCTGCTACTCAAATGCAGAAGATGCCCTCTAAGGGGCCTGGACCCACCATTTAGTTGTCCAGTTCCCAAGTGAAGCCTGACTGGGGAGGCAGTACTGTCAGGGGGAAATCAGGAGGGCTTCTTAGAACTCGATTTTTTTTTGGAGGGGGAAGGTAGGACAATTGGGGTTAAGTGACTTGCCCAAGGTCACATGGCTAGTTTTTTGTGTTACGTGTCTGAGGTGGGATTTGAACTCGGGGCCTCCTGACTCCAAGGCCAGTGCTCTATTAACTGCGCCACCTAGCTGCCCCTTAGAACTCCATTTGGGGTCTGCCTTATTCCCTTGTAAGGGTGAGGTTCCAACCTCACCCAATTAATATAATTTCAGAAGGGCTAAGCACCTCATTAAAATCAATTGAAGCGAATATGTCCTTAATCAATTTGAGAAGATCGTAAGGTTTTGACCAATTGATGAAAGACAAATGACTACACACAGGAAAGATTTTATGATAGATTGAGAAGATCAAGTCATGTCTCGACATAAAAGTGTGTGTGTGTGTGTGTGTGTGTGTGTGTGTGTGTGTGTGATAAAAATGGCAGTTTAACCATAAGCCAGTCAAGTGGTTGACCAGTCTAGTGGTAGAAGAGCTCTTGTCAGGCTTCTAGTTGGAGAGTTGGAACCAAGCCCCTTAAAGGGATTTAGCCTTGGGAAGGGAAGGAGAGAATTTTTCTCTCTTCTCCCTCCCCTTTTTACTGTGTCTTTGAAGAAATTAGAAGCTTCAGGCAGTGTGATCTATCATGGTGGGGAAAAAAGTGTCATATATGGACTCTATAAAGTCACTGACCCTCAGAATTCAGCAGAGAGCTCCACCTAAATGGAACTTCATGAAGAAAGAAAATAACTTCCAGTATTAGGAATTGTGATCTACTCTTTGACACGTCTTCTCTACATATGTGCGTCACTGCTTTTGTCGTTTGGGCTTGTGTCCACTTTCTACATGGACCTTATGTGTATTTGTGGGAAGGTATGCCCCAGATTTTTGAGAGGAATGTTTTTGTAACTCCTTTTTTTTCCTGCTATACTGCCTTAGTAAATAGCCTTAGTTAAAAAACTAAATGGGCAAGTAGGTGGCATGGTGGACAGAGCACCAGACTTGGACTCAAGAAGACCTGAGTTCAAATCTGGCTGTGTCATCATGGGCAAGTCATTTAACTCTTTTTAACTCAGTTTCCCCATCTGTAAAATGAGCTGGAGAAGGAAATGGCAAGTCACTCTAGTATCTCTGCCAAGAAAACTCCAAACAGGGTCATGAAGAGTTAGACATAACTGAAACACCTGAACATCAACAGCAAAAATTAATTTAGTCTTATTGTTAGTGAGAAGCACACTGGTGGGGACTTGTTAGCAATAGTATTAGGAGTAAATCTTCTGAGGGCTACCTTCAAGGACTCCAAGAAAATAATCAGTTGAAACTCTGGAGATTCCAGAGTGCAAGCGCACACTTAGAGAATAGCCCTAGAAGGATGATACATCCCTAATGAAGTACAGACAGTTCTTGCTTTATGGAAATTTGCATTTTGCAAATTTGACTTTACATAAAAAATTCTGAAAAAAAAATCCTCATTACAAAAAAAACCCAACCCAACAACCAATGTAAACTTGACAGTATTGCGCTCTTTCCACTTCCACCCCTCCACTCTGTGCTCTACAGTGTCCCATCAAAAACAAAAACAAAAATTGAACCCCCCAAAAAACCTCCTTCAAGTGAAAGCAGAAGAGCAGATCTGCAGAGATCACCACCAAGCGCCAAGAGAGGAGGCCCTTGCCCTGCTCCTTCCACGGGCCCATATATCTGGCCCCCCTGATGTCTGTCTTCCCTCCACCTGTACTGGAGTACTGTGTAACTACCCCCCACCCTGAGTGTTGCCCATCCTCTCCTGTCTGTGTCCATGTCTGGCCCCATGTAAAGTAAGAACTGTTTGCAGACAAGTTTAAGCACACAAATCACAAAGAGCAAGAAAGCTTAATCTTGTGAACATCTCCTCCCCCAACAACCCATAATTCTTTAACTTTTTTTTTTCCTTCACAAATTTCTGGAAAATGTCTGAATTTATCTAGAATATAGCTCTAGTGATCTTTTACCCATAGGGTCCCCATTTTCTATAACATGCTTAAGTCAAAAATAGAACTTTTTATTTCACGCCTATGGAATATACCACACAAAGAACTGACATTAACCTATGAACAATTGAAATAATACTCTCATACCAGTTAGTCTCCTCTTTTCCTAGGGTCCTATGCCTCCCAGACTCATAGTGCCATCTTGTGGTTTGTATTCCCTTAGGAAGAGAAATAAACATGGAGAGGTTAGAGTGGTGATTCTAGTGAGTCCCACTTTCACAAGAGAGATCACTCAGGCATTCATTCTTAGGGCAATTCTCTGATGGCTTCTGCTCTCCTGGATGCAGGGTTTTTCTGGAGCCAGCTTGAACCGGATTGTTAAACATGAGCATTCATATCTTGGAAGCTGACAAATGCTACAAATCAGGGTTAAGTTATTGTTTTGTTGATTAGTTGTCTGGATTTAAGAAAGTGATGGAGACCATAGTTACAATGCAAATTAAACTTCAAAGTATATCATGGGTATTTCTTTCTTTTTTTTTTTTTTGAGATCAAGTTGTTTTACCATTTATGAGTACATCAATGACTGGGGTTGAAGGGAAAAGCATTTGGAGTTACTAGACAAGCAAATGACATATGATTGGATCTCATTATCTGAAGAAATCATGGTAATTAAAAAAGAAAGAAATCATTGTATTGGGTCCAACAGGGTAAGGTCCAGGTTTTTTTTTTTTTGGTTCCACCATTTTGTGACTTGATTCTTTACTCCAAGTTTGTTGGACTATGTGTCTAGCTGCCTTCTTCCCAAGAGTCTGGTACTGCTCAGGAATTCCCTCTTTTCTGAATAGAAGGTTAGACTCCAGGTTCCTCTTCTCTCTCTAAGAATCTGAGGACTTCACTGGAACTCCTTTTCCTTTCCTAAAAGGTTGGATCCTTGAACACTCAAATCTATTGGTGCCCTTCTCAGGTTCTATTGCTCCTCACCCTTCAGGGGTCATAAATAGTGTGGAGGAAAAGGTCTTTTTCAAGGCACCTGCTGATCTAACACTTTCTACAAACATTCGTCCACCACATACTTCCATCTCCCCCATTCTGCCTCCTGGTATGCTGATACCTCAACTCTCCTCTTTCCAATACCTTCGCTAGGTCCCCAAACCCAAGGGCTCACGTTGGACTTGCATTTCAACATCTCCTTTGATGTACAAATGGCCATTTCTGTCATAGATGTATTTGGAACAATCTTTCATATTGTTAATAGTTTGCAAATTTTTGAGAACCCTTTGTTTAAATCTTTTGGCCACTTATATCCACTAGGGGAAAAAAAATATATATATATATACATATATATATATATATATATAATATTATATATTTGTGTTAGTTCCCTATACATCTTGGATACTTAGATACTTATGAAAGATACCTTATACAAAATTGTTTTCCTAATTGCAATGATTTTCTTTTCGAGATTTTGTGTAACCAAATGATCTATTTTTATCTATTGTGATCTCCTCTACCCTTTACTTTAAAACTGCCCCCCTCCACCTCAGCCACAACTATGAAAAGTACCTGATCTCATTCTCTGTTATCTTTTATGGTGCGACCTTCAATATTCATGTCAAATATCTATTTTGAAATTATTGTGGTAAATAGTGTAAGATGCTTGAACTTATTGGGTTACAAAGTATAAGATGTTGGTCCAAATTTAATTTCTGCCAAACAGCTTTCCAGTTTTCCCCGTTCTTATCAAATAAGGAGTTCTTTTTCAATTATTTTATGTTCTCAAGCTTTACAAACACTGAGTTGTTTGATTTTTTTCCGATTCTCCCTTATCTAATGTTTCAATGTTTTTGCTGATAATAGCTAGAATTAACAGAGTGCTTTAAGCTCTGCAAAACACTACAAATACTTCTTTTGATCCTCACAACAACCCTGAGAAGTAGTTGCTATTATTATCCTAATTTTATAGATCGGGAAACTGAGGCAATTCGGTTGATCAATTTGCCTGGGAGTCACACTGCTAGTAAGTGTCCGAGGCTAGATTTGAACTCAGGTCTTCATGACTCCAAGTACAGAGAGATGTAACCAATGTACTATGTAGCTGCTGCTGATTACTGCTTTTTACTATTTTTAAGATATAATTTGAATGCTGGAAATGCTTCCCCAGATTCGTTACCTGGGGTTACTTTTCACCTTCTTCTTTTGACTAATAAGGAGCTAAGCTTCCACTACTGAGATAATAGGTTCCGTTCATCCATATTCAACAACTATTTACTCAGTGTTTACTATGTGTGCACTCTGTATAAGGCACAGAGAAAACAAAAATATGAACAGGATACAATCCTTGTCTTTAGGATCTTAAAGATATAATTACAACACTAAGTAGTCTGAAGAGTGAGCAGATAGAATGTAAATTCATGGGCCAATAGGACAGCTCGGCTCTGGCCAGGGTAGGAGGAGGGGTGGGAAGTGTCACCATCCATCATCTGCCTAGACGAGGAAACAGGAAGGGAAAAGCTGAGTCAGATGGCAGGACTGGGGACAAAAGATAGTTCCTCCTTCTTCCTTCTCTTCACTCCATCCCCACCCACAAGTCAGGCCTTCTGAATATAGAATCTAAGGATTGTTATAGAATTTTAGAGCCTGTCTCGTCTAACCCCCTGCATAAATCCAACATAAGGTTTAGAAGGCAAATTTCCAGCTTGCAAGACGCACCCTGCTACCTACATAGAGACCTTTCCTATTAAATATAATCCCAAGTCTTGGCCTGCAAATTGTCTACTTTTCCACTCCCTCCTTCACTTTCCATGTAACTTACTCTTCCCCCATTGGGACCCCGAGGCAGTCACTATCAACCACCCACCAGCCCTCCTCCTTGAAACAGTACCCCCAATCCGTCACCCACTCCCTTCTGATTTCCTATTCCCTTCCCACCCTCTCATCTCCCAGATCCTATTCACCATTTCCATCCCTCCTGTTCCCACTGTCTCTCTCACCTATACATACAGAACCTACGCCTAATAATTCCCTAACGTTGGCCCACCTTCGTAAGTATCAAGATCTTTCCCCAGCTCTCAAAGACCGCAACCAAGTGCTGGTTGTAGCCAGACAATCCAATTAGGAAGGGAAAGTGTCTGGATCTTGATAAGGTGGGCCCCAAGCAGTAAAAAGAGAGGAGCGAGGAAGCCAAGCTGAGTGCTCCCACCCCCTCTGTAGCCTTGCACTGATGGTTTGGCCCTCGCCCCCGCCTCTGGAGGCTGCGAGATACCAGCTGCCTCATTAGCCTATAATTAGCTGAGATCTTTCAGTTCACCTCCCCCTCCCTCAGGCTAGTGGGAAAAGTGGAAACTCTCAATGAGTTGATGGTGCACTCGCCCGCCCTGCAGGGAA
>CM053583.1:319820247-319882747 GCA_028627135.1 Pseudochirops cupreus | reverse complement strand
CCAAAGAGATTCAAAAAATAGGAAAAGGACTAATTTGTAAAAAAATATATATATGTATTTATAGCAGCTCTTTTTATGGCGGCTAAGAACTGGAAATTGAGGGGATGTCCATCCATTGGGAAATGGCTGAACAAGTTGTGATATAAGATTGTAGTGGGATATTATTATGCTATAAGAAATGACGACCAGGATGATTTCAGAAAAACCTAGAAAGACTTAAATGAACTGGTGCCGAGTGAAGTGAGCAGAAACAGGAGAACATTTTATATGGTAACAACAATATATGATGAACAACTGTGAATGAGTTAGCTATTCTTTGAAATACAATGATCCAAGACAATCCCAAGGGACTCATGATAAAAAATGGTAGCCACTACCAGAGAAAGAACTGATGGCATCTGAATATAGACCAAATCACATTATTTTTCATTTTCTTTCTTTCCTTCCTTCCTTCCTTTCTTCTTTCTTTTTTGGTTGGAGTTTTCTTCCACAAAATGACTAATATAGAAATATGTTTTACATGATTGCACATGTGTAACCTATATCAGATTGTTTTACTATCTTAGGGAGGGAGGAAGAAAGGCAAGGAAGGATAGAATTTAAAACCTAAAACTTTTTTTTTAATATTAAAAATTGTTCTTACATGTAATTGGTGGAAGATGAAGTATCATTAAAAAATAGCTCAGGGAAGAGGTAATGAGGATCTGTTAGTCAATGTCTATGAAAAAGGGAAAAGAGGATGAAGGTGAAGGACGTAAAGGTAGAAATGACTAAACTTGGCAACTGATGGTCTACAGGGAGAGAAGAAAAGAGAAGGCTTGAGGATGAGTCTGAAGTTTCAACCTTTGTTGAGTGTGAAAAATTAGTGGTGCCCTCAAGAAAAATTGGGAGATTTGGACACAGTTGGTGTGTGTTGGGAGTATTGGGGGTGGCTGAAGGAGATAATGAGTTCTGTTTCAGACACATTAAGTATGAGATGTGAATGGATCTCTCACTATAGCTGCCCTGGGCACCCTGGAGTTTGACCTTCTCTATGACCAGGCAACCTGCACTCTCCACTGCAGCATCCTCAGGGCTAAGGTGGGTCCCAGACACACTTCTACAGGCCCAGCCCCTCCTTTCTTCCCCACAGCCCTGTTCCCTTCTCCCAGGGCCCTAGCAGTTAACTGGTGGGGGGTCAGTAATGGGATATTCCTTCTTTCCTCTTTCCCTTCTACCCTCCCAAGTTGAACATTTCCTCCCCAGCTTCCTGTCTCTATCATTTTTAGCTTTTGTTTGTCTCACTATTGTTCCATCTCTCTTTGGGTTTCAGTTTTAATCTCTGCCTTCATCTCCGTGACCCTCCAATATACCCTCCTCCTCTCCTAGCCTTTTCCTGGTTATGTATCTTTATGATGGGGGAGAAGGTGATGGGGTTTGGGGAGGCCTGGAGAATCTCCTTGGGCTCGGGGAAGGGGGAACTGAGAGGAATCTCTACTCTCTCCTAACCCTCTATGGATAGGGTCTCAAGCCCATGGACTTCAACGGCCTGGCTGATCCCTACGTCAAACTACACCTCCTGCCAGGGGCCTGCAAGGTATTTTCCTCTCCTGAGGTCCCCTGATCTGCTTCCCTATTCTTCCTATTTCCACCTCCATATTCCTTGCTAGAATCTTTTCCCTTACTCCTCTAAGTAGTGACAGCCATTCCCTTTTTTTTTTTTTGCTAACTTCTCTGGAGAGCCAAAAAAATCTTCTGAATCAGCTTAATGTATCATCATCATCATCGTCATTTTTAAGCCTCTCCTAAGGGCTAGACACTGAAAGAGATACAAAAGTAATTAAAACTGACCTCAAAGAATTTATAATTGAATGGATTCCTCCTCTTCCACCTTAAGCTCTGTTTTTTCTTCCCTGTGTGGGTGCTTTCTACCCCTTGGGGAACCCTTTACTTCTTCTATAACCAATAGGCCAACAAACTGAAGACCAAGACTCAAAGGAACACACTGAACCCCGTGTGGAATGAAGACTTAATGTACCGGGGAATTACCGATGAGGACATTACCCGAAAGGTGCTCAGGTGAGGCCCAGAAAGCTCTTGACCTAATTTATGCCTTTCCATCTCTTCCTGGGTCCTTGACCTTTAAGTCACTCGCCCTGCCCCCACCCTACACCAAGATCTTTATGCTCACTCTTCACCCCCTTCAGCCTTTATTCTTGCTCACATCGATTCCATCTTGAAAGAAAAAAATAACCCTTTTCTTTTCCCTGTTGATCCTTTGAGCTATTAATCTAATTCTCTTACAATTAATGGGCAAACAATTAAAAAGAGTAGTATACATTGGTTCATCCTCCCCCCAGCAATTCACTCCTTAACCCACTGAAATTTGGTCTCTGCTCCCATCCTGCACCCTACTGAAATTGCTCTCTCCAAAGTTTGGGTGATCTCATTGCCACATCTAACTGGTGTCCTGAGGTCATAGAATAGGCTTAGATAATGCTAGAAGGAGCATTAAAGATCATTTTGTCTAACCCGTGAATTTTACAGATGAGGAAACTGAGGCTCAGAAAGGGGAAGTGACTTTCCCAAAGTCTGTCTTCACACCTATTGACATTTCTACAACAAATGACACTGTTAACCACCCCTTTCTTGTAAAAATTCTCTCCTTCCTTGGTTGATCAGGTTCAATTCTTCCCTTTCTAACCCACCAGGCTTAATATTAACTTCATCTTCCTAAAACATGACTCTCAGTCCAGCAGTCTCTGATCAAACACCTACAATATCTCACAACAGCATAATAACCATAAACATTAAGAATTATTATTACTATTCTTATAAAAAAGAGCTGTTTTTATTTGAACTTCATCAAAAAGCTGAGAAGATTGAGATAAATTATAAAAATAATTGACAGTATAACTTTTTAAAAAATTGATTTATTTATTTACTTTCAGTTTACAAGATTCAGTTCCATAGACCCTTGAGTTTCAAATTTTCTCCCCTCCTTCTTCCTCCCCCCCCCCCCCCATGGCGGCATGCAGTCAAGTATAGGATCTGCAAATACTTTCACATTGGACATTGGTCTGGTTGTATAGAAGGGTTGTAACTAATGGAGTGAACAATGGGAAAAAGGAAACAAAACCAAACATGGAAAAGAACGATAGCATGTAGATTGCTTCAGTCTCCATTTAAACTCTGTTCTTTCTAGATCTTTCTCTGAATCTAGATATCTCCTTCCATCCTGAGACTTGTAGAGTTGTCTTATAAGACAGTATAACTCTTTAAGGTTTACAAAGCACTTTACATAACATTCTTTCATTTGGGTTTGATGATCTTACTCCATCAAATCTAATTCTTTCTATTAGTCAAGACCCTCTATAATCTGACCCATATACCTAATTAGTGGCCAAGTCCTGCCATTTCTTTGACAGGAAAACGGGAGAATGGAATCATGGGTAGTTGGGGAAATGGCCGTGTCATCAACACAAATAGGGAGCTAAGGAAGAGCTGGTGTAGGAAAGCAGCAGGGAGCTTGAGTCTGCATATGTTGCATCCAGGTGGAGCTGCACAGCAGATGGCTGGAGACAGGAGTCTGGAATTCACAAAAAAGAGATGAGGGCTGGAAAGAGAGATTTGGGAATAGTCTGCATAGAAATAATAGTTGAAGCTGTGAGAATGGATGAGATCATCAAAGGAAAGAGTATTTAGAGGAACATGGAGAAGATGGCTGAGGACCAAACCTTGAGGGATGCCCACAGGAAGATAACAGAGGGGGGAAGAGAAGCCAGGAAGAGAAAGAGGCAGAGAAGGACTTGTCAGAAAGTTAGGAGGAGGGCTGGAATATTACAGTGTCACAGAAGCCAAAGGTGAGAGTATCCAGAAAGGAATGAAGAATAGTATCAGATGATAAGGAGAGGGCAAAAAGGATGAGGACTGAGAAAAGGCCATTTAGAATCAGCAGAGAGGAAGGCATTAATGACCTTGAAGAGAACAGTTTCAGTAGAGTGATAGGGACGGAAGCCAGATTGCTGGGGATTAAGGAATGAGTGGGTAGTGAGTTAGTGGAGGCAGTGAGTGTAGAATAAACCACATGAGTTTAGAAGTAAAGGAAAGGAGAGAAATAGAAAGGTAGTTTGAGGTGGCAGTAGGGTCAAGGCAGTGTTTTGTTAGGAAAGAGGAGATATGAATGTGTTTGTGTAGATGGTAAGGAAAAAACCAGCAGAGAGAGATAGAAGATTCAAATTAAGAGAGAAAATGCAAGGAATAATTGGTGAAACAAAGCCCGAAAGGAAGCAGGAGGGTATGGGATCAAGGAAGTGGATTAAACTTGGAAAAGAAGAGAAACAAGAAGGGAGGATGGCTTTGGAGCAATGTATTGTGGTAAGGCTAAGACACAAAAGAATTAATATAGGACTGACAGGGTTGATGGCTCCCTAGGTCCACAGGTCTCCTCCCCTTTATTTTTTTTTTAACCTTCCCCAACAGCTCTGAGGCCAAGGCTGCCTCCAGTTACCATCAGCACCCCTCGACTACTCTCTACCACATACTGGCCAGACTATGGAGCCTGGAGGCTGTCATCTCCTGGGGCTGACTAATCTCCTGGGGCCACTCTCTCCCTGACTGTCTCCATCTCTGTGGCTGAGGGGGTTTGGAAGGGAGGGAGTAAAGGAAGAGTTCCTCTTGGTCTTGGCCCCCACTGCAGCTCTTTTCCCCAAGGGAAATGGGGAATGTGGGTTCCAGGAAGTCCCTCCTGCCTGGACTAATACCCTTCTTTGGCTGGCTAAATGCAGTTGTGGACTGGGGCCTTGAAGATGTGGAACAAAGAGAGTTGGTACCAATAATGTCAGGGCTTAGGGACATGGGGACATGTGGCCCATGATTGGATGTGGTCACACTAGTAGAAAAGGTCTTTCTCATATTGGAGAGGGGACCTGTCCTATATTTTCCAAGAGCCCCCAGGGCAGGGCATTCCTTTCTTAATTCCTATTTCTTTAACTCCTCCACAAAATAGAGAGAGGAGGGAAGAGAGAAGGGGAGCCATTTCCACATGATACTTTCCTGATAATCAGTGAAAGGAGGGTGGGTTGGGTGGGGCTGGGCTTCTAGTGCTCTTACTCCCAAGAATAATAATGAGGCCCCAGAAGTTTTTATTTCACAGCTTTGTTCCCATGAGATCCATACCTCCAACTGCAGGTAGCAAAGTGGAGCTCTCCCTGCTCCATAGAGGGGGAGAATCCTCCTCCAGATCTCCTGCAACTTTTCTGCAGTGTCTTCTGCACCCTGACAGGGCATGTCAATCACGAGGTCATCATGGACATTCAGGGCATCATTTCTGCCCCCTACCGTGTTCTTCCCATGCCTGGGAGAGTTGACGTGAAGCTGAATCTCCAGTGCAAAGACTCTCTGTGACACTACCCCCTGATGCCTCTGTCCCCCCCAGGATCTCTGTTTGTGATGAGGACAAGCTGAGCCATAACGAGTTCATTGGGGAGACTCGGGTACCACTTCGCCGTCTCAAACCTTCGCAGAAAAAGCACTTTAACATCTGTCTGGAGCGACAGGTCCCGGTCAGTTTTTAATATCTGGAGCTGAGATCTCCCGATGGCTGGGGGAGGGATGCAGGTGGGGTAGGGTAGGTGGGGACCTTGGGAAAAGGGAGAGGGTCTGTGAGCCCAGGAGGTTGATGGAATGGCATAGTTGGCATTTAGAATCTCCTCTTCTCTCTGAACTCTAGTTGGCATCACCTTCCTCTATGACCGCTGCCCTGAGAGGTATTTCCTGTTATCTGAAAGAGGTAAGGAAATCACACCCCACCCCTTACCCCCACCAATAGTCTCCTTCAAGAGAAAGAAGGGAGCAGTTTCTGTAGGGAGGAAAAATCCACAATGCAGAAGAACCGTAGCCTTAAGATGGCTTTGGCCCCTTTGCTAATTCCTGCCTAGATATGGAAGGAAGCACTTTTCTCCAACTCCCTAAAGACAAGAGGGAAGAGGGCAGGAGAGGAAGAATCATTTCATATCACTGAGCAAGAGAGTAGGTTGTGTGTAGCTAGAGCCATGGGGGTCCAGTTTCTGAGGTGCCACCTCTCTTATCCCCAGTTGGAGCGAGCAGAACAGGGCCAGGGTCTGCTGGAGGAACGGGGGCGAATCCTGCTCAGGCTCACCTACAGCTCACAGCGTCACGGGCTGCTTGTGGGTATTGTTCGATGCGCCCATCTCGCAGCCATGGATGTCAACGGCTACTCAGATCCCTACGTCAAGACGTGAGGGACCCAGCCCCACTCCCTTCCTGGGCCCCAGGTGTCCTGACTCCCAGCCCCCAGTCTCTTTTCCCATGCAAACCTCACTCACCCTGTAGCGTTCCTTTCTACAACCATAGAAGCAAAATTTCAACTTTGGATGGGACCTTAAAGATTGGGTCAAAAAATGAGTTAGTAGCAGGAAACCAGGTATCTTACATGCCCAATAAATGCTCTTCTCACTAGCCACATTGACCCCTAGTCCTGTCCTCAGCCCTTCTACAGCAGCCCTAGGCATCTGCTTACCCACCCTCAGTTCCTCTTCTACCCTTCCCCATTCCCAGAACCTGGGCATTCTGACCTGCCGTGGTCTCCGCAGGTACCTGAGGCCAGATATTGAGAAGAAATCAAAGCACAAAACATCAGTGAAGAAGAAAACTCTGAATCCCGAGTTTAATGAGGTGACTGAGGGGCAGGGAGAAAATGAGGTAAAGATAATAAGAGGTGGGAGGACTGATCATGGAGGTGAGGTCATAAGGTGACTTGCTCTCCTATGAGAGAGCACTTAACTACTAGGATCTTATTATTTCTGAATCATCTGGTCCTGGATGAATCTGGAAAATCTAGAAGTGTTTTCTACTTCCGAGGAGCCCTTTCCACCAAAGATAACTCTACCTGAACAAGAAAAACTCAGATCCCTGGGCTCCTACATCTCTATAGTTATGAAATCTCAATTCCATCTTCCTCAAAGTTCTAAGCCCCATAGTATCTTCAGATAGCCAATGACTATGAGAAGAGTTGGCCAACAGGAAAGATTTCCTGGTGCTCACATCATTCCTTTTCCTTAGTTGAGCAGGGTTAGAAGCCAAATCAGGGAAATAACCTGGGGCAACCCCAAAAGTGAAGGTAGGGGAAAAGTAGCCTTCCATATTCCCCACCTCCCCAGGAATTCTTCTATGAGATGGAACTCCCGGCTCTGGCCATGAAGACCTTAGAGGTTACCGTGTGGGACTATGACATTGGCAAATCTAACGACTTCATTGGTAAGACTGAGCTCCAGTTTATTTGGCTCTAATGGCCAGCACCGGAACCAAATTTATATGTGGAAATCTTGTCACCTGGGCATTTGGGGGAAATAGGGCTGCTTGATTCGGGTACTGGACTTAGTAAGTTGATGGGTTATGTACGGGTTCCTTCCTTCCCTGCCCCTAGGTGGAGTGTCCTTGGGTCCCAATTCACGGGGAGAGTCTCTGAAGCACTGGGGGGACTGTCTTCGACAACCAGATGCAACCCTGGAACGTTGGCATACCCTGACCAGTGAACTTCCCCCTGCTGCTGCCTCCTTCTCAGCCTAAGACCCCACAAAGATCCTGGCCAACCAGCCCCACGGACACAGGCTACTTCCTAACAGAGGAAGCAAGAGAAACATGGGAAACCAGGGGCTTCAGTTAGGTGGCTTCCCCTCTTCACTCTTGGAAAGTGAAGAGGGTGGAAGGGGTGGGAAGAAGGAAACTAAGCTCTATCATCTCACTGGGCTCAGGAAAGGACAGAAAAGTCCATCTATTTGAGCCCTAGGAAGGGAAGGGAACTTAAATACCCAGGCTGCTTCTAGAAAGAGGCCCTTAAGAACCTTAGCAAGAGTGGGAGGAAAGGGGGTGCAAGAAAAACCCCTTCTTGGGGGGGTGGGGGGAACCACAGGGCCATGTGATTGTTACCCAACTTCGCACGAGTGTGTTGCACGTTTACATGGGGATGGGAGTGGGAGAAGCTTCTCCCTCTCCCCCTCAACACTTCTTGTCTTATTTTGTGAGATTCACTTTGTTACTGTGGGGATGTCTTTTTGTGAGGGGATGGGTGGGGATATATATGCAAATTTCCTACTGCCTGATGGGATATTATATGCAAAAATGAACCATACCACTCGCATGTGCAAGGGGAGGGAGAGAATTTATTGCCCTGCTCCCTCCCCCCAACCAGGTCATTTCTCCTCTCATCCACCTCTCCAAGCTGCCCCGGCAAAACTCCCTGCAGCGGGAGCAAACCGGATTAGGAGGGGGTTAAGGAGGGAGAAAAATTTCAGAAAACAAAAAATAAAACCACCAAGCACCCCTTTAATGAAAGTCTGCAGTAAAAAACAAAAAGAAAACAAATTAGCCCTATCTAGCTGCCCCACGGGTCTTTGTCTTCAGGAAGGGGAGGCAGAGGCCCCCTTGGCTGCTCATTTTTCTTTTGGCTGCAATCCAGAGTAGAGGAAGGCAAAGCGCGTGGCAGCAGGGGGCAAGGAAACCCTGTGTTGACCTCTAGAGTCCATCCACATTCCCCGCACACCACTGGCTGCAAATCCATATGCGGCACGTGCCGCTTTCAGGGCTGGGGCTGCCTCCCCGCCTCTTCTTTGGGGGCGCCTTGCTGCATGTTTACGCCTCTTCTGATTGTCAATGTCCAGACTGACAAGACTGGGCATCAATAAATGTCTCCAAAAACACATCGCTCTTTGTCTTTGCTGCATCTGCTGCCATTGGCACCTGGCAACCGGAGGGAGGGAAGGGGCTAGGGGAGGTAGTCATTCGGGGATGTCAATCACGAGGTCATCATCGCCGTCCAGGGCATCATCTCCACTCCCTGCATCACTGAACATCTGGCGAGGGACGGTGCTCAGGATGGTATGTGGGGGCAGCTTAGGAGGCCCCAGTGGGGCCAGGGTTGCCCCTACCCCAGCACCACCAGCTCCCCGGCCTGGGAAGGTCAGTGAACCCCCCACTGGACACTCAGATGGCCCCACTGCCATCTGTAGGGAAGATGGAGGAGAAAGATACAGAAGAAGAAAATAAAAAGATAAGGAAATTTCCCTCCCTATTCTTAGAATAAACTTTTCTGAAAATTCACTGGACCTCTCCCTTCCATTATTATTGTACATAGTTGGGCAAGGTTACCAATAGTTTTATGCTCCAGGCAGATGACCCCCTCTGGGGGTTAGTTTGTAGTGCACACTAAAAAGCCCCAAAGTGCCAGGGCAACCCTATCACTGCTTCATTTGAAAACTATTCTCTATAGATTTGCAGAATTACTCTTCTCAGGTTGTCTGTTATGATCATTGCCTTAAAGCCATCAGCCCAGTTCAGCCAGGACTCACAGTTAAGTTTCCTATGAGTTCCTAAGAAGCAATAAGTCTTGGCACCAGAGTCTAGCAGTACTGAGTGGAGACATTAGCCAAGTAAAAGGGACAAACTGTAATTCGGTACTTGGGGTACGGGGAGGAGGGGAGAACAAAGAAGCCACTTAATTGGCATTTCACATCAACTGCCTGGTATGTTGCTAGGTAAATTCTGTGAGAGCCTTGAATTTCACTGGTGCTCAGAAAATGTCTGTTGGCTGAGGGGTGTAGTTTGGAGCATGTATGCTCTAAAATTTCCCAGCACCTCCTCTCTCCCCTAGATTTCAAATACATGCTAGCTAAATCCTAGGCTGGGAATAAAAAACTGTTGGCAAGCTAGGTCAACAACTGGTCAACAACCCAGTAGCTTCAGGAAAACAATTCAAGGACACTGTTGTTCCTGAGCCTGCTCCTTTAGAGATTTTTGATCTGCCAACAGATGCCTTTCTGAAGGTCTCTCTCATTAAGGGAGAGGCAGTGTGATCCACTGGAAAAGCACGGATTTGAAGTCAGGAGACTTGGATTTGAATACTGCTTCAAACCCAATCTCTCAGGGCCTTAGTTTCTTCATCTGAAAAATGGTGTTATCTCAGAGTTATTGAGAGGAAAGTATTCTGTAACCCTTAAAGTACTCTATCAATGCCAGTTATGAAAGGGGCACCTAAAGTTTTATGACTTGGAACTTTTTCTTAAAATGCCTCCTTGAGCTGATACCATATTCCCTGAAGATTTTTAAATCTCCTTAAAGAAATTTCACTAGTAATATGAAATACGTAATATGATATATAGTAATTTCTGTCTGCAGTCAAAAAATTAGTGACCACCCTTATTAGCTCTATCCTGTATTATAGCTGCTAGATAGGTCTTCAGCCCAACCCTTCTCTTGAGAATGAGGAGGTAGGTGATGGCTATGGACGGTGATATACATAAGCCACACATTATCCCTCAGCTTGAAAAGATCCTTACTCCATCCCCCACCCCCACAGTGATTATCCTCCATCCCTCTCCCTTCAATGGCGAAACTCCTTGAGAAAGCTGTCTACAATCAGTGCCTCCACTGCCTTTCTTCTCATTTTCCTAACTCTCTGCAATCTGGCTTCCAACCTCATTATTCTACTGAAACTGCTTTGTCTAAAGTTACCAATGATCTCTTAGTTGCCAAATCCCATGGCCTTTCCCAATCCTCATCCTTCATGATCTCTGCAGCTTCAGTCGCTCTTCGGTACTCTTTTCTCCTTGATTTCACCCCGTCTGGATTTTCCTCCTGTCTGACTACTCCATATTAAATCTTCATGCATGTCTCATCTACTAATCGTTAGTGTCCCCTGACAAGGTTCTGTCACGAGCCCTCTTCTCTTCTCCCTCTTTACTATTTCATTTGGTGACTTCATTAGCTGCCATGGATTCAATTATTATTCATATGCAATGATTCACAGATATATTCCTCAAGCCCTAACCTCTCTCCTGACCTCCCATCTCAAATTTTTTTTTTGAGGGGGGAAAGCAGGGCAATTGGGGTTAAGTGACTTGCCCAAGGTCACACAGCTGACAAGTGTTAAGTGTCTGAGACCAGATTTGAACTCAGGTCCTCCTGACTCCAGGGCTGATGCTCTATTCACTGTGCCACCCAGTGGCCCCCCCCCCTCCCCGCCTCAAATTTCTAACTGCCTAGGGGACATCTCCAATTGGATCTTGAACTTCAACATCTTAAACCGTAGATCACTTAAACTCAGCATGACAAAAACCGAACTCTCCTAAACCACCCCTTCTTCCAAACTCCCCTATTTACTTTACCATGAGATACCTTAAAAGTTCTTCTATTTTTTCAGTCTCTTGACTGTTTTAATACTTTTCATTGTTTCATGAAGTCATTCGCTTCTCTTTTGTCCATTCTAATTTTTAGGGAGTTTGCTCTTTGGGTAAGGTTTTGTAACTACTGTACTAAACTTTTAAGCTCCCTTTCAATTCTTTCTTCCATAGCTCTTATTTCTTTTTCTAATTTTTTTCCTTTAGCATTCTCATTTCATTTCTAAAAACATTTTTAAACTTGTTTTAACTCACTTCATCTCTTCCAAGAATTCTTGTTGAACTTGTCCCCAAGCTGTGGTTTTCTTTGAGGTTTTGCTCAAAGATATTTTGGTGCCATCCTCTTCTCCTGGCTTTGTGTCTTCAAAGTCCCTGTCACTATAATAGCTTTTAATGGCGGGATTCTTTTATTACTTGCTCATTCTTCCAATCTATTTCCTGACTTCAAACTGTTAGGATAAGACCCTGTATACTTCTGGAGGGAATATCTAGGCTTATCCTGATGCTATTCTCTTAGGGTACTGAGTGTTGCAATATTCCAGGATTTCAAAGACAGCTCAGGCTGGGGACTGGTAAGCTTTCAGGGTTCCCAAGGTGGTCTAATCCAGGGCAAGTCTAATTGCCATCCCCTGGTTTGAGCTCTTTAAGTTCCTGATCTGAGTTTGGGTCTGAGCAACAGGCCTGTGGGCTTGGCCTTTTGAGGTTTGGTAGACTTCTGCTGGACTCACAGTCACTATCAGTCAAGTGAGACGCTCTGTTGGTTCAGTGACAACTGTAGGTTTCTCTTTGGTCTGGGATTCCTGCCTTGGTTATTCCTCTGCAGGCTTCAGGTTGGGGAAGTTTTGAAACTGAGCCTCTAATCCACTCCTGAGTAAGAGCCACACAGCAACTGTTTGCTTCTGAACTTGTTCCTTACTTAATATATAGCCTAGCACCTGTAAGTGCTCCTTACCCCAAAAGGCTACCCCTGAATGAAGGCCCCCTATTCGGTCCACCCTAATGTGTAACCTGGAACTGGGTTAGTGAGCAGCAAAGCTGTAAGCTGGCATCTGTCTCCACACCCTGCATGAAGTATTGGTGCCCTAACATGGGTCTCTGAACCTGTCCTGTTCTGGCACACAGTCTCAGTCCTCTTTCAGTCCCTGGGTGCTGGAATGCTTTTCTAGGCATGCTCCTAGCCAGACCCTGTCCCCAGTATCCACACACTTATCTGTCCCCTTACACCTACCTAGGCTGGAAAAATGACTCACTGTGACTTTTTATTGGGATTTCCTGATCAGGATTCGGTCTGGCTCGTTTTTTAGCTATTTCAATTACTTAGTTTTGGGGGTGTTTTGATTGTTTCTACTTTTTTGGGGGGAGGCTAGCTATACTTCTTCCTGCTATAGCAACGTCTTGGCTCTGCCTCCCTTTTCCTATCACTATTTAGGGTACCACCATCCTCCCTGTCACCCAGTCTACAAACTTAAGTCATATTCCTCAGTCACTCTTTAAACCCCTATATCAAATCTATTGCCAAGTCCTACTGATTCTAACTTTCTCAGCATCTCTAATTATGCTCTCTTTTCCTTCTAACCCTGCTGTCACACTGGCACAGGCCCTCACCACCTCAGGCCTGGACTACAGAAAGTCTTCTGGTTGGCCTCCCTGCCTCAGTGTCCCCCCCACTTAACTGCCAAAATAACCTTCCTAAAGCCCAGGTCTGACCATATCACTTAATTAGTCAATAATCTCCAATGGCTTCCTTATTACCTGCAGGATCAAACATAAAACCCTCTGTTTGGCTTTTAAAACTCTTCATAACCTGGCCCTTTCCTGCCTTTCCAGTCTTCTCTTCTCTTTAATCCACTATATGCACTCTTTGATCCAGTAACAACAGCCTCCTTGCTGTAACTTTAACAAAACTTGAACAATTCCTGACTCTAATCATTTTCACTGGCTGTGAAATGCCCATGCCTGGAAAGCACTCCCTCCTCACTTCTGCCTCCTGACTCCCCTGAAGGCTCAGCTAAAATCCTACAGGCCTTTCCTAGTATTCCTTTATTTTTAGTGCCTTCCTTCTGAGTCTACCCTCAGTTGATCCTATATATACTTTGTTTGCACACAGCTGTATGCATGTTGTCTCCAAACATTGCATCCCTAGAACTTAGCACAGTAAAACTGGCATAGAATATGGGTTTAATGCACATTTACTGACTTACTGACAGCTGACCTATACTATATTCAAAGAACGCTGTATAAATCTGAGTTCTTCTTAGAAAGAATAAAGGAAAACAGAGAAGACAAGAGGGGTAAGTCTAGCTTTCTGGACTGCTAGTTTTTGTCACACAATACTTTCATCAAGTCACTCCTCTGTTAAGGAATGGCATGGTGCACTGCATCTGAACTCCCCTGCTAGGCTTGGAGGTCCTCAACAATCCAGACTCTACTTAACTGAAAGAGATCTTGTGTATTCTCTAGTCTAACCAGGCTGATCTTAGTCCCAGAAATACACCAACCTCATACTTACCTCTGCCCATGTTATGAACTCCACGTGGATTGTTTTCCTTGTTCTCTTCTACCTATCCAAAACCTACTCATCCTTCAAGGCTCAGATCAAGACCCATCTTCTCCCTGAAGTTTTCTCTAGAGACTTTTATGCCTCCTTATTGACCTTTTCCTTCTCTGTCTCACACAGTTTAGAACAGTGGTTCTCAACCTGTGGGTCGCGACCCCTTTGGGGGTCAAACGACCCTTTCACAAGGGTTACATATTTCTGATGGTCTTAGGAACCGAGATAACGCTCCTCTATCGGTCTCCAGGTGGGTCCACCCACATGCAGATATGCCCACATATGAGTATTAAAGGGTCACAGCATTAGGAAGGTTGAGAACCACTGGTTTAGACCTTAAAACCACATGTCTTGTATTGTTTTCAATGTCAGTCTTGGCTACCAAACCAAACTGTAGTCCAAGAGATAACCAAATCTTATACTTCTACACATACCAATAGCACTGAGCACAGTACACTGGGTACACAACAGACTCTCAATACTATGCAAAATGATCCTTAAATTTCTATCTGTGATCCAAAAACTCCCCTAGATTCAAGCTCTCCTCCAGGCACAGTACCACCTATCATTTTGACAACCCCAAACCCACACTACACCCCCCTCCAAGTGTCCCAACTCCCCCAAAATTCAGGTACCTTGAGCTTCCGGGGCAGGCGGGGCCGTTTCTCCCGCTTGGGTCTCAGGGGGCTGGGCTCAGGCAGCTGCAGGGCCAGGTAGTCAGATGGGAAGGGGGAATATGGGGGGGAGGCCAGCTGCAGGGGAGGGGAAAAAGGGAAGAATGAAGATGGGAAAAGGATGGATGTTGGGAGAGGGAGAGGAAGTCGAGGGAAGGGAAGGTAAAGGAGAAACCCAAACAAGAGAAAATGGAAAAACAAACAAAAAAAAATGGTGATGAGCATGGTGGGGCCCAGCTGGCTATCCTTTGACTTCCAAACCTGCTTGCCTCCCCCCAACACTGCCAACCATCCCCTCACATGGAGGTGATCTTCATCTTCCTGAAGGATTTCCCTCTACTTGCCTCATCTGTGCCCAGCATTGAAAAGACCCTAAGTTTGCATAAAAATAAACTTGGGGGTTGGGGGGGGAGGAGGTATTATACAACAGTAGGAGACAGGACTTTGTCAAGCAAGCACGGACCCCTCTTAGTGCTGGGAGGGGCCAGCTTCACTCAGATCAATGAAAGGAACAGGCCAAGACCCCATAGACTACAAAAGCAGCTCATCTCTAGTTAGTTACACCAAGTTGGTTCCTGATTCAGAAGAAGCTGCTGCCTGTCCTCAGCTTGGCATTTTGGCATCATGGGAAGCTAAGGGCATCACCAATATCAGCCCGGCCACTCTCTTTCCAAAAAGGCTGTCTATGAAAACCCTGCACAAAGTTAGTTTTGCTAGACTGGGCAAAACTGTAGACACAACTCATAGCCAACAGGGTAGACACATCCCATACACCAGCTCCTATGAACACTGGTGGACACAAAGTCACAGCCCATCAGTAACAACACCACTGCCAGTTCCTGACGCAAGTGCACCACATGATGTATCAACCAGTCTGTAAAAGCCACTTCAAGCAAGACAGCAGGCCTTACTTTCCTGATGCAGAAACTAAAGCTAATACATTGAAACCTTGGCCAAATCATGACCACCAAAACTTCTACTCACCGAGGCCAGGTACGGAGAAGGGCCCCCAGAGGCTTGCAGGGGAAACCCTGAGGACGGGGGTAGTGAAAGGCCAGAGGGGGATGGGGCACCCCCCAGAGGGGGACTTCTTTTCCTAGAAAGGGGACAACAGAGAAGATCAGACCCCAAATAGCAAACTTTCAACACTTGTCTCTAGCCTAAGTCCTATTTGTGCTATCCCCTCTTGAAAGGATAGGAAGCTAATGCCACCACTAGGCAAATATTCCAAAGAGATCAAAGAAAGAGAGAAAGGATCTAAACATACAAAAATATTTATAGCAGTACTTTTCATTGCAGTAAAGAAATGGAAATTAAGGGAGTGCCTAAAAGTTGAGGAATACTGAACAAATAATGGCATACAAATGTAATTAACTATTGTTCCATAACCAATGATGAAACATTTAAATTGGAAAAACCCAAGAAGACTCAGATAAACTGACACAGAGTGAAAACCAGAAAAACAATTTATACAATAACTACAACATTGAAAAAAACCCCCAAAACCAAACAACTTTTTTTTAAGAGTTAAGAACCGATCAATGCAATGAATGACCTACTCCAAAGAATTCACTAATGAAGTATGTTACTGACTACCTGACAAAGAAATGAAAGACCAAAGATGTAGATTAAGATATGTTATTTTCTAAGATGGAAAAAATTTGAGTTTTTTTTTTTTGCTTGATTATTCTTATTTGTTACAAGTGTGGGTTGTTTTGGGGAATTTCCTCTCCTACATGGAAGGGGGTGGTGATAAGGATACAAAAAAAAAAAAAGAAAAGAGGGTCATTTGTAGCATCTAACATTTGTAAGAGACTCAGGAGACACAGGCAAGTAGGACAACTTTGAAACTAACATGGCAAATTTATTGTATTCTTTGAAAAAAGATAAGCTATACAGAACAGATTCCTAGATTCTCCTACAAATATCTTTTTCTATTCTTCTGTGTATATGGAAACGTTCATGTTTGATGATACTTATTCAGTACAGAAAAACAAAAAAATAAGTGTAAAAGGGAAAAAAAGAAAAGACAGAAAGGGCTTGCCTTTTAGACAAGAAGGATAGAGGATATGTTCTCACCTCTTGGGGGCTGGTGTCTCAGTGAGTTTGGGTGTGCCCTCTGTCTCACTGTTCTCTGAGGATGCTGTGGCATCTGAGTCTAGAAGGGAAGAGGTAAATGTTGGGCTATTTTCCCTACTCCCTTAGAGCCCCCTTATACTAGAAGGATACATTTATTAAGCACACCATGCCCATTCCTTGCTCCAATTTATGTGGAATGTCCTCTCCCATTTTTTTTGATCATATAAGTCTTCTCTTTCCTTCCAGGTCAACCCAAGGGCCCTATTACTCTCCCTTCCATAGTCATCCCAGTGATTTTTCCTTCCTCTGAACTTTAACTGTACTTGTACTTTGAACCAGAGTCAGCATATACTACTTTACCCTGCAAACTGTCTTTTTGTGTCCATGGCCTCTTTCCCCAAACTAAACTATAAACTCTTGGGGAAAAAGCAGGTATTCTCTTGTAGCTCTGAAATCCAGCACAATATCCTGGAAATAGCAGGCAATCAGAAAACAATTAAGAAGATGATATGAATAATAATCTTTCTATTTCCCAAACAGAGTATCTACATAATAGAGTGCTGGATTCTTAGTCAGGAAGATTTAAATTCAGATCCTATCTCAGGCAATTAATAGCTGTGTCTGGGGGCAAGTGATACCCTCATTATGACTCAGTTTTCTCATCTGTAGAATAGGGATAATACCATGTAGAATACGTATCTATGATAATGTAAGAAAAGTGTTTTGAACATTTAGCCGTACTATGTAAACGTTGATTGTTATTACTTATTATTTGTCTCAATAGATCTTCACAATAAGCCTGTGTGGGAAAGAGGGCAGGAATCATTATCTTCATTTTACAGATTAGAAAACTGAGACCTAAAGTGTGATTTGTCCAAAGTCACTAACAAGTAACAGAACTGGAACTAACATCCAGTTCTTCTGATTCCTATGTTAACCTCCTGAAGAGAAGGATAAATCCAGGCAGGAGATTTTAATAGCCAATAGGGAAGACAGATGCATGTTTCTAGCCAGTCTTGGAACTCTATCTCCCTGATCTTAAAGTTTCCTCCTTTGTAAAGAAAAGACAAATGATGTTTGTACTATTTACCTCATATGGTTTTGGGGAGAGTCAGAGGATAACTGCTTTATCAATCTTAAAAACTCTATAAAGTCTGAGTTATTACCATAAGGAAATCTGGCGAAAAGAGACGGAGGGGTAGGTAGTACTCACTCTTCAAAGAGTCTTCAGTCCCTATGCTCTAGTTTTCTACTCACCAGATGAATCTTCATCCACATTTTCATACTGCAGAAGACGATCCAAAAGGAAACTAAAGAAAGAGAAGGGGAGGGAGCGGTGAAAGGTGGTGTTCCCTTTTGTTCTTGGGGCTCTCATCCTTCCTTAGCATCCTACTAATTTTCCCATTCCAAACTCTTCTCACCTCTTGTCCCGGGACACTTTCAGCAGCTTTCTCTGCGCCTTCCTCAGTTCCTCCTGAAAACACTCATGCTCCTGGATAAGAAAGCATCAGAGCTGGAAGGGCCCTTGGAAATACTTTGGTCAAACCCCCTTATTTCGCAGACAAGAAAAACTGAGGATCAGGAGGAAGGGGCTGGCCCAAGGTCACAGAGCACAGAGTCGGTGGGCAGGGTGAATCCCTGAGAGACTCTTTCCAAGTCGCCTCATTTAGGGGAGTGGGGGGATGGGGAGGTGATTCACAGGAGGCCCCGTCAGAGGTTTGGTCTAGGGGCCCTGGGGCAGGAGGAGCCAAGCTCGGACCCGTCCCCTAACACACTTACGTAGATTAGAAATTTGAGCTTCCGTTTCAGGTTCCGGTACTTCTTCTTGTAGTCCACCTCAACGTCCGCTTGCCCATTCATGGCTGGCCGGGGAAAACACAACCACTCCGGGAGTCTGATGCCCGACCCTACTCAGGCTCGGGCTACAGACCCTGCGGGGGAGGGCGCCCCCCCCCCCCGCCCAAGGCCCGGGGAGAACCGTTACCTACTCTCCAACCCGCAACAGACGCTCTTCAGCGCACAACTTCCGGAATCCGCCTACTCACTCCCACTTGAGACTACAATTCCCAGAAGCACCCGCGCAGATGTTTCAGTAGCGTGCAGCAGGACTAAGTAACCGAGAGCATCAGGGAAACACGCATGCGCAATGAAACCAGCACAAAAGGATAAAAAAGTTAATTCTGGCTCAGTTAAGTTATTAACAGGCGCCTAAGGACGCGATGACATCACGAAAGCCGGACAAAGACGTTGGTCCTCCCATAACTCCGCTTGAGAGGTTAAAAGTTCGGAGGATTGTACTACGACATTTCTTTTTTAAAAGCAGATCACGGTTCTCTGGAAGTTTTTAAACTCGTGATGTTACGCTGGAAGAATTAGGAACACGCTCAGACTTCGCGAAATGAATACATCACACTCGAGCGCGGCGGAAGCGCCTGCGGCGACTTATCCAAGCCAGACTGAACACTTCTTTTCGAAAAAGGGAAAAATCACCAAATTCACAATTCCACTCGGAGGCGGTTTTCCGCCCCCTGGCTAGCAGGCCGCCTGCGCAACTTACTACATACAGCGTGAAGCTCCGCCCCCATCGAACCAAAACTACGGTGGCCTGGAAGGGGATGGGCCGGCGCGAGAAAGAGGCTTCAGCTGGGGTGGGGAAAAGGCGGGAGTTGTGGGAGCAGGACAGGAGGCGGGGCAAGATGGCGCGGGAACGCGAGATGCAGGACTTCATCCGGAGCCTCTTCCGGTGTCGCCCCGACTTGAGGTGAGAGGGAAGAAGGGACAGGGGGAGAGAAAGGGAGACGAAAAAGGGTTCGGGGTCCCCGGGCGCCAAGGCTGGGGAGGGACCGTAAATGGGCCGTGACGAGCCTGGGAGCCTAGTCCCCGGTCCCCGCTTGGGGAGCCCGATAGGGAGGGGCGCCCGAGCCCGCCCCCGCGCCTGCCCCTTGACTCTGTGTCCCGCCCCCCAGCGTGCTGACCCACTGCATCGTGCGACAGAAGTACCTGGCCCACGTGGGCCTGGACCACCTGGAACCCGAGGACAAGAGGAAGCTGAAGCGGCTGGTGGAGGAGGAGCTGCTGAAAATGCAGGTGGAGGTGGGCCCGGCCCCCCGCGGCGGCGCGGGAAGGGGAGCTAGGGGAGGGGTGGGCACCGGGACCCTCCGGCCGGCCGGCCGGCCCCTTCCCACTGACTCTCCCCTCCCTGTCAGGGGGATGACGAGGAGAAGGAGCTGCTGTCTGGGGAGCAGGACCGGGTGAAGCGGCCCCACAGCCCAACCAGTGCCTCCAGAACGTCCCAAGTAAAGAAGAGGAGGAAGCCGAGCATCAACTCAGAGACAGGTCAGCCCCACCAGCAAGAGGGGGGGGCCGCACGGGGCTGCCCCTTCTTGTGGTGGAACGAGGGTAGCACACCTGGATGTTGCCTCTGGCACAGCCCAGGTGTATTCCATCATCTTGGCCTCTTCCCCCTCACTCCCTGCCCCAGCCCCTTCTACCTAAGTCTGGTTATCCACCTCCCCAACTTGGGAGAGCCCACTCCTTATGTGGGGGAGGGGGAGAGACGTAACCACCGTGGAAGAAAGTTCTTATCTGCCCATGGGGCTTCCTTGTGCATTCCAGAACACAGCTCGGATGACTCGGGCCTTGATCCCCAGCCCGAGAGCCCCCCAAGCTCCCCAAGGTCCCCAGCAGGGAATGGTATAACAGTGAAGGACTGCTGTTCTTCTGAGAAGGGGGTGAAGAAGGATCATGGAGAGATTTTGCCTACATCCAGGAAAACGACAGCTAAGGAGAGTGAGGACTCAGAGGAAAGAAGTGAAGAGGAGGTGGAGGAAGAGGAGCTTAAAGTCTTTGTTAGAAAGAAGGGAGTTGAGGAGAGTGAGAGTGAGAGCAGCAGTGAGGAGGAAGCATGTCACAGACAGAAGGGTAGGGTTGGGAAGAAGGAAGCAGCAAAGCCAGGGAAGGAGGAGCAGAAAGCAAATCTGAGAACAAAGGGAGCAAGGAAAGCGGTGCAAGTGACCGACAGTGACCAGACCGACAGTGACCGGGGGGACAGAGTTACACCTCAGAAGAAAAGACCAAAACCCCCAGAGGAGATGAAGGAGTATTCTTCCAGGAAGAGGGTGGCAGCAAAGTCAGCGAAGGAGGAAAGTAGCGAAGAGAATGAGAAAAAAGGTCTGGCTAGGAAAAGGAAGCCAAAACCGGTTACTGAAGAGAACACTAGATGTAGGCGGAGTTCTGGGAAGAAGGGAATGAGAAAACTGATGAAAGACAATAGCACAAGTAGTGATGAGGAGGAAGAGGAAAAGAGTGGGTATTGCAGGGACCAGAAAATAAGGGGAGGGAAGCGGGGAGGAAAGAAGTCAGCAAAACAGAGTGAGAGCAGTGAGGAGGAAGAGAGAGACAATAAGGGGAAAGGCAGTTCTGGGAAGAAGGGAGAGGAAAAGGCTGTGGAAGAAGAGAGTGAGGAGAGCAGCGAGGCAGAGGACAAAGGTATGAAAAAGGCTCCCAGTGAGGACAGTGAGGAGGAAAGTAGAACAGATGACAGCAACAAGAGCTGCTCCGAGAAGAAGGGAGCCAAAAATGTTGAGGATGAGTCTGAGACAAGTGAAGATGAGGGAGCAAGGACAGGAAGGACCAAGAAGAAGGAGGCCAAAAAGGGCAGGGCACCCTCTTCCACCTCCTCACAGGATAGTAGCCCGGAGGCCAAGTCAGGGAAGGTAAGACATGGGGCATGGGAATGCTGGGGGCAAGGTTGAAAGGACAGGAAGGACAGATTTAAAAATTATTCGTATTGATACCTTTTGGGGTTTTTTGGTCTGTTTCTATTCCACATGTATCCCACTCCTCTCCACTCATACTTTGTAACGAGGAACAGAAAAGAAGGGGCAGGGTAAAGGGGAAGACAGTTCAGCAACATCCAACACATCAGTGGTCTGACAGTATATGCAATGTTTCACACCCATAGTTTCCCAGGGAAGCAAGGTGTGTTTTCCATTTTTCTGGGACAGATCTGTTCATATAATTATATAGTCTTCAATTTCATTTTTGTTGTTTTTTTCTTTCATTTTTGTAGTTAATTGTTTTCATTATTTTCCTGGTTTTGCTTATTTCACTCTACATCTTATGTACTTCTCTTTATTCTTCATATTTGGGGTTTCTTACAGCGTATTATTCCATTGCATTTTTATACTCCATTTTCCCTTGTCCATGGGCACCTAATTTTGTTTCCAGTTTTTTGGGCAGCTATTAAGTTTGCTGCTACAGTAGGATCTCTAGGTATGGATATTTTAGTTACTTTCTTAGTACAATTCCAACTTGGTTTTCAGAATTGTTGGACCAGTTCACAGCTCTGCCAATAGTTTACATTAGTGTATCTTTTCATCACCCCTCCAATACTGATGACTCCTATCTTTTGTCATTGCAAGTTTTTACTGGGTGTGAAGCAAAATAATGTTGTTTTGATTCAGATTTCTCATTGCTGATTTGGAGCAATCTTTTGTATGAAAAAAGTAAGGTTATAAAGGAGGAAGTGTAAAGGGACTCTTCAGAAGAGTCACAGTCAACTGTGAGTCAAGGATGAAGTCAGAGGGCTTATTTTTCTCTATTCTGCCCTCTACCTGGCTGTGGTACTTGGTGACCCTTTTCACACCTTCAACCTCCCTATTCCAGGGCTCTCGAAGAGGAGAGGACCACCCTGCAGTAGTTCGGCTAAAGCGCTACATCCGAGCCTGTGGTGCCCATAGAAATTACAAGAGGCTGTTGGGTTCTTGTCGCTCTCATCAGGAACGACTCAGAGTCCTCAAGGCAGAACTGCAAGATTTAGGCTTAGAGGGTGAGGTGAAGACAACTGAGGAGGGAAACAAGGAAGGAGGGGAAGCCCATTAGGATAGAAACTTCTTGAAAACTGCGGTTGTTTTTTGTTCCTCCAGTGGTTGGCATGGTGCCTTGCACAGAGCAGAAAACTTTTATTGACATCCTGGGTGATCAGATTGATAGTGATAGGTTGAGGACACTTAGAAGGGACCAAAAATTCCATTGAGGCTCAAGGAAAATCCTGCTTAAAAAGGGAATGGGAAGAGCCAGTAATTGAGGTGATATCGAGACAAAGAAAGATTCAAGAAGCAGGGGTTTTGTAAGTGGATGTTGACCCAAGTCACATCCTTCTTCCTGAGCCCACTCTCCTGATTCCCTCTCCCAGGTTGGAAAAGATGTTGAGGCTGAAGAAACACCTTTTCTTTTTTCAGGTAACCCTTCCCTGGAGAAGTGCCGAGCAGTGAAGGAGCGAAGGGAGGAGGCAGCAGAGATGGCCTCTTTGGACGTCAGTAACATCATCAGTAGTTCAGGTACAGATGTTTTGAGGAAGGGGGAGGTGCAGAGAATGGGGCAGCTGTGTAGAGGCACCTAGGTGGCATAGTGAATAGAGCACTGCAGTCAAGAGGGCTTGAGTTCAAATTCTGCCAAACACACTTAGGTAAGTCTCTTTACTTCTGTTATTCTCCACTTCTTCACCTGAAAAGTGGGACTAATAATAGCACCTACCTAATAAGGTTCTTAGGCACCATCTTAATGCTATTATTATTTTGTATAGGGGTGTAAAGAACAGCGAGAACAGAAAAGGGAAAAAGGCTTTCAGGTCAGTTCTACACTGACCTCTTGTGCTCATGAGTGAATATGTTGAAGTACTCTTTAGGAAGTTCAGATCCTTTCTGTCCTACCTATCTTTGTGATCTTGGATGCCCTAATTTCTCAGGGTCTGTTTTCTTCTCTACAAAATAGCTAGGAAGAATCCTAAGATCCATTCTAGTTCTAAATCCTATAATTCTCAGGGCGATCTCGGAGACGAAATGCCTGGAACCCACGTGGGGAAGTTGGGCTACCCCAGGATGAGCTGTACCACCGAAGAGCCCTAGATTCAGATGGGGATGAGCCAAAGGCCCACCCACCACCTACTGATTGGTCAAACCTTCGGGGCATCATCAGCAGTGATGGGGAGAGTGACTAAGCTACCCCACAGCTTCTAGAAGCCACAGTGCCTCTGAGCCTAGGGAGGAATATGCTCCTGCCCTTGTATAAAGTGTATAGAGCACCCCCTACTGGGTTTAAGTATTTATAAATGTATTTCCTTTCCTGTTTCCAGTTCTGTCTGTCTGTGGTAGATCAATCTTTTTCTTACCTGCAAGGGTGAATGTAACAGAAGCAGTGGCTTTCATACCTACAAGGATAAAGTTGCTTGAGTCTGGGCTTGTAGGTTCATGTTCTTGACTGAAATACTGGTATTTGTGTGGGCTTTAAAAGTCTCAATAAATGAATGTTTGTTATCCATTGTTTCATCTGTTTCTGGCGCAAAACAGAAGCGAAGCCAGGGCCTCTTTTCTGGGTCAAGGTTCAGGAAAGTTAGCCCAACTCAGATTGCTTATCATTGCTGCTTTCAGGGATTGGACCCAATAACTAACCACTTTTACTCTAAAACAGCCTATGAAAACTTCCTATACTTCTCCCTCTCATCTCCCTTTCTAATCACTTAAGCTCTCTTGGTTTTACTGTATGCAAAGGTAAGAGTACAGTGTCCCACTGGGGCAGTCAAACCAGTGGTTTTAGCTCGCTGTTGCTGCTTTTCTCACAAGAGCTCTGAGAAATGAAGCTGTAACTCCTCCAGGAGTCCTAACTTAGCCATGTCATTTTAGTCAAATTTAGTTTGCCTCTTAGGTCTATTTAATCAGTACTCTTCAAGGGTTCCTTTCAGCGACATCTGGATTCTCACACAGTAGTTTGTTCTCATAGCCCAAGACCGAGAAGCAGGTGTTTCATTTACACCTGGGTGATAGCCTGTTAGTCTCCAACTGACCTCTTCCCACTTTCATCTTTGGAAATTCTCAGTAGGTTCCTGGTTCAACCTAGTTCAGGCTTTAAATTGGGCAAGCCCAGTGTTATGACTAGTTAGCTTTTCTACTGAGGATAGCTAAATAGAAATTCTGCTCTTACAGTGGAATGTTAAGGTAGGTAGGCCAGGCTTTAAGATTGCCTCTTCCAAATGAGACAGTGCTAAGAGGCAAGCCCACTGAATAATTAAAATGAACAATCAGCCCTGGAGGGCAGATGACAAAATACTTTCCTTGGAGTAGCAGGAGACTGTGAAACAGAAATACTGCTTATGTTGTCATGTCATGATGATTTCGATTAACTTTTAGGTTACAATGGAGGTTTCATCTTAAAGGGGGAGGGGCCTCTTAGGTCAGAAATGACTGACATTTGAATGAGATGAATGGGAATCCAAAGCACCAGTTTAGCCTAAATTCCTCTAAGGCAAGGGCCTGGTCAGGAAGCTCCACAATTCCATTGTGCCACCTGGAAAATGAGGGGCACAGCTTAATGCTGCCCATCTTGGAGAGAAAGCCTGAGTCAAGGAGCTGGTTAGAATATCCAACAGTTTATTAAAAGCTCCCCTGGCCCCAGGGTTCCATGATGGCCCTTAAGTTCCAGGAGCCTTGTCCCTGACTGCCCCCATCCTGCCTCTAACAGCAGGAATATAAAAGGGGCTGTGAGGGTCCCCTCTGATTTGACACTCCCAGGGAGCTGCCTCTTCCCAGGTCTAACCCTCATTCCCCCCTCCCCAGCCCCAACCCTGACTTTAAAAAAAAAATTAACTTGACAAGACGGGCACAGGACATCAGACAGCAATGGGGGAAGGAGGGTTCAGAGGAGGGATGCTGAGCTTTCCACCCAGGCATCCTCCCCATCTCCCTGCCACCCAGGGGCCTTTTTATACCCCCAGACCCTGCTTTTCTCCTAGGACCCATTCTCATGCCCCCTGGGCCCAGAGTTCCCTTGGCAACAATATGATGAGGGCACCTGGAGGGATTATTATATTTCTCTGAATATATCTATGTATCTACACCCTACCCGCCCCTCCCCCCACTGCCCAGGGACTCTATACAGGTTCCCAAGGCACCCTAGGTGGGTATTTGACACACATACACACACATCTCCCCCTTCCCCAGTCCATGATGGAGGAAGATACTGGCACCATGATGGGAAAGTCAGGAACTCCTGGGTCTGCACTGGGGCCCAAGCTATACTCCCAAACCCAGAGCCAAGGGGCCTGACTTCATCCCAAGGGAAGCTCACAAGATGAGAAGGTACTAGGGAAGCAGGAGTAAATGTCCTGACGTCTCCCCATCTAAGCACTGACTCAGGACCTCAAAAGCCCCCAGAGCTCAGGTCCTCAATCTTCCAGGTTCCAGTTGCTGGGGACCTAGGCCCTTCCAGCCCCAGGGAAACTCAGGCATTAGCTCTCTTCCCCCACCCCTGTCTTCTTTCAGCCTAGGTGGAGGGAACCCAAGCAAGGGACATGACCAATCCCCCACACAGTTCAGGAGTAGAAATGGGAAGAGCCATTAAGGATGTGAGAAGCAACACTAGTACTTCGGCTCAGAGCCCCGGGCCCTGCTACTGACCCAGGTCCCACTCCTTCACTCCCACCCCCTGAGGCTGCCCTGCGAAGGGGCTGTGGGCTATTCCGTAGCAGCAATAGGGCTCCACCTCGGGGAGGCCCTGTCTGGGGTGGTGGCCCCAGCCAGGTTGGTGGACCTGGTGGTGCCAGGAGAGAAGGCTGGCGCCAAGCTGGGGGGGGCATGCCAGGTGGAGGGGGACCATGGCTCCAATGAGCCCCTGATCGAGGTACAGGGCGGGAAGGCCAGGCAGGGGCTGGGGGAGGGGCGGGATATCCCTGGGCGGCAGCCTCAGCTGGGATGCCTCCCAAGGCCATGCTGGAGAAACCCAGCCTCATGCTTTCTGCGTCAAAAGCCTCGATCTCCCGAGCCTGCCGTTCTAGCAGCGCCCGGATGCGCTCTGACCGACCTGTCTGCAGTGCCAGCAGCTCTTCCTCCACCTATGATATATAACATGTGCTCAGGGCTGTGGGTGCACGGAGCATTCAAGTCCAGTTGAGGGGATATGTGCATCAGCATCCCCCCCCACCTCCAGTGCTCTGGGGCCCCTACCCGTACCCGCTGCTCCAAAAGAGCCCGCCTCAGGGCCACTCTCTGTTCCAGCTCCCGGGCTTCACGCTCATGCTGACTCTCTGTCCGTATCTTGATCTTGCTCTGATAGGCATTAAGCAGCTCCAGCTCCTGTTGCAACTGCTGTCGCAGTGCCTGGAACTCTGATTCCTGAGTCTCATCCAGGCGAAGCTAGGAGAGGGTAGGAGCTGGGGTCAGATGTCCGAGAAACACCTGACCCCCACCCTGGGCTCCAAACCTTTTCCCTGCCCTGAGTTTCTCCCCACCTTCCCTCCATGACTGCTGAGGCATTCTGCCTCCCAAATTAGACCAGTTGTATCCCCCCAGCTATGTTGTTGCTGAGCCTTACTGCCTGGGAGCTGAGCATCTCAGAGATGGACTGGTCATACTGTTCTGCTAGGATGGCCAGCTTTCGAGTCTGCTCCTCTTTAAGCCGCTTAAGGAGGCTCTTGTGTTGGGCCTTGGGGGTGCCCTCCAACAGGTGCCCCCGAAGGGCCTTGTACTGCCGAGTCTGGATCTTACATGTCTCCTGGAACTGCTTCTTGATCTGCAACTCCTTCGACTACGGAGTGGATGGGTTGAGTGGAGAGATGATGGGACAGGGCAAAGGAAGGGGGGTAGGGAAGACAAGGAGGGAGAGGGAGAGACCAAAGCAGACAGAGAGAGGGGAGAGAAACAGAAAACATGTTAGACAGAGAGGGGAAGCTAAACACAAAGACAGAGTAGAGTATGAATTACACTGAACATAGCAGAAAAATACTCAAGATAGTATCGGAAAGCATATGCATGGCACCAGAGATGAGAGAGAAAGCATGCAATCAAGCTGAGTGTACACAAAAGACAAAGAGAATACACATGGGAGAAAACAAATGCCTGAAAACCACAGAACACACGACCAAGAGAGTGGAACCAGTGACAGTGAAAGGGGTGGTTTACAGACCAAACACATACTGCAAGGACCGAGGCATTAAAATGAGAGTCTTACAAACGGTGCCTTGGGGAAGGAAAAGCAAACCACCAAGTGGGAATTAGGAGAGAAGGGAATGTGCTCTCCCAGCACGGGGACCTGACCTATGAGGAGGTAGCAGGGAGGGGGTCAAGACATGGCAGAAAGGACTAGGAAGAGCCCTGAGGCTGCAAGGACCACAGGTGCTTGTGGGAACTGTTGCCCTGACAATGCCCCCGGTACTATGTGCCCCATTCCATCTCTCCTCCAGACTCTACTCCTTACTTGGGTTTTCACTTTCCTCACCTGTCCCTCCCCTAGATGCATTCCATTTCCACAAGCAGACCCATCTCTTTTTCTGGTCCCCTACCCCAGCCTGTCCCATAGGATCCATGCTTTACCCTTCAGTCTGTTTGCCCCCTGTGGGGGGCTTGCTACCCTCCCCCTTCCCCTAGCCCCCAAGGGCCATGGCAGAATGAGGGAAGGGGAAGGCTGGCAGATTGGACAAGACTAGGTGGAGTGGATAATGTGCAGTGAAGGGGCAAGGCAGAATGAACAAAGGCACAAGGTAGGATGACAAAGGCATCTGGTGGATAGGTCCAGGTGGAATGATGGGAGGAGACCCAAGCCTCAAGGGAATCCATGGCTTAGGGGCAAGGGAGCCAACACCTCCCACGTTCAGGGGCTCTAGAAACTAATGCAAAACCACTGCTGGGCAGAGAACACTGCCAGGAGAGCAAAGCAAAAAGGAAAAGGACTGGGGGAGAGGGACACAATGGAAATGGGACTGAGGGGGACAGGCAGTCATGGGGTGGGATGGGAGAGGGATGAAGTAGGCTCTCACTTGGGCTCTGGGGGGTTACAGGGAAGGCTGAGGGGCGGCAGGACAAAGCAGACGGAGGCGGCGGCCTGAGCCAAAGGTATGGTTCCGCTCGAATGTTTTATTCATGTTTATCTTTCTTGGGGGGGGGGCAATTGAGGAGCAGGGTTGGGGATGGAGGTAAGAAACAGAAAAACCAAATCAAAATCATATGAAAAAAAGTGACTACCCCTCCCAGCTAGCCCTGCCCCAAACCAGAGGGGACACTGCCCAGGCCCTGGAGAAGTAATGAGGGTGAGGATGAGGACACACACAGTGGGAAGACACCAATAATTTAGGGGTGCTGGGGAGGGAACATAAATAAGTGTCACTTCCCAATTTAGTGGATAGGAAGGGCAAACTATCTGCAGATCCTATGGGAACCCCTTCTACTGAAGGGGCTTTGGTGGACAAAAGGACAGAACACATAAAGGAAGGGAAGGAATAAGGGCTGGGGAAGATCCTCCCCATGCCAGTGGGGTGGGAGATAAAGTGCATGTGCTCTCTGCTGGGGTGATTAGTGGGAAGGAATCACCTCCAGGGTGGCAAGGCTCGAGGCTGCCTAGTACGGACACGGTGGCTGGAGGTAGCCCCAGGAGGGACTCGGGGAGGGGCTGGGGGTCTTGGGCATCGCTGACCGTGCCTCAGCAGCCGGGGGATCCTACTTGGGCGTTCCCCTCGAAGTAACCCCCATCGGGCCAATGCCTGGGCAGCCCCAGGGGACAAGTGAGCAGCTAGTCCCCTACCAGCCCTAGCCAGTCGCCAGTTCCACCCTTTGCACAAGGCCCAAGCCTGGGCCAGTAAGGCCAGGGGATTCCGGGAGCGGCGTGGACGCCCACGGCGGGGTCCTGGGACTGGCAGCCGGCTTCTGAAGCCATCCTTGTTGGTCTTAGGGTAGAGGGCAAAGAGACCTCGGTCACCTACAGCCCCACAGCCTTGTAAGGTCTGGAAGGCTGATAATGATAGGCGTAGCAAGGCCCTCAGCCAGAGCCTGGAGAGCTCCCGACGAAGTCTTGGGCCCTGTTGCCTTAACCAGCTGCCTCCAGCTGCTACTGCTGCTAAGGGCAGGGCTAGGTCTGGCCAGGCTAAGAACCAAGCAGCCCCAAGGCCCAGGGGCACCCCAGCTAGGCCTCTTTGCCAACTCAGCTCTAGCACTGCCCCCAGGGACACCCCCTGGGCCAACAGCAAGAAAAGGCTGGGAGACATGTGCAATGCTGTGCAGAGCAACAAGTATGAGGCCCCAAGAACCACTAGGCCCACTTCCAAAGCCAACAGGGCAGCCTGTAGGCCACCTCCACCCTGGGCTGCCAAGAGTGGGAGCAGTAGCAATAGTAGTAGTGGCAAGAGGCCTGGGGAGGAACCCACAGCAAAAGACAGACCAGCTAGGAGGCCGTGGGACAAGAGGCCTACGAGCTGACTAGTGGGGCTCAGTCTTAGGGGACCAGGGGGGGGCTCAGGAGGAATCTCAGGGGATGAACACCCATCCCCAGGATCCCTGGGAGTCCCAATGGGGGCTTCTTCATCCTCATCCTCCTCCAGGACTGGGGGCAAGACTGGCCCCTGGACCCATCCTAGCTCCAACTCCTCTCCCATGATACTCCACTCTTCCTTCCCCCACAACCTCCACTCCTCAGCCTCTTCCTGGCCGACAATCCTTCGCTCCCTGGAGCTGGGGGACAGGGTTTCAGGATCCTCAGCTTCCTCCCCTTGGGGTAGCCTCCATGTCTGGTCTCCCAGAATCTTCTGCTCCCCAGAGCTGGGGGAAAGGGCCACTACCTCCTCGGCCTCCTCCCCTACAATTCTCCGCTCCTCTGGCCCTATGGAAGTCCTAGACCCTTCCTCTCCCAGAATTCTCCGCTCTTGGACAGCTGCTTCCTTCTCTCCCAGTGTCCTGTGTTCCTGGGCTGCCTCCTCTCCTAGCAGGCTCCGCTCCTCCAATTTGGGGCTGCTACTGGGCAGCTCCCAAGCCTGCTGTTGTCCCAGGGGTCCAGAGCTTGGGTCCAGGGTCTGAGGGGTAAGGGACTGGGGGGCTGGGGGGTGCTCGCCAGGACGTACTTTGAGGCTCTTGGGCTGCTGGCGGACTTGGGCAGCATGCTTCTGGCGCAGTTCCTGCTCACGCCGCTTGTTGTACTCCAGCTGGTTTCCCAGCTCTGTCTGGTGCTGCAGACGGGTGAGCTCGGCTCGGGTACGCTGTACAGCCTGGAGCTGCCTCACCTCTAGCTCCCGAGTCGACTCGTGCTGCCTCAACAGCAGTGCACACTCGAGGTCCTTCTGAGTCTGCTTCTTGTTCAGATCCTGGAGGGGCAGGGAAAGGGTGGAGGGGCACAGCAGTGGGGTCAGGGTTGGGGGATGGTTGGGGAAAGGCCTTAGAGAAAGGATAGGGATGGAGGAAGGTGACATCTCAAAAGGGAGCCACAAACCACCAAGGGCTCCTCTGGGGACTGGGAAAACCCCCAGCAGCAATGGGTCTATAAGGAGTAGAAAGAGAACTCCTGTTGGGAAGCTTCAGGAAGAACAAGGAGGGGAGAAAAATAAAGTGAGGCTGAATGGGCAGGAAATGGGAAGTAAAGAGTACAGGGTAGAAGAACTTCAAAGAGGAAAGCCTAGAAGTAGACAGTGTTGAGGAAAAATAGCAAGAGAAGAAGAAAGCACAAGCAAGCTCAGAAGAAGGTAGTGATTAGGAAGAACTGGGAGTTCAGGGGAAAAAGAAGATAAGGGAACCTGATTGTGGAAAGGAAGTAAGGAGGACATGAGAGAGGAAGGAGAAAGGTAGAGAAGTAGGAGGGCAGAAGAGAGCTGTAAGGAAGAGGACATGGAGAAAGTAGAAGGAATGAGAGAAGGAAGCATCAAAAGGAACAGGAAAAGGAGTGGAAGAGTTGGGAACATGGCGCTGGGTACAGGCCTACCTCCCGCAGCAGGTCCTGATCCAGGCTGTGGCGGGCCAGGAGCATTTTACGCTTGTACTGGCGGCATTGCAGCTCAAAGTACTGGCGCTGGCGCCGAAGCAGCCCAGCCTCCTCCTCGGCCTGGCATTGCTGCAGCTGCTCCTTCTGGCGCAGCAGCCACTCAGCCTTCTCCCTCTTGGGGGTGCTTGGATTCTCCTGCAGCTCCTAAGCAGGGCATGAAAAGTTCGTCAGAAGTCACTCAGGAATGGTTCCACCAGGCCTCCTCTGAATGTTGTCATCTATCCCACCAACTCCCTTTCTCCTCTTTGTCCTGTTTCTCTGACTCCCAAACTCTTCTTCTCCCACATATAAAGAGGGGGTAAAGGAGTAGGAGAACATCAGGGAAGGAGGAAGATGAGGGTAAGGAAAGAGGGAGACGGAAGGAAGAAGAAAAGGACTGGCAGGAGGAGGAAGGGGAAATGCCCAGAAGTCTCCTTTCTCCCCTCCCCTCACCATGGCCCTCCTTACAACCTGACCATCCGCCCCCTCCATTCTCTTCCCCATCCTCTTCCTCTCCTTTCTCCATCCCCCTCACCTCCTTGAGTTGCTCCTTCCTTAGCTTGTAAGTACGTTTCTGCGCTTCCAGAAGAGCAGCCAGCTCCTTCTTTTGCTGGCCTAAAATGTGCTGCTGAAACTTGCGCTCCTCTGCCTGGGCGGCACGGGCCTCCTTCTCCCCAATGGCTTGGTGGCGCCGAGCCAGTTTTTCCGCCTCAGCCCCAAAGCCAGCCCGTTGGGCCTCCAGTTCCCGCTGCAGCCGGGCACTGTGCTCTTCCCGCTCACCCCGAAGCCTTGATTCCAGGGCCAGCAGCTGTTTCTGGTGCTGCCGCCGCATGCGCTTATAGCCACTCAACTGCTCCCGCAGGGCCGAGTCCTGCTCGTGCTCCTGGATCTGACGACTCACCTGGGTTCAGAGAGCACAAGAAAGGACTCAGTGTGAATACCAAATATAAAGGCCACTTCCAGTCTCCGGCCTTTGGTCCTAACTCACCAGGGAGGCAGTTCGGATAGTAGCAAAGTGATCCCGGTTTCGACAGTAGGCTCGTCGACGGGCAGAGGAGGAAGAAGTTGGAGGTTGAGGAGCCTGTAAGGGTCCTGGGGGTAGTTCTGGCTGATAGGGATCATCATATAGATTCTCAGGGCCCTGGAGAAAGGAAAGGGGAGAATGAGGAACAGATGTCTCATGAAACTGAATCCTTGGGACCAAGAGCCTAAGCAATGGAGTAAAAGAGACAAACAGACAGCCTTAGAGCCCAAGATTCCTGAGTTTGTTTTTTTTTTTAATAAGGACCCCTCTAAGCCACATTACCAAGATAAAAGAGTAGTGCTAAGCCATCTCGACAACAGGAGGCAGTGACTTTCCAGAGCTCTGTCCATTGCTAGTGCTTGCATCAGGTTCCCCTGAATTCCTCCCCACCTCCCAGTTCATCCCCAAAAGTGGGCATGCTAAGGAGATACTGCTTACAGGGAGTCGGTGGATGATAGAGCTGTGAGAGGTGACTGTATGTTCACCTTCCTGCATCATGGCCATCTCTCCAGTCTCTGGGCCTTCTTCCTCCTCCTCTTCCTCTTCTTCCTCATCCTCATTGTCAGATGCATCTGCTAGGCTGTTAACAGAGCTGCTCTGACTGGAAGCGCTGATAGACATACTGGGCACTGAGTGGCTACTCTCCAGGCTGGTCAGCGTCCCTGCCCGATGCATATAGGGCTCCGTCTCCTGAGAACAGAGAGTATGCACTGAGAACAGTCACAGAAGGGACTGGGGTGACATACAGTATGTGCTAGGGAAGCCCTAGGATCAGGAAGAGGGGGATGAGGACACCAGGTGAGTTGGGGACCAGTGGGGTAGGAATTAGGGAGGTGAAGTTGGGGGGCTGGGAAGGAGAAGGACGGTAGCATAACTAATGCTGGGACAAAAAGCAATACTAGAGTTGCCCAGGCCTAGTCATGACCCCTACTCAAACACCCAAAAGGCTCCCCAGTACCTAAAGGGTAAAGTCCAAACTCTATTCTTGTATTCAAAGTCCTTCAAAACCTGGCCCCAACCTACCTTTCCAGACTTCCATTGTTCTGCTACCCAACACACATCCTCTACTCCAGCCAAACTAGATAAACTGCTATTCCCCAAAATACCTTGTCATTTCCTTCCTCCACATTTTCACTTATGCTATGCTATGCATTCTGCCTAAAATGTCCTCCTTCCCTCCTTCCCACCCCACAAACCCAAGTTCTGACTCTTGACATCCTCCTACGCCTTTTCAGGTGCTGCTCAAATGTCATCCTCTCCACAAAGCCTTCCCTATTCCCCCAATGTTTATAATTACTCCCTCCTGAATCCCCATGATCCTCTATATGAACTCTTTATATGGCACCTTTCACATTTTTCCTTGTACTATAGTTATTTGTTATATGTCTTACCTCCCCTACTAGAGTATAAGCTCCACGAGGGCAGGGACTGTGTCTTAGTCATCCTTGTATTCCCACACGCCAACCAGAGTGCATTGTGCACAGTGCATTGTGGGTTCAAGTTCTGGCTCCGCCACTTACTAGCTGTGAAACCATGGGCAAGTCACTTAACCTCTCTGAGCCTCAGTTTCCTCATCTGTAAAATGGGGATAATACTACTTGCACTATCTACCTCACAGAGTTATTGTGAGGAAAGCGATGTATAAACTTTGAAGCACTACAAAAATGTGAGTGGTTATTATTATTGCATATTCTAGCTGCAAAAAATATCCGCTGAATGAATGGATGAGTAAGTAAATGTGATCCTTGGCCAGGTAAGAGTTGCTCACCTCCTCCTCCTCAGGAACTTCAGCGCTGGGGCCATTCTGTGCCTCCTGGAATAAGATCTTCTTCATTTTTCGATACTGTAGGTTATCTAGCTCCCGAACTGCATCCTTGGTCCTCTGGATCAAATCCATAATCACTGTGGGGGGTCTCTCTCGGAGAACAAAGCGGTGCTAAAGGAAGAAGCCTGTGTAACACTTGGACATTTGCTCTGCCCCCTCCTCTCCCTGCCGTTTGTGGAATGCAGGCATCCTAAAGACCAGACCCTAACTCCCCTCCCTATCAATGAAAGCCCTAGTATTTCCCGTCTGCAGAACCCAGCAGTTCTCACCCACACTAGCTCAGGTTCCCTTCCCAAAAGGGACATGTGTTGTCCTTCCTAAGATCACCTATGCTACCTGGCCTTTAGGCTCTGGCTCTCCAAATTAGGTCTTGATTCCACAGTGAGACTCCCCTATCTATCTCACTCCCTGCCCCCTCCAAAAAAACCCTTCACCTTAAGCAGCACATCGGAAGTTGGTCTGTCTTGAGGAATTTTCTGGAGACAAGAGTCAACAAAATTTCGGAAGTACTCAGACCTGAAAAAATGAAAAAAGAACCAACAAGACAATGGAGTACAACCACTTGGATATGGTATCGCTACTCTCCCAATTCCTGCCCTATCTTGTGAAGAGCCCATTTTCGTACCAATGTCCAGACTGAAGCACAGGGGACTCATTCTGTGCAATGTGGTATAAGGCACTCATCGCATTCATGTTAAACAGTGGTGGCTTCCGTTCCGCTGAGAAAAGAGGAAGAAGAGATACAGAGACCAGGAGTGAAGCAGAAAAAGATGAAGAGAGACAAGACAAGTCTGTAAGCAGACAAAAGAGGCAGAAACATGGGAACACAGAGGGGAGAGCTGAGGCAGAGAGGGTTCTATTACCTAATTCGATGCAAGTAATCCCCAAAGACCAAACATCCACCTTGCCATCATATTGTCCTTCATCCATGGCCAAAATCACCTCAGGAGCCATCCTGGAAAAAAGGGCAAGAAAGAAAATATGCTAAGTCATACCGAGTCTCTTTTCCATAGCCCTAAAAATCCCTACTTTCCAAACTCTTCCCTCTACCCCTCTCACTTTAAGCCCTCCTCTACCTATCTCTACATCCCAGCTCTGTCTCTAAACCCCAATATTCACTGTCTCTCACCAATACGGAGTGCCCACAAAGGAGTTGGCAGGTGCCATGATGGAGGCTGAGCCAAAGTCCCCTAGCTTGACCAAGCCTGGTTCTGATAATAAGATGTTCCCAGCCTTCACATCCCTGACAGGGGTAAAGAATGTCAGACTAGGGTTAATGGGATATGTGGGTTGTAAAGAGAAGATAAAAAAGATTTTATGGATGGGGTCAGGAATGATACATACCTGTGGATCATGTTGTGAGAGTGTAAGTAGGCCAGGCCCTGTAGTGCACCATGGGTCACAGCTGCAATCTCCACCTCCTGAAGGGGCTTCTTGTGCACTAAGGATGAAAACAACTCATATTCAGATGACATTCTAAGGTTTACAAAGTGCTTAGAAAGCCAAGGAATGAAGGAGCCCAAGAAAAGGTCTCCCTGCCTTCGGGCCACCCCTGCCATTCCAGCTTCCTTTCCTTTTTTCCTTACTGTTTTAATATAAACTTTAGCCTTCTGTCTTTTCTCAGTTTCCCCTCATTAGCCTGAGAGTCACTCACCCTCTAGAAGGTCAGAGGCAGAGCCCAGGCAATACTCCATCACCAGCTAAGGAAAAAGTCAAGAGTTAGAGGTAAGTAGGTCACCTAGCGTCTCTGACTCAATTCCTAACTGCGGTCAGCAATTCTAAAGAAAATGACAAGCGGTCTCTTACACTAAGTCTTGTGCCTACTCACTAGCATCCTCCATTAAAATCCTAATCCTTCTGGTTACAAGCTTGTCTTCCTCCATAAAAAGTTATGCCTGACTGTTCTTATTCTCTTCCTGATCTATTACATTCTTAGACTTTATCACTCATCTTGATACTTACTACTCCACTTTTAAGTTTTCCACCTTGTCTCTCCAACTACACTTTAAAGTCCTTAGGACCAGGAACCATGAGTATCTTCTTTCTTTGTTATCATTACTACATTCTCACTCCCTGCCCGAACACTAAACCATTCACACAAAAGATGTTCATAAATTCAACTTGGTTATGTGGGACTAGGCCAGGTAGAAGGCCAAGTCTGAGGGGTAGGGGAGGGTAGGAGAGAAAGTCACTGTTTACCCAAGCAGTATGTTCTCTCAGGTAACAGCCTCGGTACTGGATGGTATTTGGATGCCGGAGCTTCTGCAGAAATCGCACCTCCTTGATGATATCTTGCCATTTCTAGGAAAACAATCAGGTTGGGGGGAGGACAAGTATGGGCAAGCAGATGGGATGCTATATGGTCCCAAAGCTTTGGGTTGCTCTTTCTATCCATAATCCCAGTCCCACTCTGTACCCCCCCCAGACCCTACCTACCTCATTAGACTGCTTCCCACTATAGGACATCTTCTTGATGGCAACAACCTCACTGCTCCGGACATCACGAGCCTAGAGGGCCGTAGGGTTGTAAGAGTAGGGTTCTGCAATAAGGCCAGGACCCCAGAAGAAAACTAGGAAGGAGGCGAGACAGTGGGAGGATGGGCTAAATTAGCGGAAGGGCAGCAGGATGATATCCTGGGAAAGAATTTTAGCATAAGCCTGAGAGAGATCAGGAGCCTAAGGAATTGGGAAGGGAAAAGAGGGAACAGCATAGCACAAGGTGATAAGGTGGGTTGGGAAAAGCCCACTCACAAAGTAGACAGCTCCAAAACTGCCATGGCCAATCTCCCGGAGATCAGAAAATAGTTTTTCAGGGTCATCCTTGAAGAAGAGTTCAGCCACATCTGGATCCTTCAGGCTCCCAGCCCGGCCCCCTGCCGGCATGTCGGCCCCGTGGGGGATAGGGATTGGGGCCCAGCCTACAGCATAGAAACAACCTTAGAAATTAGGTACTTCTGTGTAAGAAGGATGGGGGTAGGGAGGCTAGTGGAAAAGGTGGGTGGGGAAATCCTCAGAACAGGAACAAGACCCCAGGTCTCCATCTCCTCCCCCATTCCTTTGTTGAGGGCAAGGCACTGCTGAGGACCAGCAGGGGCAGAGTGGAAACTACATTTAAGCACCAAAAAAGAAGTTGTCATGGCAACAGAAGAAGGGGGTGAGGAGAGATGGTCCTAGAGTTCATGAAACTGCTGGGAAGGTTCCTCAGATTGTAGAGTCTTAAAAACCACCACTTCAACCCAGTTCTTTGCCCTCCCCCCCCCATTCCTAAGATCTCTTTGCTCTCTAAAAACCTAGGAATCCTATTTCCCAACACCCAGCTTCAAATTCTAGGTTTCCTCTTCCCTCCACAGTCTTGGCTCTTCCTTTCTTTCCCAAAAGCTGCCCAGCTACCTTCCTGCTTCTGCTCTCTGCACCACTCCCTCCACCCCCCCCCCCCACACCCCCACTTCTCAGACCCTGAAGGAGAACAGGAAGTGGCCAGGCCGGACACTGTGGAAATCCGGCCATTGTCAAACCTTTATTCACTGGGGATTAGGGGTGGGAAAGGAGAGAAATGGTTCTAGAAACAAGTATGTAATGGTCAAATCACAGATCTAAACCTCTCTGTCTTGTTTGGCTTTCAAGGTTCTATATAATCTGAACCTACATCTCTTACCCAGCGCAACTTTATCTTCCACTATTCCCCAAGAAGCACTTTCCACTCCAGTCAAGCCAGTTTCTGTACTGTCCCTATTCTAGGCCCAGCTCCAGTACCACCTCCTTAATAGAGGCCTTTCCTGGCGACTCCAACCATCAATCATCCTCTTCTTTAAGGTCTTTATAATTTATAATTATATATTTGTAATTCATATCATTTATAATCTATATCACATAATCTGGAACTTAATTATATTCTCCTATTGTTCTCTCTTGTTTCATGTCAGTTTCCCACTTCCCACAACCAGATTGTAAACTCCTCAGAGCATAATGCCTGTCCTATCTTTTCCTGAAGCTCCCTTGGCATTCAGCACAGGGCTGAAAATACTGAAGGTTTTGTTCAAAGATTTGACTGTTCCATCTTCATCTATAGGTAGTATAAATTATGGTCCCAGTCCATTTCCCTTAGTGTTCCCACTAAGAATATCCTCCACCTACCCCACAAACACAGAGGTTCAACTTGCAATACTAAGCTTGATATCTTCTCAGGACCCAGGGGTAACAAACAAGAACCTATCTTGCTATCCGTCGTTATTAAAGATACCATCTTCTTGCCCCTCCAAGCCTCTCTCCCAGCCTGAAAGGCATGTCATCAAAACTATATATGACATTAGGAAGTGAAAATAAGATTTCTCCTCATCCCAAACCCCCAAATTACCCTAAACACAGTGACCCACAGCCTGAGGATGCCAACAAAACTACCAGTAGGTCTGGCAATTAGCCAAGTGAAAATTAGATTCCTCCCAGATATCTCAGAGTCCAGTTCCTGGGCAGAGTACTTGGCACATTATTTCTCTCTCTCTTTCTCTAAATATATATAGATCTAGATCTAGATCTATTTATCTACTTACTGATTGGTTGATAAAATGTAAAGTCCTTGAAAGCAAGAATTATTTTGGTTTTGTATCCATAGAGTGCCTGGCATATAGCAGAACCCTAATAAGTATCTGTTGGATTGAGTTGTTAAGGTATTTAAGCCAAGGCCCTTGTAAATGTGGAAGCCAAATGTAGGAGGAAAAAAGCATAAGACAGCTGGGGGTCTCCAAACTGCCCACCAGGGTAAAGATAACCTCTCTATCAATCCAGGGAAGGGGGATGGTATGGAAAATACCAGAGTTGAAATTCTCATCTCAGCCTTAAAGTACATCTTACCTCTTACCTCCTGGTTCCCATTCTAAGCCTTATGTCAAACAAAAAGAGACAGCAAGAGGTAAGGACTGAAACACTAATTTGTACTCTTCCCTCCCCATATACCTCCCCCTTTTTAATGGAAAGAGACAAGACCTCCAAACACTTCTTGCTTAAAGGGCAGTATGGATGCAGGTGACTCACATAACCAAAACCATCAAACAAATCAGAAATCTGTCCCATACCTTAGGTTCACAGAAGGACAGAGGAATAGCACAAAAAGGTTCAATCCAAGCGAGATGCCCCTTCCCACAGTCGCTTCACTTATGCCATTAGGAATGCTGTCACCTGAGCCCCACACTGAAGTGAAGTGGTCCCTGCAGTCCCCAGGCAGAGCTGTCACAAGGTATCAGCACCCTGAATGCAAGAGTGCTTCCCCAGACCAAAGCCTGAGGATGAAGGGATCCTGCCTTCTGGGTAAGGATAGTGAACATGTGAAGGGGGCCAATCAACCCTTCCCTCAGGGGGGCGCTCCCTCCCTATGACAACTACTAGTAACTCTCATGTATGTTGCGATTTAAGGTTTGCAAAGTGTACAATGCGCTTTCTTCAAAATAACCAGATGGGACAGATAGTGTATTTTACAGATAGGCAAACTGAGGCTCTAAGAAAACCAGTGGCCTGCCTACAATCCCATAGTTAGTTAAGACTGCGATCAGGGGACTAAGCCCAGGACCCCCAAAAAGTGCAGCACGCTGCCCACCACACCATGCTGCCCCTCGAACATGGGGGAGGGCTTCTTACCTGGAGGGGGTCGCTATGGTGCCCCAGCGTCTCCGCCGTCGCCTCCTCCTGGGGTCCTCCAGTGGCTCCGGGGTCGCTGGGAGGTGGGGAAAGAGACTCCCCACCCCCTCACTGCTTTTTCCTCGGCTTCGCCCCGATCCCAGGCTGGGGCGGGGGCGAGAGGAGAGCAAGGGAGCCCCCTGCCCACCCCCCACTTCCTCGGGAGACAGGGGGGGAGCGCCTGACACTCCCCCCCACCCCTACCCCCCCCCCCGATGTCCTCCTGGGGATGTTCGGGAGGCAAATGACAAGCCTGAGAGTACCTTCCTGGCTGACCCCCCTGGGCGCCCCGTGGGGCAGCGGCGGCTGGGGTTGAGGGCCGGGTGACACCCCGCGACCCCCACCCCCGCCCCGGCTTCCTCTTTCCCCCTCTCTCCACCAGGGGGAGGCGGGAAAAGCTGAAGCTGACCCTGCCCGCCCCTCCCTCCCTCCTTCCTTCTCTCACCGGCTCCCTCCGGCCGCTGCAGCGGCTTCCCCCGCGCCCCGCTAGGCTTCTCACAACCTTCTCTCCGTTTGCCTCTTCCCTTCTTTCCCCCTCCCTCGGCTCGCCAGCCTGTCTGACCCTCGGCGGCCGATTCTCTCTTAGTCCTCTCTCCCTCTCCCTCTCCCTCTCCCTCTCCCTTTCCCTCTTTCGCTTCCCCCCAGCTCCAAGATGGTGGCCAGGCAATAGCGCGCAGGCGCGGTAGGGAATACCAGGCCAAAGGAGGCGGGGCCTGGAGGGAGGAGCCCCAAAGGAAACCTCCCTCCGGCGCCCGCTGTCCTCGCCGCCACAGGACTCTCTCACCCTGCAAGGCTGAGGCCGGCCGAAGTGCGCGCGCGCGCGCTTCCGCCACGCGGACTCCGGAGGGGAGGAGGCTGAAAGGGGGCGGAGCCCAGAGTGCCAACCCCTCCCCCTCCTCTCTCCGAATCTCCGGCAGGCGGGGGAACGAGAGATGGCAAGAGACAGGTCGCATGCGCTCACCCCGCCTCAGGTCCCAGCCTGTTGCTAGGGAAAGCTTTGAGAGGGACGGCCTAGAAGGCAAGGGAGAGACTACGATATACGCCTGCGCGGGAGGGGTCAAGGGAACTGGCGTGCCAGAGGAAGAAAAGGCGGGAAAGTGGGTTACTCTGAAGTTTGTAGACCATCTGCACAGGGAAAGAATGCCAAAGAATGGAACGAATCAAGAATGCCAGGGCTGATCTCAGTGTTTTGCATACCGCGAAACTGAGGCTAGTGGGAGAACTGGGTATAAATTCTCATTCTTTCCCCTATCCCACAGGGAAAGCACTTTGTAAAGCTTAAAGCATTCCAGAGATACAATTATTGTTGTTGTCAATACCGTATCCCTGATCTTTGGTCGTTCCTGCCCAAAGATCAGGGAGTAGCCCAAGATCTCCAGGTGGAGAACAGCCCGTTTGCACTTTCCAGACTAGCCCCTTGCTAGTAACCTCACAAAAACAACATCTTGGTCTCACAGTAGGGATAAGAAATATTTTTAATGGTCCTCAGCCCCTCTTTTTGTTCCCGTCCCATTTGATCCAACTCAAGGGGCCCAGATGAGCCTATAGAACAAGAATCACAGACCTAGGAAAAGAAAAAGGGATTAGATTGTAAACTGCTTGAGGGCTAGAACTGTGTTTTGTTTTGCTTTAAGATCCTGGGCACCTAGCTCAGTGGGTCTTGCATGTAGCATCAAATGCATAAGGAAAGTTGACTCTTGGAGAAAAACCCCAATAACAATGGTAAAGGGATTTAGGGAAACAAGGAGATAATGCATATGATCACTAAAGAAGGGCTGGAAAAGGGTAGGACAATGCTATATGACATACTGCTGGTACTCAGAACAGTACCAGTCACTAGGGATCTGCTGTTGTTTTCCTATTAATTCAGGACTACGAGTCTATACGTGTTCAAGCATTTAACAGTTCCTGTTTTATTCAAGGAACTGAAACATGAAGAACAAAAATCATGGAGTGAATTTGTCTTCAGCATCCTGTCCTATTCCTGGGTCTCTTCTGTCCACAAAACCCTATGTCTTTGTGCTTACCCTCTTGCAATGAAGCACACAGTAAACACTCAGTAAATGTTTGCTGAATAAATAAACCTCCAGTGGTAGAATTTCAGGCACCATAACCCTCATTCTTCCCCTGCTAAGCTGAACAGTATGAAGAGTCTAGAGCAGCGGTTCTCAACCTGTGGGTTATATTCAGTTTGTAACAATGAAAATGCATCCTGTATATCAGATATTTACATTACAATTCATAACAGTAGCAAAATTACAGTTATGAAGTAGCAACGAAAATAGTTTTATGGTTGGGCGTCACCACAACATGAGGAACTGTATTAAAGGGTCCCGGTATTAGGAAGGTTGAGAACCACTGGTCTAGAGAAAAGAGGGCAGAGGCTCTTACCGTTAAACAAAGTACAGCCTGAAGCTGTTAAGTTTAGATATGGGCCCTCTGCCAAGGTGTATCCCAACGGGGATGGTTACAGACAGCAGCAAAGCAGCATAGGAAGCCGCAGAAGAAGAGAAGAAAGCAGCTGAAGTAGAGAAGCCTGGAACCACACAAAACACGTTCCTCCTGTGGGTTGGTAGAAAAGAGGAAGAAAGAAAACAATGAGATTATCTCCTTTGCCTCTGGGAGTTGGGACAGTGGAAGTAGGTCCTAAACCTCAGGGACAGACTAAAAAGAAATAATTCAGGGAACACAGACAAGGAATATTCACATGTGATATGGGTGGGAAGAAGACAAAGAGAGCTAAGGGTCTCAGTCTGGGGCTCTCACCATAGTAAGGAACTTGGTGAGAATAAGGCCCTCATGGCTCCAGACATCATAACATTCTTCTTCTGGCTTGGAACTCTCAACAATGTATGTGTTCATAATATCTCCCTCCTCCTCTAAGCAGGACATGGGTGGTTGGCTGGAGGGCAGGATTCTGGGGTCTGCATTGAAAACCAGGCAAGTCCCAGAGGTTTTCTCTACTGGCATCAGAGCTGTGATCAATACTAGCTCTTCTGCAGAAGTGCCTGCAGGGAAGGGAGATAGAGAACACATTTTAGGAAACTGTTAGTGTATTCTCTATACATGCAATACAAATATTCTCTATTATACATGTTCAATTAAATACGTCCAATTCAATATTTATTTAAAGCTGGAGGACCACACAACCCAATCCCCATTAACACTCTTCCTTTTCTTTTCTTCTTGGGATCATAATCATAGAATATTGGAGCTAGAAAGAACCTTAGATTTCTTTCTAGTCTAACCCTCTCATTTACACGAGTGGAAATGGAGGCTCAGAGCAATGAAAATTTTAGATTTGAAGAAATAAGACTCAGAGAGGTTGTGATTGACCCAGTATCACACAATGATCCAGTGGCAAAGATGGGATGGATGATTCCCACACAAGCCCAAGTCTCCTCTTCCAAATTTATTAATAAGTTCCTTCAAAATATAACTTAGAAAAATATTTTTAAATTTTTAAATTCACCAAAGCAGTAGTAGTAGTAATAGCTTCTCAGCCAACACCATGACCCAGCATAGTATATAATGGAAAACACTTCTGACTGACAAGAAATCTAGATTTTTAGTTCTGAGCAAATCACATCATTTCTCTGAATCTCCATTTCTACTCATGGAAAAGGAGAAAGTTGGGCTACATAGTTTCTAAAGGTCCTTTTAGCTCTGACATTCTGTGATTATATGATGCCAAGAAGAAAAGGAAAAGAATACAGAGCTACTGGGAAGAAAAGGCTTTCTGGATTTCCTCATCTGTAAAATGAAAATACTACTATTTGTCTACCTTGAGGCTTCCTTCACAGGGTTCCCTATGACAGGTAAGATAACATATACAAAGCTACCTTGAAAGTTGTGTTCAAATATAAGGGATTATTATTTCATACTCTTGGGAGAGAAATTTCCCAGAAACTCTGGGAAAGAAAGAACTTCAGATCACTCCTAACCCTCTCATCATTTCCTTCTCTCACCACTTTGTCCCAGTTGGTGACCACGGATAGTGGCCCGTAGTTGTTGAGTCCTGTTTTTCTTGATACCATCTCCTAAGTTTAAACTGGTCAGCAATTTCACAGTATGAGACTCAGGTCCAGGTGGTTTCTCTGCAGCTGTCTTATTCCAAGGGCACAGAGTCAGTTGCCCCAGAGATCTCATGAAGGAGACCCAGTCCTATGAGAAGAAAGGTGGTAAAATGGTTGTAAAACCAAACTCACAGGAAAGACAGACCTGCAGAAATAATGCTAGGGAGTAATCTTACCTGAGGGATATCAGGATTTCGAAGCCCATCACCATGGTTAAGGATAAAACCACCAAGGCCTAGGCCTGAAGCCCCAAGCAGCAATAATGCAAGTGCAGCACAAACCAAAGGTGGACGGTGTGCCAGGCAGAGCTGCAGGTTCTCTCCTGCCTGCCAGCTGCCCATAGGGAGGTGAGGGGGCTAATCCTCACTCTCTGCTGGGAACCTGCCAGAGAAAGAAAAATTCAATTAAACAAGTATATGCAAGGTGTTGTACTAGGACTGGAAAAAATGCTCCCTTCAGTCTAACATGATACTGGGAAGTCACAGTACATTTTCATAGATACATAAGTACAAGATAATTTCAGGAGGGAGAGAACAGTAACAAAAGGGTAGGGGCAATAGAGGAACGAGATCAACAGAAACATCCCTTAGAAAGTACTGAATTAAAAAACAGGAAACAGTTGGTCAGAGATGCTGAGGAGGGTATAGGGCAAAGCCAGTACATCATATATTTTCCTCCAAACCAACCAAAGAAAAAGATATATAAAAATGAGGTGGAGATAGGAAAACCAATTTTGCTTGAGGGGGGACCAGACAGCATTAGAATTAGGGAATTACCAATGTTTGCTCCATTCCCATCAGTAAATAGTTCTCAAAAGGGTTATAGGGTTAGAAGACTCGAAGGAACTGATTGAAGGGAACGGTCTGTAAGATGACATTTCAAAGAATGAAAAGGTGGGGGTGGGAGAGACAACGAAAGAATGAGAGTAACAGTTCTCCTTCCAGGTAAGTTTCATAACACTTTTTCTAGCTGACAATCCTGTGGGTGCAAGAAATGGTTACCCCTGTTTTACAGGTGAGGAAAATGAAGCTCAGGGGGAAGAAATGACTCGCCCGAAGTCAACCCAGCAGCACTAAGTAGTAAAGGACGGACTAGAACCCAGGCTATTTCCAGATCCAGAGCTCCTTCCATAATACGAAGATGCCCATGCCGGGGGAAGGGGGGACGTCGGGGAGAGGTAGAAAGATGCCAAGATTAAGTATCAGGAGGGGCGACGGGGGCGAGGGGTGGGGAAAGAGTGGGAAAGGAGGACTGCTCCCAACACCTTCCTTCTCCCTTTCGACTTTTAAAAATAACCAGGTAGGGCCAGGTGGACCATCTGGACCAGAATGGGATTCAGCATCTGTGGCTGCTTTCCTCTAGTCTAAACCACGGTCCCTCTCAGGGATCCCTTCTAAGGGCTGGCAGCCAGAGCGCTCCTAGTCCCCCGACTTCCTTCCCCCTTCTCGCGTCTCTTAGTCAACCAGCAAGCTCCCTCCAGGGTAACTACGCGAGCCCCCGGCTCTCACCCTTTAAATGCCCAGATGAAGTCCAGGAGCCCACCTGACGTCACACTCAGCACAAGGAAGAGGCAGACCACACATGCGCATTCCCTTTATCTCTTAACCTTCGTGGCGAATCAGTGTAAGGGAGCTGAAAGGTCCTAAACGGCGGGTCTCCTCAGTTCCGGAAATTATGACTGGATCAAACCATTTTGATGTATAATTCAGAGGTAGAGACTAAAGTACTAATCTTTCCTCCCCTTTCTCTCCAAAAAAGGCCGATGTCATGGAAATGGAGCTATAAATTTTGATCTGAAGTATCTTTAAAGTTATAGACTGACTCTGTATATTAAGATGTAGGGGCTTTAATTTTACATTCGTCGCAGGCATTGGTTTAGAACCCCCTTCCCCTCGCCCATACCATTTTCACAGCCTGGCCCCTCCCCGCGATGAAGGATTCCCACGTGGGGTAAGTGGGTGGGGTCTTCACTTCTGTGCTACTTTCTGGGGTTTTGCGTGTAATTCCCTGCCCGATACTATCGTGTATCAAGTTGTGGTCTAGACTACGTTAATAAATAATTAGTGGCCTCCCACAATATGCAATACGAAGACCAAATAATAATAATAATAATAATAATAATAATAGAAAGGGACCCTTTTTCAAGTTCAAGGGCTTGTATATAGTTTATAAATTTTTTTGTATCCAAACCTATTCGCCCAACTTTAAGCAAATCTTCGGGCAAGGTATTGTACTACGCGCTGAGTATACAAAAATAATGCAAAACTGTCCTTGCCTTCAAAGAGCTTGCATTCTCCTGAGAGGAGACAGCATATCACTCGATCATTCAATAAACGTTAAGCGCCTACTATGTAAAGAGACAACACATAAACAAGTTATATACTCAGTTATTTGAGAGGGGAAAGAACCCTAGTGACTAGAATATCAAGAAAGACTTACAGTAAGAAGGGGCATATTTTGAAGTCCAGAAGGTGAGGAGTAAGTGTATCACAAAGTTGAGATTGAGGGGGGTGGGGCAGGGAATATCAAGATTAGAAAACAGCACTAAGGACTCTTTGCAGCCCAACATGAGGCTTTGGGCAGTAAAAGAAATATTTGAAGAGAATTCTTTTTTAAAGAGAGTCCTTGGAAATTTTATCTGTAAGAAGGAGTTGTTCGGTCCTAGGGCTTTCTTTTTTTTTAAATAAATAAATTTATTTTCTTGTTTACATCATACATTTCCACGAGATTTTGAGTTACAAATTTTCTCCCCATCTTTCCCCTACCCAACACCTCAAAACAGCCATCCCACTGTATAACCCCTCCCCCAATCTGCTCTCTCCTATGTCCTTCCCCTCGCCCCTCTGACTTTCCGGTAGGGCAGAATGGATCTCCCTACTCCATGCCTGTATATCTTAATTCTCTAGGGCTTTCTTACTACAGCTCCTCCCATTGAATTCAGTCGTGAGGCATCCTGACCTCAAAGAGACATCATCAGGCTTTTTGTATCATTCTCCTGAAGTATCTGGAAAATCTCCTAAGTAGAGTTTAGGTTTGGCCTATGTCTGGGATGACCCCTAAAGGAGTTTGACAGTTTTTAGAGAAGTTGTAGATATCAGGTACCGGGCATCCATTTATTTCCTCTACCGTAGAGTAAAGGTTAAAATGCAGAACACACATTGACAAATATTTGCTAAGATATGAAACGGTAACAGAGGATTCAGAGCCCATACATAATGATACATGAACACATAATGTTCTCAATCATAAACATAGAAACCCATTAAAATGCAGAAATACCTGTTTCAATTCACTTCTATTATTCTCTCTTGTGAAGTGAAGATTCCTATGAGATTAATGGGACTGCTGAATAGATTTCACTTTCACTTCACTCTGCACAGTCCAAGCCACAATCCAAGATTCTGATTTTCTGGCCAACCTAACCTGCAACCTTCTGTGATAATTGTCTCCGATAAGAAGTGGAGCAAAATTGCAGGAAGTACTGTTGGGCATCCAACACCCAGACTTCTCAGTGACTCCAGGTCTGTCTCACAAGATAGCCACCAAAGCTAGGACTCCCAGGAACCATGTACCTACAGTCAAGGAAAGAAATACAGAACAGAAGCTAAGGGTTTGAAATCCAATCTAAGGCTTACCTAGAAAACATGTTTCTGCTGCTGTGGAGGAGTGGGAGTGGGGGCATTCTCAAGATAGAAGTCCAAAGGAAAGCTGTCAGGATCTCCAGCCACACTTTTGAAAGAGAGGAAAGAAGAATGAACTTGGGGTGGCTAGGTGGGTCAGCACTGGCCCTGGAGTCAAGAGGACCCGAGTTCAAATCTGACCTCAGACACTTAACACCAAAAAAAGAGAACTAGCCATGAGACCTTGGGCAAGTCAATAAACTTCAATTGCCCTACCTTCCCCCTCCAAAAAAAAAAAAAGCAAAAAAAGAATTAACTTGACATTGTTTCTCCTTTTAAGTCTATTGAATGGGCAGCTTTTTCTTTTTGTTTATCATTTATTTATACTTCCCACTGCTCCCTTAATGGAACAATAAACCTTTTCTATCACCCCAAAAAAACCCATAACAAAACTTTTAAAACAAATAGGCACAGTCTACCCTGTGGTATATAAAATGCATGTCTTATTCTAGATTTTTAGAGACCATCACCTCTCTAGTAGGCAGTGGGTGGCATGATTCATCTTCAGTTATCTGGATTCCTGGTTTAGCTACATTGATAAGAATTCTAAAATCTTTCCAAGTTGTTTGTTTTCCCTATGTGATCATTGTATAAATTATTCTCCTAGTTCTCTGTATCAGTTCATAGAAGTTTTCCCACTTTTCCTTGAAACTATCCATTTCCTATGGCATTTCATTTATAAGCGCCATAATTTATTTATTTTTAATTTTTATTTTATTTTTTTGTTTGTTTATTCTTAAGGTGAGCGTCCCCTTAGTTTCCAGTGCTTTGCACATACCAGATCATCAAGGTAGAGGTATCCACATGGGAAATAATGACAGGGATCTGCTTTAGGAAAATACATCTCGAATTCTCTACCACAAAGGAAAGAGCAGTTTCTTTCCATTCCATGGGAACAGGTAACAAAGTGGATGCCCATCATTTGGAGAATGGCTGAACAAATAGTGGTATCTGAATGTAATGTTACTGTGTTGTAAGAAATGTGTATGGTGAATATAGAAAAGCATGGAAAAATCTGCATGAACTACTGCAGAGTGAAATAAGCAGAGTTGAGAAAACAATAAACACAGTGACTGCAACAATGTAAATGGGAAGAACTACACCCTAAAAAATCAAAAGTGAATGAAACAAAATTATAAAGATCAAATTATAAAGAATCAAGTGAAGAGAGATGAGAAGCCGCGCCCAGCCCGCTTGTTCATGGAGGCGAGAGGCCCGCAGCTGTTATACATTGTATATGTTTTCAGATTTTCCAATGTATCAGTCAGTTGCGCTAACTCTTTCTTCCCTATAGCAGTTATATTACATGTGTGTACATGTGCATATGCATACATGTGTATGTAATATATCTGGTATCGTCATATGAGATTGCTCTCTAGGAGGGGGTAGAAAAGGGATGCTTGGCGTGACTATGGTGATAGAAGAAACAGAAAAAAAACCAATAAAAAACTCACTTAACACAAAACTAACAGACTGGGACAATCTTGCCCTCTCTTTTCAGTGGCATCCAGAGGGTGAAGGCTTTGCTCGCCCGTAGTATGGGCACCGTGCACTAAGTTGGGTGGGGGGGGGAACACCCATTTTTGCCCCAATTTAGACGTTGTAACCCCAAGAATCAAGTCTGGAGTTTTGGTATGTTGTATTTGTCCTTTTCAATTTTAAGTCCAGATGGTGGTGACCATGAACACAGGTGTTCGAGCCATTGCAACCTCGAAGCCAGGATCTCAGGTCAGACATTGCTGCCTGCCGAACATAGAAACCAGCACTGGGAAGCAAGGCCATGGGAATTTGGACTTAAAATTTGGACTGTGCTATATAGTAACTGAGGTAAGCTGTCAGGGGTGGCTAGGTGGCACAATGAATAGAGTACCAGCTCTGGAGTCAGGAGGACCTGAGTTCAAATCCAGTCTCATACACTTGACACACTTACTAGCCATGTGACCTTGGGCAAATCACTTAACCCCAATTGCCTTGTCTTCTCCCCTCAAGAAAAACAAAAAGGTAAACTGTCAACCTAATCTCCCTCTCCTTCCCAGAGACTGAAGTAATGTAGGGGGATTATACTCCCCAGTTGTTTGGGGTGAGTATATATTTGTTCTTGTTATATCTTTGAAATGAAAACCATGCTTGACTTTGATCTAAATAAATGGTTTTATATTATTACTATGGCAATACTTCGAAGATTTACATCATTTTTTTATGTGTGGATATTCCCTAAGGAGGCAGATCACAACTCCTAAATAGAGCATGAGTTGCTATGACCGGAAAACAAAACGAGATTTCCTCATGGCCTACCCCTCTGGTGATAAGCTTCTCTGAAATTAGCTAGATTGCATCATAGACAATAGACACATAGTCTATCAATCACTGAGCTCATTCTAGAAAGCTTTCCAGCTTGGCTAGACCAGCCAGAATCTGTGCACCACTGGTACAGTTAACAAGATTCCAAGTGACTTAGTCTCAGTAAAGAAATTCTTTCTACTCCCTGATTCAATTCAATCAAGTGTACTCATTGCAGCAATTTGAATGAGAACTATTTCTGTGAGTCCTAGAAATTTTTAAATGGAATTAGTTTCTCCTAACCCATTCAAGTCCTACATTTGGCAGCCACATTTGGTGGCTGCAAGTGAGTGATTTTCTAGTCTATCTACAGCCACACTGGGGAGAGCAAAAGGAGAAAACTCATCAACAAGTCTTAAATGACCACAGAGATTTACTAAAAGATATTCTCTACAGGTGAGCAAGGCCTCAGGAAGACTAGAGATAAGAGAGGTTCTGTGGTCTCCCAACTCTACAGGCAGAATAAGATGGTTTCCCAGTTTCCCCCTTCCATCTCTGATCTGTTTATCTATCACTTCCACTTCTGTGTCTACCAAGGGTTGGGAACCTTCGGTGAAATGACGAGTCTTAATAAAGTGACCACAGAGTCCAAATAAAGAGTTTTAAGGAGCTTTAATTTACCAGCTGGGGCTACTCCATGTCAATTTGAAGGGAGGGGGCAGCATCTAGTTTGCGGGTGAAGAACCTTTTATACAGTTTTTAGGTTTATGTATCTAACTAACACAATTGGTTACTAAGCAGGTTACTATACAGGTGCAAGCAAGCTGTTGCTAAGACAAGGCAGGGTTTGTAGGGTAAGTGGAAGGGCACAGGGCATGATGACCGAGCAAGCAAATGAAAAATAGGCAAATTATTCTGGGCCAGTTTCTTGACTCCTATCTTAAGTCGATGAAGTTTCTACTTAACTAGTTCCTGGCCTCTTCAGTGGCCTTGAGGCCACATGTAGCCTTCTAGGTCCTCAAGTGCAGCCCTTTGACTAAATCCAAACTTCACAGAACAAATCCCCATAATAAAAGAATTTGGCCTCAGTCAAAAGGCTGCACCCAAGGACCCAGAAGGCCACATGTGGCTTCAAGGCCAAAGGTTCCCCACCTCTGGGACCCTACGCTTTGGGATCTTTGAGTATTGATGGAGGAGGCAAAGGAAGGAGAAAGGAAGTGAGGAAAGAATCTGAATCACCATGAGTCAGACTTAGGGCCCATTCTCATAGTTTGAAACCTGTTCTTCATGACCTTGGTCAGACTTCTTAGGAACTTCCGCTGTGTAAGTAATGATGAGTTCATGCAAAGAACAAAGGAACCAAATTTTGTTGATGACCTGAATGTCTGATTTAATTCTTAATTCTCCTAATTTGATCTCCAGACACAGGCACAGTGAAAGCTTAGCATTAGCTCAGGGCCTTTTGTTCAGGATTTCATATATTAGGATATCTCACCTATGAAATGGGCCAGCAAGCATTTATCCTGGCCCAGAATAGTCCCTAACATAAAAAGGTCACTTTTACCCCCATGTAGAGGTATAGACATTAAGTGGAGCTATAATAATAGTAGCTTTCACTTATACGTAGGAAGGGCAACTTTGTTATTGGATAGGAAATAGGACAAAGGTTCCTAGCCCTACCCAGCCCTCAGAGTTGCTCCCTGGGGTAATTTGCATAAATGATTGGCAGGACGGGAGCAGAAAGGAGTTTGATTCACACCCTGAGTCAAATAATGAGTTGATCTCAAGCAGTGATAGAGCGGAATGTGAAAGTACTGGAGTCAGCTTGAGGCCACTGAGGAGAGCCAATCATTAAATCTTCTGTGTTAGCTTTTACATTTCAAAGTTTTGTTGACAATCTAGACTTAATAAAGTGAAGGAGAAAATGTTAATGATACAGTGTCCTGGGTAACATTTTGCTCCCCCAACTCCCAGCTGTATGTTAAGTTAAACATTTACTTTCACACCCCTGGGCAAAGGTATTCAAAAGATAGATTTAATTTGAGCGTAAGGTTTTCTGATGGTTTATGGTGGCTTTAGGGTTTAAATATCAGAATTACAAAATAATTTCTTTTAGCCACGTTCTAAAAGAGCTACTACCTTCCATCCCCTACACACACACACACACATACACACACACACACACACACACACACACACACACACACACACACACACACAAACACACACAAACACACCTTAAAGGAATAATAAAAGACAGAATAATCACAATTTATCAAACTAAATATTAGGTATGGCCAGCTGAGGACCAGTAGACAGTAGCACCGAAAAGTAAAGCAACCTGCAGCTTGATGACATTATTCCACCAGCAGATGAGTAGAAGGGATAAGGAGATGGGTGATACATCTGAACAACCAAAGGAACCTGAGTTGCCCTAGCTACATGGAACGAGCATTTACATATTGCTGTAAGGTTTACGGAGCACTTTATGTATGTTATCTCATTTGACCCTCAATAAAACTCTGAGAAAAAGGTTCTATTATTATCTCCATTTTAAAGATGAGGAAGCTGAAGCTGAGAGATGTTATATAATTTTCCCAGAGTCACAGAGCTAGAAAGTGTCTGAGGCAGGCTTTGAACTCAGGTTTTCCTGATTCTAAGTATGCTTTTCCATCTAGCTACCTGAGTACATTCTTTCTCACCACTTCTATAGAAATCTGTGGAATAATGTATCTTTGTGTGTTGGAGAGGCAGAAAATTTTTCTAATAATTTATTTTGCTGTGTTGTTTAATTAAATGTCTTTTGCTTTGAACTTGTGTGTCTTCTGCTTGGTACCAAAGAAAACATATTGCTGGGGGGCTCATCAACTATGATTTTAAATGGAGGCTTTCAGAAGATGTGCCTTGAACCTAAAATAGCTTGTTTAGGGACATATGGGCATTATGTGGGCCTTTAGACAAATCTAAGAGTTTGGATTTTAAACCAGTCCAACACTTTATTTCATTTGAGTCTCACAATAGCTCTGTGAGGGAGAGAATGAAAACGTTACTGTTTTACAAAGAAGGAAATATGATGTCTGAGGCCTCATTGCTAGTAAGTGGTAGAGCTGGGATTGGAACTCAGAACTTCAGACCTGACAACAGGTCTAATTCTCTTTCCTCTCTCTATGCCATGCTTCCTCAGGTGGATGAGTTGATTGAATACATTGATTTTGTTGATGTGTTGATGGGCAGCATTATAGGCGCTGGGGTCTAGGCGGAGCCAGGACGTAGGGAGATAATCAGAGGCACAGAAAGGGAGGCAAAAAGACACCACAGACAAAAGTCACATCATTCTTTTGCTTAGTGCTGTCCCTAGCCCCTCCTCTCCCATCTCTGGGTGACCTTTCTTTTGTTCAGCCAGTGTATTCTAGTTACCTGCCTCAGGGTCTGAGGTGCTACTGATGTGTGAATCTTCAGAAGTGAAGCTAAGTAATAGGTCAAACCTCTATTCTAACTGTCATTATTATCACTTACTGTATTACTATAATAAGAGTATTTATAGAATGCTTTAAGTTTTGCAAAGCACTTGATAAATATTATCTCATTGTATCTCCACAGCAACCCTGGAAAGTAGGTACTATTATTTTTATAGATGAAGAAACTGAAGCATATAGAGGGTTAAATGACATGCCAGGGATCATATAACTAATTACATTTCTGAGGTCAAATTTGAAATCAGGTCTTCCTGACTCTAGGTATTGAATTCTATCCATTCTCCCCTGTAAGGGCAAGCCCCATTTTGAGAGACTCTTGTCCTAAGTATAAGAAACTTTTGTATTATTATTATTATTGTAATCCTTTTTTCTAATACATTAATAGTTGTTTTTTTTAAAGTATAGTCACTTGTAACTTCATAAATAGGCTTGTCAAAAGTGAAATAGCAAAAAAGAAAGAAAGAAAATAAAGTGAAATAGCTTTTTTCCCCTAACTTTTACAAAAGACTTCCCTACGCTAGGAAGATAGTAATTCCAGTAAAAAAAATTCTTAGGATATTTATTTGTATCTGAGCAGTAGGCATACAGCCTTTCCTAAGAAAGCTACCCCCTCCCTATGCCACTGACCATATGCCATCCTTAGATTAATTATGAGAACCAATACATTATGGGTTCTCACTCCTTCCTCACCCTTTAGACAACAGGTCTACATCTGAGAGTGTATAGAATCAGAGACCAATCGTGGGTATGAAAGGATTGTCCACAAATTAAACTTGTGTGCTCTGACCAATTAGAGCTCATAAATATTTAGATTAAATTTTTTCCATTAGACTGTAAGATCCTCAAAGATTGGACTCTTTTTTTTTTGCCTTTATTTGTATTACCAAGCACAGTGTCTGGCACAAAGTAGGTGCTTAATAAATACTTGTTGCCTTGACTTGATAAATCTTCAATAATACCTGAAGATTATTATTAATGAGGACTGATACCACAAATGGAGCCTTTTCCCTATATAAGCAGGATCGATCTGTTCTCAGATTGCATTGTTGCTGAAAACTCAAGATTAACCAGGTGCTTAGATCACTCATAGATACTGGTACTTGTATCAAGTTTGGAGAAGGCTGACATAGAACCAGAAGAAGCTCTATAGAACTGGAGGAATATGCAATTTATCTGAAAATATTTGAGGGTCTATGGGCAGCGTTTATATTACATTCTAACATTCCAGTGTTATTCATTCAAGATCTGGTCATCTGTCATTCATCTCAGAAATATAAATCTAATTAAAATATGGGTGAGTTAGGTTTTACTTTCACCTTTTAGTGGTGATGGGTTTACGTTTATTACAGACTCATTTAGAAAGCATTCATTAGCTGTTCAATGTTGAGGAAGCAGAGGAGAGCCCAGTCATGTCTCTGTCTCTGGGAATTTGCCTCACAAAACCTGAATACCTCCACACAGGCCAGGGTAGCAGCTACAGTGGGGGAAGGTTCATTGGTGATATTGAAGAATGTTCCACAAGGAGGAACCCCAAACCAACTTTAAGTGGAGAAAAGGAGATATGGTTGAGGGTATTTTATTATAAGAAGCTACATATATGCGTCATGTAGAATAGAAGAAACTATTCAAAGAACAATCGTGTTCTGGATATGACTCCACAACTTCTTCTAATCAGAGAAAGATTTGATTCTTTGAGAAGCTGGGCTATGAGCCGGGCATCGAAGAAGTGGGAGATAAAATGTTTGCTAAGGGAAGGTGGAGGTTATTTCAAGTAACTGATGCTCATTGGAATACCCTGATTTTGGCTGAGGCCACATGTTAGCAGGGTAAGGTCAAGCCAGGCAGAGTGGAGAAAACAAAGGGACATATTGTTTGTCATTGATAGAGGGTAACATTTCCTATATAAGCTATTAATTATATCTTTTCTGACCCATAGAAAGGAGCAGGCTGGAGGAATCCTTCATAGCTCAGAACTCACCTCTTATGCTAACTTGTGCCTACCCCTGGTTTGCAGATGTTGTTACCTCAAAGCTCGATTCCTTTGTATATGGAATAAGAAGACCTTTTATTACATTAAGACAGATATCTGAAGTCTTTTTTAGCTCTAGCTCTATATGCTATATTCTGTGAGGATGGTGTTGTGAAAAATTGCAGCATATTCAGAAGCCTTGAATCCTAGGTCTGGTTTTACCTTATGTAAGATGGTCTATTATAATCATCATCATCTATGTAGGCGTCTCATCCACCTACCAGATTATATTGCTATTACTAGCAATTTCTGTACCTGGGAAAAGTAGCAACCGGGAGGCAGAGGAAGGCTTACCTAGGGTTTAACTGCTGGGGACAGGAAGTTTGTCTTGGCATAAGGTGTCTAAAGATGCCAAAAGGAGAGGAAACACCCTCTGGATGAAACTATAAATGCCCCTAAGGAAGCAGGCCAGGCAGGTTAGAGAGTGTCCCCAGAAGAGCTCTTTTCAGCATTTTCTAAATCTTCTGCCCTAGGCTAGGCATGGTCTTGCACCACCATGTGGGTGGTGAACACCTAGGAGAGGAGTGCTACCAGATTGTCTGAAGAGGGGCAAACTGGCCCAACTGGGAAAAATGGAGCAGGTTAAAGCTTTGGTGCTGATCAGTTTTGGGACTGAGTTGTGTGTGAGGCCTCACATGTCTAGCCTAAGTGAAATAGGGAGACCACTCTCAAAAAAACAAAACAACGAACCTCTATCCCTAAGCTAGACTCTAGGTCCAGACTCATAACTACCCCTCCTCCCTCCAACTAGTTTCACTTCTGAGTAAAACCTTCATAAAAGGAAAGACCAAGTCATATCCAAATTTTATATACCTCCCTCCCCCATCTCATATTGGCCATTAGTAAATGTTTTTTGAATTGAAATGATGTGCTATGGGATAGGAGAGCTACAAAGTTTAGATAGAACAGTATCTCTGCCTTCATAAGCTTATAATCTAGTAGAAAATGACATATGTCCCATGATTCTAATGCCTATGTGGTGGGGCAGAGTGAATAGAGAACTGGTTGTTGAAGGCAATAAAATTATAGACACTTGGCGCACCCCCCCCACATACTAGCTTGTATGACTCTTGACATATAACCCCTCAGTGTTCTGGGCAACTCTCTAAAACCCTGAGTTGTAAAGAAAATGCCAACCTGCATTTGAGGAAAGAGTTTCCTAACCCAGGAATTCCCTAGATCTGTGAAATCATGGGTCTAGTCCCTACACCTATTAATAATAAGGATGTAGTTGTCAAAAGTATGGGTTCTAGCAGAACTAACATGAATTCAGAAGGCATGAAGATGTTTCCCAGAACATGCATTCCATCTCTCTTTTGGTTGCTTTGGACCTTCCTTACATTCAGTCCTGGGACTTCTTGGCCTCTCTCGAAATGCGTGATCCTACTTTCCTACGGTCCCCTTCCTATTTTATAAAGGTACATTGCTGCAGTCTGGATCTCATCTCCCTATACTCCCAATTGACCCAGTCACAGGAGGCCCTAGAGGTGTAATCCACTTCTCATTCAGACCCCAAACCTGACCCATCCACAGGGGGATTGCATGAATGAAACTACCACTGCTGATCCCTCTTCAAGATTCCCAAGATGACTGACCAGATCCGAGGAGATCTCTAATTCTTTTCATGTTGAGGTCAAAATTATTAGAATAAAAATAGCTTGTACACACATGTGTGTGTATATATGTATGCATATTATATACACATATAGAGAGAGACATACACATATGTATAGATCCATATTTACTAAGGTATATACATATATACTAAGGTATACGAAGCCATTTGATGATGCTTGCGTTATTTGATCTTCACAAGAAAATTGTAAAATAGGTTAATGCAAGTATTTTTATCTCTGTTTTACAAAGGAGGAAACTGAGGCCCAGAGGATGGCAAATGACATTCAAGATCACAAGCTTGAGCAGTGGAATCCTAGTTCTCTTCATTCCAAGTACAGTATTTTATTCACTCCATGCAAAAGGAGCTTGGTTCCCACAGGACTGGTTAATGAAGTTTTCACTGTATGGCTCTGGTCACCATCACCATAGCTACAAGCTAGCAGTAGGGAAAGTAGGATATCCATTGGTCCACTCCTGCATCTCTTTTTCTATGAAGTAGAATTTTGACCTCATTCATAAAACAGAAAATGCAGCAGGCAGCCTGTCAAATGTCGTCCTATGATATCTAGGCTCCTATACCAGGACTTGACTGATTCAAGTAGGAATATATAGCATTTAAAAACTCCTGGTATTATATACTGTGAAGTTAGCTTTCAATGACATGGATATTTGCCTGTTAAGCCACAGAATGATGCTAGAATGTTTCTTCCTACCCATCTTCTTTCTCCCATCTTTAATTACATTGTTCTTTGTCTTGTCCCTGCCCATCTCACCATCAAAACCCTACTCATGCCTCAAAATGCCTATGTCTATACACATATACATATATGTACACACATAACATGTAAGTATATGTATGAATATACGTACATAGACATGTATATAAACACACACATTGATTCTGACTGGGGCAAAATCAGGGATAGCTTTGTGGAGAAGATGGTATTTATCTTGTGTTTATATATATGCATATATACAAAAACATATATGAATATGTATGAAACTCATACAAAGCAGATACAATGGTTTACATTTATTTCTATTTCATTCAAGTCTTTACAATACCATTTGATAGTGATTGCCTTATTTGATCATCACAAGAACACTGAAATAGATTAGTATATTTATCTTTATTTTACAAAGGAGGAAACTGAGGTCATCTGGGAGGAGAAGACACTAAAAACTAAGGGATCCAGGCATAGGCACTTGAGTTGAGTCTTAAGGGAAACCAAGGATTCCAAGAAGTAGGGGTGAGGAAGAATATTCCAGGGATGGGGGATTGGCAGTGGAAAGGCATAGAAACATGACATGAAGAATAGTATATTGGGGGTGGCGAGGTGGTGCAGTGAATAGAGCATTGGCCCTGGATTCAGGAGGACCTGAGTTCAAATCTGGCCTCAGACACTTGACACACTTATTAGCTGTGTGACTTTGGGCGAGTCACATAACCCCAATTGCCCTCCAAAAAGCAAAAAAAAAAAAAAAAAAGAATGGTATATTGAACCATGAAAAGACCAGTAATATGATTGGATTGTAGAGTAAATGGAAAGAAGTAATAGTTAAGAAGTTTGGAAAGATAAGATGGAGCCAGTTTGTGAAGAGTTTTAAAGGCTAAGTAGAGAAGTTTATATTTGATTCCAGAAATAACTGGGTACCACTGGACTTTATTGAGTAGGGGAGTGAAATGATCAGATTTGTCTGGTATCAGGAATATCACTCAATATTACCCTGCTATGATCCAAAAGGCCTTGAGTAGCCACTTCTGGTGGTAGAGTCTGAATCTCTACTTCTCCCACCCTATCTTTTGCATCCTACCTTGTCTTTCACCATAGAGATAGGTTCTTACAAAGGCCTTTTGTTACTACCAAGTGCTACCAAGCATTTTTGGCCTCAGAGATCATGGTGGAGGTGGAAAACAAAAAGTTTATCATGCTCTAGCTCACCCATCTCCTTTCCTTTCTGGTGATGACCATTGATTCCAACTCATGGTGTTGTTCCCGGAGAGGCTAGAACTTAACTACTGGTTACCAACGATCTGAATCCAAGGTATAGCACCTTAGCCTCAGGGTAACTCCTTTTGGGTACCCTTCTTGTACTACCTCCTTATAATAGGCTCTTCTTTCCCTCCTCCCCCTTAGAATACGCACAAAATTATTTCTTCCTGCTCCTGAGGTACAGCATGGAAACCTGAGCATGTGCAGATATTTTTTGCCTAATTCCTTCTGACTATGTGTGACTGAGGAACTGATGAACTGGAACCCAGAGGACATTCAGTTTCCACTTCCCTTATCTTCTACTCTTGCCTTCCATGCTCAGGGAAACTATCCTAAGGTACCCATCTGGTACTACTTACTTGTAATGGGCCCACCCTTCCTTCTCCCCTTAGAGTGTGCACAAATGTTATTTCATTAAGGTATTTATTTATTTATTTTTTGCTTTTTCATAGGGGCAATTGGAGTTAAGTGACTTGCCCAAGGTCACACGGCTAGTAAGTGTTAAATGTCTGAGGCCGGATTTGAACTCCTGTCCTCCTGACTCCAGGACTGGTGCTCTATTCACTACACCACCTAACTGCCCCTCAGTAAGATATTTCGGTGAGGGATAGATAAGGAAGTCTTTTTCTACTATGAATGAAATAATGGCAGCCAAGGGTGGCATGTTACAAAATTCAAACCTTAATGAGGAATATAGCACCTCACTATGGTCCAGAAAGGAACTCCATAGAGAGGGAGTGGTTGGGACTACTACTGTGAGTAATATGAATCAGAGTCTTTGCTCATCTCCCTAGCCAAGGAAATACGTATTTTGGGGTTTATGGTACCAACCCTGTGAAAGTCTGGTACTAGAAAGTGAGAGACACAAAATATTAACCCCTTTTTATGCCCACCATGTTTAGTCACATATAACTGAAGGAAGCAGGAAATATCTATGCATACTTCAAGGGGCAGGGGAAGAATGGACTCCTTACTTCTCCATATCTCTTCCCCTCATGAAATCAATGCACACCACAAACCACAAAGAGAGCCAAAGTCTGTGTAACTCTTTAAAAAATCATGCTTGAATATGACCAACTTGCAACCCTTGACAGTTACCCCACTTAGACACTGCTGGCAGACAGACCCCTGCTTCCTACCTTGATATTCCAACTCTATACTTTCAGCTCCCTTGGGTACCTAAGATCCGGAAAAGTGGAAGATAAGACAGCCAATGCTGAGCAACTGGAGGGTGCTTCAGTAGAGAGTTACATTTGATGGGAAAGAACACAACAACCTGTGTGATCACAGAAGACTTTTTGGGGGGAGGTAGTACCTGAGCTAAGCCTCAAAGAAAGCTCATTTTGATGATGCATCCTACTCTGAAGCTCAGCTTACAAAGCTACAGCTATGGAAAGCTATGGAAACCTTCATGATTTTTTTTGTCACAGGAATATGGATTTAGAGATGGGAGGGATCTTTGAGGTCATCTAGCTCAATTCTCCTCACTTTACAATTAGGGAAACTGAGGCTCGGAGTGTTTAACCAATTTTCACAACACCACAGAATATTTAGTAACAGAGTAAGAATTTGAACTCAGATCCTCTAGCTCCAAATTGAACATTCTGGCTTGAGCATCATGCTGTCTTCTTTGGCTCCCTGCCTTCATTTTCTTTCCCCCCAATTACACGTGTAAAATGGCTTGTACCTTTTTTCCTATTACTTATCACATTGGGCCTTCTATTATAATTCAGGTATGTGTCTTAAGCATTACTACCTGACTTTCAAGCTTCACAAGGAGAGGGATTGAGTTTTTCATATATTCATTCATCACAGTTGACATATATCTAATACTTTAAAGTACATACATCATTATCATCATCTTGTTAAGTAAATAGCAGATGGTGTAAATATCATCACTAATTTATAGATGAGGAAACTGAGGTTCAGAGAAGTTAAATTACTTGTCAAAGGTTATACAACCAGGAAATTTAGGAGCTGGGATCTGGACCAAAATCCAGCACTCTTTCTATGATAGCAAACTGTATATCAAGATCATGCATCTTACCTTATTCAATGCTTTCCATTTGCATAGCACAATGCTAAGCTCTGGGGGAGACATGAAGACTGGATAAGGTATGCCTTCACGGAACTTAATAGAAGTGTTTCCCCATAGTGCTTTAGACAGAGTTGTGCATATAGCAAATGCTCAGTATATAGCAAATGCTCAATGGGAGTTTAATTGAATACATTGATACAGAATGTAAGAGCACTAGACTGGAAACTGGAGAATTATGTGACCTTGGACAGGTCACTTCTGGGGTTTAAATTTCTCCATTGCTGAATATAATTTTTCTCTGAATTGCTTTGCATATGAGACATGAGGTTCAAATCTGAGCTTGGGAGAAGTGAGTTCATTTGATTTCCATTTCAGAGAGAGGACACACACTGATCCAAAGGTCTCTTCTGGGAGAGGCCCCTGGAGGGAGAAAAAGACTTTGGAAAGGAGTTGACACATAGAGGGAGCCAGTATTTCCAGCATATCTTTAGTTTCCAACTTGCCAAAATAGAGACTTTGGAGAATTTACCCTTGGGTGAAAAAGGCAAAGTTGAGATACAGGCATACAACCAAGAATACTTACTTAGTGAAGTTGAGTAGGAAAAATAATGAACCTTTAATGGAACAGAAGACTGAAGCATTTCTGATGAAAAGACCAGAGCTGAGGAGGAATTATAAACTGCAAATATGAGTCAAGACTCAGGGGTGGAGAACCTGTGGCCTTGAGGCCACATGTGGACCTCTAGGTCCTCAGGTGTGGCCCTTTGACTAAATCCAAACTTCACAGAACAAATCCCTTTAATAAAAGGATTTGTTTTGTAAAACTTGGACTCAGTAAAAAGGCTGCATAGGACCTAGAAAGCCACATGTGGCTTCCAGGCCTCAGGTTCCCCACCCCTGGTCAAGAAGAACCTAGAAGGTAAATGAACTTGTGCAATTAGAAGGGGCTAAAAGACTCCAGTTTTTGGGATAAGAACTCACTATTTGACAAAAACTGCTGGGAAAATTGGAATATAATATGGCAGAAACTGGGCATAGACCATCATCTAATACCATACACCAAAGTCAAGTCTAAATGGGTGCACAATCTAGGTATAAAGGCTGATACTGTAAATAATCTGGGAAAGCAAGGAATAGTTTGCCTGTCAGATTTATGGAGTAAGGAAGACTTTATGACCAAAGAAGTGTTGGAAAGCATTATAAAATGCAAAATGGATAACCTTGAGTACATTAAATTGAAAAGTTTCTGTACAAACAAAACCAATGTAACCAAGATTAAAAGGGAAGTGGGAAATTGGGAAAGAATATTTACAACCAGTGTCTCTGATAAAGGCCTCATTTCTAAAATATACAGGGAATTAAGTAAAATTTATAAGAATACAAGTCATCCCCCAATCGATAAATGGTCAAAGGATATGAACAGGCAATTTTCAGAGGCAGAAATTAAAGATATCTTTAAGCATACAGAAAAATGCTCTAAATCACTATTGATTCGAGAAATGCAAATCAAAACAACTTTGAGGTACCACATCTCGACAGTCAGATTGGCT
>CM053583.1:319728133-319819747 GCA_028627135.1 Pseudochirops cupreus | reverse complement strand
GTGATTTAAAATTACAGTGTCTATGTTATTAATGATGAAATGAATGATTCTCTGTGCAACGTGAATTGGAAATACATTTTGTAAAAGTCTTCCTGAGCAAATAAGAAACTTTGAGAAAAAAGGAGAGAACAGAACATAGGGATGTGGTTTTCAAGTTTGTTTCATTTAAGAACGTATTTATGTTAATTTGTAAGGTCTATGGACTACCATATTCACCATTTATGTGAGATTCTAGAATGTAACTGATTTCTAGTGTGATATGTCAATTGGTAATTAATTGGTACTTAATTGGTTTTGATTTCAAGGTTAAATTTAAGAACATGGTAATTTCTTATGATCCTGTTACTGGTAAACAGTTGTATTAAAAGAAAGTCTCAGTTAAAATGGTTTAACTTTGTAAGAATTTGTAAGATTGTTACCCAAGCTGTCCGGAGTAAGTGCTTATATCAAGTATTTGCAAAAGTTTGCTTGTGAAAGGTAATTATTGGTAATCATATGAAAGAAAATCTGTGAAACCTCATTGTATAAGTTTTGTCAATTATGTGGGAAAGATTTTATGACCAGAACATTTGAGAATTGTATAGTAGTTGATGATGGTAGGATAAACTGTTTTTGAATAAGGGAAATATTTTTAAGAAGAAATGTTTTACAAGATCTTTGTTATGAAAAGGATGAGAGACACAATATGGGAAAGATAAGTGGAATTTTAAAGTCATCAGATTGGTAACTAATGGGTTTTTATTTCAAAAGTTTGAACTGTGTATTACATGTGTTGTAAAAGACGCAATATCTTTTGCAAAAGTTTTAGAGTATTGTATTTTGAAAGGTCGTGTGCTTAACTTGTAGATTGTGAACTAAGTCATTTGGGCAACTGTTTTAATGCTCAAACCTAAAGTTGTTAATTGGTGCTGTATGTAGAAAGGAAAAGCAGCCCCTCCCTAAAGTCTTTCTTAGTTATTTCTCATGTTGTAAAACTGCCAAAGCCTCTAGAAGCTATCTCTACTAGGCAGGGTCATTCCGAGAGGGAAAGCAATGATAGTAAGTGGAATTCCCTGCATTTGTGAAACCTGGTAAAAAATTTTTCATTGCTTATTTCAGATAAAAACTGGCTCTAAGCTGTGATTAGTGAAGCTTGTTGTTTTAGGTAAAAGGCATTTGGGCCACTAACTAAAATTTTTGTTTGGAGTTTGAATCGGGTATAGTCGCCTGCATAAGCCAGTGCCTGCATCAGGTGCCACAAGCTACTCAGAGGAAGTATGATCCTACACTGTTGACAGGTGGAAGTCTACATCCAGTGAAGGCTGAAGGGGCAGTTGTAGTCTCACCTGGGATGGGACCCCTTCTGGCAAATTGCCCATGAAATTCCTTGGAAAAGGAACGTTGCCCACCTATTCCTGAGTCTAGCTGTGAGGTGGTACCGAAAACCGCATGGATGGATATCTGTGACTTTACCTGAGTTTAAACAGTCAAGGATGTTTTATCCTGTCATATTTGGATTATCACATGTCCCGGCTTATCCCTTCTATAGCAAGTTTCAATGATCAAAGCAAGTAACCAGTAAAAGATTTGGATCATTTTGTTTTGTGGTTAACAAATGTAAGGAATTGCTGAATAAAAGGGGTAATAGTTTTTGGAGTTAAATAAAGGTTTGATGGGAAATGTGAAATCCAGAAAGGTTTAAGTATGTTGAAAGTATATGAGAAAGTACGTTTAGAAAGCAGAAAAATTTGTAAGTTAATTCTAGAATTTTGGTAAAGCAACAGGTTCAAAGTGATTCTTGTAAGAACTATATAGATGTATAAGATTGGCTTTCAAAAATTTCTCTATCATGGAAACTCAAAACTTGAGCATGTTTGGTAGTAACATCAAATGTTTGGATTTTTTCATGCAATGTTGTAACTGTTTGTGAAACTTTATTGTAATGTTTGTGCCTGGCCCTGTGTGGCTAAGAAAATTGAACTTTGTGACTCTGTGTAAACCTAGCCTTGCATGGCTATGAAACTGAACCATTTCTATGTGCCTTTAGTGTTAAATCATGTTTCTGCGAGCCCGTCAGGCCTGACTGCTCCAGCTTGTACCCTTGCTCCTGGGCAAACATCTGAGCCAAGGGATCTGGAAAAAGACAATGTGGACAGCTTCTCCAACAATACAGGCCTGCACCGGAACTGCTACAGCTTTAAATTATTGCTTTGTGTTTTCATTGTGCTCCCTTGCTCTCCCTTACTGTGAAAGCCTTATGTGACAATTTCTGAGAGTTTACAAAGTTTTCAATTGAATATTGCTAAATTGATGTAATGAGTTGCAAAGCAGAACAGTGTTTGCTGCTCCAATCTGAATTTGTAGCTATTCCATGAACTAAGCAAAAGGTTGACATTTGTAACTGAGTGTTTTTGTAAAAAATTCAATTTTTTTACAAAGTAAAAGTATTTCTTTTACTGAAAGTAAAAGTATTTTACTTTCAGTAAAATACTGAAGTATTTCTTTCTTCCAATTAGAAGATAGACAAGCTTTGTGAAACAAGGATGTATGTTTGCTATTCAGTTGTGAGGTTTAAGTCAGAAACCTCTTTTGTTTGAGGTCTACAGTTATGTTAGTGAAGAATGTCTTATGAGGTACCTAGTCCATGTAGCATGTAGAAATATTAAAGACAGTTAAATAGTCTGAATAATGGATTATACTAGCCCATGCTCATTCTACTTCTGGTCATTTTCCTACTTGTTTTGGCTCTTGTTTGTTTAATCTCTCTGCTAGTTTTGTATCTTCTAGGCTCAACACCCTCCACTTCCAGATGAGGGCACAAGCAGAATATCAACTTCTGCCTGAAGTAATTACCCACCACCCTTTGGATCTGGTGTCTGCTAAGTTCCACCTGCCACACCCCCTGCCCCCCTTGACTGATGGACCTGAGAAGATAGCGACAGCGCTCTATGACCCTTTTTCAGCATGAAGCAGCTGGGGAAACTGAGACCTTCATCCCTGATCCCCAAATGAATTTGGGTCTTTATTTGTTCAGGGGGCAGTTTGTAAGAATCTCACTTGTGGTTGGGTAACTATGTATGTCACATCAGTTTGTACCAAGCCTGTGCTGTTAAGCTGTAAAAGTCACACTTTCCTTCAGCCATAAAGGCATGTCACAGGAATTCCCTATAACCCCACTGGTCAGGCCATTGTGGAAAGGACAAACCGCACCCTTAAGGCCCTCCTTCACAAACAAAAAGGGGGAGGTCTGGGGCAGACAGGGAGAGTGGGCCGACTCACCATGGGACGGTTACATACCGCCCTCATAATTTTCTTCAGTTTTCTTTTGTTGACTTTTTAACTCCTGCTATGTGCTTTTAAAAATGTGTGATCTTCCTTGGGTTTCATGGGGAACTTTGTTATGGGGAATTGTCCTACTTGTGGGACTTTTTATTGTCTTTTGTTGTTGCTTTCCTCTTATATTGCGCTTGTTTTATATTATGCTTCAAAACACCCTTGCGATGTGGCATGCTGATGCCCTCTTTTCACAAAACAAAAAGGGGGAGATTGTAAGGGCCCTTTAAGCCGTTTGTGTAACTAGATGTCTGACCTTGGTCAGTGTGGCCTTGCTGACAAGGAAACCTGGAGCAGGTCCATGAAGCATCTGGGTGTGCATTCTGCCTTGATGTTGTTTACCAAAGGACTCAGCCTGTTTCTCACGGGAATGAGTGCTTTGGGGGGACAACAGGCATGTAGGCATTGAGGGGCACTCCCTGCCTATCAGGACCTTGTTGCTAGGACTCGTGACTAGAGGCAGACAGAGAAGGGTTAAAAGGGCTAGGAGATGTGGTAGGGTGGAGCAGCAGGGAGCAGAAAGTTTGTACGGCAATAAAGACGCATTGTGATTCCACTGAGGTGTGTGTGTCAAACTATTCTGTCCATATCTGGAGTTTTCATCTGAAGAGTCATTGGGGCGACTGAGAGAGCACCTGCAGGGTCGTTGGGATGGCCAGGCGCAACTGCAGGGCCACGGTAGGTACTTTGGGGTTCTCTAGTCCGGCCGGTCCAGACAGAGAGTGTCTTAGATTGTATGAATGTAATGGAATGCTATCGCACCATAAGAAATTATGAAAGAGATGATTCAGAGAATTCTGGGTAAAATAAACTAATGCAGCATGAAGTATGCAGAACCAGGAGAACAGTTTTTAAGAGGATAGTAACATGGTAAAGAAAAGCAATGTGGAAAGACTTAGGAACCCTGATCAATGCAATGACCAACCATGGATGAGGGAGAAGGTTTTTCAGGGATTTCTAAGAAATCCTTGGAGGGTTCTTTTAGTTGAAAAGAATTCTGCAGGACTCAAGCAATCTTGTAAGTTAGGATTGTAAGCTTATTGTTATGCTTTGCAGTGGGCAGGGGGTGGTGGTGTCTTAGGATACCTGCAAGCTGCAGGAATTAGAGATACAAGTTATAAAGTGATAAAGCCATCAATCAGGTATCAATTATGCTAACTACGTAAGGGTGGGACTAGGGAGGAGTTAAGGAGTGGTCAGTGCTTAAAGGGACATGCACTTTTTATGTCAATTGCACAGGTGTATTGCCCATAATTCACTGGGAGAAAGCCCACTGGGGGGGGGCTACCAGGAGATGTGGTTTTTGCCTTGAAACGTCACTAGGTCATTTTTTGGTCAACACTGACTGAGAGATGTACAGTCTGTTACCCATCAATGTCCTGTTTGACAAGATGGATGTTGGGAAACTAGACTAATTGGGGATTCAGGATGTGCCTAATTGAGAGGAGTTAGCTTACTGATAGTGCATTGAAGGATTCATAGGTGCAGCTGGCCACTAGAACAAGGGAGCTATACATTTCTCTAAGCTAAAGTGGTTGTTTATAAAATGCATTTGTGAAGGATTCATAGGTATAGCTTGTTATTGCACCAAGCAGAGATAAAGCTGTTCATTAAGTGCTCACTCAGGGGAGAGGCAGAGTTAATGGTTTCAGGCTGGGGGAAGTGTGGATTTACAACTAATTACACAAGATGATATTACAAACATAGGTATCCGAACACAAGTGAGATTTTACAAACTAAGTTACAACTGAACGTTACAAACAAAGGCACCCCAGCATCCCATCACCATGACTCCAGAGGACCAATGAAGTGATAGATTCAAGGTGCAGAAAGAGACATGTATGTTTGGACATGGTAACTGAGTGAATTTATTTAGTTCGTCCATGCTAATTTGTATTCTTTATTTTAGTTTTTATGAATGGGCTTTAGAGTAGAAGATAGATTAAAAATAGTGTTCCCTCCCCCTTCAAAGGGCAATTGAAACATTATTTAGAAAATGCAGAGTACAGAAGGAAGTTCAGAAGGAAGCACACAAAAGCAGAACAGTTTTGAAAAGTAATGTGTAGAATTTACTACATTTTTTTAAAGTAGTCGATATGAAATAGATTCACCATTTCATATAGCATCTTTTTGGGTTCTGCTGTGTGTATGGAAACATTATTTAGGGTGTTTATAGTTTTAAAAAACCTCTCCTCTACATCACCCCCAATCCTTTCATTCTCTCCAAGCATTACCTTTATCCCAGCAAAAAGTCTTTGTGGATCTGATGAGGGTGATTGTTTTTCAGGGATTTCTAAGAAATCCTTGGAGGGTTCTTTTAGTCTGAAAAGAATTCTCTGGACTCAAGCAATCTTGGCAGTCAGGATTGTAAAAGTTTATTGTTACACTTTGCAGTGGGCAGGGTGGGAGTCAGAAACCTGCAAGTCTGTAGCAGTTAGAAGTACAGGTTATAAAGTGATAAAGCCATAAATCTGGTATCAATTACGCTAACTAGGTGAGTAAGGGTAGGATTAGGGAGGAGTTAAGGAGTGGTCAGTGCTTAAAGGGACATGTACTTTTCATACCAATTGTGCAGATGTATTGCCCATAATTCACTGGGAGAAAGCCCACGGGGGGGGGGGGAGGGGGGGGAGGCCCTACCAGGAGGTGTGGTTTTTACCTTAAAATGTCACTAAGTCACTAAGTCAGCTAGCAGTCAATTCTGACTGAGAAGTGCCCAGTCTGTTACCTATCAATGTCCTGTTTGACAAGATGGATGTTGGGAAACTAGCCTAGTTGGGGATCCAGGATGTGCCTAATTGAGAGGAGTTAGTGCATTGAAGGATTCATAGGTGCAGCTGGCCACTAGAACAAGGGGGCTTTCTCTAAACTAAAGGGTTTGTTTATAAATGCTTTTGTGAAGGATTCATAGGTATAGCTTGTTATTGTACCAAGCAGGGATAAAGCAGTTCATTAATTGCAGCTAGGCAGAGTGCTGGCTCAGGGAAAAGGCTTTTAGGCTGGGGGAAATGTGACTTTACAACTTGGCTTATTACAAACATAGGTACCCAAACCCAAGTGTGATTTTACAAACTGAAATTACAACTGAATGCTACAAAGGCACCCCAGCACCCCATCAGATCACCTTTATCTCATTTGAAGGATTGACTTATAGGAATGCATATTATTTAGAAACAATATTAATTGTAGCTAAGGAAGTTGTGGGTGGGGTTCACTCATAAAGGACAAAGCTACAATCTTCCCTTATTACAGTTTTCCAAACTATGGGGCAACAGCTGTCTCAGGGGAGGCAGGAAGAAGTAGATAAAACCATTGTACACTTTGGAGTACAACTTCCTTAAATGTCTGAACCTGAAAACTTTTAATATTTGGCTATGAGTGAATAAATGGTTCTGTGTATCAGACAAAAGGATAGATTTTTTTAAAAAATTGCTGGTTCTTAACATCTTATTTTTATGAGAAATTTTTCTGATGTGGTTGTTTTAACGACAAAGTTGCCATCTAGATTAATAAACAGTAGCCATTATCTCAATGACATCTACTTTTGGGAAATTGCCCCCCAAACAAGCCTACCCTCACGCAAATGATGTTGTTATGATTATTTAAAAAGTCGTTAAGTATGAAACTTGAAAAAGATTTTTATCAATAAACAAGCATCTCAGTTTGTTAGCTTATGTTTTAGATTTATATTAATTTGCTGTTTATAAAATGTAATACATTTTAAAATTTGAATAAAATACAAGCTAAGAAATGTGTTTGCATATTTTTTTTAAATTAAAAGTATGCCTGAGGGTGCACTGAGGTTTTTACTGTTATTTGCTTTGTTTTGTCTTTCACTGGGCTCTGCTACACTAGGGAAAGCAAAGACAAAGTCTACCACTCCCTCCCCCTTGATCCCCGCGTGCCCCTACTTTCCCCCAGGGCTCCAGAAATACCAAGTGCCCGGGGCTAGAGGGAGGGCGCTCGAGAGTCAAACCGCTCCGGCCGCCAGTGCGCATGCGTCCCTTTCTTCTTCCTCCTCTCCTCCTGGTGAAGTCGCAGTGCGTTTGCGTGGATTGGGTCAGCGCCTAACTTCCGGGCAGCGCTGCCGAGATGGGGCGGTGGAGGGGTCGGGGGGCCGAATAGAGCCGAGTTGGGGCCAGGGGATAGCGGGGTGGGCGGGAGGGAGGGGGAGGGGGAGGGGCGGGGGGAGGCGGGGTGGGGAATTGAAGGGCTCGTGGAGAGGGGCGGGGTCTAAGCACCAGGGTCAGAGGTTGCGGCCAAGACTGGGGTCGGGGGAAGGGGGGGGGGTGGCCTGGGAGGGAGTGATTTTGCTTCTGCTGCTGTCGCCGCCGCCGCTTCGACACCTCCGGTGTGAGTGGCCAGAATGTCGGCTGAGGCCACGGGCGCGGGATCCCCGGCGGCCCCCTCCCCTGGGGGTCCCGAGCCCCCGGGCCCGTCACTGCCGCCCACGCCTCCTACACCCGGGGCCGCAGGCGGTGGCGCCGCCTACGACCTCAAGCCGCTGAGTCCTAGTAGCAAGTATGTGAAGCTGAACGTGGGGGGCTCGCTGCACTACACCACACTGCAAACCCTGACCAAGCAGGATACCATGCTCAAAGCTATGTTCAGTGGCCGCATGGAGGTGCTCACAGACTCCGAAGGTACCCGGGCTTGGGGCCGGGGCAGGGCAGGACACGCGGGACAGGTGTAACTGCGACTGTCCTGCGAATCTGAAAGCTCCTTGGGGCACCCCGGGACTGAGTCTGGTTCGTCCTTTGTATCTGCCCCACACAGCCCCTACCCCTTAATAGATGCTCTCTGAAAAGCTGCTTGGCATATCGGGAAAGTCAAATGCTTTAGCTATCAGAAGAAATGGATTCGATACTAGGCACTACAGCTAACCTATGTGATTTGGAAGAAGTCACTTAACCCCTTGGTGCCTCTGTTTCCTTATCTGTACAATGTTAGACTTCAGTTTTCTTCTTTCTCTAAAAACCTCTGGTTCTTTAAATATCGAATAGATGAATGGAGATTGCGGGCTAGCCTCAACACTGTCAGAAATAAAAAATGGGAAGGGTACTCAGAGTTTGCAAGTAACCTTTATCAACCTTTGGTGCTGATTATAGTAAGGAGGAATTACCTAGACTTTTCTTCAAGTGTTAATGGGATACCTTTAGGACAGTGCCCTCTAGTTAAAGGGCAGTCTTTTGGGGGGAAGGAGTTATATTTGCTAGGCGTAGAAATTATTACTGCTAGAGAGACAGATGGCCAACTCTAGAGTTCTCCCCTCTGGAAGAAACGAATAATTAAAAGCATGTTTGGTCCCAACCTCAGGGTGGTATAGGGACCATTGGTATTGCTTGCTTGTCTCAAGAGGCAGGGGTGAACCCTACACAGCAAGAATGAAAGGGAAGACAGCTGCTAGTAGATGTATTTGTTGGGGGTGGAGAGTAGAGTAGTAGGAATACCACAGCCCTGCTGTTGGGGGAGGAGAAAATAGGTATTGAATAAAGAATAAAAGCAGCTGTTCCATATGCTGCCAAAGGACAGGATTATGCCTTTGTTCCTATAGAAGGCCAGGAGTTGGGAGGTGGGGGTAGTAGGCTTTGCTGTGCACCAGATACCACCAGGGGGAAAAGAGGAGGATACTCTTCGAAGAAACATATTAAAAGCTAGGGAGTTTGGGTAATGGAGACGCAAAGAATTGCTGAAGTAGGAATAATTTGTGCTTAGCTCAGTGGTTACTTTTCTTGTGGTAACAGGACAGGGAATGGGTATCCTGAGTATTTTAAACCTTTTGGGTTAGTTACCAGTCTCCTTCAAAAAGTGAGATCTGTGGAACTGATAATAGTTTGGAAGAATAATCATCAACAAAAAATTACCGAGTCTTTTCTTCAAGTATTAATGGTCTACACTTAGTTCAGTGATAAATGACCTCTAGAGAAAGGGCAGTTTTGGGGGGAAAGGATTTATATTTATTAGGCATGGAAATGATTAGAAGTCACAGGAAAAATTTCTCCTTTCCTCTCCTCTTCCCTCTCTCAGGTTGGGTGCTGATTGACAGAAGTGGTCGTCATTTTGGGACAATCCTGAATTACCTTCGGGATGGGTCAGTGCCTCTTCCAGAGGGCCCTCGGGAGCTGGGTGAACTGTTGGGTGAGGCACGATACTACTTGGTGCAGGGGCTAGCTGAGGATTGCCAGTTGGCTCTACAGGTGAGACCACATGCCCTTCTACCTTTTTCCCTCTATCTTTTTGTTGACCCTTGAGAGACACAGAAGAAAACTTCTGTCTCTAGCCTGTTCCCTCCCACACTATTCCATCCCTCATTTGCTTCCTATTTCATGTTATCTGAAGTAGTAAGCGAGATAGAATGGGTAGAATTGACATGAGAAAATAAACTGCAGGGAGTGATATGTGAACAAAGGAATCTGGAGGCTTGTGGGCTACTCTTTTAGGAATACTATGTTCCCATCCTGGCTCCATGTCCACGTTTGCTAGCTTTTTAACCTCTTTAGACCCCTCAGTTTCTTGTGAAATGAATAAATGAAACTAGTTCTAATGTCCCTTCCAGCTCTGGCAAGAATAATTCACATTTATGTAATATTTTTACTTTTATGGGTTACAAAGCATCACCTCCCATCTCTCCCCCCGCCAAAAAAAAAGCCTGTGAAAAGGCTTTAGCCTATGCAGAAGTTGAGGAAACTGAGGCTCAGAAAAGCAAAGTGACTTTGCCCTTGATCACACATCTAGTATCAGACAGAACATGAACTATGGTCTGCTAACTCCCAGTATCTTGTCTTTTCCAGCATACCATATTGCTTTTCATTCTGTAATAATATACAAGGTGTCTTAGTGCCGATTTAAGAACACTTAAAATGGCACTAAGTTTGACACAGTATGTATTTTATAGCTTGTTCAAAAGTTTACGTTTAGTACAAAATAATCCTATGTAGTAGTCAGGCTTATTTTCCTCCTTTCACAGATAAGGAACTATACTGAGAGAGGTAGGTAAAGTCACTTTCACTAGTTCATACAACAGCAAGTGGCAGAACCAGGATTATATCCCAGTGTGCTTTCCATTGCATCTCATGCTCTGATTTATCTTCCCAGAGTCCCTTCTCCACTCTTGTGTTTCCTGATAGGGCTATCAGGAAAAAGATTCTAGCCTGAGTAGTACGGAAAAAAGAAGTAGAGGTGTCTGGGTTTCATACTTGATTCTTAAGCCCCAGTTATTCTTACCATTCTCCCCACTTTCTTCCTTCTTGTCAAGTGGCAGCTAACCTCCTTTCTCTTTCTCCAGCAAAAGAGTGAGAGCCTTTCCCCACTCTGCCTTATTCCCATGGTGACATCTCCACGGGAAGAACAGCAGCTTCTGGCTAGCACCTCTAAGGTGAGACACCAGCACCTTGGGAAGGGTTGGCTTTTCTGAACTCAGCCTGACCCTTTTCTTCTTCTGTCCTTTCTTTCTTCCTCCTCAGCCGGTGGTGAAGCTGCTGCACAATCGAAGTAACAACAAATATTCCTACACCAGGTGAGGGGGAGTCTTGGACTGGCCCAGCCCTTCAGCTCTCATCCCTGTCCTCTTCCTTAACAGACCATAGCTTTATCCCCCAAGTTCCTGCCTCCTTTCTATCACCACTCCCAAAACCCAGAACTCTAATTTGGGTTTGATGAGCTAAAGTCATTTGGTTTGGGTGCTGCTGTCTCATTGCCTTTTGCTACCCACCTCTCCAATCCCCTAGCACGTCGGACGACAACCTACTAAAAAACATTGAGCTGTTCGACAAGCTGGCATTGCGCTTCCATGGGCGGCTGCTCTTTCTTAAAGACGTACTGGGTGATGAGATCTGTTGCTGGTCTTTTTATGGACAGGGACGAAAGATTGCCGAAGTCTGCTGTACCTCCATTGTCTATGCCACTGAGAAGAAGCAAACCAAGGTCAGGGATGAGCCTGGGCTTTGAGGGTGGGAGAGGTCCACTTTAGCACTCTTGGCTATTAAGGAAGCAAAAGGTATCTGTGTGCTTAGGGAAGGAGGAAACTGTTGCTTGAAAACAAGGTGGCTTTAGGGGTTGGGGTGGAGCACTCTCTTTCTCTCTCCTCCCTTGCCCCTCCCTCTTCCTCTCCCCCTCCCCTTCCCCCTTCTTTCCTCTTCTTTCTTTCCTTCTCTCTCTCCCCCTCTCCATCTCCCCCTCCCTCCCTCCTTTCCTCTTCCCCTTCTCTTTCTCTCCCTCCCTCTCTCTTTCTCTTCCTCCCTCCCTTTCTCTCCACCCTCTCTCTTGTCTCCCTCTTTCCCTCTCTCTATCCTTCCCTCCTTCCTTCCTTTTCTCTCAGTCTCTCTCCTTCCTTGTCTCTTTCTCCCCACTCCTCTCCCCCCTGCTTTTGATGAGACCAAAACTGCTCAGGAGATGGGACAAGCTGTTGCCAACCTTGGTATCTACCTACTTGCAGGTAGAATTCCCAGAAGCAAGAATCTTTGAAGAAACATTGAACATTCTGATCTATGAGACACCCCGGGGGCCTGATCCTGCTCTCCTAGAGGCCACTGGGGGTGCTGCTGGAGGAGGGGGGGCTGGGCGAGGAGAAGATGAAGATGGACGAGAGCATCGAGTCCGAAGGATCCACGTCAGACGACACATTACTCATGACGAGAGACCCCATGGCCAGCAGGCTGTTTTCAAGGACTGACCTTTTACCCACCCTGCCCTTGAACTTGTTCTCTCTTATTGTTACCACCACCTTAACACTTCCCATTCTCTCTCTTCCCATGACTTCTGCCCCGGCTTTGCTGGTCAAGTCGTGGGTTTACTCTGTCCACGCAATATTTCACATTTATGGTACGGTACATTTAGCCCCTTTTGTCCTCCTTATTTCTCCAAAACCATCAACAACATGGTATATTCCAAGGCACATACTACATTGCTTCCCAAAATGTCACATTTGTTATCTTCACCTCTTCCAAACCACTTGGATGTGATGTTCTATCACTCACTCTATCTTCTCCCTACCTCCAGTTCTTACATTCCCCTATCTTTGCATCCATCATAGGTGTTATTTTTCAGATTTTTGGTTCTGCCCATGTTTTCACTTTCTCTTCGTATGTATTATGTGCCAAAGTTTTTCTCATGACCTTAACCATCTGCTACATTCCAAGCCTATTCCTTTATCCTTGTACATTTTACAGCCATTTCACCTACAATCCCGTTCCTGGTCCTCGTCCCTTCTTAAATTGGTAATGAAGTGGCCTGTGTCTTTCCCATCCTGGCCTCCCTACCTACTTGTTTCTTGTTATTTATTTTAATTTTCTATTAAATTATTGAAATAAAGTTGAATTGCAAGGATAGACTTGGTTCTTGGAAGAGAGATTTTACCTTTGACAGATTGGGGTTTGTTTTGTTGGGTATGGATGAGAGGAGGCGGGGCAAGTTCTTTTCTGGGTAGGTAAGCTTCACTTATTTGTAGAGCTGAAAGGAACTTAGGTCATCTAGTCCAACCCTAACATTTCAGAGACATAAGCTGAATCCCAGGGTGAAATGATTTGCCTAGCAGCCAAAGTTCAGTGGCAGAAGCAAGCCTAGAAACTGGGTTTTCTTAATCCAGGTGTAGTGTTCTTTGCATTACATTATACTGCATCTGAAACTACCCAACCTCAACCAACTTTGTGTCACTCGTGTTGTGGAAGGATGCTGCCGGGATTTAAAGAGTGTTGTAAATTTGTATTTCAGTTCTTGGATATGCCAACTCTTCTCTTAAGCATGTCCCATCTATGACACCCATAGCAGTACCAGAGGTGAGAGACAAACCATGTCACACCAAGCTGCTTAATTCAATGTGTCAGTGGTTCATAAGTAGGAGATTGGGACCCTCACTATGGGGGATATTGGGATATCAAATTTCCCTTCATGGATCAGGTGCAAAGACAAAATCAAGAGCTTGTCGCTCAGCCCCAGCTACATTGGGATGCCAAAGGTCAACAATGAAGACCACACGAGGGCCATCTTCTGCAGAGCCTGGAGACAAAAAGCAAGCAGAGGATTAAAATCATTCAGTTTGTTCTTAAGTTCTGGTTTTGATCAATCGCCCTCTAGACTCCCAAATCCCTTAGCAGAGCTCTTGTGTCTTGGTTACCATTGTGAGCTGCAGTGTGCAGGAAAGAATCATCCACGAGTAGGCAGTGACCCTCAGACCAACATTGGGGCTCGCCCCCAACGACTAATTCACAGCCAGGAGGAATCTTCAGGCCTGTTGGAGAAGGCCCAGGTCAAGGTCAAAGGAGTCCACTTCCACCCAATTTAGACATTCCCATCACTTCCCCAAATAGACCCATGGTCTTCCATTTTACCCCAAGTTAAACCTGAATATTCTTGATTCACTACTTACCTAAGTGACAACGAACTCGAGCATTGGTGGGTCCACAGCGCCCCTCAAGTCTGGCTCCAGGCAGAAGAACAGAAAAACCAGCATTGCCAAAAGAATTGGCACTCACAAAGCTTCTCAGCCCTCTAAGGGCCCGATATGCCCCTGGGCAGCGTCGGCAGTTATTTGGCTGGCACCGACCAGCCCTGTAGAGTAGGAACTGATGGCACCCAGGGGCCAAAGGAGGAGACCATCCCCGAGGGGGAGAAGATGTCCCTGAGAATTCCCAGCTCACAGTTCCAAAGTCCCGAAGAATGGCAGGGAAACTACTCTCTAGGAGCTCCACATCGTGTCGCTGAGCATCCCGGGGCACAAATGGAGCAGAAGGAAGGTCCGGCAAAAAGAGCAGAGCTGGGCGTTGGATCCCTGGCCCTCCACCAAGGCTGCTGCTGCCCTGAGCTGCCCGCCTCACCCGCCCCATCCCAGCCCAGGAGTAACGCTGGGCATAGGCCCGAAGCCTCTGACTTACAAGGCCTTCTGCCCCAGGCCCTTCACCAGGCTCCCTGGTGACCCCTGAGCTTTGACCTCCAGCCTCAGAACCTCCACCAACTCCAATACCCCCTCTGCTAGCACCCCCTGCCCCAGGGATTGGGGTGTCCTGGGACCCCAATCGATAACAGTACCAGAGGAAAAGGGAAGTAAGGGCCCCAAGGATCAAAGTGAGGGCTGGGCAGGCCAGGGGTAGGGGCCAAGGGGGCATGGTGGAAATGGGATAGGGAGTCTAGTCAAAAGGCCCCAGGCATTCCCCAAATCTGTTTCCCTCCTCACCCTACCCTACCAGCTCTCTCCTCTGGCAACCTCAGTTTCAACCTCTTCAGGCCTTACTCCATGCTATCTTCCTCATTCTCCATCACTTCTCCTTCTCGGCTCCCTTTTTCTGGGGCTTCTGCCTCCACGGTTCTGCTTCCACTTTTCAATTTCTCTCTTCCTCCATCAGCAGTTCCCCGTCTCACCGCATCATGCAGCCCTCAGATCCTGAGATGGATCCTAATCTTCTGCAGCAGCTACCGCCTTTCCTCCACAACCCTCTTCTTCCTTCCCTCTCTTCTCCAGTCCTTCCCGGCCTCGTTGCCTCTCTAGTCTTTTCCCCTCCCCTTTTCTCCTCTCTATCCTTTCTCTCTCTTCTCTTCTCTCTCCCCTCCTTTCCATTCACCCTGACGTCACTTTCTCCCCCTTCCCACCCCCGCACCCATCACTTCAGGCCCACCCTAGAGTCAGCCGCATCTCAGGGATACTTTTGCATCAGGAAGGGAAAGAGCAGAGGGAAGAGGGCAAGGCAAGGGAGGGGCGGGGAAGCTTTTGGTATCCCGGATTGGGGGCAGGGGAGGGGCGACCCCTGAAGGTTTGGAAAGCAAGACTGGCAGAGCTGGATTCCCCTCCTTGGCAAGGTGTCAAATTGGGCTCTGAGGTGGCTGCGTCGAAGTCCAACCGGCCCGCAATGCGAAAAGGGGGAGGGAGGGGCGGGGCATTGAGCCAGTGGGTAGGGAGGAGTGGAGAGACCCACAGATTGGTGGGGCGAGAGCAGCGGCGACAACTAGCGGGAGGCAATCAAGTCAGCATCGAGGGCAGTGCCACCTCTCTCTGTCTGTCTCTAGGTGACTCTTTTCCCTCCCAGCTCCAGCCCCCGCTTCCCGCAGGACAGTCACCTGAGCGCCAGTGATTGCCGGCGAGAGAAGGTGGAGGCTGCCGCAGCCAATCAGCTTTGAAAGCCGAGGAGCCCCCGGGTCTGGAGCCGAGGGGCGGGGCTGAGGCAGAGCGCTGTCCTTGGATCAGTGGTGCTGAAAGAGGCCTGCACCCCAGTGCCCGTTAAAACCCACCGCGGGAAGTGTGCCGTGAAACAGCGGGGCCAATCCTTGAAGGCAGAGAAGAAGGGTGGGCAAGGGCAGCACAGTCTGAGCGTGGGACAAGACACGCCTCAGACTGAATCTAGTTTGAAGGGTCATGGAGAAAGAACTCCCCGAGAAAATAGAGGAGGGACATTTTAAACATTAGACGCTAGGAGGGGGGGGAGCGGGATATTTTATAGGCTATGGGAGAGGAGAGAAGACCCCTTTCCCACCTCCTACCCCCCTGTTTGGAAGCCAGTGTAGTACTTGAGGGCAGGGGCGGGGTAGACAAGAGCGCAATTTCCCGTTGATACAGAGCTGTAGTGGGAGGCAAATTCACCGTAGATGGTTGGGGAAAGAAATGGAGGGATGTAAATCCGGGTGTAAAGTCGGGGGTGTTTTGGGGAACAGGCAGAAGGAAATGCAGCTGCGTTGTGGCTTCCAGAACCAGGAAGAAGGCGATCAAAATTCCACATGTACCGAAAGGGTGACTTGGAGGGCGGGGGACGTTAATTAGAGATGTGACCGGATTGAAGCTTTCCTTTTTCTCTCACTAGAGGATCAGGGAGTGGGGATGTGAGGCAGGGGAATGAAAAACACAACTCGGTTCTCGCCTTCATGCAGTGTGCCCCCTCCCTCCTCCGGTCTCGGTCCCAAGCCGGCTCTCCCCCCAACATACCCACGCACCAGGCCCCTCCCCTCGCCCGGCCCCAGGATCTGACGTGGGCTCCGACACCTTTCTCAGCTTCTCTCTCCCGCAGCTTTCACTCTCGAGCTGCCCCCCGGCCTCTCCTTCCCCCAGGACCCTACGACCCTCTCTCCTCTTTCCCTGTAAGACCCTCCTAGAGCCCTTTAGCTACCCCTCCCGACCCTTCATTCTTTCCACTTCCCACCCCAAGCTGCAATTTCAATCTCCACCCTGTACCCCAACAACCTGGGATCTAAGAGAGGCCGAAAAGAGGCGTCAGGGGAAGAGCGGAACCCAGGCGTCCCCGGATTTCTCAGAGAGCCTGGTCTGATTTAGCACTCCCCTACCGCGCCCCACCCCCTGCAGCCGCAGCCGCGCCCCCTTTTCCTCTTCCCCCAACCCCCCATCCACAGGAACAGAGGACAGAGGTGCCCGGGCAAGAGAGAAGACCCGGGCATTCAAGCAGGCAAGAAAGCCAGGAATCTTCGATTCCCAGTTTTTTCCCCGTATATTCTTCACACACACCCACCCACCTCAGCCTTTCGCCTCCTGTCGAGCACTGGATTTTCTTCCTTAAAAGGAAGCAGTAGTAGACGGGAGCAGACTAGGCAAGAAGAAGAGCAAGAAGACTAGCTCTTCAGCCCCTGGGAGGGGAAGAATTACTCAGAAGCTGAGTGAAGAAGACTAGCTCTTCAGTCCCTGGGAGGAGAGGGATTGGGGTGCGGGAGAGGGATTTGGGGATCAGGGCACCATGGGGACCCCCGGAGCCGGCCTCCTGCCCCCACCGCTACTGCTACTGCTGTTCAGCTGCCCCTGGACTTGCGGTAAGGAAATATGGGATTGCATGAAAGAGATGAGGGAATTGTACCCCCAAACGTGAAGGGGGCAGGGCACTCAGTGTGTGCTGCACAGAGAAGCCTTGGGGATGCTGCCTCCTCCTACAGCCCCCATTCTCTGCACGTCTGGCCTTCGGTTTTATCAGAGCTGGTAGAGGAAGGGGGAGGGGCGCTGCAGTGGAGAAAGGGGAGAGAAATGGGATCTAGGGTTTTATCACTGGCACTCAGAGTTCCCCCAAGTCCAGTCCCTGCGGCTGTTGGATGAAAGGAAGAATGGAAGGAAAAGGGGATGGGTAGGGGTTAAATCCAGGAAATAGAAGTACTGGGAGATGGTAGGTGAGACACTTAAAGAGAAGAGAAAAGGGGTATATACACAGGATATCTACATACATAATCTTTGACATATGGCTAAAGACAGATGGACTTCTAAGCAAGGACAGATCCATAGCAAAACAGCTACCCACACAGACCTACACACAGGCACATGGACACATATGCCTTCTGACTACATAAAAACAGAGATCCAGAGAGAACCAGTAAGCAGTACATATGTAAAGAGAAATAGTAGGTACTACATAGAAACAGAAACCCAGAGAAATAGAGAGAGACCCAAAAAGAGGTTATGGATGCCACAAAGAATTAGAGGATAGAGTCACTACAGAAACAGAGATAAAGTTGCTGTGGGGGGGACCCCCTCACAAAACAGCAGATGGTACACAGAGAGACCTGAAGACAGTTGGTAGATACTAATGAGAAGGAGAAACCAACAGAAAGCTAATATATGAAAGAGAAAGAGAGACAGAGACAGAGAGACAGAGAGATGGAGAAAAACAGGAGGCACTACAGAGACAGATACTTAGAGATATGGGCAAAAGGGAGACAGAAACCCAGAGACACTGACTGACACCAGCATAGGCACCTGAGAGAGAGCCTGATTCTGGCAAAGCCAGTGAGATGAGAATGGAATATCTTAACCTACCATCCAGGAGATGTCCATGTTCTGTCAGAAGTACATGGAGGGCATTCATTTCCTTTCCCTATATCTAACTAGTTGAGGAAACAGAATGGCAAGAAATGTAATTACCTGTTTCCAAGCATCTTGGCCCCCTATCCCAAGTTCCACTCCTGAAGCCAGAGGAGAAAGGTCCAGAACCAGGGACTGTGGTTATGACTTGAGCTAGTAGCAAATGAATGAGAATTGAGAGGGCTGTGAGAGTATTAAAAGGAACAATATCGCAGAATCACAATGTGGGAGAAAGAGGGGGTAATCAGCCCTCAGACTCATGGGACATTTCCTTCTAGGTGTACCCCTAAAGGAGGAGGAGACTCTGGCTGGGGGAAGCAGTGAGTCTCCCACAATTCCACCAGCTGCACTGGCTGAACTGCTACATGGAGCCCTACTAAGGAGGGGGCCAGAGATGGGGAACATCCCTGGTAAGATTCAGAAAGGCCAAGGCATAAGGACAAAGAAATTCAGAGATAGGGAGGAAGACAAAGAGAGAAAATAATCAAAGGGGAAGCTGATAGATACAAATATGTAGAGGTATATGGGATGGGGGGGCTTAAGAGAAAAATGTGGAAGATCACTGGGGCCATGGAATCTTAGAGTTTGAAGTGTGAGTACAATCTAGGCTTTATCTCGGAGTATATTGTGGAGGGAGGGGCTAGAAATAGGAGTTGTCTGTGGGCCATGTCCTCATCCTAGGCAGCTCGAGCCTTGACCTGAATCCTTCTGGGGGGGATCCTTTGGGAGAACCTGGACTCAGTACAGGAGGGCTATGGGTAAGGATGGAGGGCCAACTCCTTTTATTCTCCAGCTCACTACCTAGAACAACCCTTTCTGTCCCAAAGACTACTTGGCCTCAGATTCCTTACTTCAGACTTTCCTTCTCTCCACTGCTGTCTCAGGATCACTTCTGGTCCCCACACTAGCTGCTGATACAGAAGACCAGACCCTTGCCCCACCTTCCCCACCTTGGGTCACAGAACCAGGGACAGGACCCCTGACAACAGCTGTGACTCCCAAGGGAGCAAGGGGGGCTGGGCCAACTGCACCTGAGCTACTGACCCCACCTCCTGGAACCACAGCCCCACCCCCACCTGGTCCTGCCTCACCAGGCCCACCTCTTGGGTCTGAGGGAGGAGAGGAAGAGACCACAACCACCCTCATTACCACAACCACAGTCACCACGGTGACAAGCCCAGGTAATATACCAATGGGAAGAAAAGGATGCTGGGTACAAATGGATGAGTAGTGATGCATATAGAGAGGGGAATAAGGCTCTGAGAGAGATGAGAATGTATGGTATTTATGGATAGAATCGTAAGATTGATTAGGAGGTATGAGTATGGGGGGAGGGGAAATGAAGACTCAGGGATTGTCATGGGAAGTCCATGACCCTGTGTTTTCTTTTAGTTTTATGTAACAACAACGTCTCAGAGGGTGAAGGTTATGTGGAATCACCAGAGTTTGGGCGTTCAGCTGCTCCCACTCTAGGACCCCTTGACTGTACTTACAGCATCTCTGTCTATCCTGGCTATGGCATTGAAATTCAGGTACTTAGGACCTCATTCTGACGTCTAGAAATTTCATAATTCCTTCTTCTTCCCTTTCCCTGGAAGGGTAGTAGTGATAGGGAAGGAGGTGAAAGAGCATTGTCCTAGGAGTGTGCATTGCATGATTTCAGAACCAGTAAACCTTGGAAACTGTTTACTCCAACCTTTTCACTATTCAAATGAAGACCCTGATGCCCAGAAAAAGAAAGTGACTTGCCCAGAGTCATATTGCTGATAAATGATAGAGCGGAGACCAGAACCCAGTTCTGACTCCCACTTCAGAGTTCTTTCTACTACATCAGGCTAACCTGGATTCTTGTCCTGGTTCTGCTACTACCTAGCTTTGTGACCTTGGGGGAAGTCACTTCATTTCTCTGGTTGTTAGTTTCCTCATCTGTAAAATGTGAGGACTGGACTTGATAACAGTAGTAATTTACATGTTTATGGTACTTTATAGTTTGCAAAATGCTTTTCTCACAACAACCTGAAGTTGTACAAATCAATAAACAGAGAGGTTCAATGACTCGCTTACTATTACAGGGCTCCCAGATGAGGGTACTTGGGGTGCTACAAAATGGTGTTGGGTAGATGATATGAGTCCTTCTCACACTGATTAAGATGCCTGAGTTGGGGATCCAAGACTCAAACATAAGTCTTCTGCTTTTTAAGTCCAGTTCTCTTAATACTATATTCCCAAGACTCCTTCCAGTTCTAATATTATATAATTCTATTAATGTTTGAAAAAGTATAGACCACCACAGAAGGGGGAAATAAATGGAAGAGAATGGGAAAGGCTAGGTAGGATCAAGGATTTCTGCCTACCCCTTATCCTCCTTCTAGTTAGGTCTATTGCTTAATCTTCCAGGTACAGTCTCTCAACCTGTCCCGAGAAGAGGGACTGCTTGTGTTGGCTGTGGGTGGCGCACCAGCCCCAGCACCCCAGCTCCTGGCCAATGCCTCCCTACTAGGGGAAGGCCAAGTCCTTCGGAGCCCAACTAATAGGCTGCTTCTGCATTTCCGGAGCCCCCGGACCCCTCGAGGTGGTGGCTTCAGGATCCACTATCAGGGTGAGAAGAATTAAGATCCTGAAGTGGGGCTGTAGTCAGGTGGACAGATGGCGTAACCATGCAGGGACCACTTGGAGTGCCTTCAGGCACATCTCTAAGATGAATGATAGTGACTAGGCAATAGGATGGAGGAACATGGATGATGTAGAGGGATGGGTGTGGTCACACTGGGCTGAGTAGCCAATCTTCAGTGCTTGAAGATGAGGGCACTTGGGGCACTACGGAATGGTATAGGGCAGATGACATGGGGGCCCTTCTCACATAGATTAGGCTACCTCAAATTCTCCCATGGTCTTCTACCAAAGATCAGTCAGGGCCGGATAGGTTCAAAAAGGACATTTGTGTACATATTGCAAATGCATATGTAAACATACTCATCATGTCTATATTGACATATAAATATATGGATTTTTAGGTACACAGTACACACATGTAAGACCCATACAACCATGCACATATATATGTTTATTCATATGTCATATAAATTTAAACTTGCATACATATTAATACATAGCAGAGAAGCCACCACACTTCTTAGTACCCAGTCCTGCTGCATCTATCATGATTCTCTCCTACTGTCCTCCAAACAAAAGAATAAGGTTGCTTGAGTCAATGGTGCCTTCAAGATTGGTTTGACATGTTGATATGTAATGTAAACTATGTTGACTCCTCTAAAACCTTGTGGATCAGAGCTTTGAGTCTCTATAAGTCTCCTGGGGTCCCTGCCACTGTAATTCTCCCCATGAACTCTCAGGGACATATGTGCAAATGTGTCTACTGCAGCAAGGACTAAATGCCAGGCCCTTTGAAAGGAGGGGCAGCTGGGTAGTGCAGTGTATAGAGCACTGGACCTGCAGTCAGGAAGACCTGAGTTCAAATTCAGCCTCAGATACTTACTGGCTGTGTGACTCTGGGCAAGTCACTTAACCGTGTTTACCTCAGTTTCCTCATCTGTAAAATGAGCTGGAAATGGAAATGGCAAACCCCAAATGGAGTCAAAAAGAGTCAAATACAACTGAATAACAACAATGTGTGGGAACAGTCCTAGGCACATCTGACAGGTAAAAAGTTATTCAAATCAGAGGGTGATCTGAAGCCATCCTAGACTCTTGACTGTCTTATAGAACTGTAGTTTGGAGTGGAACTGAGGAATGGATTTTAGGAGGACATATTGAGCAAAAGACTCAGAAAATAAGATTAGTGGTGGAGCCATACCCAGAACTCAGACAATCTTGTCTGATGGGAGATAATGCTCATTCTACTGCACCATGATGCTTTTGGAGACTTGGTCCCTGCTCCCAGAGCTTTAGAAGAGCTATGGCAGGAATAGCATGAAGCAATCAGAGAACAATACAAGGCTATACATGGCCATGTGTGGGCTGCAGCACTGGTGGGAGAGCTTGAGGCTCAATTCAATCCAACAGACATGTATACACCTGACATGTATAGACAGCCTGTACTGGGCACCAAATCACACTGAGGCTAACTAATACCACCTTTCTTTACATACATCACCTCATTTGTTCCTCTGTGAGGTATTGCAGAAGAGGGAATGAGGCAGAGAGGTTAACTGCCTTGCAGATGATCACACAGGGGTCAGACTTGACTATGGACTCCCATAATTTATTTCTAATCTAATTTGATTTACCTTAAGAAATCTACCTTCTTCACCTCTCTAATCATCATCATCATCATCATCATCTTAGGTTGCATTATAAAAAGCACTTTAAAGTTTTCAACGCCCTTTACAAATACTATCTCATTTGATCCTCACAACAATACTATGAAGTAGGTCCCCATATTACAATTGGGAAAACCAAGGCACAGAAGTTAAGTGACTTGCCCTGAGTCACACATCTACTAAGTTTCTGAGGTCATATTTGAACTCAGGTCTTTCTGTCTCCAAGCTCAATGCTTTATCCTTTGTGCCACCTAGCTGTCTGTGAGTGTAGAAGGTTAGAGTTGGAAGGACCATCAGAGATGAACTGATCCAACTCTGTTTTACAGAAGAGAAATCTGAGGCTTGGGCAAAGAAGTAATTTGCCCAAGATGATAGAGAGGCCAAAGTTTGAATTCAGGTCTCTTGATTCAGTACTGACTCATTCAGTTCAGTAATCTTTCTATGATATACTATATTCAGTTGATGTTATGCTACTTTGCATTTGATGATTTTATATCGTTCTCAAGTTTTTATCAATTGTCCCTAGGAAGTTTGGTAATAGTGTAGGGTTGACTACTTTATGTTTCACTCAGGAACCCCCAAGACAAGACTGTGATGGGTAGGCAGGAAGAATTAAAGAGAAGCCAGAGGGAGAAGAAAGGGAAGAGTGAAGAGTGTTTAGTATGAGACTGAAAGGAACAGCCAGTTCTGGGTTTCTGCTTGTATTTTCTTAGCCTACCTCCTGAGCTGCGGCTTTCCCCCCCGGCCACCCCATGGAGATGTGAGTGTGACAGACCTGCACCCTGGAGGTACTGCCACCTTCCACTGTGACTCAGGCTACCAGTTACAAGGGGAAGACACGCTAGTTTGCCTGAATGCAACCCGACCAGCCTGGAGTGGGGAGCCTCCTGCCTGCCTTGGTGAGCTCCAGGGTAGCAGGGGAGAAGGCATTCCTGGCTTAGGGGGAAGAGAAGGGGAGATGGATGGGAAAAGATTCTTATGCCTCAGAGTGTTACTGCCTGGGCAAAAGCATTCAATCCCTGGAAATGAAACTAGGTGAGAAGCTGGGAGAGACAGGACTTTGGGAAATGTGATGGGGGTGGAGAGTCTAAAGGACAAACACCACCTTGAGGGTTTGGGGAAGAACAAGGAAAAAGAAAATGAGAGTTTCTTGTCCAGATACATCTCTGATTCCTCCCATTCCTTCAGCTGCCTGTGGAGGCTCCATCCACAATGCCACCCTTGGCCGGATTGTCTCCCCTGAACCTGGAGGGGCTGTAGGGCCCAACCTTACCTGCCGATGGGTCATTGAGGCAGCTGAAGGACGGAGACTTCATCTGCACTTTGAAAGGGTCTCACTGGATGAGGATAATGATAGGTGAGGGGACTGTGGAAGAGAAAGCTCTTACCTCACGGTGGGAAGGAGGGCCACAGGAGAGAAAGTTCTCACCTGGGGATGGAGGCAGTGACTATGTGGAGAAGTCTCTCACTCTACATGGAGGAAGGAGGGTTCTTGGGGAGAAGGTTCTCACCTGCAAGGGCGGGGCTCTAGGGGAGAAGGTTCATACCCCACAAAGGGAATGGGAGACATAGAGGAGAAGGTTCTCACCCTGGAGGTGGGGAGGGCTTTGGGGGAGAAGGCTCTTGTCCCATAGGGGGAGGAGTATGGGGAAGGAGGGATATAAGGATATAGGGGAAGAGATTTTCACCCCAGTGTGGGAATTATAAGCAAGAAAAACTAAGTGCCCAACAGGGATGAGGCTCTGGAGGTGACCCTGAGCACCTCCTCCCATTCCCAGACTGGTGGTCCGATCTGGGGGTGGTCCCCTCTCCCCACTGATCTACGACTCAGACATGGATGATGTCCCAGAGAGAGGACTGATCAGCGATGCCCAATCCCTGTATGTGGAACTGCTTTCTGAGACACCAGCCAACCCCTTGCTGCTAAGCCTCCGATATGAGGGTAATAAGCCCCCCAAGGGAACCTCAAGCCCCAAACATATCCTATTCTTAATCCTTCAAATGATAGCCCATTCTTTTTTAGACTCTAACCCCATTTCTCTTTTGTCATTCATTGCATGATTAGGGATTAACTGTAAGAACCTTGAAACTTGAAAACCCTATAGATTTCAAAACTCAACCCTATACCTCATCTTCTAGAGAGGTCCTCCAATTCTACCCTCCTTGAACTTCCCACACCCTATAGAATTTCTCATACTCTCACATCCCAAACCATATAGGCCCCACATAGCACTTCTAACCCAACTAATTCAGAAGGCTCTCTTTAAATCTGGTGAGCCACCCAAGCAATAATTCCCCATAAATTCACTTTCCTCTTCTTACGTAGTCCTGAATCCTCTGTATTCTCACCACTCTCTCCATATCAACCTCCTGTTCTCTTTACTTAGCCTGGACTAGTCAGGCATTTGTGGTGGAGGGAATGAATGAAGGAGTCATGTCCTTGGAAACTGAGAAGAGCATCATGAGAATCTGCCTAATCTTAACTTTTCTACAGCCCCTAAATCCCGCAGGTCCACCCCAGCCCAGGGCCTATTCCCCATACCTTACAAACATCCTTTGCCTTCTTTCTCCCCCTTCAAATTTGAGAACCCTTCCATATTGCTCTCCTCTGGCCTTACAAAGTAACTTACTATTTGATGAAAGTCTGAAATTGAGTGGGAAGGTGTGGAAAAAAGAAAGCAGCATTGTGTTGTCATATCTCCACTCAGGCAATAGGCATAGGACTAGGGAAGGCAAACAATTGTGAGTTCCAAACCAAGAATGTAAAGCCCTGTTAGAAGGGTGAAGCCACCATCAACTAGTGGGGTTATCTCCTCATCCATAAAAGGAAGGGTTGGTAAATTAGATGGCATCTGAAAGCCCTATAGTCCTCCCATGCTGGGAGTCTAAACGGGGAGCGGGGATGGGGAAGAATCATGCACTGTCTTTCAAATATGATAATGCATAACTTTTGGATGATTTGTTTTAGACTATTGATAATATCATGAACTTTCATCAGCAGGAACAATCAGGAGGTTACTGTTGGGTTTTGTTTTGTCTAGACCAGTGATTTCACTGGAATAGGGAATTTCCAGCATGGAAATTCCTGGTATTGATGAGAATTGACAACTTTTTCTATAATCTTAGAGAGTTGTTTGGGGACACTGAGGGATTAAGTCACCTGTGTATGGTCACATCACTAGTGTGTGTCAAAGGCCCCTTGACCAATTTTGCAGTCTCTCTGTATGAAATTTCTACTAGGAGGAAATGAAGAGGGGGTAAAGAAGATGCAGAAGGGTGGGGAATGGGAAATGGAAAGGGAAAGGAGAGTATGGAGGGCTTTTGCTGGGTCCCAGACTGCTGTTTATTTCCCAGCTTTCGAAGAGGATCGGTGCTTTGCTCCATTCCTGGCTCATGGTAATGTCACTTCCACGGATCCCCAGTTCCGTCCTGGAGCACTGGCTACATTCTCCTGCCTCCCAGGATATGCCCTGGAACCCCCTGGCCCCCCCAGTGCCATTGAGTGTATTGACCCCTCTGATCCCCACTGGAATGACACTGAACCAGCCTGCAAAGGTGAGTCCCTTTCATAGATGGGGATAGCATGTACCTGGATACTGTGTTCTTGACCCCCACTCACACAATGCTATCAAGTGGCCTAAAACAGAAACAATCTCCCTTCCAAATGGAGACCCCTGTCCCAACTCAGCATCATATTCCCATAATTGAAAATATGGAATCCTTAATAATCATATTGGAATTATAAGATGGTTACTGATAAGAGTGACCTCCCTCTCAATATTGAAACTAAACTCTAAATGAATCTTTTCAGAAAGACTGAGAACTGAGCCTGGTTCAGCCCCTCAGAGCTTTGACCCCTTGAAAGCCTTAACTCATTAGTACCTCTGTGACTTTAGGCAAGGCACTTCCTATTTCTGAGCCTCAGTTTCCTCATCAATAAAATGAGAGAGTTGGACTAGATAATATCTAAGGTAATTTCAGGCTCTAAATGTTATCTTCCTACTATCCTTTCTTCTGCCTCACCCCTTCCCCTTGCACCAGCTATGTGTGGGGGGGAGCTGTCTGAGTCTGCTGGTGTGGTCCTCTCTCCCGACTGGCCCCAGAGCTACAGCCCTGGGCAGGACTGTGTATGGGGCCTTCATGTCCAGGAGGAAAAACGGATCTTGCTCCAAGTTGAAATGTACGCATTGGTGGTAGGAGAGGGAGGGAGGATTGTATTTGGGGGCAGGAATGAGGGGATGTGGTCTGGGGCCATAAGACTCTGCTGAGGATGATGCACATCCCCTGGAGGAGGGGAGTGGATTCAGTATTAGAGGTATCAAGGAATGTTAGAGGGTGGGAGTTGTTTCTTAAACTTAGCCTGGGATGATGTGGCTGGAACTGGTACAGCCTTGTCTTGGGCTTGGGAATCCCCAAGACCAGTCTTGTAAGATAAGGTGGGGAATCTACTACGACCAGCTTCAAAAATTCCCATGATGTCTTGGACATTTTCCAGGGGGAACATTCCATCTCAAACACCTGATTGGACTTGGCAGAGGAAGGAGGGCAGGAGGAGGGCAAAGGTAGCAGGAAGAGGGCAAGGGGGTCATGTGAAGATGTAAAGAGAGGAAGGCCAATGCTATGGACAGAGTGAGCCTAAAACTGAGGGATTGGGGGTATGTGTTGGGAGCCATAACTTAGTATCCCATCTTCATTCCTACAGCCTGAATGTTAGGGGAGGGGATATGTTGACCCTGTTTGATGGAGATAGCCCTAGTGCCCGGGTCCTAGCCCAGCTTCGAGGGCCCCAGCCTCGTCGCCGACTTCTCTCCTCTGGCCCAGACCTTACCTTGCAGTTCCAAGCACCAGCTGGGCCCCCTAACCCTGGTTTGGGTCAGGGCTTTGTGCTGCATTTCAAAGGTAATTGGGTACAGAGGTCAGGAGGGGGTAATTCAAGATCCCAATTAGAGACAATGATTGGGAGGATCCTAAGCCTGACCAGAGGTCCCAGGATGGGGGGTCTTGGTCTCATCCGGAGACCTCTAAGTCACAGGGATCCTTAACCTGACAAAAGGCCCTGAAAAAGGGCCTTTGATGGGAGATCCGTAAAATAGGAGATCCCTAAAACTGGAGATGCCAGGCTCAACTCAAGATCTCAAACCTAGGGTCTCACACTTACCCCTCAAAATCTATTCTTTGTCTCTCACCTTCCCTAGAGGTTCCTCGGAATGACACGTGTCCAGAATTGCCCCCTCCAGAGTGGGGCTGGAGGACAGCATCTCACGGAGACTTGATCCGGGGTACTGTGCTCACTTATCAATGTGAGCCTGGCTACGAACTGCTTGGCTCTGACATCCTCACCTGTCAGTGGGACCTATCTTGGAGTGCTGCACCCCCAGCCTGTCAGAAAAGTGAGCCCCAATCCCTCTCCCTCCTTAGGCTCCACCTCACTCTAGCCATAGAGTGAACCCTACATTATCCTCTCCAGGTCCCCAAGCTCCACCCCTTCATGCCTTTCTCTAACCTATTCTTCCAGGCTTGGGTAGGGGAGGGGCGGAGTGGAGGAGGGAAAAGCAAAAGTTCCTACCTCTAGATCTAGGGCCCTGAGCACAGCTGCCCTCTAGTCTGGTCAATGTCTATTTGAAATAGATTTAAGATAGTTAGAATTGGAAGGATCATCTAATGATTAGTATGGACTCTAATCTAATCCTCTCATTTGGCAAAAGGACATAGTAACCTTGAGCAAATCACTTCAACTCTCTGGGCCTCATTTATTCACATGTCTAGGGGTAGGGGCCTTGAGCCAAGGGATTCTTAAGGTCTCTCCTATGAATCGTCTGTATTCAGGTGAGAAGCCGGGAGAGATGGGGCTTTGGAAAATGTGATGGGGGTGGAGAGTCTAAAGGACAAACACCACCTTGAGGGTTTGGGGAAGAACAAAAAAAAAGCAGATGAGGGTTTCTTGCCCAGGTACATCTCTGGTTCCCATGTCCCTTCAGCTGCCTGTGGAGGCTCCATCCACAGTGCTACCCTTGGCCAGATTGTGGTCTATGGACCTATGATCTAGATTTTAGAGCCAGAAACCTGGGCTCCCTATTCCAGACTGCTACTTTTCCTACTCCACTAATCTAATCAGGTGTTCTGAGCCCAGTGTTCTGCAATCTGTAACATGCCATACAAATGTGAACTTTTACCACTGAGGCTGCCCTGATTTCTGAAGCTGGAGGTTCTAGACATTTTCCTTGACACTGTACCCAAGTTTAAGCTAGGGTTAGGTGTAAGATAGTAGGTGTTCAAGGATACTTATTTATGGAAGAAGAATCCCTCCATGCCCCTCATCTCTTAGCCCCTCCAACATGCATTCTCTCCTCTTGGGTCATCTTCTAGTCATGACCTGTGCAGATCCTGGAGAGATTAGCAATGGGCACCGGACAGCTTCTGATGCGGGCTTTCCCATTGGCTCCCACATTCAGTATCGATGTTTGCCTGGCTACAGTCTAGAGGGGGCAGCTGTCCTTACCTGCTACAACCGGGACACAGGCACCCCCAAGTGGAGCGACCGTGTCCCCAAGTGTGTCCGTGAGTCCCCAGCCCTGGTGGTGGGTAGAGGGATTCGCAAGGGTGGGACGGTGGGGGTAGCAGTGAGAAGGGAAGGACAATGTCCCAAACCTGGGATGAATAGCAAACTGTGGAGAGAAGGTAAAGGGAATGGGCAGTAACTAGGCCCCGGTTTCTGCCTCCTCCAGTGAAGTACGAGCCATGCCTGAACCCAGGTGTCCCAGAGAATGGCTATCAGACCCTGTACAAGCATCACTACCAGGCTGGGGAGTCTCTCCGATTCTTTTGCTATGAGGGCTTTGAACTTATTGGAGAGGTCACCATCACCTGCCTCCCGGGACACCCCTCTCAGTGGACCAGCCAGCCCCCACTCTGCAAAGGTACTTGGAAGGGGGAAGGGAAGGGTTTTATGGGGCTTGCAAGGGCCAGGAGGAGGGCTCAACTTGGGTCAGCTCCTAGATTCTGGAAAGGAAATAGGAACGAAGAACTGGAGGTCAGGCAGGGGTCCTTGGTAGAGGAAATGGGGTTTGGGGAGGTAGGGTTACTGATCTTTAGGAATTAAAAGGAGTGAAATAGGACAAGAGAATTATAGAGAAGGCCCACTTTGGGAGTTCTGAAAAAAGAAGGGATAGAGCTTTGGGGAAGAGGACAAAGAAAACTACAAATTTAGGATTTGGGTAGATCAAACAGAGTGAAAAGAGAGAAGGTTCTCCTGCCTGGCCTGGCCTCCTGCCCTTCCCCCTCACTGGCTCAGACCCCACTCCCCCCTCCTCTCCCTGCAGTGGCCTATGAGGAGCTACTGGACGACCGAAAACTGGAAGGTCAGTGAGGGATGAGGGGGAGAGCCAGGGCCTGGTTGGGGCAGGATGCCTGGGTTTGGGGAGGGGAACAGGCTCTCTGAGGGAAGAGTCAGGGGATGGGGGCCACAGGCCATTTGGGTTCCTTGAGGGAACTGAAGGCTAAAGGGCAAAGGCCCTTGTTCCCTTAAAAGAGAGAGCCCTAGGCTAGAATGCAGGATACTGAAGTTCACTGTCCTTTCCTCCCTGCAGTGACCCAGACCACAGATCCTTCTCGACAAATGGAAGGTGGAAATCTAGCCCTGGCCATCCTGCTGCCCCTGGGCCTCGTCATCTTACTCATTGGGGGTGTCTATCTCTACTACACTAAGTGAGCACACTGATTTTGGAGTAGTCTGGGTGAGCCTGGGCAGTCCACAAGACAGATGCCAATGGAGGTCAAGTGGCCCAGGGTTCCAAGTTCTGACTGGGTCACCCTCAACCTGTCCTGAAGAGATTAGCTCATTGGTTGGTTCTGGGCTCCATCTAGCCTGTTCAGTCTATAGCCTTGAGGAACCTTGGAGATAGTAGTGGGTGTTTGTTGGGTGTTCTGGGACATGATGGGGAGGGATGAATTATGGAGAATGATCAAGATGGCAGATGGAGGCACCTGGCCCATGTTTTCTTGGCCTTTCTTTCCTAGGCTACAAGGAAAATCTCTATTTGGCTTTTCTGGATCTCACTCCTATAGCCCTATCACTGTGGAGTCTGATTTTAGCAACCCACTCTATGAAGCTGGGGTGAGTAGCAACCTTGGCCCAACCCTGCTCCCTGGGGTTTAGAACCCGCCCCATAAATCCCAGTTCCAACCCCACTCTAGAGCAGCCCATTTTGAAAAGTTCCCCCTAGTCTTCCTGCCTAACCTTCCCTATTTCTCATTTTCCCTCTCAGAGATTCCCAGCTCCTCTCTTTATTATCCCAGTGGCTCAGCAGCCATCAAAAATCCTCAACTCTTTGTCCTGACTCTCCTCAGAGCAGCTGTACCACACCCAAGTCCCTATCCCTTAAAGAACCTCCTGGGTCCACCAGATGGTGAATATCATCCCCCTTATTCTGCTTCCTACCCCCAACAAGCCGACAGATGACTGTTATCTCTGCCCCCAGGATACAAGAGAGTATGAAGTCTCCATCTAAGCACCAATGGAGGGAGCAGGACCTTTGGGTGGCCCTTCCTGATCTCTCCCCCACCCCAGATCAACCTGGGAAGGGGGAGGGAGGAAGTAAAGGGAACTGGACCCTCCACTTCCAGCTCTTGCCACCTCATGCTTCTCCCTTGCCCTCCTTGTAAATATCCTAAGACCCCATTAGGGACAATAAACACCCTGGAGATCTTCTGGTAAATAAGCCAGCATCCTGCCTCCCAAGTCATCCTTTTTCTCTCTTGCCAAATGCAGGGGGTCCTTCCTTTTGCCTCCTATATCCATTATCTGGCTCCCCAGCCCTAAAATACAGGGCTGTCTCTTGGTTGCTCAGTACTGGGGTTAATCATAAGGGGAGAAAGGTAATATCCCTTAGTCCAGGTCCTGACCAACTTGCCCCTGTGGCTACCACCAGGTAATGGGCCCCAGGGGTGGATCTCAGAGGGCTTGACACCATTTTCCCTGCCTTCTGGTTGCTCTCATTGCTTGCCAGTTTCCTGGCCACACAAATTCCTGTCCCACCAGCACTGTCCATTCTTGGCCTTCCCTTTTGCTCTTCCCCTGTCCACTGCTCCCTCAGGTCAAGAGTTCCAGTCAGTCCCTTTTTGCCCAATAACCCTAGTCCTTCTTCTAGGCAGAGTAAAAGTAGGGAGGGCTAGGGAAATAACCCCTATCTCCTGCAGTCCCTCCCTCCCTCGAGGTTCCCCCAGTTTTCCCCTTTTCCCCTTCTGGCTTCTGAATTTTTGTTTTCAAGCAATAAACAGAAAATCACCATTTGTAACTGGGCCCAGTGTTATGGTGGGGTAAGCTTATAAGTGTGAAGAGGGGAGGAGCAATGTTTGATGGGCAAATGCAAAACAAGAGCATACCTCCTGCTCTTATGGAAGCTGACTAGGTTCAGCTGAGATCTGGAAAGAATACCCTTTGAATTCTAACTAAAGATCTAATGGCAACAGCCCTTCAGAGAGAAATGGGACTGGGAGAATGAAAAGAGACCTTCCAGATCATTCGATCTTAACACCATATTGTACAGCTGAGAAAAGAGAGGCCTAGAAAAGGAAAGTGACTCGTACAAGGCCACACACAGACTTAGAGCAGAGCTAGGACTAGAAATAAGGTTCCTTGATTTCTCGCGTAGTTGGTATTCATTCATCCATCATAATGGCTTGAGGAGAGCCAAGAACTCCTCTTATCCCCAGAGCTCAAAGCTCTACAGCCGTCTCTCCCCTGACAATGTTAATAATGGAGGGAGACTGTGGGAGGGATGATCCCAAACCAGAGAATTCAAAGGAACATATAATTCAAAATAACAGATTATCAATAATACTAGATAAAAAAATCTGGCAGATAATCTCCAATACTGGATAGTCCACAAACACTTTTCATTCTCTTTAGGGATGAAGTTATATGATGCTGGCTCATAAAATTTGTTCTTTTTTTGGTGATGCTGAGCTTCACCAATGTTACTACAAAAATGGAATTTGCCTTTTTCCAGCAAGCTGGTTGTGGAGGGGTAGACTGTAGTTCAATAGTAAAGTCATGTCACCTAGACAATCTACCTTGTAGATCATATACACCCAAGGAACTCCTCAAAGATGGGTGAATTTACTGTTCCTTCCCTGCCTTGCACCAATGGCACTGTATCCCATTCACCACCCTCCTCAGAGATGGTCAGACCACAGCATTGCCTGAATTGGGGAAGGGGAAGGCGGGGGTCCCCGTCTCTTTATTAGTCTCTGTTTCCTGATGGTATCATAGCCAGGCTGAAGGGGGTGAAGAAGAATGTTACTTTTGTTTGAGAGTGTCTTTGGGCCTCAGGGATGATGACGCTTATAGCCAGAAGTCCATCCTGGGATTTGTCAGATGAACTAGTAAGAGTGGGACCTTGAGCCACATTCTGAGGGGAGAGGGAAAAAAAGAAGAGAGGAGAGAAGGCATGAGCTCTCACTGCCTTGTCTATATTGTTTCTTGGATCAAGAGTCCAAGGCAGAAGAATATCTGCTTCTAAGGCATTCTGAGGAAAACACTCTTTGTCCCTTAAGATGGGAGAGGTTATTTGTTTTTCCTGCCCTATGATTTTTTTCCCCATCTTTTTCTGACCTTCTGCTCATTTCTCTCATATTATTACCACAAACCTAGATCCTGTGTGCCTGGGCAACTGGCCCCAAAACCAAAAACCCCCCCCCCCCAAAGAATCTTAGTGGTAGAAGGGTTTTGCAGGTCATTTAGCCTAACATCCCCTTGTGAAGAAATCTCACCTACAACCTCTTTGAGAGATGGTCATCCAGTCTTTGCTTCAACACTTCTAGTAACCCAGAGCTTTTTGAGGCAGCTGTTGGGCAGTTCTGATGGAAAATCCTTCCTAAATGGAAGTCTGCCTCTCTGTCACTTCCTTCCATTGAGTCTAGTTCTTCCCTCTATAGTAATACAGAATACAGCTATTTTCTCTTCTGTATGATAGCACTTCAACTCTATGAAGTCGGTTTCATATCTTTCCCCAAGTCTTCCCTCTTCCAAGCTAGATAGACTTAATTCCTTCAAAAGCTACATATAAGAATAGTTTCCAGGCCCATCCTGATCCTGGTTACCTGTCTTTAGGTGAATTCTACCTTGTTAATATACCTTTGAATTTACCTTAAAATGCTGTACCCATAATTCAAAGTACCTTGATATTTCCTTGTTCTTTCCTTGAGGTAAGGGAAGAGAGGCCTTCTGGGACTGTAGGGGACCGTCGAGCAGGCCATCGAGTAGTCAAAAACATGGTTCCACCCAGAGTTTCCTCCTGCCGAACAGTCTCTACCTAAGAAGGTTGAGAAATTGATGCAAAACTCTATCCCAGGTGCTAACCTGGGAATAGAGTAAGTGGACCAGGTTCTCTCTTACCTGTTTGTGTTGGGATAGATCCTTCTCTTTTGACTTCAGCAATTTTACCTTGTCATCTTTAAAATCTTCAACCTGAAGCATTACCAGAAAGAAGAGGGGATTGGTTTGTTTCTGGGATCTGGAGTATAATCTTTCTTATTCTGGGGCAGGGGTTTTCCAGTAGTTTTCTCTCCCAGGTGGGACGGCACAAGAATCTTCTCCCTTTCACATCCTTTTCTTCAGTCTACCACTTCCCCTAGCACTCTATGACGCCCAATCAGTAAGAAGAGAGGGGAACCTAAGTACCCTATCACATACCATCTCTCTGGATGGTAGGAGATGAGTCTTGTTTCTGGTCCTGTTTCTGTCAGAACTACAAAGAAAAAGAAAGGATAAGGATAGAAAAAATGAACTCCTTGGTAGAAAGCAGTCTAGTCACTTCCTCTTGAAAACATGGTAGTTCCCTCCCATCTATAGTTCTTCACAATATCTTTTCCCCTAGGTGAATTCTCATTTTCCTCCTCTCTTGTGATACAAGACCTTTCTCCCTGATAGGATGTAGCAGAAAGTCTGCTGGACTTGAAGCTGAACAACTGGGTCTTTGGTACTTTCTAGATCTGTGAGCAAGTCACTTAACTTTTTTTTCTTATCTGCAAAATGGGGAAGATAATACTTGCACCCTCAACCCCACAAGGTTGTGATGAGGAAAACAAATGGTGAAAGCAAAATAACAGTATTATTTCTTTTCAATTCCCTAGTGACCCAAGATATGATCTTTCCCCTCAGGGACTCTCACCGAGTATCTGTGCCCTTGGTCCGAGTGGTTGGCAGCACTGAAAACATAGGCCCTAGTTAGAAAGAGTGCCTCTTTCTGTCACCAGAAAGGGAAGAAGGGGTTGGAATAGCTAGTCCCAGGGAGTGGGAAGTGAGATTGAAGATAAGGAAATGAAACAAAAGTCTGTAAGATTGTATGTAAAGGTGATAGATGGGAGTGACTTCTAAGGGGAGCGCTTCCAGGGTTCAGAATGGGTTCCTAGGGAGTAGACTTAAGGGCTAGAGTTCAGGGCACTGTATTAGAGCAGGGATCACCGTGTCGGGACATCTGAGTTCCCTGGTCCAGTTTTTTCAGATCCTTGGGTAGGTCAGGACTCATTGGATATTGGGCTCCCACCAGGGCCTCATTAGTAAGTTCTGTACTGACACGAGCCAAATACTCCTCAGACCTGGTGATAACCTTGCAGGAGGGATGAGAGTTGGGGGACCAGAGTCAGACGGTTGATTTGGTGGAGGGAACTGCCCCCTTCCCTTCCCTTGGAGTCCTTCCACAGCACTCACCGCGGGTGTAGGGGAATTGTGAGAATGCCGGGTGCCCTTTTTCTCCTGAGACTCTGAAGGACTAGACTCCATCCTCCTGGGAACAGGTAGAGTGAGGAAGGATTAAGATGGAAAGTCATCCCAGTTTTTTTTTTTCTTTTGAGGGGGTGGGCGGGGCAGAGCCTGAAACCACCCCATTATCAGTTATTTTTCACGGTTGTATGGATAAACCGCCTCCCGGTGTTTTTTCTCCAACAGATTAACACACAAATCGCCCCTCTTTATTTCTCCGACTGAAGAGCATCCAAACTGGCCCCAGTCATTTCCTCCTTCCCCCTCCCACCAGCTCTGTCCCCCTCCCTCTCCTCAATTTGGTCCCTTCACTTCATTCTCCCTTTCCCTGCAGTCTTCAGGATCCTTCCCCAAACCCCAGCGTCCAATTTCCCATTTCCCCGACCTGATGTTAGGTAGAAATTGCCTATGGCCCGGGAGGGAAGAGACGGGGAGGTATTTCTAGTTGCCCCGCCGTTGCTGTTGCTATGGGTACCGGTCGCAGAGGGTTGGGAAGACGGAAGGGGGAGGGGAATAGTGGCACGGGGACGTTGCCCCGGGAACCACGCAGGGGGAGGGACCTCCGCAGCGTGCTGCTAGGAGACAGCTCCTTTGAGTTCTAGAAGTCAAATCTGAAGTCATCTTTTTTTTCCCGGCATCCCTTTCTTTCTTCTCTGCTCAGGCATCATCAGTAGCAGGAGAGGATCTGCTTCCAGGGCGGGGAGAATTATTTATCCGTTGCAACGGGCTTTGATATAGGAAGACTAGTATCCTCCCAGGGCCAGGGGGCGATCTCTAGAGTTAGCTCCCTCTAGTCTAATGCTTCTTCCAGACCCTCTAGCTGCCACCTCGATGCCCGAGAGTGTCTGAGGACCAAATAAGGAGAAAAAGACAGGGAGGAGTCGGGGTCGAAGGAAAGAGATCATTCAGGACTGAACCAAGTGCATCATCCGTTAGAGGTTTTGAAGGGTCGGTTTGGTGGAATACGTCTCTTATTCCTCTCTACGAAAATATGCTCACACAAAATTAAAAGTAGTTCCTAGTCTTTTTACCTAACTTCTCCTTGGTACCTTTTTCCGTTCTGAGTTTACGACTCATTCCTACTCTCTATGCGCATATACCCCTCCCCATTCTGAACTTGGTACAAGCCGATGGAGACAGGCGGAGGAAGGAAAAGGAAGCAGGCTCTTCTTAAAGGGGTCGAAGCCATTTTTTTTGGCCTCCAATTTTGCGTCAGCACGGGCGGAAGAGCAGATTTCAGGGACTTCGGAAGCCTTCCTCCCGCTCAGCTGGTGTTGTGACGACTGGAAGAAGGGTGGAGAGGAAGGACCTTGAACTCTTCCCGGGGCCCCAAGCGAGTAGCGTAGGGGGACCTGCACCGCTGCAGGAGGAAGGCAGGCTAGGCGCCGGCGGCTGCACACCTGGACCGGCCGATGCCTGGGACTGCTGGGGGGGCTTGCACATCTGGGTATTTCCCGGGACTGGGGCCGCGGGGTCCACTGCGACCGCGGAGCTGCTGATGCGCCGGGGCGGAGGGAGGAGCTTCGCAGCTGCGGTGCCGGGGCGTCCCGGGGGGCGGAAGAGAGGGGCTGAACGAGAACCGGGAGCGCGGTAGCTGGGGACCAGAGCTTGCTCAGCTGGCTAGGCGGCAGCGGTCGGGGCTGCTCCCCTTCCCCTCTGCGAGAGGCCGGTCATCCCCGCCCCGCCGAGATGCCGGAAGAAAACATCTTTCTGTTTGTGCCCAATCTCATCGGTAAGTCCGTCGGCCACGGACTTCGAGCCTCGGCCCGGGCCCCGAGGGGGGGGGGCGGTGACGAGGGCAAGGGCGGAGCCTGGCCGGGGAAGGGGCTTCCTTTGGACCGCCCGGCGTGGTTCTGGCGCCAGCTCTGCCCTGAACTTGATGCGTGACCTTGGATAAGTGGCTTCCCGTCTCTGGTCTTCAGTTCCCCTCCCCCTCCCCCGTGTTTTTGTGGGAGTTGGCCGGGCTCTGCTTAAGTGAGTCTTTTTTTTTCTCCGTTACTCAAATCTGTTCTAGCGCTCAGAACCCTTTGTTCCCTTATTCTCAGGCTATGCCCGGATCCTCTTCGCCCTCATTTCCTTCTACTTCATGCCCAGCTGTCCATTCACAGCCTCCTCATTCTACTTGCTAAGTGGGCTCTTGGATGCCTTCGACGGACATGCGGCCAGGGCCCTGAATCAAGGTGACTGCATGCCTAGCCTTCATTTCCTCCCTGCTGCCAAAAGTCCAGCCGTTACCCACCCTTTCCTGGTTCCTGGCTTTCCCCACCCCTCCATTTCCTCCCTCCCCAGAGTCTGGACTTTGGTATGTGAAGGGCTGTGCTTTTGAATGGGGTGACACCATGTTTACCGAGGGCAGAACCAGAAGCAATAGTCTGGCACTACTACCTAAGAAGGAACTAGATTATTAGCTTTCAGGAAGAGTTGCCTGGTTGTTAGATTGTAAAACACAGAGCTAAGTGATCAGGGTAGGTTTAGGGTGTCTCTTTCCCTGGGGATCCCTCCTGTGGGTTCATTGATTAGTCAACAGCCATTGAGACTAGCTATTCCTGGAGCTGGGGGGAGGGGTGAGATAACCTTTGGAGGATTGTAGGTTTCTTTAGCTCAGTGTCTTTTTCAGGGTTTTGATTATTTGCCTTAGGTTCAGGGCATTTCTCCAACTCTGGCTTTGATGATTTATTCTGTTTACCTTGGTTTTACCTCATACTTTTGACATAGTTGAGAGGTAGCACTGTAAGGATTTAAACTAGGAAGGGTATTTATAGACTGTCCAGTCCAGTGTCTCGTTTACAGTAACAGCTGGCTTTCAGACCTAGAACCCTGGCTTGAAATCCAGGGCTCTTTTCAACCTCTCCTCACCCTTTATGCCTTTTAATCTTGACCCTCTCCTGTTGGTTCAGTATCTCAGTTGGCAGGCTATTTCTGCCTTGTAGTCTTCTCTGGGCCCAGGAGAGAATGAACACCTTTGATTTCTCAGTTGCTGCACATCTGTGGGTTTGGAGCAGTGCTGGGCATGCTGACCCCAGCCAAACTTCAGCCATTGGTCCATTCACTTCCATAGTTTTCATCCTGAACTGCTGGCTCTCTTCTTTCCGCCATAATTTAGGGACACGGTTTGGGGCAATGCTGGACATGCTAACTGATCGATGTTCTACCATGTGTCTGCTGGTAAACCTAGCTCTGCTCTACCCTCGGGCTACCCTGCTCTTCCAGCTCAGCATGAGTCTAGATGTTGCCAGCCATTGGCTGCACCTGCACAGGTTACAACCACCACTCTTTTTTGCCAGAGAAATTGTAGTCTTGGGTGTGGCCCGAGAAATTGTAGTCTGGGGTATGGCCTGTCATTGGTTGATCCTTCTGTATTTACTGTACTTTACTCCAGTACTACCTGCACTAGTACTCACTTGGGATGAGGCTGGTAGAAAGAGGAAGCCCTAGACATACTTAGCTGGGGAATGGGCTTCTCTTGCTTAGAGGCAAGAGAGAGTACTTGGACTAGTGGCCACTGTTATTCAGAGAAATATGGGTGATAGCTTGGGGAGGTGGGGCAGGGTAGGAAGTTGAGTGGGAGAGGTAACACCTATGTTCCCTTGTCTTCTCTTCCAGCTCAGTGGTCCGAGGTAGTGAGAGCCACAAAACCATTGACCTAACAGGGAATCCTATCCTTCGACTTTACTATACTTCCCGGGTGAGTCCCAATCCAGGTCATACCTCCAGTTTCCATTCTCATTGTCCAGACAGCCTGTCTAGCTACCGTGTATCTATTTCCTTTCTTTGGAGTCTTAACTGGTTTTGGAACAAATATGAGAGAGAGAGAGAGAGAGAGTGTGTATATGTGTGTGTGGTGTGTGTGTGTGTGTGTGTGTGTGTGTGTGTGTGTGTGTGTGTGTGTGTGTGGTGAGAGACTGAAAGAGAGAGAGAGAGATATTATATGAGCTCATTGTTCAAGTTAGAAACATGAGTTTTGCCTTCATCTTGCAGCCAGTGCTGTTCATCATGTGTGCTGGGAATGAATTTTTCTACTGTCTTCTTTACTTGCTCAGTTTCTCAGAGGGACCCTCAGGTATGAAGCCAGAGGTGATGCTACAGGGGGGCCAGGAGGAAGGTCTGAAGGACAAGATGTGGGGAGAGGGGGCTGGGAGACGATGGGGGGGGGGGTGCAGATTGGATTAGATCCTGGATATTCCTCTTCTGATCTCATTTTCTTCCCTTCTCCCTTCTTCTTTTATCAATGCCCTCCGTGTCCTGGATTATGTTCCTGCCTTCTTGCAGTGGGTTCAGTGGGGCTGTTCCGAGTGGGACTCTGGGTCTCTACACCTATAGCTCTTCTCAAGTCCCTCATCAGTGTTGTCCACCTGGTTACTGCTGCACGCAACATGGCTGCCCTGGATGCTGCTGACCGAGCCAAGAGAGAATAGCCCTGATGTCTTTTCTGCTTTCACAATTTTCCAGCCCCATTCTTCTCCAAGACGCCCTGACCCAATCCCCCTTGGTGCTGTTATGCCCTCCCCATGAGGTCAGCCTTTTATATAGCATAGGGCATGTCCTCCACAGTGCTTTTACCCTCTCCCCTCCACCCCCAATGCTGTCAGAAACTTTTCAAGGATATCACTGTTCTTTGTTCCCACTCCCACATGATGTCACTTCCTGAGATGAGGGTAGCACCTAGACATCAGATGAGGGCTCTCTTTGTGGGGGCAATGATGGAAGTCCCAGACACAGGAGATGAGGCCATAGCCTCCATGACTTGGGGATGGCCATAGCCCAAGGGTGGCTGAACTCCTTGGGAGGTTTGGAGACAAAGGGCTGTGTGCTTGCACTGAGCTAGACCAGGGGGCTGTTGTTCCAGCCCCAGAAGATGGTGTGATCCATTCGAGTTAGCATGGTACTGCTGTATTTGAGGGAGATGGTGTGGGGGCTGGATCTCCACAAGGGGCCAAACTCCCCTCCTCCTGGCCTGGATAGTCTGGAATTGGAGGAGTCTTTGCCTTGGGGACTTCACCCAGGAGGGAAGGAGGCTGTCTGGATCCTTCCCTGTTGTAATGTGTCTCATGATGTGTAATATGGCCCTGAGGCCTTGATGATAAAGGAGGAAACTTCACAATCAGAGCCCAGGCTCCTGTCTTCACTCCCAGGACTGTTTTCTTATGGTGGGGATGGGATGAATCACTTAAGGCTTAGGAACAAAGAGAGCTCACTTCCCCTGTAACTTCCTTTCACTGAAACAGTGAAATGCTTGTCTCCTGTACCCCTCCCCCTCCTCCTTACCTGCAGAGGACTCTTTCCCTTCAGCTGTCAAAATACTGTGAGAAATCTATGATTCCAGCTCCCTGGGATCCTCCTTTTCATTCTAACAATTATTGCCCATGGTTCTAGGTACTTTTATTCTTTGATTAGTGAATGGATCCACTTCCCGAGGGGGTCTTCTACCAACACAGACCCCCTCAGCAAATGGAGCCATTCACTAATGGAGGAATGGAGCTAGGTGGGACCTTGGAGGCCTTCTAGTCCAACCTGATTTTACACAGGAAGGGGAGGCCCCAGAGAGTTGAAGAGAGTGAGAGCTGTACCAAAGGCTTTTAACTCCAGAGCCAATGTTCTTTTGGTTCAAGTCGGCTTACTGCAGACCTAGCTGTGTGCTCATGAGCAAGTCACTTCCCATATCTCTTACTGTTTGTCTATCAGGAGCATGTCAACAATTGTACTTATGGGAGGGGAGATGGGAAGTGGAGTGGGGAGGGACCAGATAGGATGTGTAGTTGACTTGAGTGTTCGCAGCCATAGGTGGCACTAAAGAACCGTCTTGACTGTTGGGCCTGTAACATGCACATTGCCCTGGCATAAATACAAAGCCATGTAGTTGGGCAAAGAGATCTGGTACTGTTAGCTGCAGCCAGTGGAAGAGAAAGGATAGGGAAAGCTGGGAGGTTTGGGTGTAGGTGTGAAATAACAGCTTGTGTACATACAGGGGAAAAAACGCTGGAAGAACAGTTAGGTTCAAATCCTGCCTCTGTCATTACTTGTGGGAGGGACCTCACTTATTTCGGGGGGGAGGCAGGATTGGAGTACATGGTCTCTACAGTTCCAGATCTAAATCACAATTCACTGAGTCCCCTCCTCTTCCACATACTACCTCTCTGACCTTGGACAATTAATTTAGCCTCCCTGGGCCTCCATTTGGTGAGGATTTTGAGCTAGATGGTTCCTTAGGTCCTTTCCAGTTCCTACCCTTCAATTATCTGAGGCATGCCTACCAAAGGTTAGGCTTAAAACCTAGACAAGTGGGCTAAAGCTATGGTTGTATCATGAGCTGGGAGAAGCAAGCTCTGAAGGCGGAGAAAGATGGAGGAAAAGGCTTAGACTAGAGAATTCCTCAGGGAAAATGACTCGGTTTGCTTCTGGTCAGAGCAAAAAAGAAAGGCACTGGAATTTCATCATCTTTTTGTTGTTGAGGCAATCAGGGTTAAGTGACTTGCCCAGGGTCACACAGCTGGTAAATATCAAGTGTCTGAGATTGGATTTGAACTCAGGTCCTCCTGATTCCAGGGCCAGTGCTCTATCCACTGGCTACTTAGCTGCTCCTGGAATTTTGTCATCTTAAAAAACAAATTTTCTAAAATGCCACATGTGTGCCAGGCTATAGATAAGATACTAAGACCTAACTAGTATCAGGTAAATAGACACAAGGCACCAGTGGGCAGAGTAGATGGCACTCTTCCTGTCCCATCTGGCAGAGTAAGGTAAGGACTCCTTTTAGGTAGAGGCCTGAGCAAGGGGGGATCAACCTACAAAATCCAGAAGGCAATCGGAAGTGTGTCTGACACACTGCTGTCTTCACTATCTCGAAACTGGGAGTCCTGGGGAAGAAATTTGCTTCCCTTGGATCACAAAGAGATCTAGAATTCTATTTTAGGATTGGTTAGGATTAGAAGTGTCATCCATCCAGTCCAGCCTCATTTTTACCCCCCAAAACAATGTTTCTATCAAAGGATGGATATCAATAATAACCAATCAGAAAAGTCTTCAGCCTGAAAGAAATCATCACAAAGTCTGGCTTAGCATCATTGCTCTGACCTGTTTAAGCCTTTTTCTGCACATTAGAAATGTAAAATCCTACTCACTACTAAAAATACCCACTTTCAACATGTGTTGAAAGAACTGTGGGGTTTAGTTTGCAAAGCTTGTTTTCTTGGTGTTTATTGTAAAAAGAATGTTTTAGAGGATCCCTCCTAGGCCCCCAGCTCATAACTCTGGTTAGTTCTTTGGCTAATTAGAGGCCTGGCCCCTCCTCCGGGGCTACATCCAGTATCCTGCATCTCCAGCACCTTTATTATCATCAACAGAGCTTAGTAATTTTTTAGAAATGCAAAATCAAAGTATATGGGGTGACATGCTCCAAACCAGGTGGTCTTCTGGTTTCAATTACTTGTGTTTGAGTATGGTACTCTACCTAGAGGCACCCTTTCTGCCTTTCACCCTGCCTTAGATGAGGAGGGGAAAACCAGTGTATTGGGAAAAGGAGCCATGCTTTGGCCCATGCTTAACTGGGTCAATCCCTTCCTTTCACATAGAAGGAAATCGGCTCAGAGGTGAAAGGGACTTATCCAGGATCACACAAATGCAAATCCAGGTCTTCTGATACCAAGTCTAGTGTTTTTTATATTATGCTTTGCTGTTTCTTTCACCCCAGAAATGGAGAAAAGCAAGCTAGGCCTACCTTCAAGTAGCCTACTCAGGTTAAAGGAGACAGCATAAGGAATTCCCATGGTCCTTTTTCCCCCCCTTAAATTCCCACGAATGAGGCACTGAATGAGAGATGCAGAGAGACAAACAAATGAAATGAAATAAATGAAAAACAGTTTATTTTTCAGTGAAAAACTAAGGCAGAGAAAGAAAGCCTTCTCCTTGGACCTTAGGGAAGACACTGGAGCTGGGGGAGAAGTCCCTATTTCCCTGTGTCTTTTTTCCTCTCTGGCTCGGTAGGATGCCCAGGTGCCCCAAGCCCCAGAAGCCCAGTGGCTGTGCTGAAGAGATTGATGGGAGTGGAGCCATCTGTAATGAGGGTTGATTTCAGTCCAAGACCTTGGAGCAGTTTCACCTATGATAGAGAAGGAAACACAAAAATTATAAGATAAAATGTTAGAACAAACCTCAGAAACTGATTCCTTTATATAGATCTTTAAGTTTTCCAAAGTTTTTTCCTCACCACCTCCCTGAGGAAAGTCTCTGGGGCTCAGTGGAGTTAATTAATCAGCGCAGGGTCATGTGGCAGGGACTTTGTATTTAGGTGTCCTGCTTCTCTTTTTACTATACAATTGTCAGGGAACATTAAAGCTGAAAGGGACCTTACCTCTTCATCTTACAAAGAGGTCCAAAGCCCTCCTAGGACTCCAACTTTTTCAGCCAGATCAATGGCAATTTTTTGCCCTCACTCAAAAAGACACAGAAGCTCTGGCCCTCAGGAAGTGATCTTTCCCAACCAGGACAAAAGAACATTTTTTTTTGTGTTGCTGAGCCCTCCCTCTACACAGATCTCCCTGTTCTTGATCATCCCTTAGCTGGAGCAGCCTGCTCTCTCATTTCTTCTGGTTAGCTTACCTGCAGCTCCGGCCCAGCCAGTGCAAGGTCCCGGATGGTCCCAGAGCCTAGGGCTTCTGTCATCTCCTTGAACTTTTTAACCTCTACTGCTGCCAGTTTCTCTGCCTTGTTCAGTTCCAGTTCCATCTGGGCCTTGGCATAGATGAGCTCCTGTTCCCTGGCTTTCTGCATTCGAAGTAACTCTGCTTCCTGAAGAGAGAAATGCAGTCAGCAGCCTGGACCATAATGGACAACATGGGTGACCACCTTAAACCCTCCTGCCTTGCCTTGTGGTTGGCACTGCTGGAGAGGCAGACATGTCCCAGACCTCGATCATGGATAAAAATACACATGAAGCAAATAGAGAACCGAGATAAGAGAAAACAGGCATGATCGAATGCTAAGTGGTGCAGCTCAGCTATACCTACCCCAGAAAAGCAAAAAAGAGGCTTGATCTCTAGGGGTTAGTGTGTCCAGAAAGGTTTTATGCAGAGGATATGAATTTAGTTGAGCCTTGTAAGATGAGCAGGGGAGGGCCATTCCACAGCAAGCTCATTAGCAGGGGCCCAGGCATCAAAAGTAGGAATGAGTCTGATGGATACAGTGTCACTGTGGGAAACTATACTGTGTTTTCCTCTCTTCCTTTCAGGTTCCTTTATCTTCTGGTTTGGCTCAAATCAGGGAACCTTTTCTACAGGAAACCCCTTAAAGGTGCTTCCCACTCACCGTTTCTATGGCTAAGGCCTCCGCCTTCAGCTTGGCCTGGAGTACAGCTCCTTCTCCCTCAATTCGAGCGGCCTGCGCCCGGGATTCCGCCTCTGCCTTAGCAGCCCCAGTGCTTTCCACAGCAGTGCTTGGGAAGGAAAAGTTGGATGAGATCCATGGAAAGAAACATCTCCTTCCCATCCCTACCTGACACTTCTTTCCCCTACTGACTAGCTGCTTCTTTCAGTAATTCAACTCATCACTTATTAGTAAGTGCTAGGTGATGCAACAGACAGGAGCAAACAAGAACAGGAGCTTAGGGAGCAATAAACCCAAAGAGGCTGCTACTGAGATGAGGGCTGACAAAAATGGTTGAGAAAACTAAATTCCATTTGCATGATTTCAAATGGATAATTGCTATCATACCGTTTTGTTTGCCTTCTCAATGAGGAGGGGAGGGGACTGGAGAAAAGGAAAGAATTCAGAGCTCAAAATTTTTAAAAAATGGATGCTAAAAGCAACACTAACAAAACTGGACAGCAGACTGGAAGAAATTGGGTTTAGATTAACACCTCATAATCTTGAAACCAAGATAAGCTCCAAATGGATGACTGGCCTAGATAAGAGGTCACATCATAAACAAATTACAGGGATAAGGAAAACTTTACCTTTCGGATTTATAGAATAGGAGGAAGAGTTTGTGACGAAGTAAAGGAATAGAGAAGAACACGAAAGATAAAATAGACAATTTTGTTTACATAAAATTAAAAGAGTTTTTGAACAAATCCAATATAGCTTAGGTTAGAAGAAAACAGTTAACTGGAGGAAAAATCTTTGCAACAAGTTTCTTTAAAAAGGGTCTCATTTCCAAGCTGTAAGCCACTGATTTAAATTTATAAGAATAAAAGTCAATCCTTAATTGATAAAAGGTAAAAGGATATGAACAAGTAGTAGCCCCCAAGGGGAGAATCCAAGCTATTTGTAGCCATATAAAAAATGCTCCAAATCACTAATAAAATGCACATTGATGCCCTGTTAGTAGAGATGTGAATTGGTACAGCCATTCTGGGAATCAATTTGGGGAGGGTGGAGCCAAGATGTCAGAAGACCAGGAAAAAGTACAGCAAACTCCGCCCTCCCCCATCTCTTCCAAAAAGATCTAGAAAAAAGCATGAGACCAAAGTCTGACAGTGAAATACAACAACAACAACAACAAAATCATAGTGAATCATTGTTCCAGTCTAGGTCAGCACAGGGAAACAGACAAAAAAGGTCTGTGGACACTAAGGAAGGGGTCTGACCAGGATGGTGTCATGGGAAGCATTGCAACACAGGAAGAAGATGTGCATCTGGGAAAGAGGGGTCTCAGACCCATACCAGGACACTACAGGGTTAGGGAACAGGTGCCAACTGGCAGCTTTGTTATTACCCAATTCTGGGTCATAGAGCCAGGGCAGACTGAGGAGGATATTTGTGCCTAGAGGTGGTGTTCTAGAGTAAGGAGTAGTTGGAGGCCTTAGGTTGTGTACTAGACAAGTTTAGAAGCAAGTAGCACCTGTGTGGTTCAGACCCCCAGAAGTGAAGCAGGGTCTCAATTGCAATATCTATCCCAGCCTGAAGTCTGCAGAATAACCAGGGCAGAAAGCCCAGACCAAAGGGGAGCCTGCAGTTCTGTCACTTGAAACCAGCAGAGCTTCCCAAGGACTGATAGGGGCTGAATCCAGCAGCAGTTTAAGTCAGGAACTTGCAGAGGTCAGACCAGGATGGAGCAGTGATCAGTTCTGGGAGAACTGAAAACTTGTGGGTCCTCAGTTTGAGTTTTCCCTGAGAGCCTGAAATAACACAACCGTCAATATCCCAAGAAAATTCACTTCTCTCTAGAACTGAACAGAGCCCAGCACTAACATCAGATCTAAATGCAGTTGGCTGGAAGAATGAGCAACTCCCCAAAAAGAATCCAAACATGAAAAGCTATTATGGTGACAGGCAGATTAAACCACAAACCCATAAGAAGATGGTAGCTGCAAAATATCTACAAGCAAAGCTTCAAAGAAAAACACAACGTAGACACAAATTCAGCTAGAATTTCTAGAAGAAATAAAGAGTTTTTTTTAAGAGTTTAAATTTTTTTTAAAGACTGACCAAATAGAAGCCAATGACTCCATATGGCAGCCCAAAATAGAAAAATAAAATCAAAAAACTAAAAAAATGTAATCTCATTAAAAAAAACAATCTAGCAAACAGATTAAGGAGAAAAAATTTTAAGAACCACTGGATGTCATGACCAAAACAAGAGCCTACTAGATATTCTATTTCAATAGGTCTGAAAAGAAAACCACCTTAGCACCACAGAGCAAAGTGGAAACTGAAAAGATTCACTGGTCACCTCCCAAAGGAGACCTCAAAATGAAAACTCTCAGGAACATTTTAGCCAAAATCTACAGCTTCCAGGTCAAAGAAATATTATTACAAGTAGCCAGAAAGAAAGACTTCAAGTGCTAAGGAACCATAATCAGGATCACAGAAGATTTAGCAGACATTGTAAATGAGTATAGAGCTTTGAAGGCAAAGTATACATACCCACACACCCACCCACCCCCGGAGAACACTAAACAAGAATAAACTCCTTGCATTCTAACATGGGGAGATGATACACGTGTCCCCTCTGGAGCCTAACACCGAAGGGGTCACAGAGAATCTAATTAGACGGGAGGTCTGGGAGTGGTTCTGTTAGCTTTCCACGATCTTAAAAGAAGAATGGAGAATACACGAGTGGAATGGGGAAGAGGGAAAGGAAAGTTAGGGAAAATTCTTTCAATGGGTGGGGAGGACCTCTGATCCTCACTCATATCTAAGTCGGTCAAAGGAAGAAATGATGCACACAGGCACAGTACATTTCACTTAACAGAAAAACAGAAGGGAGAAGGAGGATGTAGTGAGAGGAAGAGTAGATTAAGAGAAGGATTAATCCTAAGCAAAACAAATTCTAACTAGGGATGTATAAAAAACACACATATTTATAAATATTTACATGTAGTTCCTTTTTGTGGTGATGTAGAATTGGAAATTGAATGGGTGCCCACCCGCTAGGGGAAGGAGGAACAAGTTATAGTATATAAATGTGATGGAATACTATTGTGCTGTAAAAAACATTGAAGGGGATGGATTCAAAGAAACCTGGGAAGATGTATATGAACTGATACACAGAGAAGTGACGAAACAGGAGGACAATTTGTAAAATGACAACAATATGGTAAAGACTTTTTGAAAGACTCAGGAACTCTGATCAGTGTAATCACCAAATGCAATTACAGAAGATACTCATCTCCTGATAGAGGATAAAGGAGCTAGAATGTGGGAGGGGACATCTGTGTGTATGCACGTGTGTAATACAGTATATGTATATATGTGTGTGTATAAATAAAATTTCCTTTTGAACACAGCCAATTCAGAAATGTTTTGTTTGACTATACACGTTTATAGGAGGTTTTTTTTTCTTTTGTTCTCATTTGGAGGAAAGAAGGTAGATTTTTGCTGATTGAAAAAAAAATTAACTTAAAATTTTTAAAAAGACAAAAAAAAAAGGAAAGCAATTTGGAATTACATCCCCCAAATCACTAAACTCTGTATGCCCTTTGACCATTATTTCATCAATACCATTACTAGGCAACTCCTAATACCCCAAAGAGAACAAAGAAAAAGAAAAAAGACCTATATGTATAAAATATTTTTTGTTGTTGTTGCTTTTTGGAGGTGGAGGGCAGGGTGGATTTGAACTCAGGTCCTCCTGACTCCAGGGCTGGTGCTCTATTCACTGTGCCACTTAGCCACCCCCAAGAGTAATCACTTTTAGCTAGAATCAGATTAGAGACAGGGAGAGTCTGGAGGCAGAGAACCAGTTAAGAGGCTATGATAATCCAGGCAAAGGCTTAACAAATCAGAGTAGTGATAGGATAAGTAGAAATAAAAAGAAGAATGCAAGAAATGCCTGGAGAACAGAGAAGATTTAGCAATGGATTGGATGTAAGTAGTAACTGGGGAAGGGGGTGACCCTTTAAGATGGAAGAAAAGACTTGAAACCTCACAATGTCTCTGGTTCTTTCTTCCTCCTTCCCAAATCCCCTCCCTGCACTGCTGTAGTCCATCATTTGCTAAGTTTTGCCCATTTTCCTTTCCTGGGTGAAGGGAGAGACTAGAGGATCGTGGTGTCAACAGAAACAGGGAGGCTGGGAGGAGAGACAGATTTAGGGGACATCGGTTGAGTTCAGTTTGGAAGAGGAGTCTGAGGATTTGGTGGGACATTTTGGGTGGAGATGTCAAGTAGGTGGCTGGATTGATAGAAATGGAGCTCAGGGGGAGAAAGCTGTGCTAGGTATACAGAAATGGAAGTAACTCATATGTCCAGAAGTTGAAGAATAGTGGAATACATTGTAGTATCTTAACATAGTAGAATATTAAGGTGCTTAAAAAAAAAGACCAATGGAGTGATTCAAAGTAATATTAGCAGAATCAAAACTGTATACACATCAACAATGATATAAAAAAAAAAGTTAAGGAAAATGCCAAACATGGTAGGATTTCTGACAGCCCTAGAAAAGGACACAAAAATCTTATTTGCTGGTACTTTTGTTAATTCTTTTGGTTCTGTTTTGTCGAAAGGTTAGGGGGAGCTGGATATGATTTTTGCCATGTCTTTTACATGTTCATTTTATTGTTTTGGTTCATGATTAAGGTTAAGTTTTTAAAATTATTGGTGACACTGAAAGGTAAGGGTAACAGGAGGCTGGAAGCTGACACCCAGAGGGACAAAGGAGGCCGATTTGCATTCTCTGGTTTTTCTTCTTCCTCTTTTCTCCTTGTTATTCAGTCCTGTATGACTCATCATGACCTCATTTGGGATTTTCTTGGCAGAGATCCTGGAGTGGTTTGCCATTTCCTTCTCCAGCTCATTTTACAGATGAGGAAATTGAGGCAAACAGGGTTAAGTGACTTGCCCAGGAGCACACAGCTAGTAAGTGTCTGAGGTCAGATTTGAACTCAGGAACAAATCTTCCTAACTTTCAGGCCCTGCGCTCTATCTACCGTGCCACCCAGATTCCCTCTTCTCTCTTTACCTCTCAGCTTCAAGTAGCAGCAGCTCCTTTCGAGCCTTCTCAGCTTCTGCTTGGTCCAAGATCTTCTGGCGTTCCAGCCGCCCCCGAGCCTCCTGCTCCAGTCTCTGAGCCTCATGTCTGATAACACAGGAGATGGGAAAAGACTCTGGTGAGACAGTTGTAGAGGAAGAATAGGAGACAGGAAGGGCAGGGGCAAGGACGCTGTGGGGGAGGAAGGAAACTGGCATTTATCATCAAACACCCCCATGTGCCAGGCACTGTGCTGCGTTCTTTACAAATACTCCCACAACTCTGGGAGGTCGGTGCTATTAGGAGTCCCATTTAGGAGCTGAGGAAACTGAGGCAAACAGGTATCAAATGACTTGCCCAAGGTTCCCTAGCTAGAGGCTGGATTTGAATTCAGGTCTTCTTGACTCCATTACACGACTTGGCTGCCTCAAGGCAGCCTCTGCATGTTAAGTGCACAAGGATCTCAGTACACAGAGGAATGGGGGATGTAAGATGGGGAACTGGGAGGCAGAGAGGGTGGGAAAGGCCCTTGGATCCACTCACTTGGCTGCAGCTTCTTGGGAGTTGGTAGTGATTTCAATGGCCAGCTGGACACTTCTCTGCAGAGCATCCCGGGTTCGCTGGTCCACAGGTTCTACAGACTGGACATCCACACTACTGACCACCAGCCCGTTCTGGGGAAAGACAGCTCGGGTCCGGGGCTGCGGCATTGCGGCCTCCCCAGGGCCCTTCTGCTCGGCTCCCTCAAAACCAAAGACAGACATCCGGATGATGCGAGCTGAATTCTTATGGAAGTCATCAAAGGTGACTGAGGCCACAGCCCCCCGCACCCGGGAGGCGATGGCTTTGCAGGCATCACCCACAAAGTCCGGCACAGAGAAGAGTCGAGCAGCCTCCTGGGGGTCACTGCGGTCTCCCAGTTCAAAGTGCCTTTGGGAAGAGAAAGGGAAAAAGGGGTCCCATCTCCTCCTTCAGAAAGGGAGGGTCCTCTCTCTTTGGGTCTCTGTCTGGGAGTCAGGGTCTTTTCCCCTTAACTCAGACCCTCGTCACCTCTCGCCTGGGCCACCGCCGTGGACTCCCAAGCGGTCTCCCCAAGTCATTTCACCCCATAGTGGCCAAAGTGACCTTATGTAAAGTTGTGACTCTGCCACTCTCCTGCTCAAACTCCAGCGCATAGTCATGATGACATAACAATAATCACGTAGTATCTCTGTAGCACCTATTACGTGTCAGACACTATACTAAGATTTTATTCAGTCGTTTTAGTCCTGTCTGACTCTTCCTGATCCCATCTGAGGTTTTCTTGGCAGAGATACTAGAGTGGTTTGCCATTCCTTCTCCAGCTCATTTTACAGATGGGGAAACTGAGGCAAACAGGGTTAGGTGACTTGGCCAGGGTCACACAGCTAGTAAGTGTCTGAGGCCACATTTGAACCTCAGGAAGAGGAGTCTTCCTGACTCCAGGCCTATTCCTCTGTGCACTACGGCGCCACCTAGCCGCCGCCACTGTGCTAAGTGCTTTATACAAATATTATCTTGTTGATCCTCACAAAAATGCTGGGAGGTAGGTGCTACCATTATTACCATTTGACAGTTGAGGAAACTGAGGCAAACAGAGGTCAAGTGACTTGGCCAAGGTCCTACAGCTAATATGTATCTGAGGCTACATTTGAACTTGGGTCTTACTGACTCCAGGACCAGGGCTCTCAATTGTACCCCCTAGCTGCCTATAAATAAAAATAAACTCTTGCATGGCTTTTAAAGTCCTTCAAAACTTGGTCTGGTTTCATTACACATTATTCCCATTCTTAGATGCTCTGGTTCAAACTGACCTTGCAGCTCCTCACCCACAGCACTGATCTCCCACCTCTATGCCTTTGTCATCCACAATCTTCATGCCTGGAATGCCTTCTCCTTGCTCACTCTCCATGTTCTATGCTTGCATGAATCTGACTCTTGATTTCCTAGGGAATCTCCCTTTGTACTACTTGGGGGGTGGGGTGGGTTAGCCTCCCCTCTCTTCCTCCCCCACCCTCCATCTGCACAGCTGGAGCTGGTCCTGGGAAGGCCTGCAAGTTCACGATAAACCCTAGTCACCAGTTGTAAGCCAGCTGTAGCTGTAGCCGGGCATGGTCTGCCGTTTCAATGGTGATGACGTCAGTAAAGAAATCAGGCCCCAGCAGCAGGCAGAGTGTCCGGCGGGCATGGGGGCGCTTGGGCCGGCCAGCTGAGAGGGACAACACTGTGAACTGTTCCTCAGGGCCAAGGCACACCAGCTCTGGCCCAAACACAACCCTGTGGAAGGTAGGAGGGGTCAGCCAAATGGAGAGATGCCACCGACAGCCCCTGCTCCCAGGAGTGATGGGAGAAGCCACCTCATTTCCCACCCAAGGTCTCCCCACACTTCCTCTCACCGTGCTTTCTTTTCTCTGTAGTCATACACCTGAACAGCTGCATTGTGGGGAACTCGGTAGCTCACAACTCGCGTCTTATCCCTGGCGGGGAGGGGACCACCCTTTCTTGGTTCCCCCATTGCACCCCTGTCTGCCAGAGGGTCCTGCCTCATGCTCAGCAGTTCTTCCACCCCAGGTGGCAGCTCCTTCTCCCACAGCTCTTCATCGTGGGTCAGCATATAGGTTTTACCAACAACAGCCCGGACCTAGAGAAGAGGCCGGAGCAAAGAAGACATTCTCCAAAACGGGCAGGGATAAGGAAATAAAAGAATCAAAAGCTTTGCCTTACATTGCTCCCTACAGCTAAGAGCACGATCTTTTTTTTCTTTTTGGAGGGAGGAGGGCAGGGCAATTGGGGTTAAGTGACTTGCCCAAGGTCATAGGGCTAGTAAATGTTAAGTGTCTTGAGGCTGAATTTGAACTCAGGTCCTCCTCACTCCAGGGCTGGTGCTCCATTCACTGGGCCACCTAGCCACCCCCAAGAGTATGATCTTACCGAATCTTTTACCCTCCCCCAGTACACACCACAGTGTTAGGTGCTAGGAGGCATTTTATTAACATGTTCTGAATTGCATTAAAGGAAAAAAAAACCCTAGGTTTAAGTTCCTGCTCTGGTACTAATTCATTAAGTAACTATGGGCAAGTTTCTTCTTTCCTCTGGGTCTCATTTTCCCCTGTACACAGGAAACTGAAGGAGGAGGGGGTGAAAACTAGGTGATTTCTGAGGTCCCCATCAGCTCTAAAGCTTAGGGTCCTGACATCTGAGATGCCACCCCTTGACAACTGAGATCCTACTCAACTTTTAAAGTTCAGTTCAAATGCTTTGTTTTCCATTAAGCCTTCTCCAATTTCTCTCCCATTTGTCATAATCCTCTCCCTGCCCATCCCTAATCCTCACAAAGCACTATGCATTCATTTCTCTTAACAAATGTTGAATGAACTGAGCTCAATAAGAACCTACTGTGCCCTAAGCCTGGGAGCTGCTGCATCCCAGTCTCCTTTCCTACAGTCTCCTTAGTCACAAGGATTAGCTCATTCTTAGTCTGGTAGATACTTCCTCTTTTTCCTACCCTCATCAGCCCTGTGCAGCTGACCTCAGGAGCATGTTTCCCAGAGTTTATTTACAAGGCAAAAGGAATATGCAAATTTATAAATGATATACCATGATAAAGATGGGGAGATTTTTAGAAGACACAATTTTCCCTTCTGGAACCTTAGGGAAATGGATATGGTGTTTTAGGTGTGGAGAGTCATAAGACAGAGACATGGGAAAACCAAGTCAGTCTGGGACTGGGCTGTTTATATTCACATACTTTACTCTGGTCACTATTAGAAAGCAGAAGAAAAAATTAGGACAAAGTCTGGCAAAATTATTTGGTGAGAAGGCCGCCGATTGGGTCTTTTGGTTTACTTGGTTCTGGACTCCGGGCATTTTCTCTGGCTGTCCCCCTCCTATGTGGAATCTCTTCCTTCTCATTTCTGCCTCCTGGCTTCCTTGGGAAGCCCTGTAAAGCCTAATTCCCAATCCTTACTTCCAGTGCCTTCCCTTTGTAGATGACTTCCTATTGAACCTGTACACAGCTGTTTGCATGCTGTCACCCCCATCTGTAACCCCAGGGCTTAGCACAACGCCTGATACACTGTAGGTGCTAAATAAATATTTATTGGATTAGATGGGAGTTTTGTCATTTATTAGCTGACTTACTGACTGACTGAGGGAAGGTTACCTTTCCATTCTGGGCCTCTGTTCCTTCATCTAAAAAAATGAGGGGTTTGGTGGAAAAGTGAGGTCAGGTGTCAGAAAAAGGAGATAAAGTGCTTCCATAGGAGCCTGGAGGTAGGCGTGGGGTTCTACAGCTCCATGGCCAATGCTGCGGCAAGCTGAGGTTTTAATTCAGGCAACTGAGGTGGTTTCAGATCAATCAAGGCAGCACAATGGGCAGAGTGCCAGACTTGGAGTCAGGAAGATCTTTGTTCAAATCCAGCCTCAGATACTTATCAGTTCTGTGACACAAGTGAGTGACTTAATCTCTGTCTGCCTGTTTCCTTATCTGTAAAATGGAGACAACAGCACCCTCTTCACAGGGCTGTTGTCAGGACCCAACAAGACAGCATATGTAAACAGATTTGGGAACATTAAAGGACTATATAAATTCTGGGTATTATTACTATTTTTCCAACTGCCGATCTGGGTGCCAGGCTCACCTTGCCAGTCTTGACATCTCTCACATAGATGCCCTCATTCTCATCCAGAGGGATGGCCTGTCGTTTCTCTACAACTGCTACTTTGGCTGGAGGGACATATTCCAGGGGTCCCCTAATCAGCCAGCGGTCTCCGGCCCGCCTTTGCTCACCGCTCTCCCCATCATCTCCTTCCTCCAGGGGCTGTAGGGCCCTCAGGAGCAGCCCTTCATCTTCTGACAGCACAAATACCTCCTGGATCCCTTGTTCTAAACTTTCTCCAGGGTGAAGGAAGAAGGATTTCTCCCCCTGTCAGGAAAAGACACAGAGCCGGGGAATGAACAATTTTTCTTGAACTGTTCATACCTCCTGTACAGACCCCAACCCGGCCATGCTGTTCACCTTCACCACGCGCTTGTGTCCCAGCTGGTTCTTGCCATCAAGTCCCACTGGGTCCAGGATCACACAGTAGTTCTGTGGACCCAGGGTAGTGATGTTCACAATTCCCAGAACCTCCTCATAAACGTCAGGCACGTGGGCTTCTGTGTCTGCCTGGGTGACCAGCCATTCTTCTCCTGTACGGCGGAGCTGGCCTCTCACATCCCGGAAAGTCTGCAGGGCCCGGAGGTGCAGTGCTATCTGTGGAGAAGGGAGATGGAAACTAGAAGGACCTTTGGCCTCTAAAAACAATTAAAAAGGGTGTGCTGTCCCGCTCAGTGACTGAAACAGTCATATAACAATAGAGCTGCCCTTTACAATAGCCAAAGTTTGCTAGCACTTTGCATGTTAGCTCATTTGATCTCCACAAAAATCCTGACCGTCAGCTGGTCCTTTCTTACCCTTCCTGACCCTGAAATGATCTCTGACCTTTCCCCTGACCACCTCCTCCCTGATCCAAGGGGCTTAGGAAAGCTATACTGATATAAAAAGGTTTTCCATTTATCCTAATTCCAGGGTGACTTCCCAGCATCTGCCACTCAGGTTAGAATGAATGAGGTTAAACTATTCTTGTGCCATGGAACCCTTTGGGAGCCTGCTAAAGCCCGTGGACTCCTTCTCAGAATAGGGTTTTTAAATGCATAAAATAAAATGGGTAAGATTACAAAGGAAACCAAGGCTATTGAAATAGAGTTACCAAAATTAAAAAAAAATTTAGAGACCCTAGGGTTAAGAATCACTAGGCAAGAGATTCTTGAAAAGAGAGGGTTGAACTTCTATCTTTCAGTGAATGCAGAATGATTACTACTCATTATCTTCTGTGACACTCCCTGATCCGTTCCCCCTACCCCCAAACCACACAGCCCATGGTAGTTTTACCCAGTTTCCTTTAGTCTTTGTGGAGTCCTTCCCATTCTCCTAGAGCAGCGGTTCTCAACCTGTGGGTCACAGCCCCTTTGGGGGTCGAACGACCCTTTCAAAGGGGTTGCCTAAGACTATCGGAAAACACATATTTCCAATGGTCTTAGGAACAGAGATACCACTCCTCTGTCTGTCTCCAGGCGGGTCCGCCCACATATGAGTATGAAAGGGTGGCAGCATTAGGCAGGTTGAGAACTGCTGCCCTAGAGCTTACATACCTTGTCTGTGAGGACCACGGCATTGACCAAGTCCAGAACTTCCTCAAACACACCTGGGAGGTAAGCCCCCACTGAGCGCACGAGCCATTCTTCCCCTAAGCAAGGAGGGAGAGAGTCATGTCAAAGGTTTAGAAACTTGGCAAAACCTTGAAAAGACTCTCTCTCTGGGTACTGGTCATGAACGCCCCTCCCCATAACAGACGGAGGAGGAGAGAGGACTGAGAGGCTACCTGTCTCTAGTCTCAAAAACCTGACAGAAAATTCTAGCTGACAAATTCAGTTCTTTATCATTCATTTCTCTCGCCTTTTGACCTCAGCAATGTTTTTCTTTTTTCTTTTTAAAAGGCTAAGCTTGAACCCTAGGAGAAAAAAATCCTTTGAAATGGAGACTTCACAACTGTCAATATTTATACTTCTTCCAGTTTACTTCAGACACTTTGCCTTTTTTTTTAACCTTCAAACAACTATGTCCCCATTTCGTGCTCTGTCAAGTTCCTCCAAACTTCCTCCTTCCCCCCAACCCTTCCCTTTATATTTACCCGCATCCTTGTTCTCCCCATTCCAGATCACTCTTTTCTCCCTGATTCACCCCCAACTCATCTGCCTCTGGGCCTGCTCTTTCCCCTTACCTGTCACCCTCTGTTTGCCATCCCGGTCCTGACATTCCTTCCGGGCCCGGAGTCGAAGAGCCTGGTTGTGTCGGACCACTGTGGCCTGGATTGTCTCCACCACCTCTACCTCCTTCTGGGGGATGTATGTGCCTAGGAGGTTGGCATGGAAAGTGTGAGCAACGCTTTATCAAATTGTTCAGAAAACTTATCATATTGTTTAGATCTAACTTTATGTGACTAGAGATTGTTTGAATCCAGAATGTTGCCCTGGCCTCAGTAACTTTCCAGGAAGGCCAGAGGTGGCTACAAGGAATTCTGAGTTCCTCTCAGGTCCTGGATCCTAGAGAAAGTAAACCTTCCAGAGCATGGAGGATAGGAAGCCACACCTTTTTCTGCTCTCTCTGTCTCTTCTGCCAAATGACCTAATAAATTTCTTTAACTATTTCAGAGTTTGGGGTTTGTTTTCATGACTGACAAAATAAAGGAAAGGGAGAGAACAGGGAAGGTCAGGAGAGGCAAGTGATCAGGGATCCTTTCTACCCTAGCCTGGGTGAAACCTCCAGAAATCTACTTCCTCATCATTTCTACAAGAATGTATTTCTTTTCTTTTTTTTTTTTTTGCAGGGCAATTGGGGTTAAGTGACTTGCCCAAAGTCACATGGCTAGTAAGTGTGTTAAGTGTCTGAGGCTAGATTTGAACTCAGGTCCTCCTGACTCCAGGGCCGGTTCTCTATTCACTCCAGGCCAGTCACCTAGCTGCCCCAACAACCTGAAATTCTTAAGGAAGAGTAGGTTGACAAAGGATTGAAGGAAGAGGGTCAAACCTCCAGGGTCAAGTCCTATGTCAGGAGTGGGAACCTGTGGCTTTGAGGCCACATGTGGCCCTCTAGGTCCTCAAGAGCAGCCCTTTGACTGAATCCAAACTTCACAGAACAAATCCCCTTAATAAAAGGATTTGTTGTTTTGTAAAACTTGGACTCAGTCAAACAGCTGCACCCAAGGACCTAGAAGGGCACATGTGGCCTCTAAGTCGAAGGTTTCCCACCCCTGACCTATATAGTCAATAATCATTAGGAAGACAAAAGACTTACCAGGCCCTTCAAAGAGCCACTCATCTCCTGCTATTCTTCTATCTCCATTTTCATCTTCAAAGTCAAGCAAGGCCTTAAGGTGCAGTGCTGTATTGGGCAGAACCACCTGCAGTGGGGTTATATCCTAGCAGAGAAGAAGAGAAATCCATGATGCATCTCTGGGGTCCTAGGAATTAGGGTTCTCAAAGACCTGAAATTCAAGGTGGGATCCCAGTTTTGGAACTGGGCAATCAAGTTCTGCCACATACCAAGAGGGTCGAAGAGGGACCCTTAGCAGCAGCCTTTTTTCCCATTATCTTTAGGTCTGGTTTTTCTGAAACTATCAGTGGAGAATTTTGTGTATTTTGTGAATTGGAGCACAGATAACCCTTTCCTAGGCATAAGCAGTAAATGCTCAGGTATTACACTATTGTGTGGCACAGTAGACAGAGCACTAGACCTGTAATCCTAAGATTAGGGTCTGAGACCTGGTTCTTCCAATGACTAGTTTTGTATAATCTTGGATTGGATGTGTTGCTTAATCCCTCTAAACCTCAGCTTCCTCCTCTGTAAAAAGAGGTGAATCAAGACTCTTGGTCTAGGTTAAAAACTGGCTGGTGAAATTATGAGGATAACGAGAGGAAGTAATGGTGCCATTTTAGCATTCAGTGATGGACAAGAACTATCTATCACTAGGATAACATAGGAATACTGACACATTTTGTCATGCCCTTTATCTTACAAGAACATACACTTTTTCTTCCCCATTTAATAGTATTTTATTTTTTCCAATTCTATGTAAAGATAGTTTTTAACATTTACTTTTATAAGATTTTCAGTTCCAAGTTCTTTTGCTCCCTCCCTTTTGTCCCTCCCTCCTACCCAAGACAATAAAGTGATCTGATATAGGCTATAGATGTACAATCATATTAAACATATTTCCACATTAGTCATGCAAAAGAAGAATTAGAATAAAAGAGTAAAACCATGAGAAAGGAAAAAAAGGTAAAAATAGTATGCTTCCATCTGCATTCAGATTCTACAATTCTTTCTCTGGATGTGGATAGCATTTTCCTAAGTCTATCGAAGCTGACACTGAACAATGTTGCTGTCACTGTGAACAACTTTCTCCTAATTTTGCTCACTTCACTCAGCATCAGTTTGTCTTTCAAGGTTTTTCTGAAATCTACTTCCTCATCATTTCTACAAGAATGTATTTCTTTTCTTTTCTTTCTTTTTTTTTTTGCAGGGCAATTGGGGTTAAGTGACTTGCCCAAAGTCACATGGCTAGTAAGTGTGTTAAGCGTCTGAGGCTGGATTTGAACTCAGGTCCTCATGACTCCAGAGCTGGTTCTCTATTCACTCCAGGCCGGTCACCTAGCTGCCCCAACAACCTGAAATTCTTAAGGAAGAGTAGGTTGGCCAAGGATTGAAGGAAGAGGGGAGAGAAGAAGGCAGGGACCTCTCAAGAATGAATTCTGCTGGTGAATATAAATGATTTGCATGAGTAAGAAAAATGTGTTAATGAGGGACCAAATGGTTATGCAGAGACATCACTGATAAACTGAATTTTGAAAAGCAAATGAGCAAAGTAACCGAGACAAAATACAAAAGTGTGTCCTGAATGTGTAAGAACGCCAAGAAGACTAAAGCCTGGAAAGAGCTGGGGCTTGCAATGAAAAATAATGACAGCAAAATAGGGTTTTAAAGACTAAGACGAAAGCAGTAGGAAGAAAGCAGGCGGGAGGCCGCTCCTCAAGGTGGGTGTGACAGTGATAAAGGCTGAAAGAAGGCAGAATTATCCGATTAATTTTGTTTTTGTCTCTACCAAGAAGAATGATCTTCAGACTGGGAAATGTCAAACAAAAAAAGTCAAGAGATAAAGTGGCAAAGCAGATTATAGCTGCTCTCAATTACGGTCAAGCCGCTTTGCCAGGGTGAACTCTATCCCAGAATCCTGAAAGAACTTACATATGCAATTAAAAAATTACCAACTGTAGTTAAGTAGAGTCTTGAGGAGTAGGAGGAAGTATTATTGGAGACGTTCTAATTTCAAAAAATAAATGGAAGAAGTCAGATTCTCAAATTTTAAGCTAGTAAGCTTATTTTTGACAATTTTGGGGGGGGGGGAAGAGGAAGGCAGGGCAATTGGGGTTATTTGTCTAAGGACACACAACTAGTTAAGTGTGTCAAGTGTCTGAGGCTGGATTTGAAGTCAGGTCCTCCTTACTCCAGGGTGGATGCTCTATTCATTGCACCACCTAGCTGCCCCCTGACAAAATTTTTAAAGGGGTGGTTTGTGGATGCTTAGAAAGAAAACCAGTAATTACTATGAGCCAGTATGGGGTTCACTAAGAATAAATAATTCTCGATGGTTTCATTTTTTTAAGTTATTAGATTTGGAAAATATAATAGACAAATTTCAGTACGGCACTAGTGAAAAAATCTCTCACAATGTTGTTGAGAACAAGACAGATAGATGTGGGAAATAAATTAGCAGTTAGGGAAATTTAGAACTGGGTAAAAGACTAGAAGTAAAAAACAAAATATAGCAACACCAACATAGAAAGAGCTGTCTAGCAGAAAGTTAATTGTCTATAGGGTGCTGTCCTTAGTGTTTGAAAAACACATAGATCCCATGAGAAGGAATGAATGAATCTCATGAAAGAATAGAGATCCATGGATATCGGAACAAGTAGAAGAGTGGGTCAAAGTAAGTAAGTTTTTTCTGTCCTATTAAATTTAAAGTCCAACACTTTAGTTAAAAAACAAATAACAAATTTTACAAGTACAAAACTGGGATGTACAAGTAGACAAAAACTCATGGAAAGGACCTGAGGTTGTTAAAGTATTTTATAAGCTAAATACGGATCAAATGTATTATGTAGCAAGTCAAGTCAACAAGCATTTTATTAAGCATTTATTACACGCCAGGCACTGGGCTAAGCACTAGGGATACAAAAGGTTGGTTGTTGTCCTTCCTGCTTAAAGAGGGTCAAAATGACATCACTATGTCAGGGTCAAGGTGTGTCCGACTATGGTTGATTAGACCAATATAAGCTCTGAAGGCAAAAATATTCCATATGAACATTTGGAGTGGAGATGTCTCTAAATTTGCACATCTCACGTTTCTTGTGAGTTACTGCAATTCTGCTTCGCTCACTGAGCACACTGTCTTCTTCAATTTGGGAATGCCATGCTAGGTAGTCTTTTGCCAGTGTCTCCCATCGATTCCAAAGTTCCTCAAACAGACCTTGAGAATGTTCTTATATTGTTTCTTCTGACTTCCATGTGAGCGCTTGCCTTGTGCAAGTTCTCTGTAAAATAGTCTTTTAGGCAAATGTCCGTTTGGCATTCAAACAAGGTGGCCAGCCAGCCCTCTGGAGTTGTGCTCTCTGCAGTAAGAGTGTAAATGCTTGGCTTTTTTTTTTTTCAGTTCAGGAAAGGACATCAGCAAGGTATTGCCAAGTGATCTTCAGAATCTTTCTAAGACAATTCAAATGGAAGCAATTTAGTTTCCTGGCATGGCTCTGGTATACTGTCCAGGTTTCACAGGCATACAACAGCGAGGTCAGCACAAGGGCTCTGTGGACCTTCAGTTTGTTAGGCAGCCTAATACCTCTTCTCTCCCAAAGCCTCCCAAACACTCAGCTAGCTCTGGCAATGCGTGCAAGGTAAGTGAATTTGTTCACAGCATTAACAATTTCTCTATTTGCTGTAACCAATGGTTCCGTGTATGGTTGGTGTGGTGCTGGCTGGTAGAGGACCTCTGTTTTCTTTGGTCTATTATAAGAAATAATCTATCTCACCTCATCTAATCCCCAAGTAAAAATACATAAATATGTATTAATACTCATTGATTATAATGGCTAAATGTATATTAATAGATACGCATAATAGAAATAATCACTACCCCTATGGAATCATATCAAACTGAATAATGCTTATTGAAAATAAGCTGGGGGTCTAAACAAAACAGGGTCTAAATTAATCATTTCCCACAGTAAGCACCTCCCACATCAATTGTTAGGCCAAAATTAGCACAAGCAACAAGGAATCGATCCACACTTTGTTGCATCTCAGCTTCAGAGGCTGCATTGAGTGCACCACCATACACCCTTGCTGACTAGATCAGTTTTGACTGCAAAGCCTGTGTCAGCTTCACTGGTCTCCGCATCACTGTGGCCACTCCAGAAAAATGTGTATCCACCTTTGACTCTGGGATACTGGCCTTTATTTGGCCTATATTATCAGCCATGTTCCACTCAGGACTGCTATTTGGATGCGACATCTGCTGAGTTCTCACGCAACAAGAGCCATTTGTTTTTCAAGTCAACTGGATTTAGCATTGTCCATAAGTGTGCACACACACACCTTGTACCAAGAGAGAATGGAATTGTCTTTGAAATAGCTCTTATACATTTTTGTGTTTTGATCTCATGGTGGGATAGTTTAGGGGCCAAAGATGCCCAATCTACAATAAAAGTAACAGAGGCAGAGCTCTGAGCCAATAACCATTCATTAATGGGACCATTAATGAATAGGACCTCAGATCTTCCTCACCATCTGAGATGCCCACTTCTTCCAGGGCTTTAGATTTATAGTGCTTGATAACCAGAAGATACAGATGAGGCAAAGTAAAATAGAGTCTCATTAGTAGGTAGACATATCTTGACCTTCTAGGAGGACCTTCGGTTCATGCCTACAAATCAACGATCAGTAGAAGATTTCAGAAATGGGTAGATTTGATGGCCATTCATTGGCCCCATACTGGCAATGCAGAGTTGTAGGCAACTTGAAAACAGGGTCACCTGCCTGTCTCTCCAGCAAACGAATAAGGTGTAGGGACAATCAAAAATAGTTAGGCAACTTTCCATATCAGTGAGTCATCTCCACAGTGCTGGGCTTGGTTACCTACCCAGCAGAAAGGAAGGGTGGAGGTTCTCCAGTTATCTACCTATGATTAAGGAAGTGAACTTTATAACAAGCAATTGAACTTAAAATCTTGTAAAGTTTTAGGGTCTATTATAAGAAATAATCTATCTCACATTAAGCAGACCAGGGTTAGGTTGGGTGAAGAAGCCAATTTTGAGGGCACCTTTTCTAGCCCCTTCTTCATGCCAGGAGGTGAGAGGTGTGGTTCTTAAAGCTACTCAGATAGCCAGGGGGCTGCTAAATCCCCTGCTGCTTCAATCCAGTGAGAAGAGGACCCTATGACCTTGGCACCCTCTCTGTGCAGGGTGTGATTATACTCCTAGTGTATCCTGGCTTGCTGATTCATCACTTGCCTATGACCACAGGACTCTGAGGTAGGTAAAAATAGTAAAATGGTATGTACACTGTCTTTTTACTTGCATATAACTGGATTTATGGGAGGCAAAGTTGTCAGTCTCACTCTCTCTTTGGGAGTCATTGAAGTCCAGTGGCAAGCAAAGAGTCAAGATGACTGGTGATGGCCTAAAATGCAGTGGACTCCCTTGGCATCTTTCCAAGCTCTAAGCGCTCCACAGAACTGGCTTCAGCCACCTTCATGGCCACTAGAACAAACTGTTCTCATCTAACCATTCTACTCGGAGAAGTCTTCACATGACTGGGTTAGACACCCCCTAAGTAACCAAGTAACCATGGGATTTAAGGCCCCTCAGTTACCCTCAATCTGGTTTAGCCCATCTCCTGAAACTGTTTACTAAGATGTGGCTTCTGCACATAGATGGAAAGCAGCCCTCATGCCAGAGGCACTAGTCTTCTCTGGACACCTGTATACCCCAGGAATACAAGTATAAGTAGAAAGAAATACATTCCTTGCCCTCAAGGAGCTTACATACTAATGGAAGACAACACATACGAAACTAAGCTAAACTAAAAAGGAGAGACTTGGTGGAAGGGAAAGACAGTAGAGAAAGTCTGGATAGCCAGGAGTGGAGCCCAGTGAGGAATGAAAGCATGGATGGCCTGGGTGCCTTCCTGAAAATGGAGGTGCCTGGAGGAACCAGTCAATCAGATGGGGCCACAGGATAGAATGAATTTCTAAGTTAGGAAGACTGCTGTGGCATGATGGAGAAAGTTCAGAGAGTCAGGAGTGAAGCCTGGAGTGAAGAACGTCTGTGGAGCAGTTGGAGTTAGTAACTGTAGCTCAGTAGAGAGACTGGGGCTGGATGTATAGACCTGGGAATCCTCTGCATAGAGATGTTAATTGAATCCCATGAGATTATAATATTAGAAAGATAGCATATAGTAAAAACGGGGCCTAGGTCAGAGGCATGGGGGACACACATGGAAATGACACTAAAGACCAGCTAAAGAGACTGAGAAAGAGTGGTTGCACAGATAGGTGAACCAGGAAAACATCCGAAAGACTTGATGCTGTCTTAGCCTACCTTAATAGAAGTGAACTGTCTATAACTAGGGAACTGATAGTCTCCCTGTAATCTGAACTGGTCAGAACACATTTGAAATACTAAATTCAGTTCTGGGTAACACATTTTAGGACATTCATAAACTGAAAGACATCTGGAGAAGGGCAACCAAGATGGTGAAAGTGATGGGGGATGTGTAGTTCTGCCTGGGAACATGAGCGCCAGAATATTCTGAGAATGCAGAAGGACAGTAACACATAAACACAGAAGTCATGACGACAGTTATATGTCTCTGGGTCAGTGTGTCCTGTTTTATTCTGCATTTCGCAACCCAGATGTTCTGTTGATATGTTCTGTTCCAGGGATGAGAACTCCATCCTTCCTTTTTGTGTTTACCCGACCCTTGTGGCGTCAGAAGTGATTAGAGGGGATATGGGCTATTTGCCAAGGGGCTCAGTAGGGGAATAAAAGAGGAGAAGTCCCAGGAATAAAATATGGATGGATATGGATATGGATGGATGAAGAGAACAATAAAGCTATCTGCATATCCCTAACTCTTCTGGCTCCTGACTACTTTGTGGAATGCGCTGGCCTCATTACCGGGAGGCACACGGAAGACCCCAGAGGAGGGTAAGACTGGCTGCCCTCTGATGCTAGGCTAGGTCAATTTTTTTTTTCCAGTGCAGATGACAAGAGAGGAGAAGATAAGAGAGATTTGAATGGAGCTAGAAGGAGGGGGAGAGAGAGAATCATTAAAGCATTATACAATGAAAACACTCATTTTCTGTTTAGAATAAAATTAAATTAGAAAAAAAAGACTCAGAGGAGACATGACAAGATACCTTTGATACTTTTAAGGGCTGACATGTAGAAAAGAGATTGGCTTCATTTTATTTAGCCACAGAAGGAAAAACGTGGAACAAAATGGTAAAAGTTATGGGGAGGTTGGTTTTTAACACTAAACAGGGTGTCCCAAAAGTCTTAGTGCACCTTAAGCTTCAATTGTTCTAACTGCACTAAGATTTGTGGAACATCCTATAATTAAAAAAAAATGTTCTAACAGAGTTGAGGAAAAAAATGGAATATGCTGCCTCGGGGAATAAGTTATTGCCTCAGTACTGGAAAAACTTCCAGCAGAGCTTGGTTGACCTTGTTGAGTATCTCAGAGGGGAGTTTCCTGTTGCTCTACCCATGATGCTCCACGTCATCATAAGCCTTTGCTATGGTTGTTCGACGCTCCCCCAAAGGTTCTTCTTCTATTCTTCCACCTCTCAGAATCTCTGATTTCCTTGTAAGCTCAGCCAGTTTCTGTATGAGGTCCTTTCTGGACTCTTGAGCTAGTAATGTCTCCCTACCCCTACAAATCCCCTACACACAAAGTTATTTTGTATCCAATTTGCATATAACTATATTGTAGCTATGCTGTCTCCCCAACTGGAATATCACTAAAAAGGGTCTGGATCAGAGGGACTTAAATTAAAGGTCCCTTCGAGGTCCACCCAGGCTCCTGTGAGCCCATGACTGTTCTAGGCAAAGTAGTTTAATCTTGCTTACACTCACCTTAAACTCCCCTCCCCTATGACAGTCTAAATGCCTTCCCCCTTAACCCCCACCAGCTTCCATAATTATCCTACTTTCCTCAGGACAAAATAACTCACTCCAAATTACCCCCATTTCTTGAAGGCACATACTATTTCATTTTGGTCTTTATATCTTAGGTACCTAGTACAGGGCTTTGTACACAGTAGGTGTTTCATAAATGCTTCAGATTAGATTAAAATAGATGGCTTTGGAGGCCACATCTCCTAGCTGACTCAGTTTCTAAGTCTAAAGTGACTTCCAATTCAAGCCTTCTGCCTACTTCATATACATTATTTTAGGCTCTGCCACATTAGTGTGAGTATCGCCCTGAGATATAGTTACGGAAATGGAATGGGTAGGGTAAGGAAAGAGTAAGGAACCAGTTAACCAAAACAGTTTAATGTTTTAGAAAAAAAAAAGCCAACAGATTTTTTTTTTTTACTCTATGAGGAGGTAATTGTTTCCTGGTCAAATATGTGTGAATGTATACATATATAAATGAATATAAATGCATTATCTATATATATTTATACACACACACACACACACACACACACACACACACTCTTGCAGTAGGAAATAATTGAAAGTAATATGATGTGAGATGTTTCCTCCTAAGGAAAACAGGGTAATTATGGAAGCTACAGGGAGAGAGAAAATATGTATTTTTTTTTTTGAGAAAATATGTATTATATGAGAGAGAGGGTCTAGGGTAAAATATATGGGGTAGGCAATATGTTCAACTCTAAATACATATATTCTGCTGCTACTCTGTCCAGAATAGTCATAGGCTCACAGATGCCTAACAAGAGATAGGAAGGACTTTAGATGCTATTTTGATCCAATGCTTTCATTTAAACATGATGAAGTAAGCAAATTAAGAGAGCACAGAATAATTTATTTGTTGGATTTATGGATAAGGGAAGAATTTAGGACCAAAGAAGATACAGAAAGCAGTATAAAATGTGAAATAAATAATTGTGATTATATAAAATTTAAAAGTTTTTGCAAAACTTTCGCAAAACAAAACCAATGCAACCAAAATTATAAGGGAAGCAAAAAATTAGGAAAAATTTTCACAAGTATCTCAGATAAAGGCTTCATTTCTCAAATACATAGAAAATGGAATCAAATTTATAAAAATACAAGTCACTCCCCAAATGATAGTCAAAGAATATGAACATGCAGTTTAAAGATAAATAAAAGCTATTTACAGTCATATGAAAAAATGCTCTAAATCACTACTGATCAGAGAAACGAAAATTAAAACAACCTTGAGGCACCACCTCACACCTATCAGATTGGTTAATATGACAAAAAAGGAAAATATTGGATGTTGGAGAGGATGTGAGAAAACTGGGACACTAATGCACTGTTGGTGGAGTTATGAACTGATTCAACCATTCTGGAGAGCAATTTGGAACTATGTCCAAAGGGCTATAAAACTGTATAACCTTTGATCTGGCAATACCACTGCTAGTTTTATATTCCAAAGACATCCAAAACAAGGGAAAAGGACTTATTTGAACAAAAATATTTATAGCAACTCTTTCTGTGGTGGCAAAGAATTGGAAATCAAAGGGATGCCCATCAATAGGGGAATGGCTAAACAAACTGTGGTATATAATTGTAATGGGATACTACTATGCTATAAGAAATGACAAGCAGGATGATTTCAGAAAAACCTGGAAAGACTTACATGAACTGATGCATAGTGAAGTGAACAGAACCAGGAGAATGTTGTACGCAGCAATATTGTTTGATGAGGAACTGTAAATGACTTAGCTATTCTTAGCAATACAATGATCCAAGACAATCCCAAAGGGCTAAGGATGAAGCACACTATTGACCTCCAGAGAAAGAACTGATACTGATTGAATGCAGACCGAAGCATGCTATTTTTCACTTTCTTTTTTCCTTTTATTCAAGTCTTCTTGTACAAAATGACTGATATGGAAATGTTTTACATAACTTTACAGGTATAACTTACATTTGATTGCTTACCATCTTAGGGACAGGAAAGGGAGAGAGAATTTGGAACTCAAAACTTTAAATAAAAATGTTTAGAAATTAAAAAAAAAATAAAGATGATGAAGTCTAGAGGTAAATGACTTGTCCAAATAACTCAGGTCATGTCAATGGGGAAATTCCACCCTGGGATGTCTTCCCTTCCTGATCCTATCCCACATTATTGTTTTTAATAATTCTACAAGTGTGATGTGATCTGTGTCAACAAATGGGTAAAGTGAAATATTTAAAAGGACCAACAGAGTGTTGCCACCAAGAAAACTGTCAGAAATCAAATCCACAGCAACTCACTGACATCATTTAGTCATAGGTCACTCATTAACAGGCAAAGAAGGGTATCGGCAACTGTAAGCAAAAATATGGAGGTGAGAAAGTACGAATGTGTCAAAGGAATGACAAGGAATCCATAGGGAACATCAATGTGCAGAAGTCAAGAGGAGGTTAGGGTGGGTAGAGTAGGAAGGAATTCCTTGCTAATTCACCTCTATACAACCTAGTTTTAGTGTTAGCAAATGCCCTACCATTCACCCGTCTTTCCTTTGTCTTCTAGCCCTTGCAGAGCAAGGACACAGAAGATATTCTGAGTACCTGTTCCAGCTCCTCCCCTGGGTACAGTGGGAAGGGATCCTGGGCCAGCCGGATCTCCAGGTCTGCATGCCGCAGCCGCACTTGTCCTGTAGCATCATCAAACAGTACAGAGCCTCCTTTATCTCGGGCTATAGGGTTAGCTACAATGCAGTAATGTCGTGGTGGGACTGTAACCATACGTGCGGGGGCAAAAAGTACCCTGGTGAATAAAAGTAAAGTAAGAGGGATTGCAAAGACCTTCCCTCCTCCTCTAACTCTTCCCACAGAGCTAGACATATCCCTGAGAGGGCAGCCTAGTGCTGCAGCTGGAGGATGGAAAATAAAACATGAGCTCCCAGATAATGAAAGATTAGAATGGTTGAGCAAGGAACATATTTCTCTAACACACCAAAACTCTTCTGCCTGCCCACACTAACTTCGATGAGGTATCACTCCTATCTGGAAATAAGGACAGAGATGAATGACCTAGAGAGAGTTTAGCTAGATCAACAAGCATTCCTAACCCTCTCCTGCCCAAAACTTTTCTTTTCTATATCTCTTTCCTTTCAGGACTCAGTGGTTCCTGAACTCATACTGACCTTTCATTGTCCTGTCGGATGTAGGTCTTGGGCCCAACCTCCACACGGGATACATTGCTGTTCTGGTCAAGCACATGGATGAAGTGGTATGGGGGGATTCGGATGATGGAATCTCCTTTATTTGCCATAGTGACTTCAGAGTCAAGACGGCAGGAATCAGGAGTGACTACTACAGGATCTCTGGTGTGGGGGAAAAGAATACAAATGAATGACAGGGAAAGGGCCGCAGGCTGCAGAGGAGAAAAATGAAGAGTGGGAAAGAACCAAGGCTGATAAAAAAGCTAGGACAAAAAGGGATTTTAGGCTCCTGGGGAAACTTGGATTGCTTCCCTTTTTAACACAGACCAGCAAAACAAAAACCAAGAGGCAGCTAGGTAGCACCGTGGATAGAGGACTGTCCCTGGAGTCTGGAGGACCCAAGTTCAAATCCAGCCTTAGACATTTACCAGCTTTGTGACCTTGGGCAAATCACTTAACCTCAACTGCCTCAAAAACAAAACAAATAAAACAGACACAGACTGGGGGTCCTCTTCATTCTGTTTAAGGGCACCCCCCGATTCCTCCTCACAACCAGTGTGGTTGTAAGGACTCAGGATTCTTAGCATGAGAAGGAGAAGGTGTGGGGCCACCATCTTTGGGTACTACAAGGGCCATCACGTGGAAGAGGCACGGATTAGACTTGTTCTGTTTGGCTCTGGAGAGAGAAGAACGCGGAACCACAGGAAGACGCTTCCAGGAAGCAGATTTACTTTAACATAAACAACTTCCTAACAGTTAAGCACTGCCCCAAAAAGGGCACGGACTGCTGCAGGAGGGGCGGGATTCTCCCTCGGCGCCGCTCCTTCGGAGGATGACCACTGGCCAGGGACACTGTCCAGGAAGTTCCTGTTCACGTATGGGTTGGACTAGATGGCCACTGAGGTAGTAGCCCTTAGATCCCAGGCTCTTCCAAGTCTATCCTTAGCAAGTCCCAATTTCAAGTTTTTAAAATAATAAAACTATGCAAAATCCTTCTCTAGCGCCTTCTTTCACGGAGTGATACTCTGGCAGACCATGCTATACTAGAAGGGCTTCAAATACAGTTTCGGTGACAGATTGAGTGCCGAAGTAGCTACTTTGGCATATAGAGAGACTCTTCACCAGCTGGTTGCCCACTAGGTGATAAGATTCTCTGGCAAAGGCAACCTTGAAAGAGAAACAAACATCGGTCCTCGGCTTGTGTGACTCCCTCATGGAAAAGGCAGCAGAGTGGTAGAAAAGGGGATAGAGGGTGCTAAGAAACACAACTTTTACACATACAAAGATGAATGCAGCAGCAGATACTCTAAATGTGAGACTTTTTTTTGTCCAAGGGTCCCTGACTCGATATATTTTTGGAAGAAATGACCCATATCAATAGTGACAGTCTCACAAATGAAATCAGAAGACAAAAGAATTAAGACAAATGGGAAGGATGGCTCACATGTTCCTTTTGGAAAGACAAAGGAATTAAAGAAATTATTTTATTAGGTGCCCAAAGACAACAAAAAATAAAAATTTCATGGGATGATTGGTCATGTCATCTTGTGGAAACTCTTACTGAATATAAGCAAAAAAGGTCATTTAGAGGGTGGTAGCATCCACTGAGGATGGTGAACTTTAAACCAAACCAATAGAAAGTTTGATATCTGGTGATTTCATTGTAAAAGTAGGCACAGAGGAGGATGGCAAGAAAAAGATAGGGCTCAGGCATGAAGAACTTAAAAAGGCTAAGGGTTTATATCCTATTCTGAAAACTCCGACCAGCATACTATCATGAATATTCTGTTACAGAGGGGAGTTGGAAGGTGCTGGACATGGCAAATGAGTGTCACAAAAATGAAAAGTTGACTATTCCAACAGGACACTGAGTTTCACCTGATTGCCAGCCCACTTTTCTTTGTGTAGCCAATTGTCATGGGTCATGACTACCAAGACCCCTTTCTTTCCTGCGTGTCAATAAAGAGGGTAGCCTCATTGGAGTTACTGACTTCACTGCAGTGGCTAGTCTAACCCACTTTGTTAACATCTATGTCAATGTTAATAAACTGTTTTTGCTTGAAGTTACATATCTCAGTTTACCTTTACTGACTTTACTTGTGACATTGCTAAAATTGTTTCAACTAGTTTTTTAGTTGATTCTCTAGGGTTCTCTAAGTATACCATCATACCATCTGCAAAAAGTGATGCTTTTAGTTCCTCATTGCCTATTTTTATTCCTTCATTTTCTTTTTCTTGTCTTATTGCTGTAGCTAGCATTCCTGGTACAATATTGAATAATAATAGTGACGATGGATACCATTTCTTTGTCCCTGATGTTACTGGGAAGGCTTCAAGTTTATTCCCACTAAAGATAATGCTTGTTCTTGATTTCAGGTAGATGCTACTTATTTTAAGAAAGGCTCCACTGATTCCTGGGGTATCTAGTATTTTTAATGGTGTTACAGTTTGTCAAAGGCTTTTTCTGCACGATATGATTTTTGCTGTTATAGATATGGTCAATTATGCTGATAGTTTTCCTAATACTGAACCAGCCCTGCATTTCTGGTATAAATCCTACCTGGTCATAGTATATGACTTGTGATATATTGCTGTAATCTCCTTGCTAGTATTTTATTTTAAAATTCTGCATCCATATACATTAAGGAAATTAGTTTATAGTTTGCTTTCTCTGTTTTTGCTCTCCCTGGTTTAGGGATCAGAATCATATTTGGGTCAATAAAAGTAATTTGGTAGGGTGCCTTCTTTATTTATTTTTCCTTTTATTTTTTTAAACTTTTTTGATTTTTTTTTTTTTTGGAGGGGGAAAGGCAGGGCAATTGGGGTTATGAGACTTGCCCAAGGTCACGTGTTAAGTGTCTGAGGCCACATTTGAACTCAGGTCCTCCTGACTCCAGGGCCAGTGCTCTATTCACTGTGCCACCTAACCACCCCTTTACCTATTTTTTCAAATAGTTGTTGCTTAAATGTTTGGTAGAATCCACTAGTGAATTCATCTAGTCTCTGGGATTTTTTCTTAGAAAGCTCACTGATGGCTTGTTCCATTACTTTTTTTAAGATACAGTTACTTATGTATTCTGTTTCTTCTTCTCTTCATATGGGCATTTCACATTTTTGTAAATATTCATTCATTTCACTTAGACTTTCAGTTTTACTGGCATATAATTGGGTAAATAACTCCTAATCATTGCTTTAATTTCATCTTCATTAGTGGTATATTCACCCTTTTCATTTTTGATACAAGTAATTTGCTTTTCTTCTTTCATTTTAACTCAAATTGACCAAAGGTTTATCTTTTTTTTTCTTTTCATAAAACCAGTTCCTAGTTTTATTTATTAGTTCAATGGTTTTCTTACTTTCAATTTTATTTCTCCTTTGATTTTCAGGATTTCCATTTTGGTGTTTAATTGAGGATTTTAAACTTGTTCTCTTTCTAGGTTTTTTTTTTAGTTGCATGCCCAATTCATTCATCTGTTCTTTCTACTTCTAGAGATAGAAACTTTCCCCCAAGTATTGCTTTGGCTGAATCCCAAAAGTGGCACAGAAGTCTTCCTAACAGACAAGGTGGAAAAGAGACAGGTTGATATCTGGAGTTCCCTACCTGGTCAGAACGGTCCTTCTTTACAGAAAGAAAAAAAAGACTCCTAACAGGCCTTTCTCCCTCTACTTTCTCTCCTCTGAGTGATCCATCCTTAATACCAAAATTATCTTTAGATACAACTGGTGGTTCATGAAGGGAACACATAGTAGTGGAAAGACAGCTAGATTTGGAGATTAGATACCTTGGCTTGAAATCCTTTTCTGCTACATATTCACTATGTGACCTAACCTTCCTTGGACTCAGTTTTCTCATTTGCACATCAAGGAATTTTAACTAGGTGACCTCTAAGGTTGGGTTTTTTTCCCCCTCAGCTCCAAATCTATGATCATAGGTCACTTCCTCTGTTCAAAAGTCTTCAGAGGTTCCATGTCTGTAAAGTCTGAATTCCTTCCATTATTCAAGGCCTTTCACTATCTGGCACCAGCCTTAGCCTTCACTCCAGCTGATCAGTTCTTCTCAAACATGCACTACTCATTCACTACCAATCTTTTGCTCTTATTATTTACTAGGCTTAGAATGCCTTAGCCGTCTTTCTTTGCCTGTTGAATCTCTCCTCCTCCATTAATGCCCAACTCAAAGGTACCCCGCCGCCTTCCACAAAACCTGTCTTGATTTTAACCCATGCAATAACTGTGACCCTTGGATCTCCCATGGGACTTGGCACTTTGTTCGTGCATTTATGACAGGTCCTATATGTGACAGCAAACTACGATGCTAAGGTTCACAGGCTCATAGATTTATTATTGGAAAGGACTTCTGAGGCCACTGAATCTAACCCCCTTAACTGACATGTGAGGAAATTTACAAAGAGGATGTGGAAATTGAGTAAACCACATTTACTCCATCTTGTGACTTAACTCCAGATCTAGCTCAGTTCCCTTTCTATTCAATTATGGGTTTAGTCCAATTTCAGTCCTGTGAAAAAACTTTATTGCATTATTTAAACCTAGCTCTTCCTGGCTGGGAAGCCAGACTACCTCTACCTGCTGCTTGGAGACCCTTAACTAAAGACCTAGGTTATATTGGCCAGAAACCCAGGCAGATCTGAAGATTGATTCAGGGAGTTTTCTCATAATTATACCTCTAAAGTAAATCTGAAAACTGGCCCAGTACTGGCCCACCAGTCATTGTTTTCTTGTTCCTTTGATTGAATTACAAACACTTGAGAGAGAGAAATCTCTTTTCCTCATTTCAGGAAATTGCACCTATTCGCTCTCCCCCACCAAAGGTTAGGAAACATTAGGAAAGTCCCTAATGTTTCCTCCACTTAAAAATCAGAAATCATGTATCTTGGTTTATATCCTGTTGTCTTCTTTTAATGCATAAAAATTCATCTCCCTCTGTATTTGGGGTCCAGTGGCAAGCTTGGTCTGTTATGCAATTAGCACTCATTGTTTAATAAATTAGTATATTTGGAAGCTTGAACCTTTGTTTCCTCAGTTGTTTCAGACTTCACCCATCACAGTATTTTATCGAAACCAGCCAGATCAAGAAAGGACTCTGAATCCCAGGGTAGATCTTAGCTTTATGGAAGACTGCCCCAAAGGTCAGACTTCCCTCTCCATTTCAAATTCATTTGACTTAAGGGAAGGTTTACCCCCATACATTGGAAACCACTTACCCCATCCTACTGAGGAAGAGCTACTCCCTTCAAGGAAAAGGACCTGTCATAGGGACCGGCCTAGGGTTACATAGCTGGTAAAAGCCTGAAACACCCCCCTGACCTCCGGACTCCCACCTCCATCTGCCTATTGGACATCTCAAACTATGTCCCACAGTCAACTTAAACTCAGCATCTTTCTTCCCTCTCCTTTTCCTAACTAGCCTTTTACTATAAAGAGTAACACTATCCTCTAAGTCACCCAGGCTCACAACCTAGGTGCCATCTCCAACCCCTCATTCTCTCTCACCTCCCCTCTATCCAATCTGTTGCCAAGTCCTGACATTGCTACCTTTTGTGACATCTCTCCTATATGTCCACTCTCCTCTCCTTTCACAACCACCACCCTAGTGCAGGCCCTTATCATCTCACTTGAACTACTGTTTCCTGGTGGGTCTCCCTGACTCCTTCACTCTAGTCTACCCTGAACTCAATCACTGAAGTCATTTTTCTAAAGTGCAAGTTTAACCATGTTTGATCCCCTCAACCCTCTCCTCCAACTCAAAGCCTAATGGCTTCCCATTACTTCCAGGACTCTTCTGTTTGGTTTTTAAAGACTTTCACAATCTGCTTTCTCCCTGTCCAGTGTTCTTACACTTTACTCACTTCCATCTAACTCTAAAATTCAGTAGACACCAGTCTCTTTGCTGTTTCTTGCACAAGACACTCATCTCCCAAATTTGTGCTTTTTTCCCCCATTTACCTGGTATGCAAGCTTTCTTCACCTCTCTCCTGGCTTCCCTAAAAGTCTCCGTTCAAACCTTACCTTCCACAGGGTTCTTTCCCAGTTCCCCTCAATACTACCTACAATTCACCCTGTACATAAGTGTTTTTATGCCATCTCCCCCTGCGAATCCCCTAAGAGCAAGGACTTTTTTCTCCATTAGTATCTTGAGCATAAATGTCTCTTGACCAAGTTCACTTCTTTTATCTTCCATGCTGGGCCAGCTCTCTCATGTTCTCTTTCAGGATCCAGTACACACAATAAATGCTTTACTAAAGTTTTGTTGAAAGATCCATGAACTACTTTTAATAGCACCTAGTTTATAACTTTCCTTGGAAAGGTATCACCTCCTACAAACTCCTATCTTTGCATCCATAATAGATACTTTGGGGACATCTGTTGAATGAATGAATGCTGATAGCATTTATGTCAATATGCTTTTATTTCTAGGGGCAGGTGTTTCCAGTTGGCCTAACCAACAAATAATTTTAACTAGTAATAGCTATTATAGCTAATGTGTAATAGCTAACAACAACCACAAGAGGAAGATACAATTAGCTGAGCCAGAGAGAGGTAAAGTGATTTGCCCCAGGGCACACAGCTATAAGGGTCTGAGGCCAAATTTGAACTCAAAGTCCGAAGCTCTACCCACTGCACCTTTTTGGGAACAGTAAGAGTCGACTATTAAGAAGATCTGTCCATGGAAAACCCCTGAGAAGCACATGGAGGGGACTGGGGTCAAGACTAGGAACGTGGTTTTTTCTCTTCCTTAGACACATTTCCTTATCAGTATAAGGAGAACGATCATCTCCAAGGCCCCTCCCAGTATCAAGTTACATGGCTTTCAAAGGTCCCTTTTGGTTTCCAAGCCATCTGTTTTGCTTCCTGCTTTTCTCTGGGAGAGTCCACTATGAATACATACTAGAACGAGTCAAGGCTGAAGAGTCAGATTAGAAGGGTGGGTCCAAATGATGAGGGATGAGATTTGCACCGGACCCTAAAAGGATTCCAAAGCCCTCGAACCAAGTCTCTGGCTTTTGTCTGAGGCACAGGCCCTCGCCAGTTTAATTCTTTTAACTGCCCTTTCACTGTGGCCCCCAGTCTGCACCTAGCCCCACCCCAGTTTATTTCACCACCCCTTAATTCTATCTGGACCCCTTCTGGGTTACCTCCCAGTCACCCTAAGCTACTGGCTACTCCTTGATCACAACCAAATCTTCCCACAGTCTTTCTGTATAAAAGAGTCCATCTTGTCCCCATTAAGTTGCTCACATTTCTCAAGCCTGGCCAGCTTGCATAATGCTTGCAAACAACTCAGATTCTTAAAATCTGGCCTATAGGGCAGATTGTTAAAATCTTGCCTATCCGGTTGTTTAAATGAACCTTGTCTTTGACTGAAAGAAGTTTTGAGTCGAATTCGGGGTTCCCAGAACTCCCAGACCTCAACACAGAGATGCTCATTCTTGGATGACTTGGGTCCAGAGGGCAGGCCAAAGACTGATAAAGGGAAATGTGAAATTATAGGTAGCAGAGGATTCCAGAGATCTCCTATCATCACAATGAACTCTGTTGTAGAATAATGTTATACAAACTATAGGGCTCATTTGAGGGCAGGTATAAGATGAGAAAGTTAGCTCAAATGACTGCTGAAATCTGTGGGTCTACATAAAGCTTCCCCAACGTTCTGAGGTCTAAAATCCCGTACAGCCAAGAACTCCCAGAATCACACAGTCCCCCTCCCCCTTGGGAGAAGGGATGCCCTGCGGCCAAGCTGATTCCCAAACTCGAACCCCTTGTAAGAGAACTAGTAGGACAAACTACATTTCTCCTCAGTCGGGCCGGCCCCAGAAGGGATATTTGGTCTAGTGTGCCAGGGAGCCAGGAGGAAAAGTCCGTCCTAAGGACATTTAAGAGGCTGGGATGAGGACCGTACTAAATGTGTCTCTCTCTTAACCGCAGAGGAACGTTAAACCTAATTCTGGGTAAGGGACGAGAATGCTCTTCTACCACAAATCCCAGGACTGGGGCACTCCCACAGGGAGTGCATTTTTAGAGTCGGTAGGTTGGGACTTCTCCGCGGACCCCCAAGGCCTCTTCCCATCAGGACACCCACTTGTTCTGGTTGCTGCCAAGTGCCCTTTCCGGAACTGAACAGAGCTGCTAGGAGAAAGCCCCAACAACGCCCAAGAGCCTTCCCTTGCAATGGCATCGAATCCACGAAAGGCAGCGTTAAAGGGAGGATTCAGAAACTAGCCGCCGGTGGGGAAGGGAGAAGAGGACTAGCTCACCGGTGTCACGCCCTTCTAGGCTGCTATCTGAACATTTCCCGGGTCTTCTGGGCACCCCAAAATTCCGGCTAGGGTCACAGAGCAGTCTTCCACCCTGACCTCGCCCAGCCCTAACGCGGGGGAGGGGGAAGAAGAGCACTTACCGAGGGGTCTCAGGGCCACTAGGAGGGAGGTGCTGTCGGCGTTGCCGACGTTTCATCCCCCGAGAGTCGCAGGACTTTTCCACCCCACCCCTCCCCCTGCCTGCTTTTATAGACTTCCTGGCAGCCGCGGCCCAGGGACCGGGAAGGGTGGGACCCGAGCATTTAAAGGGCCCAAGGATCGTGGGTCGAAGGAAGGGACTGACCCCGCTGGGAGGCTCCTTCCTGACTCCCCTCTGAAAAGGGTCGCACTTCCTAAACCCGTAATTTTGGGAGCCTGGGAGAAAGCCAAAGTTTTGGTCGATACTCTAACTCAACTCCCAGGGAATCCTGCGGCCTTAGTTATTCAAGTCCTCCCTCCCCCCCCTCCCATGGAGGGGGGAGGAGAGGGAAGAGCAAAGCCCCTTGAACTTCGGAGTTTCTCCTCCGTAACTACCCCTCCTCGGCAGCCAGGGGATAAAGGAGAGTGGTGACGGGGTTAGCTGTCCAGTCTTTATTTAGATTCTAATGATTGGCATAAAAAAACTCAGCATGTAACTGCTCAGTTACAAAAACAACCACCAGAACACGGTCCACCCCACCATGTTGCTCTCCTCCGGCCGCTAGCTCCTTCTCCAGCCGGCCTCGTGCCAGGCGCGCTCGCGCTTTGGGGGCTGCAGAGGGGAGCCCCCTGTTCCCTCAGTATTTCCGCTGCCTCAAGAAAAGCCCTCCTCCTGTGGGTCGGACGGGAGTGGTCGAAGGCGAGGGGTCTTCCGAGTCCAGGCTGAAGAGATCTCGGCCAGTCCTGAGGATCTGCTCCTCCAGCTTCTTGTGCCGCTTCATGTCGGAGAGGACCTTGTCGAGGCGGGCCTCGCGCTTCTGGCTCCGGGCAGAGCTCCCTGGAGGCGCGCACGGATGGGAAGACTGAGGACCCCGAGCCCCGCTGCCCCGCTGCCGCTAGGGGCTCCGCAGAGTGAGTAACTCAATTACACAAACTCCGATGCACTTGGGGTGCGGGGCGCGGGGCGCAACGCTATGCCTAGCTGTTTGGGGAGGGGGGTAACAAGGCTCTCCCCCTCTGAACCTCCCACCTGCTCCCCTCCCCTCCTGCTTCCACACAAGCTTCCCAGTTCCGTACCTGGGGTTCGTCTTCTGTCAATCAGAGAATCCTTGGGCGTCATGGGCTCATCATCAAAGTCAAATTCTGTGGGCACATGAGGTCTGGGGCCGGGCAAAAGAGAGAAAGGCTGGTTGGGCAGCTTCTTTTGTCCAACACCCCCAGTGCGGGGGGGCAGGGGGGTTACTCTCTGCTTTTTTCCTCCATCTGCTTTCTTTTTTAAAAAATCTCTGCCCCTTAATTCCCTCCTGCTGGGTTCTTTATTCCTCCCTACCCTTTCATCTTTCCCTGGGCATTTATCCTACTTTATAGGTGAAGTGGATTAGAGCATTGGGCCCGGAGTTAGGAAGACTTGAGATGAAATCTAGCCTCAGACACTCACTAGCTGTGTGACCCTAGGCAAGTCACTTAACCTGTCTGCCTCAGTTTCCTCGTCTGTAAATAGGGATCATAATAGCACCTGCAACTTTCCCCCAGTTGTGAGGATGGCATGAGATACTTGTAAAGCACATAGCGATCGGGCTATAAATGATCGCTATTATTATAGCTTCCTCTCAAATGCTTGTCCAGCCCATTCCCTCCCACCCCTTCTCCTTTGGTGCCAAGTCCCAGGAGGCTGCTACACTCACTCACTTTTCCTCTTCCTCCTCCTCTGCCTCAGGCTCTTCATCTGATTTCTCCTCCTCACTCTGGACCTCCGGAGTGGGAGGCCTTCGGGGTAGAACCTCAGCCTGCAGCTCCAGGGTCCCATGGGTGGCCAGCAGCTCATAGAGTTTTCGAATTTCAGCAGGGGGCGGCATCCAGGGCTCCCCATCCTGGGGTAACTCTAGCTCTTCATCACTGCAAGGAACACACCAGTCTTCTTTTCCTTCATCATCTTCGTCGTCTTCGTCTTCCTCCTCGGATGTCCCTGCTGGTTCTACCTGTGCTTCTTCTAGGGTGGGCTCCTCTGTTTCCACCTCCACCTGAACTTCTTCTCTGGTCCTTTCCCTTCCCTCGTCCTCTGCCTCCTGGGCTGGGTCAGTCCGGGCAGGGACCCCTGCTGGGTCTTCTACAGCCAAAGCCTCCAGGCCAGAAGTCACCTCCCCTTCCCCGGGCTCCAACGCTGCACTGGTCACCGCCAAGGACTCCATGGCCCTGGGCCAGGGCCCTAGGGCTGCTGGGGAGGAAGCCCTACAATGACTGACAGCTCAGGGGACCGAAGGCCACCGAGACACTGGCCTGCCCTCAGGGGGAAGTGAGTCAACAACAGGGATCCCTATCTCAACTGAGAGCGTAGGATCCACCAGGGGGATCTTGAAGGGGGATCTCCAGGCTAGCAGCATAAAGGCTCGCTGCACCCTCCCCTCTCCCCATTTCCCTACCCTCACCTCGCCCCCCACCTCCAAGGTCTTCACTATCAGCCCCAGGACTCTCCCCCCGGATATCAAAGCGTGGGGGGAAGGAAAAGTAGTTTTTTATAAAAAGCCACGCCCCCACCCCCCAATAATAAAGTCATCTCGGGAGAGAAGGCCACACACCTAGATGAGACGAAGTCTCTTGCCTCTCCCCCTTTTCCCCCGGGGGTCGGACACCGACAGGACTGGGGGATGGGCCAGTGAGCCAAGGGTGTCCACGCGCGCGCCCTTTTCCCACGTTAACTCCACCCCCCTGCCCACTCTCCGCCCCAGCGACCGCGGCGCGCGCATCCACACGGTTCCCCGCGAAGTCGATCCCGGGACCAACCCCCGCGGCCACGCGACGTCCACCCGCGTTCCTGTCCGGCGCGCGAGGAGATCCGATACGCACCTGGCGCAGCCCAGCACCCTTGCCCACCCCCAATCACTCCCAAACTCCGGCCATAGTAGGCGCATGCGCCTGAGCCAGAACTCGAGGTCCTGAAGATGAGGAAAAAGCCCTGTAATCCTTCGAGTCTGGCGTCTGCCAGGAGTTAAGATGGCCACTACGGCCGCGCGTGCGCACCACATCGAACCTGCTTGGCGTGGGCATCTTTCTGCTCCTCTTCCTCCCCGCCCACCTTCCGCGCCCCGCTTTCCCAGGGGCTCATATCTTGAGAGCAAAGTGAGAAGCGACCAGTTATCACTGTATCGCTTTTCTGTATCGCTTTAGGCTTTGCAAAGCGCTTTCTTCACTGCAACTTTCTTCACTGCATTAAAGGGAATGTAGCATCATACCCATTTTACAGTTGAAGGAATTGAGGCTCAGAAGAAAGGGGGGGTGCTGCAGGAGAGCCATCTTAGTTCTGGGAGTAGGATGTGCCTAGGACCACCTAGAGACTAATAATGGGCGGGGAGGCAGGGGCGGGAGCGAACGGACAGATGGACAGAGGAAGCCGAGGGAGCAACATCTCATGCACAATCTCAGTTTATTGGTGTTCAGATTCATGCAGCATCCTCCATACAAAATGGGTAAACAGTAAGATAACTTTGTTGTTGTTGTGTGTGTGGTTTTTTTTTTTAGATCGGTGGGTTTCCCCCCCACTTTTTTTTAAGAAAGGAAAAAAAAAATTTCTCTGCCAGCTGGGCTTAGGTAGCTCCCCACCCCCACCCCAAACCTCTTGCTCCGCCTTGTGCGGCAAAGTCGCCCTAGTCCCCTTAAAAAAAAAATCTACGAGGACACGCCCCTCGAAAGCCCAGGTTTCGAGTTCAGCGTCTGGGCATTTGGTCCGATTTTTTGGCTTTTTTTTCTTACAAAGCACGTGAATGGCACAACCCTCCCCCTATAAATAAACTAATACATAAATAAACTGTTAAAATCCTCTCCTTTTGGCAGCCAGGGGAGGGGGATGTGGACTAGGGCACCGCGGCTGGATGACTCGACTGGGCCAGCCGGCCCCCAGGTTAGAAATTACCCGCCCCAGTTCCATTCCCTCATGCGTCGTATGTGAGTAGAACAGGCATCACAGACCAAAGAGCAATGCACCCCAGGCCTCCCCCCTCCCTCCCCACGTGAAATTAGGAGACTCTTTAAGGCCCACCCCCCTCCCTTCCCCTCATGCCCCTCAATGCAGCTCTCTCCCCATACTGATTCACAGGGAGATATTTGGGAGGGTAGACCCTTAGTCTGCTCCCAGGAATTGTCTTTGAAGAGAATGAACAGTCAGAGATAGGCTGGGATTTTGTTTTTGCATATCATTCCCAGGAGGATGTCCCACCATCACTCCCTTCCCCCAACTTGAACTGGGCAGAGCCCCTGTCAACCCCTTCCTATGAGAAAAGGAGGAGGGGAGGCTTTCAGAAAGATCAGTGTTCAGCTAGAGGTGGGGAACAGGGTCAGGTCCCCCACCACAGCCCCCACTTCAGTTTGTAGTATGCCCAGGAAAGGGGAAGGGGGAAGGTAAGAAATTGAGGCAGTTTATGGAAAGGGAAATGAGGAAAAAGGGCAGCTTGAGACTTGGAAAGACATGATGAAGAGAAAAGAGGCTGGGAGTAGGCCATGAAGAAAGAGAAAAGGAGGCTGAGAATATGCAAAGAAAATTAGGAAGATGAGTAAGGAAAAGGGAGACGGGAGGAAGTAAGAGAAGGTGGACGGGTGGAGTGGGAAGGAAGAGGGAAGGAAGGGAACACTGTAAACAAGGCCCTGCTCCAGCTCCCTCGGTCTCTGTAGGATTAAGGGCTGGTAGCGGGGGGCCATCATTAGGCCTCACCCCAGGGAAGAGATGGACCGCTGGTAGTTCAGAAGAAAGGTCGGAGGGACACAAGGTAGAGCCTCTCATTTAAATACTGTTCAGAGGAGAGAAAGGGGTGGGAATGGGGGAGAGAGAGAGAGAGAGAGAGAGAGAGAGAGAGAGAGAGAGAGATATGGAGGAAGAAACAGAGAGAGAGAGAGCAGGTACATGAGGTTAGTGATGCTAGACCTCTACTAACAACCAGTTCTACTTTTCTTCAAATCTAGTTCTGTTTCCACAGAGCCACAGTTCTTCAAAGAGAACCAACCCCTCTCCACCCACTCAATTCTCTGGCTAGACACTTTCAGGTTCTATCATAAATACCTACCATTCACCCAACCCTTTCCCCATCCCCAACTCCAGACCCATCCCCGCTCCCCAACCAACCCAAGCTCATACTCACATCCAAAGTTGATGATACAGGAGGCAATGATGATGAGGACCCCACCCACCAATGCCACGATACTCAACAGCTTGGCCACCCTTCCCAAGCGCTGAGCTCCATCCACATCACCCTGCTGTAGACTGTTTCGAGACTGGGGTGGTCACCAACACATGGAGGATCATGGTGAGGGTCCAACAAGGTGGTGGGGATCAGGTGACCATCATTATTCAGCCAGAGTGTCAGTCATAATGCATAGAGAAGAGAGGGAAGAAAGAGAAAAGGATAACATATTGTCAATATAAGGTCAAAAACTCTTTTTCCCCCTTTATCCTTCCTTGGGAAGTAGAGAGTTTTGGAGGAAATTTCTGAGAAACAAGGGCCAGGGAGAGATGAGATCAAAGGAGAGGAATAAGTGAACAGAAATCCAAGGGAAGAGGCCCAGAATTTTCTGGAGATGTGGTTTTCAGGGTCCATGAGGAGTTGGCCCAGAAGTAAGAAACACTGTCCCCCCAATTCCCATCCCCCTCATCCCTGGGGTTTCCAAATCATGGACATAGAGAGCACTTGAACTAGAGTATAAGGAAGCTAGGGCAGGGGGAAGGTGGGGATTTCCAAGGACTCACCATGATGGCATAAGCAAAAGCCACAATGTTGACAGGCCACATTGGGCAGAAGCAAGAGAGGATGGCGATGATGATGTAGTCTCGTGGCTTTGGGATCTCTTCACCCCCCTCAACTCCTGGTCCCCCTAGCAGGGAGCTGGGCTGACGACTCAGGCTGCCTCTGGGGGAGCCAGGCTTCGTACCATGCCCCCCAACTCCTCTCTCCTCATCCACCAACTGCTGTAGCACCTTTGGGGGTGCTCCATTGGCTGGAGGGCCCTTGGGTGGAGGAGGAAAGTGGGGCTGAGGAATTGTGCCCTTGTCCCCCTCTCCAGCCTGCATTGGCAATACCGCTCCATTCTCTTGTTTCTCCATCAGGTCCTCTGTTATGTCCTCAGGGGCTGTGGAGATAGGCTTTGCCTTCTGGACAGGAGATGTAGGCTGGGGGACTGACCTGAGGTCAGATGCTGATTCCTGCTTAGCCCCCTTTTCTGCCTCTGGGCCTGAGGTTGGAGATGGTACTTTGTTTACTTCTAGAACTGGGGCAGACTCTTTGCTCCCTCCTTGGGCTGGCTCTTTGCTTCCCTCTTGGGCTGGTTTTTTGCTCCCTTCTGGGGTTGGCTTTTTGCTTCCTTCTGAGGCTGGGACAGATTCTTGGTAGGTTTCTGATGTTAGCTGAGGATGTGAGTCTGCCCCAGGGGTCTGTTCTGCCAGTGAACTTCCTGGGTCTGCTATGGAATCTGTGTTCTTGGCTGGGTTTGGGGTCTCTTCTAATGCCTCTGAAGTTTTTATTGCCGGTTCAGGGGATGTTCCCACTTCTGGGCCTTCATCTGAGGGTTTGGTGGAATCTGAACCCATTTGGGGGGTCTCTTTGATGTCCTGGGCCCCAGCTGCAGTCTGGGGAAGGGTAGTCTCTGCTTCAGGAGTAGTTCCAGTCCCTTCTCCCTGGGCTGAGGTACCCTCCTCATCCCCTTTCATCTCTGCCCCATCAGAACCATTGGATGCCATCTTGAGGTGGGAGAGGGGAGGGATAGGATAGTGGGGGAAGGGGAGAGAGCAGCAACAGGATATCCTGGAATAAGAGGAGACACAGCTGGGTCTGGAGAAGGGAAAGTGTAGAACAAGGAGCCCAGGAGCCTCAGTTGGCTCTGAATAGAGGCACCTCTGACTTCGAAGAGGGGCAAGGTAATGGCCAAGTGTTAACAGACTGAGCAAAGGACCTCAGGAAGTCCTTGCTTTTCCCTCTGAGCTCCAGGGCAGGTTAGCAGCTTTAGGTAAGTAATAGAAAGAGCTGAGACTTTTCTTCCTTCCAGCTCGAAGTGAGGGAGGTGATAGGGTGCCTTAGAAAATGAGATTCTCCTTCACTCAAGCTGTCTTTATAGTGCAGGAGAAACCTGGGTTAACCCTTTGGGTACCAGGAGCAGAAAGCTAGCCTTGCTTCAGCTCTCCACCCACACCCACTTTCTTCAGGGCCCCCTCCCCTGTGTCATCCAGAGAAACTCAGCCATAGATAGAGATGCAGACAGGCATAGACAGACCCAGACGCTGAGCCATACATAAGCAGGCAGGCAGGCATGCAGGTAGTCACCGCCTTGCCTACCAAATACAATCTCTCACAGACACGCTGATGAACCCACTCGCAGGCAGATGGACACTCTTCCTTTCCGTCTCACCCTACGCTCTCCCATCTTTCCTTCATTCCCCCTCAAACTGATTCCAATCTCCCTTGTTTGGTAACTCTCTCCATCTCGTCTTCCTCCCTTCCCTCCCGCCCCTCCCCCCCCCCCCCCCCAGCTCAGACTGGTGGTTTTCTTACTGCGTGTGTATGGAGCCCCCTCCCCTGGGGAAAGGGGAATCCCTTCCTTATTTCTCTCCAATCCCTTCTCCCAGGGGGGCGCCACCCTCCTACTGCTTTTTCCTTAGATCCCCGTGCCTTTACATTACCTTAGCCTCTTGGTTTCGCATGCACACTTTCCCTTCAAGTCACCATCCAGAACCCTAGTACCTCTCTCCACCCCCCCGTCCCAGTAGGGACCCCGCATTCTTGCGCGGGGCCCCATTAGTCCATGCACCCTACATTCATATAGTGAATCTCTTCCACTCTTATCCCCAGGGCCCATCCCCACAGCACCTTCCGCTTACCTCTTCTTTTCCCAGAGCCCTGGGGGCTGCTCCTGCCGCTGCCGCTGCAGCAGCCGGGGGAGCGAGCGAGCTAGGCAGCGAGAGAGCCAGCGAGCGAGCAGGCAGCGGTTCCCCCCTCCCTCCTTCCACCCCGCCTTGCGCGCGCCGCCCCCGCCCCCTAGCACTCCATCGCCTCCCCTCCCATCCTGGACCCGGGGGAGCCTCGCGCGCCGGGCCCTGAGTTACCCTGGCAACCAGCAGGTTGCCTCGCGCCCCCACCCCTCCTCACCCAGCGACCCCCCAGGCCCTCGCGCCCCCCTTCAGCCCAACGGTCACCGAACTTCCCTTCCCCCCTCCCTCAGCTTGAAGGGCTGTGATGCGGGGTGTGAGACCAGACGGGAGAAGCTGGCATGGGGGGAAGGGGAGAGAAGCCAGGACTGTCCGGAGAGGAGGCTAGGCTGCGGAATCAGGGTATGGGTGGTGGGAGAGGGAAGGGACCCACAGGGGAGCGCAAGAAGAGAGGGGGTCCCACTTGCCCCACTAAAGGTGGACCAGGGGCAGCCAGAAAGGGCAGGGAGAGAAGGATCTGAGAGTGCTAGGAGCGGGAAAAGGAAGAGGTTAGGAGGTGGGACTCAGGTAAAGGGGCTGTGAAGGAGCACTTCGGGGAAGGCTGGGAAGCTTCAGGGTGGTAAAGGCAGGAATTGGTGTCCGTAGGGGCCAACTGCAACTTCCCTTCTTGACTGGCCCCACCCACCCACGGTCCTGGGGCTCTCAGACTTTCCCCAGCCTTGCCACTGTTCCAGCTTGCATCGATGACTTGACTTTGCAGGTATTTTACTGTGGGGTTCCAAGATATGCCCTTTGGCAGGGATGCTGGGGGAAGCTGGCTCTGCCCTAAACGAAGCAGAGAGCCCGTCAATGTGTAGCAAAGCCTCAACCATTAGCTTCTCCAGGGCAGGGATTTCCCCAGAGACCTAAGTCCTGGAGCTTGCTAGCCACAGACACTGGATCCTCCCTGCTCCACCCTGCATCTGGGCTGCAGCCACTGATGTCCTCCACTGAGGAGGAAGATTGAACAGAGAACTGAGGAGTCAGAGAGCAGGGCCCACAATAAGGAAAGAAATAGACTGGTCTCTGGGTGGGTGGGAGGAAAAGGGACAGAGAGCAGTAGGGACTGCTATTGTTGACCCCCCCCCTTCGATAAGTGTAGGTATCTATGTATGACTAAGATGGTAGTGGGATAAGAGACAAATAGCCAGAATCAGGTATGTTTTTGTTTAAAATTTATTGTAATGGGGTCCGCAAAGGGAGGGGGTGAAGGGTGGGGAACATGCAGGGGACACAGGAACACGATGTCATGGCTAGGGCCACAATTTCTGTTGGGGAGAGGAGGGGAAAAAAGGGATAAAAAAAAAAAGGACAGAACTACAGCTGAGATGAGAGGGGATGGGGGAAATACTGCCGCTGCATTCCCCCCCTGGGAAGCACCTTTATTTTCTGGCACCCCCAAAACTTTATCCTCTCATTCTGTCCTTTACTTATCCTACTCCCCTCCCCCAAGGTCCCGCCTCTTACTCTGCCTTCTCCCCAAAATGTTTTATCCCCTTACTTGCCCAGTATTCTTTATGACACATTCTAGAGGGATAAGATTAGGGCCAAGGACCCCAAACAAACCTCCACCTGTGACACCAAGTCCTTTCTTGTTTGCTCCTCACCTCAGCCTCTTTCTTTCCAAATGCCTCTTCTCCCGACACCCAGGACAGAATCTTTGATTTCCCTTCTTTCTTCCTCCACACTCTTACCCCGCCCCCCCATTTAAACAGCACCAACTCCCCAGGGATGGGCAGCAGACAGTAGGCAAATAGGAGATTGGAAAGGTGGGAAGGAAAAGGACCTTTAAGGGAAAAAGGTTCTTGAATCCCTGGGAGAGCATGGGAAGGGCAATGGAGAAGAGAGGGCAATGAGACAGCTAGTTTGTCCTCTGCCACCCCTGATATCAGTCTAGGGGGCCCCCAAATCACCAGAGGAACAATGGGGTTCATATAGGAAGAGGGGAGAGAGAAGAGAAACAAATGTTTAAAATCTAGTGAATTCCCCTAAGAAAACATTTCTTCACTCCTTCCTTCTGGTGGCTCCTTGGTTGGTGGGGGAAGAAACTGAGTTGGTGGGAAGGGGATGGGAGAGGAGTGAGGGGACTGAGGCCTTTCCTCTATACCCCAACCCCCACCTCAGGGCTCACCAGGGCTGTGAGGGAAGTGGCTGAGAGCTCACAGGGACACCCTCTGCCCCAGAAAGGGAGCCCACAGCTGTGGGGGTAGCTGCTGCAACTGCTGCTGCTGCTGCTGCTGCCGCTGCTGCTGCTGATGCTGCTGCCGCCATAGGACAGACCTCACCTGTACCTGCAACAAGTAGGGAGGGGAAAAGGGAAACAAGAGAGAAAGAGTTATTAGTGTGGAACCTGTGGCAAGATCTTCCTTCCTTGTAGCTGCTTCCCCTGACTGCCTGGGAAGCTGTTTCTTCTACCATTCCCTCCCCTGGGACACAGCCGTTGCACACTTCCTGCTCCCTCTCCAGAGGTTCGGGTTTTCTCTTTCCAGCCTGTCTTCTTTCCCTTGGAGATACTTCAAAAGTTCTCCTCAAAGGCCCTCCCTATCCCAAATTCCTCCCTAGCCTATATTCCCTAGTGACCCTATCCTGTCCCTCTGGGCCTTCCTAAATACTTTGTCCTACCCCTGGGGTCTTCTGATCCCCTTCCACCCCTCACCCCCCATGCCCCACCAGCCGTGTGCCGCGCCTTGCCTGGTGGGTGCAGGGGTTCCCCTCAGCAGGTGGGCTGCGGCGGTGGTGGCTGTGGCTGGGGGGCGTCTCCAGGGACAGGGGGTGCGCCCCCCCCGAGATGGGTCTGCATGTGGCCAGCCAGCTGGGTGGGGGTCTTGCAGTGCACACTGCAGAGCTTGCACAGGAGCCGGTCGGGCCGGGGGGCCTGGAGCCCGTGGTCCTTCACCGCATGGACGCGCAGGTATGCCGCCGTGGTGAAGCCTACGGGGTGACCGGGATGGGGATAGGGACAGGGGTCAGCTAAGTGGAGACCCCGGAGACGGGGATGTTCTCCTAGGTTGAGGACTCACGTCCCCAGTAATAGTTAGGTCAGCTATGTCCAACAACCTGGGGAATGTCTTTTTTATTCAGGTAGTGATGATCTGCCCAGAGGTGGTATTATCTTTTCATTCCCCAAACTTAGAACTTTGTCTACTTAGCAGATATTCCTTCCCAGAGATAGCTGTCATCTCTCTCCCCAGGACCCATACAGCTTATTCTTCCCAACTGGCAAAACCCTCTCCAGAGGTGGCAGGACATAGGATTCCTAGTTGCTCAAGGCATTTTTTCTAAGTGAATGTATCCTTCCCCAGAGACGGCTGTGTCCCCCAACCCCCCCAAACCCTAAGGATTTAGTTCCCAATCACTGAAGAAACTTACTCCATTTAAAGGAAGCTTGTTCTGTTCAACAAATATTCCTCCCCAGAGCTGCCTGCATAATCTCAGATGCAGATCTTTGCTCTTCTCACCCCCCCCCCATTCCAGTTACAGTTACTGTCACCTAGAGGGTTTGGTGTTCTCTGCCTGATGTGTCCTTCTACAAACACTATTTGTTGCATGTTCTTTCCTAAACCCTGATGGGCCCATTATATCCAGTCAACTTGTTCTCAGTGTATCCCTTTGTGGAAGCAGTTGCATCCTTTGTTCCTTAACACTGAGGGAAACCAATTCCTAATTTCCCATGAAATTTGTTCAACCTGGCCACTTCTTTCCCAGAGGTAACTGCATCCCACCCACCTTTTCCTCACTAAGATTAGAAAATGGGAGCATTGTTTCTTAGCAATAAGCTGTGTTTTCTCCCTGATAATATAAATGTGGTTCTATTAACTTTAGATCTTTTAGTAAGCTATTGTGTGTCTCTTCAGATACATCTGCACTCTTGTTTTTCCAATGGAAAACTAATTCATCTTTTGAACTGTGCATCAGCAAACCATTTCCTTCTGCTACAGCCTTGCTGATCTATAGTTTTATTATGAAATTCAACAGTATAGTGAGCCCTCTGCTATTTTTCCCCTAGTCCCTTCCAGCCCCTTCACTCCCTACCTTTGTTGCAGAGCTCGCAGACGTGGTGAGGCCCCTGGCTGTGCACCTTCATGTGGTCGGAGATGTAGGCTGCGCTCAGCATCTTGCCACATACGTGGCATGGCACCTTCTCTTCATGCCGCACCGTATGTGCTCGAAGTCGGTCCTTGGTAGCAAATGCTGCTTCACATGTCTGGGGTAGAGAAGTCAGAGAAGTTAAGAGCTATTAGAGAGAGGGGGATGAGCACTGGGAATGGGGGGTGAGAGTGGATAAAGTCAAAGCCCCAGAAATGTGGAATATGAGATCTTAGAGCCATAGACAAATAGGAACAAAAAGATTAAACCGTTAAGAAGGAATAAGAATTGAAGGCCAGACAGAAATAAGAATTCTGAGAGAATGAGATCTGAGAGGCTAAGTCTAGATAGGTATAAAGGGGTTTAAATAATGAAAAAATAATAGCAGTACATCAAGGTCTCCATACCGCACATTTGAAGGGCCGTTCTGTTGAGTGCACCTGTCTGACGTGGCTGTTGAGGTGGTCTGGCCTGGGGGAATTTGTTAGGGGAGGGGGTTAGGCAGTTGGCCTTAAAAGTGGGGGCAGTCCCACCTCCCCTACTCTGGACTGTGTTTCTTCCCATTAGAAAGTGCATCCTTTTTTGAAGTCCAGCAATTGTTATTTACCCAGGAAGTCCCTCCCCTCATGCAAGACGTCTTCCCGCTGTAAGGTCATCCCTTTTTACTTTTCTTGAGGTCTCCTTTAGTGAGGCCTCTCCCTTTTGCCCTCATTATATTGAAACTACCTTCTCTCCTCCCCCATCCTTGGAAGCCTTCTTTGCCTGATGGGCATCTCTCCCTCCCCCCCTTGTGGGTGGCCCATCCCTGTGCACACCGGGAAAAGCTCTTGCCACAGTGGGAGCAGTTGTAGGGCTTGTGCACAGCGCCGTCATGTGAGCGCACATGGTAGCTCATGCGGTCCTTGCGCTTGAAGCGCTGCTGACAGACAGGGCACTGGTACGGCTTCTCATCAGAGTGTGACAGCTTGTGCCGGTTCAGGTGGTAGACATCACGGAAGGCCTTTCCGCACATCTCACATGCATGGTTCTTTCGGATCCGTTTCCCAGAGGCTGTGGTGGTTACCACGCCACCTCCACCAACTCCAGCCCCTCCACCCCCAGCACCCCCTTCACCCCCACCCCCACCAGCTCCGCCCAGTGTTGCTGGCACACTTAGGAGGCTCAGGGGCACCATGGTGGGCATCCTCATAGCACCTGGGCCAGCCCGCCCAGCCTTGGCACCCGTATGGATGGCTTCATGCCGTCGAAGATTATAGCCGTTCTTAAACTCCTTGGCACAGAGAGCACAGATATATGGCCCTTTGCTCTTTGATTTCTTCTCCAGAGCAGTAGCTACAGGAGCTACAACAGCTGTGGAGGTTGGGGCAGCAGCAGCTGTGGCAGTAGCAGCAGCAATTGTAGCTGGAGGTGCAGCTTCAGGAGCTGGTGCAGAGGTTGGAGGGGGTGGTGGAGGTGGTGCAGGGGGTTGTTTCAGGGCTGCTGTGTCCACTGTGGAAGCTGTGGCAGTGGCTGGGGGGGCAGCAGCAGCTGCTGCGGCTGCTGCGGCTGCTGCCGCGACAGCAGCAGCAGATTCCTGGGCTGCAGCGAGGACAGGGAGGAGGTCAACCTGGAGGGGCTCAGCAGATGGGGCCTGAGGAGTCGGTGGGGGGGCTGGGGCAGCCTGGGAGGGAAAGAAGGGAGTGGAAAGAAATGTGTGGGACATAGGCGTCCCACTCCTTAATGATTTCCCAGAACCCACTATCCTGTGTACCCCCTCATCCCCCAACCTCCGCCTGGTACTCAGAGTACTCACCTGGAATGGACTCTGGTTGCAGCCCTGGGATGCAAAGAACCGGGACTGAAGCTCAGCCCCAACCTGCAGGGGATTCTGGGCGTGACCCTGAGGTGGGGGAAAAGAGTTCATTAGATTGCCAACCCCCCTGGAATCCAATCCCAATACAGGGAATGGGGGGGCCAGGAGGGTGCAAGGGAAAACAGGAAACATGGCCTCCAGCCAGTGGGGTGTTAGGAAGAGAGGGAAAGAGTACTTGGGGTAACGACCCCTTAAAACAGGTTCTGGAGCTCCCTGGATTAAAAGTGTCATATAAACAATAAAACTGGAAAAAAGAGAGTAATCCTCATGAAAGTGCCCGTCCCCTTAATTGGGGGGAAAGGTCAGATCTCCTTGGGGGGAGATGGCCCCATAAATTGCCTCAAAAGTGGCCAAAAGGGCAATATGCTCCGGAAGAAGGGATAGGCAAGCCAGCGAAAGCCGGGTGGTGGTGGCAAGAAGCCCGGGGTTGTGGGGTCAGCCCCCCGACCCCCCTCAGTGGCACACCACTCTCCTCACTGCAAGAGAACAATCGTTTTTGACCTGGGGAGGCCGCCTCCCCTCATTGTTGAGGGAGCGCGCCGGGCAGTGGGGGCTGGGGGACAGTCACATCCACATCCCCTCCCAGAAGGCGAGAGGACCAACTGCCACCCCACCCGCTCGGAAGGCTGAGGCGGAGAGAGGCAACGCCCCCTAGGCGGGAGGGGGAAAAAGTCCCCTCAGGTGGGGAGCAGGAGCTGGTGCAGGAGCCGAGGGGG
>CM053583.1:319704683-319728033 GCA_028627135.1 Pseudochirops cupreus | reverse complement strand
CGGGGGTGGAACGGAAGGGAGGGAGGGGGGTGTAGGGAGGGAGATGAGGTGGGGGGGGAGGAGAAGGCGTGGGGGGGGTGGGGGGAGGGGGGTTGTTACCTGGAAGATGAAGCTGCTCCAGTTGCCTGGATCCATGGCGGAGGGAGGGAGGGAGGCGGCTCGCGCTCACCCCGGGGCGGGAGGAGGAGGTGGGGGGAGGGGGGACCAGAGGGAGGAGGAGGGCGGGCGGGAGGCGCGCGGGGCGGGAGGGATGGGAGGAGGAGGATGGGGGGGGGAGCGGAGCACACACTGCGCGCGGGGAGGGCGGGCGAGCGGGCGGGAGGGGGGCGCGAGGACACACACACGGAGTCTCGGGCAAGCGCGAGCGCGGGCGCGCGAGACCAGGGGGGGAGGGGGAAGAGAGAGAGGGACACGGGCGGGAGGGGGAGGGAGGCACCCAGCTGCCCCAGCCTCCGTTAGCGCGAGACCCTCAAGACAGGAGCTGATTGGCCTAGGATGGTGCAGGTGGTGGGCACGCGGGGGATGGGGCGGCTCCCCCCTCCCTCTACCGAGTCCCCCCTCCTCTCTCCGCCAGCGGCCGTTATTCCGCGCGCACGCGCGTAATGTCGCTGCCTTTGCTGAACGAAGAGCTTGGGCGCGCGCGCAGTGATGGGAGGGGCGGAGAAAATCCTAGGCACGCGCCTAACGGTCGTCGCCCTCCAGGCCTCACAAAAGTATTTTGCCGCGTTTCGGCCACCGTCCCTCCCCCCACGAGTTTATTTACAATTGTCACTCTTCCCTTCCCCCTCTCTTCCCTAAGATGGCGGCTATTAGTCCTCCCCGCTTATTTTATGAAGGGGGAATACTTTCGCCTACAGAAAAGGGGGCAAATGTTAAATTATATTGGAAAATATATCGTCAGTAATTAGCTGGTACACAGCGAGGACACCCCCCCCAACCCCCCACCCGAGAGCTGATGCGAAGATGGCGGGCTCCGGCAGCCCCCCTCCCCCCAAGAATCAGGCAGAGGCGACTGGATAAAATATTCTATTTACAAAACCCTCCCTTCCCCACCCATAAAACACGGACAAAGTGCAGGGGCTCCTCGGGCCGCCTCTTGGCCGCGGCGCTCAGGCGTCCCTCGGAGGCAAGGCACTGAAGCACTCGGCGACGAAGCTCAGGATGTTGGCCTGGGAAAGGAGAAGCAAAGGGAATTGGAGCCCGGGCCCGGCCCAGCCCAACCCTCTCCGGCCCGGCCGCCCCCGTACCTTCAGAAAGGTGGCCACCTGCTTCTCGGAGATACCTTCCACTCGCTCCAGATCCTCCACCTGCCAGGGAGAGAAGAGCATCACTGCCTTCGCAAAGGCTCTCCTCCCATCATCCTCCTCCCCTCGGCGGCCCCAGCTCCCGCCTCACCTCCGCAAAGGGGCCGTGCAGCTCCCGCCAGCCCACGATGAGCTGGGCTTTCTTCTCTCCAATGCGCTGCAGCCTCCGAAGCTCCTTGGCCGAGCCTGTGTTGAGCAGGTCCAGGATCCTCCTGCGGCTTTCTGCCAGGAGGTCGGGGGGCACCTGCAGCAGTGCCAAGGTGGTGCGGAGCCCCTCAGCCTGCTCCTCCTGCTGCAGCTGGAGGAGAGAGGAGGGTATGTGGGGGATCTCCAGGGGCTCCCTGCGGGTTGCAGGTAGGCAGCTGGCACCACGTGGAGGGGCTGTCCAGCTCCAGCCTTGCCTTGCCTTCCCTTCCCCTCATCCCTACCCCACTACTCTCTGGTACGGGCTAGATTGTTACCGGAACACACCCTATCCCCACCCCAGCCTCAGACCTATCCTAAATCAACTCATCCCTTCAAGTACCACCCTCTAGGAAACCTTTCCCAGCTGGCTGTTGTAGCCCACTCGGCTTTCTCGATTCTTTGAGCTCCCATGGCACTTGAGAGTACCTCCCATTTGGCAATTATTTACATGCCACCTCCTAGATCTCTACTTTTATCATAGACCTCATCTAGCATTTAGTTCTTTTTGTGTCTGCATTTTTCACTGCCACCAACTAGATTAGAAGCTCCATGGACAGTTAACAAAGGTTTGCCAGATAGTGTCACACTGACACACCCACCCCCCATCCAAGCTTCCGAGTTATCTTACCTTCCTCTTTTGGATTTCTTTCTTCGAGGCATGGGTCTTGCTTTCGGACGTTGTCTGCTCCTGAACTAAAGGTGGCATTGGAGGCAATAACTCTGTCAAAGCAATCACCAGTCTCCCCTTTAGTTTCCCCTGTCCCATCCAGAACTTCCAGCCCCCCACTCTTCCCCTTTCCTTACTTAGCTGAAGGGGCACAACCCTATTCAGGGGTTTGGTCATAGGGACTCTTTGGGAGGGAAAGGGGCAAGGTAGGGCCAGCGAGTCATTCTCTTCCTCCAATTCCTTGTGGCTCTGACTCAGTCTGTTGGCCTCCAGCTCTTTATACTTTTCCTTCAGCCTCTGTGGGTATAAGTGAAAGAAAAGGGTGACTAGTCTGTGTCATACACCTGAGGGTCAAATGTAGATTCGTTTCCTGAAGGACTAGAATAGGATGTCACAAGAAGAGCTAAGATAGTAAGTTCTAGCTGTATAGCTAGGGAGGGAGGGAGCTGGCAAGAAGGTAGGAAGGCAGGAGCACAGAAGTTCGGAGAGGCTCGACCCAGCCTCGGATTCTCTCCAGTCTGTACCTGAATCTCTAAGTCCTTCTCTTTCAAAGCCTTTTCTAGGGCTGTTCGCTCTCTTCGTGGTGTGCTTAAGATTGAAGTCCCTTGGCTCCCTCTGGAGTTGAGAATTCGATCCAGGTTTAGCAGGCGCTCTTGCACAGCTGGTTCTAGAGTGTTCAGCTGCTTCAGGGGGCTAAGAGGATAAATGAATTCAGTTCTACCTTCCTTCTCTTTCATCATTTAATAGCTAATTACGTCCCATAGCTCAATTTCCTATCTTCCCACAATTCAGTGGGTAGAACAAATTCTAGTGACTCTGAAGACCTTGGTTTGAATCCTGACTACCACAAAAAGCTAACCCCAAACCCTAGACAAAACATGTGCCATGATGAATGGCACAAACACCACAAATCACTATAGGAATTAAGACATGGGTAAGATTATCAAAAGCTTTGATGGTTAAGGACAGCTTTTACAGGACTTGATGCTTGGGAAGAACAATACAAAGGCTCTACGAAGTAATACATTAGTCAGGCCATCTAGAGCAGAAATACCAGATAAGTCACTTGGACCATAAGTTGTTGAAAGCAGTGTGTGGTTTTAGAATTCACTTGGGAGAACAAGGAAAAACAGCATCTTACTGGGATGGTGAATTTTTATTTTATTTATCACGTCTTTAATTCTGCATTGGCAGAAATATTTTTCTATTTCTTGTCCAGTTTTACGATGCCCAGCCCAGAGATTCTGTACCTAATTCATGCTCATTCAGCACTGGGGAATGACTAACAGTTCCTTGATCCTCAGTACAACAGTGCTACTCTTAGACAGAAAGCCCTTTTGACTACTGAGCCCAATGTTCTAGTACAATCCACTGACCTCAAGTATTTCGTGCAAAGGCTATGTTAAAGGGTCAGCTGATGCTTATGACAGCAATCAAAGGTTGCAGGGACAGTTCAAAGCAAGGCATTTTAGGGAATTAGGGCCAGGTCCAGTGCTGCTCACTACTAGAAGTAGCTAATTACCTGAAAAAAATGGGAACAGTACTCTAACCAAAAGCTCTAGCACTTATAAACTACGTGACCTCTGGCACGTCATTATGATTTCTGGGGGTCTCAGTTTCCTCAGTTACAAAATGGGAAAAATACCATCTGCCCCTTCTGCTTCATAGAGCTATGGTAATTACAGATCATGTAAGAAGTATGGAAAATGGGCTTTAAGCAAGCAATATTAGCTTTGGTAACTACTTTTACATTTCTAGGTGGGCTGCACATCTCATCAGCTCAAGACTAGAATGGCCCTGAATAGCTGTACTACCCAAGAAGTTAAGCTAATTGGGCCAGGGTTATTTTTTCCCTCCATTTTTGGAGGGGAAAGTTGCCTTTTTCTAGTTTATATGCACTTTCCCTTCAACTCAATATTCTCTGAATTTTGCCCCTATCCTTAACTGGACAATAGCTCATGCATTAGGATTAGATGCTTCCCTTGCAAAGTCACACTTTGCTGTGTAGGTAAACTGTGAAAAAAGTTGTTGGACCTGGTATCTCTTAACTGCAAACCTGGATGGAACTTGTGCCCAGACCAGTCCCTAAATGCTTCTTGACACAGCTGACTCAAAGATGTTACTTTCAATGCCTAGATGCCATGGCAGGGTAGGACAGAGATAAAGAGAGTTGGGGTATGTTCTTAAGGCCAGAGCTCAAATTCCTTTCTGGTGGCAGAAAATGCAATACTGCACACACATGTCCTCTGATTATTTAGCACAGCTTTAAGAATCAGTAATGCATCTGTCTGTATATGCACCAATTCTAATTGTACTGTTCCTATTTAGGGAAAAAACTTGCCCTGAACACATCATTGCTGTCTGTGTGGGAAAGGGGATATTTGAGAGAGGGAGGACCAAATGGGTGCCCCATCCCTTCTGTCTTACCTGTGTTTGGGACAGCTAGGTGGGGGCTCTGGGCTACCTGTCCTATCTTCCAGTTCTTCCTGGCTTCTGGCCCTCTTTGCTTCTGGAGGGTCCATCAGTTCCTTTTGGGCTAACTTTGCTGGGATAAAAGTTAGATTCACCATATATCTTTTTGCTTCCAGCAGCCTCAGCAAGACTACAGATATCACAATACTTATCTCAGACTCTTCCCTCCTTTTCCTTTCTTGTCCCTCTCCTACCATACCCTTCTTACCAGGAGGCTGAAAACTCTTATGGGTGAATGGCCGATTGATCACTTCTTTGGACCTGGAGGCAAAGTTGAGTGATGTGACTGTATCTAGGTAGAAGCGCCTCTCTGGAGCAATATTAGCAATGAGCACACTGTGAGCTGAACCTCCAAGGGAGTCCTAGGGAAAACAGGTAACATGAATCAGGACCTAGACACCCTATCTTCAACCTCTATTTTCAAAGGTACAGCTGCCATCACCATACCATTCTCTCCCCTCTACCTTGGCCATTCTCAATCCTCAGCTTGGTATAGTGGAAACAGCACTGGTTTAGGAGTTAAAAGACTTGGGTTCTACTGACGAGTTACCTATTCTCTGAGCTTAATTTTTTTCACCTGTAAAACAGGGATGCCATATTGTCCCCCAGGAAGAAATCAGAGCGCCTCTTTTTACACTGCTAGAATGGCGATACCAGGGACCCTTGCATCCCAGAGCAACCTAACCTGCAGCAGTCGAGTCAGCTTGCTGTCTCTGTAGGGAACATGAGGCAGGCCCTGGTTCAATGCATCTACCACCTTGCCCAGCACAAACAGCGAGGCATTGATGGCTTCACTCTCCTTCAGTCGCAAGCCCTGGTTGCCTGTACGGCGATTGTCCTCTGAACCAGCCAGGTCAATTAAATAGAGCTTCCCCTCCTGCTGCTGGAATGGGGCAACGCGCTGCTGCTGTTCCACCTGTGTGTGAGAGGTTACTGAGTGAATGAAAGTTCAGAGGCCCAACTCTAGAGGACCTCTTTCCTGAGCTACCTCTACCTCTTACCACCCATCCAAAACCCAGATGGATCCTCCAATCTCTAACATGCTGCCAACACTATCTGAGCCTCCGTCTTTTCAAACCCACTTTGACCAGGAGCACAGCATGGCTTCGAGAAGAGCGCTGATTGAGCCGGGTGGCTCCCACAGTCCGATTTCTGCTGGCTGGCAGAAAGTGTTGCTCAAAGTCAGTGAAGGAAGCAATGGGTTTTTGGGTGAGCCCAGGGATCAGGATGTTCCCCCACCTATCTTCTCTGATCACTAGGTCCCCTGAAGCTGGGGCAAGCAGGTCCAACACCTGGGAAACACAGAAACAAGGCAGAATTCTTTATATATGGCATCTTGACCCTCTAGGGCTAGGCCTCACTACCATCCTAACCTACTTCTTCTGAACAAAATCTTAAGTTTCCCACTCAACCATTCCTTCTCTTCCCTCAAGAGACCCTTCTTGAATTCTCCTACCTGTCCCAAAGGTTTAGGTCTCAAATTCCGGTCTTAATCTCTCCTAACTCAGGAGAAGCCTCACCTTTTCTTGGTAGATTTCCAGATAGGACATGGAGACAGCAAAGGCCCAGGGTCTCCCTTCAGCACCCTCCTCCCGGGTAAGCTGCAAGAGGTCTTTGAGGGCCCGAGGGATAATGCCAGGCTGTTCTGGGCTGCCTAGCATTGTGTATGTCTTCCCTATAGGAATAAGGCAAGAGCAAACAGTAAGATTACTGGTTCTTAGATGGCCTCATTATCTCTTGCCCTCTGCACAACGTCCTGGACCCATTCTATTCTTCCCTAACCTGCGCCTGTTGGACCATAGGCAAGCACACTGGCATTCTGTCCATTCATCAAGTGGCGCAGGATGGGGTGGACAAAGCCAACATAGATGTCCTGCTGGGTGCTTGTTTCCCCATAAAAGGCATCAAACCTGTAAACCAGAAAGATGGGAATCAGAGAAATCAGTTTAGACTATAGAAGGAATAGGGCATAGGATCTAGAGCACAGAGATGGGATATGGCAACAGGTGCATGAGGAGCAGCAATAAACATGGTCAATAAAGCAGTTCCCACAAGTGATGCCAATGTAAGGGTTCCAGGTGTTCTAAAACAGTAAGATAAAAAAGGGGCCATTACTGGTATTTGAGTGTCTCCTGACTATTTCTCCCATTGGCAATCTCCAAGGAGCAGCTGTCCAGGCCTCGTACACAACAGCTCTCACTGGTGCTGTTGGCCTCTTCCACAAAGGGCCTAAGCCTCACAGCTACACGTACTCGTGCCACAGCAGGGCGCCCTCTGGTTCTGCCTTTGCTCAGCTGGCTACGTGTAGCACCTGAAGAAAAGATGAAACATTAGTATATTGGGACTTAATGTTCTCTCCCAGCACTTGGCTTTTGATGTTTGGCTGAGTCTTCGTGCCCTCTTTGGGCCTGTTCCTTTAGCTATAAAATTAAATGTGTGATCTTTAAGATTTCTCTCTATTTTCAGACATATAAGCAAAGATGTAGGGATTTAGAGAGTATAAGATACTTTTAGGAAATAATAGTTGAGGAGCCTGTTTCGCAGAGTAAGGCACATATAGAGGCATAGTGGGAGATAAGGTGGGAAAGATATATTAGGATGAAAAACAACCTAGTTTGGGGTAGCATGGGGAGGCAGAAAGCAGGATTTATTTCCTGGTTGTATATGAAGAGTAAAGGGAAGAATCGAAGTTGATGTTGAAATTTCAAGTCTGAGTAACAGAAAGATGTCAGTAACAACAACAGAGGAAGTCAGGAAGGTAAGCTGAGTTTAGTTTTAGATATGTTGAAACTGAGTAGCCGGTGGGACATCCAGATGAAGATGTCCAGCAGGTAGCAGAAGATAATCATCTAGGGCTCAGGAGAGAGGTCAGAAGAAGAAATACAGATTTGGGAATTATATGAAGGGAGGCAGTGGCTGAAGTATAAAACAGTTCAATTTCACATATATTCCCCTTTTCTATATACACTGAAATGTTTTGTCTTTGATATTATAGCTCATAATAAAAAGGAGGAAATACAATTTACATCTTACAGATAAGGAAACATCACAAACTAATTTGACAATGACTTGTCAGCTGTCACGCAGCTAGTATTCAGCAGTCATGATTAAAAAGAGCTGTAGAAACAGAGTCAGAAAAGCTGGGTCCACATTCTGGCTCTGATACTTATAATGGCTACCTGCAAGTTGCTTCACTGTCCTGTAGCATCTAAATCCAGTGTTCCTTCCAACACCTCTCTCATTTCCTTGTGATACTATAGAATGTTAAATGCACGCTGGATTACACACTTATATTATTCCTTTAATTGTGTTAGCTCCCACTGGTCAGGAGTTGGGCAGCGCGGTGCAGCAGGAACACCAGAGTGTAAGTCAGATTTGGGTTTGAGTACTGGCTCTGCATCAGATAAGGTCTGTGATAAAAAAGAAATTAGTTCCCCTCTTGGGACTTCAGTTTCCTTCTCTGTAAGGTGAAGTTTAACCATATTGTTTCTAAGGCAATATTCCATTTTTTCCTTCATTTTAAAACTGATTTAACATCATAGTCATTTCTCAATATGCTCTCTTTCCTCACTGAATTTTCTCTTATAATACAGAAAAATAGCATAAGCCAACAACAAAATAATAAAGTTTGACAACATGCCACATATTCCATACCCACAGCCTCCCACTTCTCTGCAGAGAGGAAAGATGTGTTCTAACATTGTAATTCAAAACCCATTCCAGTTTTAGCATTCTATGATTATGAAAACATAAAAATTGGAATCCTTATTGATGACTAAGTAAAATCAAAGATGCTTTCTCTCCAGTGAATAACAATCTTTAAGTAATGAAGCAAGAAAGATTACAACAGTTAGATAACAGAGATGAGGGCTAACAAGAGAAACACCACTATTACTTCTAGTCTTCAAGCGTATAGTGAAAAGGATACCCAACATATTTTCCTAATGGCAGAACTACCAATATATGCAGTCAGAGTCCTTGACAGATAGTCCCGAAGGTTTGCTAAGTACTTTACTTAATCATCTCATTTGATCATCACAACAATCTGGTGAAGTAAGCGCTATTACCATTCCTAATTTACAGAAAGTGGCAGAAGCAAGATTTGAACTCCAGTTTTGAAATCCACTGCTCTAGCCACCATACCTGTAGCTGCCTCCTGGTTAAGCCTTCTATTTCATAGACTCCTAGAGCACTGACAGATTAAGTCCATTGCCCAGGGTTACATAGCTGGTATATGTTAAAAGTGAGACTTTGAACTTAGGTTTTCCCAGCTCTATAGATGGCTCTTTCTCTACTCTGCTAAGCTGCCGCATCGTGGACAAAATAGGAAAATAAAGGGCTGGAAAAGGCTAATCAATTAGTGTTTATTAATGTAATTGTTAATTGGTCGAAAAAAATTGTTGCTTCTCCTTGCCCATAATTTATTTCCCTCTCTGTCTTTATTTTCTTCCCTTTCCAGAACCCAAACAACCAGTATTCCTAACTCCCTTTCTCCCAGGATCTAAGAAAGTAAAAATTATAACCCCAAAGACTTCCCTCTGAACCCTATCATGAGGGGGTCACAGAAAGAGATCCTGGGATTGGTTCTGTTATGTCTTGATGATCTTAAAAGAAGAATAAAAAGAGAAGGGAAGAGGAATATGTTAGCAGGGTGAGAGGATGAAAGGGAAAGGAAGGTCAGGGAAAATTATCTCAAGTAATCAGGGTACACAGATAGAAGTCTACACAAACAAGGAGAAAAGGGTTGAGGGAAGCAGCTGACACTTGAACTTCACTTTCAGCTAAACTGGTCAAAGGGAAGCATTAATATACATATACACATATAGTTGTGTACAGAGGTACGTTTCACTCAACAACAAAATAGGAAGGAAAAGGAAGAAGGGTAGATTAATACAAGGATTAGTACTAACAAAACAAACTCTTAGTAGGGATGTACAAAAAATATTTATAGCCTTTCTTTATGGTGGTAAAGACGTGGAAATCGAGGGAGTGACCATTGACTGCAGAATGGATGGAAAAATGATGGTTTAAAAATGTGATGGAAATCTATTGTGCTTTAAGAAATGATGAAAGAGATAGTTTTAGAGAAACCTGGAGAGACTTTTACAAATTGATGCTGAATGAAATTTATACAAGCAAATTTATATAAAGAAGACAAACACTTTTGAAAGATTTAAGAAATGTGATCACTGTAATGACTAATCATGATTCCAGAGAACTCAAAACAACACATGCCTTTTGATAGAAACAAAGGACCAAGATGCAGAATGAGACATACTTTCCTTCGGACGTTGTCAATGTCAGGCGTTTTTTTGTTTTGTTTTGAAGAGATACAAGAAACCTTAGAGATTAAGAGCCTGGATATAAGCTCAGCCTCCTAATGTCTAGCTAGTTCAGTGTCCTTTTCTTTATACTATAGGTCTTTCTCAAGGTACAAGTTTTGTTTTTAGACACAATAAGCATATATAAGCCTGACATGTAGTAAGCAATTAATAAATGCTTGTCTACTGACAAAATAAATAGCACCTGACAAAATATAATTAAATGATATGACACATGTTACAGGTGATCAGTAGAAACAATCAGAGAGTGATGGATCAGGAAAAATGGAAGGCTTAAGGAAAGCACTGGTCCCTAAGTGAAAAGGTTTACATGTCTGTGGTAGGGAGTCAAGCTAGGAGACAGTACCCTACCAATCAGGAATTTCTAAAAGGAACAAAGAATCCCGGCTGTCACTATCTGTGTATGGCAAGTCACTTAAACCTCTCTGGGTCTCAGATCCTCATCTTTAAAATGACAGTGGTTGTTTCAGATGGCTTCTAAGGCCCCTTCCAGCTTATTCTATCGCCGTGTGATCCTAAGGGTAACCCTCTAAAGTGTTACATCTATGACAACTTAAAACCCCGACAAATGGGCTATTTTGCTTTGTGCACAGAGACAATATAAATTATCTGACCATCACTAGTTTTCATTCAATGATTGTTAGTAGCCTTCCCTGTACTTATTATCTTCAATTTATCCTGCGCATGGTTGTTTTCATGTTGTCTCCCCATTAGACAGTGAGTTCTTTGAGAGCAGGGGCTGTCACTTGCCTTTCTTTGTATCCCTAGCACTTCACACAGTGGTTGACAATAACGCTTTCTGACTGACAAGTTTCTGGTTTGTCCTCAGGGTCCTGTCGTTCTCTGCTCCCCTGCCCCCAATCTGTCCCACATCAGATCTTTCATTAGTCTCCAATTCCAAGATCCTTTCTTCACTTCATTCTTATCTCTAGCTCTGGTCTAATCCGTTATTCCCAACTCCTGAACCCCGCTTTCCTCTGGGGAGATAGAGATCTTTCCTTCAAGGCTCAGGCCCGTCGAAGGGAGGTATCAATACTTCATTCCTCATTTCTCCTTCCTCCTGCCCTCTCTTCTCTCTGCGTCCCTCCCCCATTCCAACATCTTCCAACCTTAACCTTTCTTCCTCCTCACCCTGGGGGAAAAAAGGAAGAGAAAGGATCCGGGGGCGCCGGAAGGAGCGCGCACAGCACAGCGCCGGCACCGCGGGACCGACTCCCATCTCCCATCTCCCATCCCCCAGTCCCCCATCCCGCCCGCCCGGGAAACCTCAAAGGGATAACCTGGAGAGGCAAATCTCTGCTGGAGCAGCGAGGGCCATCCTCGGACCGCAGCTGGCCTCAGCGCCCCTACCTGCAGCAGCAGCAGCCGCTACCGCCATTTCTCAGGATTCCTTTCCGCTGTCCTCGCCGGCGCCCCTCCCCCAAACCCAACTCCTCTTCCACAGAGCTGGTCTCTCCCGGCGTTCGAATTCCCCCGCGGCCCCGCCTCCTCCGGTCCTCTCGACAAATGGCGAGCGTCAGACTGGCTGAGACGCCGGAAGGGGTGGGGTCGTCCTCCGCAGCCTCTCGGAGGAGCCCTTTTTGGCTTGGGTCGCAGTACTGCGTTGGCGTGGGGCTGCGGCGCTCCGCTGCTCGAATCCAGGAGTCCCGGGGAGCTCCTGGGGGCGGGCTTCAGGGCCCCATGGAGGCCGTATCGCCAGGGCTGCCCTGCCTGTCCGCTCCTGGCGCTTGCTATTCCGGCAGCTGAGCCAGCCGCGGCCCCAGGCCCTGTTCTCTGCTCGCTGTCTGTACTTTCTCGATGGCCTCTCTCTGCACTTGTTCGCGTCGGCTCCGGCTGCTTCGTAGGCCTCTCAAACTGGATGTCGTTCAGCACTTCCAAAGCAGGACTCGTTATCTTTTCCTCCCACTCCCACCCTTCCCCCTCTCCCAAACGTCCCCATTAATGTCGAAAGCACTGACATACATCCTCCCAGTCCTCCAGGCTCAAAACCTAGGGATCCTTCTAGACTCCTCACCCCCTTCCACCGCCCCAGCCAATCACTTGTCTAATCCTGTGGTTTCCACCTTTGTAACTTAACATCTGTCTTGCACAGCTCCTCCTTTCTTTAGACCCTGCCACCACCCTGAAGTAGATCCTCAGCATCTCACGTCTGAATTTTTGTGGGTTTTTCCTCCCTGCCTCGTCTCTCCTTACTCCGGTCTATCCTCCACGCAGCTGTCAAAGAGATCTTACTAAAGTGCAAGTCTGGCTGGCTGTGACCTCCCCCACCCCCTTTTCAGTCAACTCCGGCGGCTTCCTGTCACCTCCAGGACCAAATATAAAATGCTCCGGCATTTCAAAGCCCTTCATAACCTGCCTTCCCCCTACCTTTTCAGTAATATTATACCTTACTCTTTCTCCCTTCCCCTCCATACTCAGTGATCAAGTGACGACGGCCCCTTTTCTGTTCCTGTCACAAAACACTCCATCTCCTGACTGTATGAGTTTTTATTGGCTGTCTGTTCCCCATGCCTGGGATCCTCTCCATGGTCTCCACCTCCTGGCTTCCTTCAAGGCTCAGCTCAAGTCCCACCTTCCGCAAGAAGCCTTTCCCCCATCTTCCTCCGTGGTAGTGCCTTCCCTCAGTTAATGGCCTCCCATTTATCCTGTCTATGTTTTGTTTGTACCTAGTTGTTTGCACGTTGTCTCTCCCCCCACCCCCACCCGCACCTCTTTAGGTTGGGAGCTCCTTGAGAGCAAGGACTGTGTTTTGGTTTTTCTTTATATCCCCAACACTGGCACACAGTAAGTTCTTAGTAAATAATGATAACAGTAATAATGATATCTCGGATTTGTATAGCATTTTAAGGTTGGCAAAACCTTTAGAAATATCTCTTTTTATCCTCACAACAACCCTGCGAGGTAAGTGCTATTGTTATCACCCCCATTTTACAGATAAGGAAACTGAGGCAGGCAGAGATTAAATGACTTGCTAGTAAGTGACCAAGGCTGGATTTGAGCTTAGGTCTTCCTGACTTCAGGCCCAGTGCTCTAATCACTGTCCCTTCTATTTCTGTCTAATCCTGGGTAAAGTGGTGGTCACTGTGCATCAGTGAATAGGGGAGCTACCCAAGACATGCGTGATAGAACGCAGGTGAAGAGACAGCCCTGTTCTAAACCAATGCCTGAGACAGGGCACATCGGAAGTCATAACTTAAGGAGAGCACGACTGCATCTGCACATCTCAGAGTAACAGCAAGGGAGCTGAGGACATTAGTAATCAGTAATGGGTGGGAGCATATTTCTTTTTTTTTTTTTTATTGCCCACCAATCTTTATTTTGCTTTCACAAAGACCCCTTGTTATAGGAGCCACCCCATCCCCTAAGATGTTCCTTACCTCTGTTTCTCACAGTGGACAGTTTGTGGTTCTGTTTCCTCCACCATCTCTTGAATTTGTGTGTAACAGACCTCTCTCAAACCTGAGGGTGCTCTTTTCTATTTCTGTGGACAATATATGGGTATCTGGACCCTCTTTGGTCTTTTGAGTCTATGGTTTTCAGAGAAGGCCAGATTCAGCCCATTTCAAACTCATGGAGTTGAGATCGGGGGCACTGAGAGGCTTGAGTTCCTGAGGGACAGGGGCAGTTGCTTGAGGTTCAGAGCTCCATTGTCTCCCCACCATGGGGGTTTTGGTATACCTTGGAGCCCCCCAGTCTCAGCAGCCAAAGGGTTTCTGGGATTTGATTTCCTGGATATTGCCAGAGGAGTACCTCTGAGTGGAGATTCAGGACCAGCAGGAGACTGGGGCAGAGGACCCCAAAATCCTCAGTTGAGTGAAGAGAGTCTTCCAAAGGCCTGATCACAGGTGGGGCTGGAGTACCCATGGAGAAAGCTACTGATGGGCCACAGAAGGGGTCATCATTTTCCAGACTGAGGTGGGAAAAATGGGAAACCATGTTCTCCTGAGACAGGAAATGCTTCTGAAGAGAGTCCTGATCCTCCTCCAGCAATTGACTGGTGCTCTGGGGCTGAATTCCTTGGGGAAGGGAGCAGGCATCCAGGGTCCTGTCTGGCCCCTGTGCTTCCCTGGGGTCTTTCTGGGCCACAGCTGGGCGGCCCAGCTCCATGGGCGTCTGAACGATCAGGGAGTTCTGGGGACCACCCAGCAGGCTGAGTGCTCGTGAGGTCTCATGGAAGCAGTGGGCTCCATCCATGCGCGTCGTGGGGGGAAAGGGCTGGACTGATATTTCTAAGCTTATATTTGTCAAGAGCCACCACTCCACAGGGTTTAGTGTTACCACCAGCAAGATTGTCTTGGCTTTCAGGAAGTTCCTTCTCCCTAAAGTGGCACATTCACTGAGCTGTCTTACTGAACCCAGCATGAAACCAAAGGTTTCATCTCTTCCAGGTCAGTGCCAATATCACGTAGCAAGCTAGGGACAGAGCCACAATTGGACCTCAGTTCTTTTGAATCCCAGGTCAGTGTTTTTTTTCCCCCCATTATACCATACTTCATTATTAGAAATTTAATAAACTTAATTCATATAGTAATTTTGAAACTTGCAAAATGATTTTCTCAAAACTCTGTGAGGTAGGTTGTGTAAATATGATTTACATCATTTTACCGAGGAGTAAACCGAGACAGAGAGAGTGACTTGCCCTTGCTCATACAGCTAGTAAATGCTTGTTGACTGACTAAATAAATGGTAGTCAAGATTCATAATATTTACAGTTACAAAGGTCCTTAAAGATCATTCAGTCCAGTGATTCTCAAACTTCTTTATCTCAAGATCCCTTTACACTCTTAAAAATTATTGAGGACCTAGCAAGGAATTGTAAATTGACGGGATACCTTATGAATGACTTAGCTCCTCTCAGCAATACAATGATCTAAGACAATTCTGGAGGACTTATGATGAAAAATGCTATCCATCTCCAGATAAAGAATTGATAGAGTCTGAATGCATATTGAAGCATACTTTTCCTTTACTTACTTTATTTTTCTTGGGTTTGTCTGTTTTCTTTCACAATATGACGCATGAATGCAACACGTGTAACCTATGTCAAATTGCTTGCCTTCTCAATGGGAGTAGGGGAGAGAGGGAGGGAGAAAGTTGGGAACTCAAAAATTAAAATTAAAAAAAGAATATTAAAATTGCTTTTATATGTAATTGGAGAAAACTAAAATATTAAATTAAAAAATTATTGAGGACCTCAAAGAACTTTTGTTTATATGGCTGTTTCTATAGATATTTACCATATTAGAAATTAAAATATCTTATATTGTAATGAACATAATTTTTACCTCAAGGACCAGAGGTCTCTTGATCACACTCTGAGAACCACTGATAGTCTAACCTCCTTATTTTACAGATAAAGAAACTGAGGCCCAGAGAGGCTAAATAAGTTGCCCAAGATCACCCAGGAAGTAAGATGCAGTAGAGCTGGCACTTTAGGCCCAGCATTTTTTTTCCATATTACACCATGCTGGAAGTTGGGGAATAGGAGCATGACTGGTGAAATTGCCCAATTTAAAAATAACTATATTTACATATGGTTTTAAGGTTAACAAAAGCACTTTACATATATTATATCATCTGATCCTCACAACAACCTGTAAGACTCCCTGGGTTGTGTGTTTTGATGCTGTGGTTTGATGTAGCTATAAGGCGACAGAAAGGCAGTGCCTCACTGTGCTAATTATCTATCAAGACAGCGTAATAGTAAAATTATCTATAGGTGGTACTCAAGTTCGACTTGAACCACCAACCCAACCTTCTCAGTTTCTTGGATAGGATAGCCAGCCTAAGAGGCTACAATAGCCTCACTGGCCACTAGGTGGCCTGCAGTCTTCAAACACGGGGATTGCTCAATCCTTGCCACCCTCTCTCTTACACTTACCTCACCAAGAAAGTTCATGCTGTAGTTGGTCTCTGATTTTGCTCCGCAGTTTGGATTAACTCTTCATCTGCTGGTCCAATATTAATCTAGGGAATAAAATGTAAAGTTGCTCCAAATATTAAAAAATGAAATCTGACATCTATATTTAGCTCCTAATTCCTATCTGGGTTTTATTGTTGTTCAGTCATGACCCCATTTGGTGTTTTCCTTGGCAAAGATACTTGAACAGTTTACATTTACTTCTCCAGCTCATTTTACAAATGAGGAAACTGAGTTAACTGGCTTGCCCAGGGTCATACAACTATTATATATCTGAGGCCATATTTGAACTCAGGTCTATCTCATTAAAGGCCCAGTGCCCTATCCACTGAGCCATCTGGGTTCCCACCTCTCATTTTTTTGCATACTGTATCCATAGATTTTCGAGACAACATGTTGTGATCTTACAGCTTATTATTCATAATAGAGTAAACTGAAAAAAAAAGCTAGATAACATACTTATGAATGGTAGTATCCTTTTCCTGACAGTTCCCAAAGTGTCTCCCAGTCATCCTTCCAGAACTTTGAATGTGGCTCAGAGAAATCTTGACCACACTAGCCTGTAGTTCACGAGAAAGGAATAAGGGAAAGGAGAGTCTGATTCTTGTCTCAGGGATCAGAGATTAGAGATAGGAAATGAGTGAAGACAGTAAGTGAAATCAGTTTCCTTTCTTACCAGCCCAATGGGATTCACAATAACTGATAGTTTCTGCTCCCGTGGATCTTTTTTCTCCTCGTGGCTCTCGGCTCTCGTTTCTGCTCCTGATCAGGAGATTTTTCAGATGTACTGGCCTTCGTTCACTTTAGTTTCTTGGCAGCGTGTCTGCTGCCTAGTGCTAGTTGTGGTCTACATCCATTTGCCCTCTCCCCTCTCACTCATAGAAGCCTACAATGGCAAGGTGAGTGGAAGGAAGATAGGAAGCAAACCCCACAGTATACACATAGTGCTTTCCCTTCTTTCTCATCCAAATGTCCTATGTCTTTCTATTCCAGAACATACCCAATGCAAAGCACTACCCTGACCTCTATGGCAACCTTAATTCTGATAGCATGTTTCACAAATTCTGTTCTGTTTCTCTCTCTCTGTAAAAGATTCCGGGATTGTAGAGTCTCCACAGAGATAAGAAATATAGCGCAGAAGCAACAGGGAAATAAAAGTTCCGTGTGCACACCTGCAGCTTTCTTGCTCATTCAGTCAAAGGGAAGGATTTCTGATGGAAAACTTTCTCAGGCTAAGATGTGGAAGAGCCTGGGGTCATAGTGGAGTATCAAGAATTCTTGCAGAAATACTCATAAGCTTACCTATATATTCCAAGAGAGAAGTGCAGGGACTGCTGCTGGACCCCAACTTTTTAGGCAGTAGGATCCTTTAATCTAGCTTTCTAGCTGACAAGGGAGATTTCTTGAGTATCACCAGCCTTGGAAGTTGCCTCCAAAGTATTCCCAGATTCAAGTATTGAAGATCAGATCTTCTAGAAAGAAAAAAGGAGATTTTCCAGGAAGGAATCCTTTTGGAGAAAGAACAGGAACATCCACAAGGCCCTATATCTGGAGAGCTACTACTACAGGAGTAGAAGACCTATATTTTATTTCCCATTTTAATAGTGAGTTTTGGGGATATTTTAGACTTGGTGAGAAGGGGATTGTCTGCCTAGAAATCCCAAAGTATGTTTGCCTTCCAGGAAGAGTCCAAATCATAGGGTGGTACTACATGTATGGAAGGAACTGCTTAACTCTCTGGGATTCTTTGGACTGTCTGATGGTAGCGAGTTCATTTTTCTTTGGAAGAGTTTATAGGCTACCATTACTACTTATTGCATTTTCTATATCTACTTATAGGCTCCTGTGAGACTTTTATATTTTCTGTGGGATAAAATAAATACTGTCCCATACCAGACATGCATTTATTACCTCAAATGTTGGTGTAATACCTAGGGATTTTGTTATCTGCATCTGTGAAAACCCAGACATATGTTATATTTAAGCTACATATGGTGACTCAGAAAATATCTGAATAGGGGCATATGAGCCAAAAGAGAAAATTGCTTTTAGGGACTAGACCCTAAGATTAGACTTAGTCTTTGTGAGCCTAGAACTTGGAAATTCCTGAGTCATGGGTTACAAAATCATCCTGTCATCCTTCTATTGGGTCAGAGGTTATCCTCAATCATCCTTCTCTTCTGGGGTCAAGATGTCTTCTGGAATGGGAGTGATGTTAGGGCCAGAGTCCCAGTTCTGGGAAGGATAATCATAGACACTTAAAATGTTAGAGCTGTAAAGAACAGTTGAGATAATCAGTTCTAATCCCCCTGTTTCATATATGAGGAGACTGAGGCCCAGTGTGGGGAAGTGCCTTGCCCAAGATCACAGATTTAGTATCAGAGCTGGTACTAGAACCTTGGTTTTCTGATTCACAGTACAATGCTCTTTCTACTAAGTCACATTGCTATCAAGATTCAGGATTCAGACCACTAAGGATTCAGAACAAAGAAGAGAGGATAAGGTTAGGGACCTATCTGGGACGTCACATTAACTCTTGAAGGAAAACAGGGGTAGTTGTTGTAGGTGGCAGCAAATGTAGACTGAAAAATCCTAATAATAGTTGTTAATTTATATAGTACTATATGGTTTTCAAAGGTCTTTACATACCTTAACTCATTCAAGCCTTACCACAACCTTCTGAGATACTACAAGGAACAGTATTATTTTCATTCTTTAGCAGAGGAAAATGAAATTCGGGTTTAGGTGACTTGCTCATGGTCAAATAGTAGATGTTAGAGGTGGGGTTTGAATCTCTGTTATCTGACTCTATCCATCTCAAGATTTAGCAAGTAGGAAAGAAACCTATCTTAGGTTGAGGAGAATAGGAAAGAAGAGAGTGAGAGAGCAGAATTCTTGGAGAGGAGCCACAGAAAGACACTTCCTCCATACCAGCTCTAAAATTCCAGGTTTGGTAAACACTTCCATCCCTATGTTCTTCGGGAAAAGGTGGCCCTTGTTAGGGCTGCTCTTGAGAAAATGTCCTTGATATACATTATCTCATATGAGCCCAACCACAGCCCTGTGAAATTAAGATAGATAATGTTATCTTCATTTTATAGATGAGAAAACAGTCTCAGAGGGGTTAAGACTTTTGGAGATGTCCCCAAGCATCCTTTGAGCTGATGCCAAACAGAACTACTGAACTTTGAGATTCACATATACAAACATAGGCACCCTTGATCTGAGTTAGAGGCACACAATGGAAACACACTTCCACACACTGCCTTCAGCAACATCCTTTTATTTGAGCCCTTCGGGAGGGGTAGGGTTTGAGGGGACAAAGACTTTCCTTGCTATGTCTTGATGGTTAGTAGCTTCCACAGTCCTTGGCGTCACTGGGGTAAGAATCCCAGTGTAGGCCAATAGCATCGATGAGCGAGCCAGCACGACCACTGAAGAATTGAAGAACCAGCGGCCCTGGTCTGTCACGAATATCAACCGCTGAAGATACTTCTTATATTTGCCAGACACTTAGATGATTGACTCCCCTGGGTATAGGAAAATCTCGTCCAGTTCACCTTGGGAACCCCCAACATAGTCACTCCATTCTGTGCCATATTTGACCTGGAGTCTGGGGTGGGGTAGGAAGAAGGAAAAAAAAGGGAGAAAGGTATTTAGCATCTCATTAGCAAGAAAGGCAGAATAATGTAGTCGACAGTGTTGGCCTGGGAGACTGAGCATTATATATTAAAAACATGGCAAACATTTATCAAGCACCTACTCCATATAAAGCACTGTGCTAGAGGGAGATGTATTTAGATAGAACATTGGACCCTTAATAATAATAGTAACAAGCATTTAAGTAGTGCCTTAAGGTTTGCAAAGTGCTTTACAAATAACTTTTCCTTGCAGCAGGCTTGGGAGATAGGTGCTATTATTATACCCATCTCACAGATGAGGAAACTGAGGCAGACAGAGGTTAAATGGCATGCCCAGAGTCATACAGCTAGTAAATGTCTGAGTCTATATTTGAACTCATGTCTTTCTGATATAGAGCTTCAGGAGCTCTATCCACACTGCCACTTAGCTGCCCTAGTTTTAGAGTTTGTTATTATTCTATGACCAGGGAGATAACTGAGTTGGGGATTTAAAGGAGGGCCAGAATTCAACAGGTGATGGAGGCATTCTAGGTACAGCCTAAGAAAAAAAATAGAGATAAGAGAATGCAGGGCATATTTGAGGGTCAGAGAAGGCTAATTTAGTTGGAGTGTAGAATACAGAGCAGAGAGTAATATGAGATACCTTTGGAAAGGTAAGACCATGGAAGACCTTGAGTGTAGGGCAAAGAAATTTAGTTGAGGAGACAAGAGTATAAAAATACTGAAGATGTTTGAGAGTAGACCAAAGCCTTGAGGCCACATTATCCTAACATGAAGGATGAACTGAAGCAGGTAGATGGTGGAGGCGGAAAGGCCTCTAAGGAGGCCATGACAAGTTTAGAAAGGTGGTCCCAAGGAACTGTACTAATATAGCAAAAGTGAGGACAGAGAAGAAGGAAGCAAATGGAGAAGGTGACCCAGAGTGAATAGCTGATTGGTAATGAGAGCTGAGGGAGAAGGAAGCATCAAAGATGACCCCAGGGATTTGAAAATGGGAGACTGGGTGAGTTGTAATGCCACCAAAACAGTGAAGGCAGAAGGAAGAAAAGGTTTGGGGGGGAGATAAGAAAAGGGGTGAGGGGAGATAAGGTTGATTTTGGATATGTTCTGTGAGACATACAGATGGAAATATAGGTGTAAATTCCAGAAGAAAGGACAGGAATAGAGATAATAGATTCTGGAGTCATTTACACAGAGATAGTGCTCCAGGCCCTAGTAGCAGTTAAGATTGCTGAGAAGGAAGAATGTAAGAAGAGAAGAGAGGAGGGCCAAGCACAGACACTTGAGGAAAATGAAGGGGTGGAAAAGAGGATAAGGATGAGGAGTCAGAGAAGGAGCATCTAGAGACATAGGAGGAAAACTAGGAGAGTAGGGTGTCTGTGATGCTGATGGGGACAAAGTGTCTGAAAAGGGAGGATGGTCAACATTGTCAAAAGCTACAGAAAGGTCAAGAGAAGATCAGGACTGAGGAAGAGGTCATGGAATTTGGGAGATTATTGGTGATTGGAAAGAATGGTTGCGGTAGACTAGTTGGGCATGGAGACAGATGCCAGAATGGCAAGGGTGTGAGGGGAGAGTGAGTGGTTGGGAAGTGGAGGCAGATGTTTCGCAATGAAGGGGAGAGGTGAGATGGTAGTAGAATATACCAGGAAGGATTTTTTTTTTTTAATCAGGAAGACTAGAGGATATTTGGAAGCAGATGGAAAGTAGTTGATGACAAGGGAGCCATGGGGGATGTATGAGAGCTAGGGGATGATTGCCAGAGCAGTTTCCTGGAGGAGGCAAGAAGGAATGGGATGAAATGTGTATACAAAAGTGGTGCTCAGTAAGTGGTTAATAAGTGCTCATTGACTTGGTTTGTTGACTGTCTAGAGGGATTAGCTTTAGTGGACAGTAGGGATATGTCTTCTGTGACCAGGAGAAAAAGGACAGAAAGGATGATAATAATAAGGATGAAAGATATTGAGGAAAGGAAGGAGACCAAGGGAGTCAAAATATCTGGGTCCTCCTGGCTTCTCCCACTTGCTAACAGTGTTCCTATGGGCAAGTCACTTCATCTTTTCATATTTCCTCATTTGTCAAATAGGAGCTCATAACATTTGCTTTGCCCATCTTCAGGGTTTTTGTCAGCAACAAAAATATGATAATGTTTTGGGAGAGAGCTTTAAAAACTGTAAAATGTGATATACATATGTAAGTTGAAATGATTATTAATAATGTATTAGACTCCAGCTAGCCTCTTAGCTGTGGTGAAGACTAAGAAAAAGGGATTTGGGAAGGGAGCAGGGGCAGAATACTGAAACTGGATGTGAGGAGAGCTTGGCTCTGATTATCACTATTGCTGTGTGACTTGGGCATGTCTCATGTTCTTTCTTGAGGTTAATGACAGATGTCCTTGCTTAGCTCACAAAGGTGATGAGGAGACGTGGGTTCCAGTGCCAGCTCTGTGACTCACTAACTGTGTGACTTTAGGGCAGGTCACCTCTCTGAGTTTTAGGTTTCCCATCTGTCAGTCTAGGAGATTGAAATTGAAATCCCCTCCCCCCCCAGTTGAAGGAGGCCTTTCTCTGGTTCTCAGTTTTCTTATCTCAAAATGGTCAAAAGTCAAATAGCCTCAAAGGTTCCGGCAAACTGAATGTACGATCCTATGATTTGATAATAGCCAGCATTTATATAACATTTTAAGTTTTGTCAAGACCTTGAAATATGTTACCTCATTTGGTCTTCACAACATAGATGAAGGTGCCCATTTTACAGATAAGGAAACTGAGCTTGAGGGATGTTATATAACTTACCCAGGATCACACAGCCAGTAAATCTCTTAGGCAGAATTTGAACTTGGGTTTTCCTGACTCCAGACTCAGCACTCCCTCCCCTACATCAACTTAGCTGCCTTTTTAAACCTATGTTTTGTTTGTTCAGTCATTTCAGTCACGTCTGACTGTAACTCTATTTGGGGTTTTGTTGGCAAAGATACTGGAGTGGTTTGCCATTTCCTTCTCTGATAAACCTGTATATAGACTCCATCCAAGAAAAAAAAATAAAGGGCCTGGGAAAAACTTCTCTCTCCAGGTGATCACAGAGAATAAAATGTTCCTTGTAGAGTGAAAGAAGGGAATCAATGTGAAAAGGAAGAAGAAAAAGGATCTGAAAAGGTGGAAAGGAATCTTGACCTGTATCTGAAAGCAGGAGAGCATAAGAAGGTGACAGAAGAGAAAGGGAAGAAGGACCTTTGAACTGTTGGAAGCAAAGTTATTGATAAGAAGGGCCTCCTAGAGCAATCTGGAACTATGCCCAAAGGGCTATAAATAATTGCATACCCTTTGACCCAGCAATACCACTTCTAGGGTTGTATCCCAAAGAGATCATAGAAGTGGGAGGAAGACCCATATGTACAAAAATATTGCAGCTCTTTTTGTGGTGGCAAAAAATTGGAAATTAAGGGGATGCCCATCAATTGGGGAATGGCTAAACAAGTTGTGGTACATGAACGTAATGGAATACTATTGTCCTATAAGAAATGAGTAGCGTATGGACTTCGTATTTACCTGGAGAGGCTTATACAAACTGATGCTAAATGAAAAGAGCAGAACCAGGAAAAATTTGTATACAATGACAGACACAACATATGTGTGATGACCAGCTTTGATAAACTGGACTCTTCTCAGCAACACCAAGGTCATAAGACAACTCTGAAAGACTAAGGATATAAGGAGATGTCTACATTGAGAGAAAGATCTAGAAAGATCAGACTTTAAATGCAGACTGAAGCAAACTACATGCTCTCTTTCTTTTCCATGTTTGGTTTTGTTTCCTCT
>CM053583.1:319647253-319698389 GCA_028627135.1 Pseudochirops cupreus | reverse complement strand
AACTCCACCCCCCCCACCTGGCTAGCCTAAATTAACCCTTCTGACTTGGGGCCCTCGGCCCTCTCCCCCCCCCCCCCGAACTTTTTGTTCAGTGGTTGGACTGCCTGCTTCTTGCAAGATTCTAATAAAGAGACCTTTCTCTATTCACCTTGAGCTGTCTCCAAGTGATTTGAAGTCTTTTTATCACACACAAGGCTTACCCTTTTTATTTCTATCTCTGCTTAGGATCAGAAACCTATTATTTATGAGAATTAGAAAACTACTAAAAATTGCTTCAATTGGTTAGAGCTGAGAATTATTATAATTTTGGAAACAGGGACATGTGTTCCCTGAAAATTTGGGATGTAAGGCAAAATAGTGAAATTGCTCAGGTAAGAGGAAAACACACGATGAAAGCATCTTAAAGAATTTTCATTGTCTCTGACTAGTTTGACCAGGGCTGAGTGGAACAGTCTTGGATCTTGCTTTTCCAGGGAGAACAATAGTACCTTTTCTTTAAGGAGTTGCAGCTTTCCTGCTTTCCCTTTCCTACGTATATATATGAATGTTGATCTGGATAGCAAAGTGTGGGAAGAGGAAACTTTCATTAGGATTCTAATGTGGAAGAGAATATTAATAGTTGATAATAATGATGATGAAGATGATGACAATAGAGGAAGACTGATATTTGAAATTGTAAAACTACTAAGTAGTGAATGCATGCCTTTACATATCATTGATGCGAGTACTGAACTGCAGAGACCAACCATTATGGATAGTATTGTAGCATTTTAAGGTTTCCTTGGCTTACCACAGTCTTGAAACCATATACAGAGGAAATGTTGGTATTTTGACTTTTTAGTAAGTTCAAACATCTGGAAACCAAACACATAATATCACAAATATATGTATTACATGTACGTGTGTGTGTGTGTGTGTGTGTGTGTGTGTGTGTGTGTGTGTGTATGTGTGTGTGTGTGTGTGTAGGTAGAGGCAGTGTGTTACGGCAGGTAGAAAGCTGGACTGGGAGTCACCCAGACCTGGGTTTGATTCCTACTTCTGACATATGCTATATGACTCTTGGTAGGTTGTTGTGATGAGGTACAGGCTCTGGGAACCCTCTTGAGCTCTCCTTCAATCTTCCCACATGAGGCATTTCATTATAAGCCTTTCATTATAGCCCAGCCCAAATCTCTGTTACTAGCCTAGCCCTCCATTGTCCAGCTACTCTCCCACCCTTGATCCTCCCAAAATATCTATACACCCTTAAACTAGCCTAGCCCTCAATTGTCTGTCATCTCTAGGTAGCCTCTAGCTACTTCCCACCCTTAATCTCTCATTACTGGAGTCTGACCTCATTTGACTCCTCCTGAAGACCCTCCCCAAAGTCCTCCTCTAGATCACCCCTAAATCTTCCTACAACCTTTCTGTATATCAGCTCCATCCTACCTCCATGAGGGCCAAGAATTATCTAGTGCAGACTCACTCTGTGTCAGATTATTCTGGCCCGCTTGTCCAATACAAACATCACAGATACCTAGGCTCCTTAAGAGTCTACCCATTATGGTGAATCTTTAATAAACTTTGCTTTTCTTTGGCTGAGAGAAGACTTGAGTCTAATTCATTTGGTAGGATCCGGCATGTTGGTATTTTGGCGTCTCATGCACTCCTAAACCTTAAATCTCATTATTTTATGGTTCCCTGACCTCTACAGTTGGACCACTCAAGAAATTGAGGTAACTTTCTAAGTCTCCCAGTTGTAGAGAAGGTGCTGACTTAAACTGATAGAGTAATCATAAGTTCAGTCCCTATACTATCATGATTAAGCAGATTTATCTAAAATAATTATTTAATGTGCAGTAGTTTTTTTGTTAATTTTCTCAGACTATAGATGTTAATAGTGCAAATACTATCATGTGGAGGTAAATGATACCTTCTTTTGGCACGAAAACTGACTTGTATGGAAAAGGTTTGGAGCCATTTATCAAGAACTCAGCAACTGGTGATGAAAAGCCAGTGTGCTCTGATTGGTGGCAGGTATGGGCGGGAGTTTTCTAAAGTAACACTGAAGAAAAAAGGGTAAGAGGAGAATGGATGGAGCAGGCCAGGTGCAGCCTGTCCTACCAGACTGGGGTGAGGAGAGGTTTGAAGGCTCTGAGAGTTCTCCTCCCCTACTGACAAAGTGGGATGTTGCGGGTTGATATTGACCCAGATCCATCATTTCTGCTGATGCCTGCCTTGAAAACTTAATGTGGTTGGTGCTCCTGTGGAGCCCTGGATAGATCTTACTTCTTGGGGGGGGACAGGGGCAGGATGTTCTGACAGGCTGTGAAAATGTCGATGTCCTCCCTACCCTTGGTAATGGGCAAGGCCTGCTTCCCCACCTGTTCCATTTCCTCTAAATTAAAGTTGCTCTAAGGCTATGGGACCCTGGATCAGAAGACCCTGGACTCTGAGCAACCCAATCATTTGAGTGCCAGAGTAAGGGAGAGATAAGAAGAAGAAACTTGACCCTTGGGAGGTCTGTGTTTTCTGTGCTTTGTGTTACCTGTATGTAATGCTTTTTTAAAAAAATGTTTTCCTATCTAATCTAAGTAAAACGTTTGCTTTTCTATAATAAGATATCTTGATATTTTAATGAGTGTATATAAGATAAGGAAGTTTCCGGTGGGGTGGGAGATTAGGTTAATATACGGATCTTGAATCTGGACCCTGTGTAGAGTCTCAGGGAATAACTGGTGAAAAAGAGAGTTTGCTCTCAGACCCTTAAGAAATTAATTACATTTATGTGACAGCTTTGTCTGGGATCAATTTTAAATTTTTAGATTTTTTTTTTTGCAAAACTATTTGATTATTGGGTTAGCTTGAAGTTGCAAGGACCATATATCTATATCATCTATACCAATATCAACATTTAGGGGGGCAGCTAGGTGGTGCAGTGAATACAGCACCAACCCTGGAGTCAGGAGGACTTGAGTTCAAATTTGGCCTCAGACACGTGACACCTACTAGCTGTGTGACCTTGGGCAAGTCACTTCACCCCAATTACCCTGCCTTCCCCCTCCCAAAAAAACCCCAACCCCCCAACTGTATCAATATCAATACCTACTTATGTATATATATATATATATGTATATTAAAAAAGATGTCTGTTTCTCTTTTCTGGCAGTAAATGATCATTAGAAGATTTTTTTTTCCTCACTGAAATCCTTCCTGACCAGGCAAGTTGTTTCACCATTGAACATTGCTGTATTGTTGCAGTGCATTCTGACTGAGATAGAACTAAGAATGATGGTTGTACTTGAGGTCACAGAATTATACAATTTCAGAACTGGAAGGGATTCCAGTGGATGTCCAGTACAACCTTTTTCTACTCTGAATGAATCTCCACTATAGCTTCCAGCCCCTTCCAAAGAGCAGAAACCTACTCACTACCTACTGAGGTGGCCCCTTGCTATTTTGGATAATGTTAATTAATTGTTAGGAAGTTTTCCATTCTACCAAATCTAAATCTGCCTCTCCTACTTCCACCTCATTTCTCCTGAATCTGCCCTCTGGAATCAAATAAAATAAACCTGATCCCTCCTCCATATGATAGACTTGTAAGTCCTGAAACACAGCACTCACATCCCTTCTGCGACTCCTCTCCTTCAGCCCCTTCAACAGATCACTGTACGAAAGACCCAGGGCCCTTCATAACCTGCTTGGTCTGCTTCAGATGTTCTCCAATTCTATCAATTTCCTTCCTAAAAGGTTACCCCAGAACTGAATACAAAACTTCAATTATGGTCTGACCACTGCAGAACACAGATGAATTGTCATCTCCTTATTTCTGGAAACTGTGCCTTTCCACATAGTGCAATAACATCAGCTTTTTTGGCTGGCACCATTTCAACTGGCACTATTTCACATTGAGCTTGTAGTCCACTACAACCTCCATATCTTTTTCAGATGATCTGTTCAACTATACTTTCCCCATTTTGTGCTTTCGAAATTGACTTTTTAAACTCAAGTTTAAGACATTTATCCACATGAATTTCATCTGTTTACATTTGGTCCAAAGCTCTAGCTTTGTCAAGATAAATTTTTTTTGAATCCTGATTGTCATCCAGGATATAGCTATCCTTCCCAGGATGTGTCATCTGCAAATTTGATAAGCCTATCATTTATACCTCTAAGTAATTGATAAGATGTTAAGACACTCACGTCCAAGCACAGATCTCTGGACCCTCCATTAGCAACCTCCTGACACAGCGACATCGAATCCTTAATAACTACTATCTGAGTCCATTTAACAAATCTTGAATCTACCTAATTTTATCACCATGTAACCCATATCTCTCTGTCTTTAACTTAAGAATGGTATGGGACAATTTATCAAATACTTTGTTAAAATATAAATGAGATATATGTACAAAATCTCCTCATTTTGACAATGACTATCAAAAAAAAGGAAATAAAGGCCATCTGGCATGATCTGTTCTTTAAGAAGCCATTCCTTGTAGCAATTTGTGGTTGCTATTTCCTTTTTCAGATGTTTACTAATCTACTCTTTAATGCTTTGTTTTAAGATTTTCTCAAGAATTGAAAGTCAAATTTTCCCTATCCGATATAGTTCATAAACTCTTATCTTTACTTTTTTGAATATTGGGATATTTTCCCTTTTGCCATATTATATTATCTCCTTTATTCCTTATGATCTTAAAAATGTTTTCAATTTATATTTTTACATTACTTTCATTTCTGAATACATCCTCCTTCCCTCTACTATTCAATGAACCCTTATTTTAACAAAGAATAAAAAAGAAACAGAAAAAACATGGTACAGCAGAACTAAAGAGCACATTAGCTAAGTCTGACAACACGTGCAGTGTTCCGCACCCATAGTCTCCCACCTCAGCAAGCAAGGGAGGGAAGTGAATTTTCTCATTCATTCTCTGGGTCCAAGCTTAGTCATTATAATTACATGACTCTGAATTTCATTTGGTTGTTTTTCTTTCCACTTAACATTGTTGTCATCAGTGTGTTGTCCAGATGCTGCTTCTTTCACTTTGCCTCAGTTCATGCTTTTTCTGAATTCTTCGTATTCATTGGTTCTTATTTTGTTTTGTTTTCTTTTTCATTCTGAACTTAAGAAATAAAATAAGCATTTCCATAATAAAGTAGAATAGAAAAAAGAGGATCATGCCTGAAACTGCAGATCTGTTACGTCTAACTTGCTATTCCTTTCAAATATACAACAAAGTTATCATGTAACTTTTTTTCCCTTCTCCCCCGCCCCGCCCTCCCCCTAGAGATGGTTACCATTAGACACAAATAGGTGTGTGTGAGAGGGAGAGAGAGAGAGAGACAGACAGACAGACAGACAGACAGAGAGGTCTTTCTTTGGGCAGTTAATTTAAATAGATACTTATAATAGAATGACCTAGTCACTCAAAGTCATTCTTAAAACAGTACTGGGGTTACTGTATACAATGTTCTCTTGGTTCTGCTCGTTTCTCTCTTCATTATTTTGTGCAAGTCTTTCCATGTTTTTCTAAAATTGTTGACCTCCTCATTTCTTATAGCAGAGTAGTATTCCATCACGAGCATATATCACAATTTGCTTAGCCATTCCCCAATCAATGGGAGTCCATTTTGTTTCTAGTTCTTTACTACCACAAAAAAAGTAATGCCATGAAAGTTTTGGTATATGTGGACCCTTTGTCTCTGACTGTCCCCAGTGCCTGAACTACTCTTCCTCCTTCTCGTCACCTCCTGCCTTCCTTCAAGTCCGAGCTAAAATTGCACCTTTAGGAAACATTTCGTGGTTTCCTTTAATTCTAGTGCCTTTTTTCTGTTGATTATTTCCAGTTTATTCTGTGTATAGCTTGTTTGTACAAAGTTTTCTGCATGTTATCTCATCCATTTAACTGTGAATTCCTTCACAGTGAGGACTGTCTTATGCCTTTTTTTGTATCCCCAATGCTAAGTTCAGTGCCTGGCACAATGTAGGAGTTTAATAAATGTTTATTGACTCTCTTTAACCTCTTATGGGTTTTTTTTTTCCAAAGTTGTTCAATCTGCAAGAAAAGCCACTGAGGCAGAGCTTTATTATTATTATCATTATCATTATTTTTGGTAAATAGTATTTAATTTTTTCCAGTTACATGTAAACATAGTTTTTAACATTTATTTTTATAAAATTTTGAGTTCCAAATTTTTCTCCCTCTCTTTCCTTCTTCCTCCCCAAGACAGCAAACAGTCTGATATGGGTGATATGTATGTAATCATGGAAACGTTTCCACATTAGTCATGTTGTGAGAGAAGAAACAGAATAAAAGGAAAAAAGCCACAAAAAACAACAAACAACTGAAAATAATATACTTCAATCTGCATTCAGACTCCATAGGTTCTTTCTCTAGACATGGATAGCATTTTTTTGCACAAGTCTTTTGGAATTGTCTTGGATCATAGTATTGCTAAGAAGAGCTAAATCAATCGTAGTTGATCAGCACACATTGTTACTATTACTGTGTACAATGTTCCTATGGTTTTGCTCACTTTACTCAGCATTAATTCATATAAATCTTTCCAGGTTTTTTTGAAATCTGCCTGTTCATCATTTCTTATAGCACAATAGTATTCCATTATATTCATATATCACAGCTTGTTCAGCCATTCCCCAGTTGATGGGCATTTCCTCAATTTCCAGTTCTTTGCCACCACTAAAAGAGCTGCTATAATTCCCTTTTTTATAATCTCTTTGGGATATAGTTCTAGTAGTGGTATTGCTGGATCAAGGTATATGCACAGTTTTATAGCCCTTTGGCCATAGTTCCAAATTGCTCTCCAGAATGGTTGGATCAATTCACAGCTCTACCAACAATGCACTTGTGTTCCAATTTTCCCACATCTTCTGTCTCCAATTTGTCATTTTCCTTTCCTGTTGTATTAGCCAATCTAGTGCCTCAGAGTTGTTTTAATTTGCATTTCTCTAATCTATAGTGATTTAGAGCATTTCTTCATGTGACTCTAGACAGCTTTAACCTCATCTGAAAACTGCCTGTTCTTATCCTCTGGCCATTTATCAATTGAGGAATAACTTGTATTCTTATAAATTTGACTCAGTTTTCTATACATTTGAGAAATGAAGCTTTTATCAGAAACTAGCTATAAAAATTGTTTCCTAGTTTTCTGCTTTCCTTCTAATCTTGGTTGTGTTGGTTTTGTTTTTGCAAAAACTTTTTAATTTAATGTAATCAAAATTATCCATTTTGGATTCCATAGTGTTCTCTGTCTCTTGTTTGGTCATAAATTCTTCCCTTCTCCATAAGTAAATGGTAAACTATTCCTTGCTCTCCTAATTTGCTTATGGTATCAGTTTTTATGTCTAAATCATGTATCCATTTTGACCCTACCTTGGTGTGCAATGTGAGATGTTGGTCTATGCCAACTCTCACTTTATTATGCCACTGGCATTTTATTAAAGGTCCCTTTACATTCTGAATCTGTGATCTTATGACTTTGATCTAAGATGAATCCTGACATTCTCTGTTGCATCTCCCAGAAGCCTGAACATTCAGTAACCAAAGCTCTGGGCCTTGCTCTAAGGCTCAGGGAAGCAAGAAGGAGAGGTGGGAATGTGAGGATAGGGGTTGGGCACAGAGAAGAATTTGTGAGAGTGGGAGGAGCAAGGGGAATGGGAAGGACTGGGCCTAGGTGGGCAGGGCCACACATAGCAGTACAACCTCCATTAAGTGGGTGAGCCAAATTCTCATGATGCACTTGGATTGATACACTTGGATTTCCAAAGGTTCAGGACTGGTCTGATTGCTATCCCTTCCTGAACTCTCAGTAAATATCCATACCCAGCACCCAGAATGAAGGTAGAAACTTCTAGAAGCTGGAAACTGAGAACAACAAAGGGAAGAATTTCAGAGGCAAAAACAAAAAACAAAACCTTTCATACTGGGGAGCAGAGGAGAACTACTCGCTCTTCCGGTACCACCTCACCCCAGGAAATGGCTCTTTACCACATCCACCCTGTTTCCATAGAAACACCTGGGAGGAAGAGGGTGGCAGGGGGAGTTGGGTCACAGTTGCCTAACTGCCTGCCCCAAATGGTTCTTGTTTATGCCCTTCCGGGGACCCCACCCCACTCAGTGCCTTCCCAGCATGTACTGAAGTGGTCATCCTTCACAGTGGATGAGAACAGAGGCCAGCGGACTATCTGAAGAAAGCAAGGTGAGAATTCTGGGTAGGGAAGAGAGCTGGGGAGGACAATGGGGGGGGGGGGGGCAGGGTGAGAGAGAGATAGAGACACAGAGACAGAGATAGAGACAGAGAGAGTAGATAGAGACTTGGAAGGAGGACAAATCAGAGAGAAACAGGCCTGGGGAAACAGAAAGAAAGGCCTGAAGGGATAGAAATGGAAACAGAGACATAGTTTGAGGGACTCAAATGAGACACACAGAGAGAAACTGACCAAGACTTCAAGAGGTACAGAGACAAAGAGAGACTGAGGGACAGAGAAGGAGAGGTGGAGAGAGAGACCAAGAGATAGAGAGACAGCCAGGTAGGCCATCTGGGCAAGATGGTGACAGACAGGGAGAAACAAAAACAGATAAGGGATTGGAAATCAGAGTTGGAGAGCTAATCTTTGTCTCAGAAAGACAGACTTAAACAGAGACAGACTAGGAAGTGGGTAAATTTAGGGAGAGATGATGAGAGAGGCTAAAAACAAGAGGAGAGATAGATTTGGAAAAATGGATGCCCCCAAGGCATCCAGGAAAAGCAAGAAAAGCAGCAGGAAAAAGGAGCAGAAACCACTGTAAGCAATGGGAAGAGACAGACGCCCCCCCCCCCCAGGGGAAGGATATTTCTGTCTTTTCCTCCTCCACCATTTCCTCTTAAGCAAGGTGGAAGGGGTGAGGCTCCCTGGGTGAGAAGAGGAGCCCAGCTGCTCTTTGAACGCCAGTGCAGGGACACCTGACTTCTGGCATTGGAAGTGGAATCCAAAATGCTCAAGTATTTTCCTTCTCTCTGCCTCTGTCTCTCTTTCTCTCTGTCTCTGTCTTTCTTTCCTCTTTTGTCTCTTTCTCCCCCACCTTTTCCATTTTCCTCTCTCCTCTTTGCCCCCTCCTCTCTTTTATCTTTGTCCATGCATCTGCATGAACTTTCTTTCTTATTTTTCTTTTCCTTCCCTCCTTCTCTCTCTTTTTCTGTCCCTGTCTCTCCCATCTCTGTCTTTCCATTTCCCTCTCCCTCTCCCAGATGTCTGCAACTCTGGAACAGCCTCCTGGGCAAGTGGAGGACCCAGTCATGCCCCAACCCTCCCAGTGGCCCCCCCTCCAGTGTGGACCCTGCATCCCCATCATGCTGGCCCTGACTTTAGTGGCTGCTATCTTCCTACTGGCAACAGCTGTGCTGGCTGAACGCCTTTTCCGCCGTTCTCTCAGATCAGATCCTGGTGTCCGGGGACCTAACCTGGTCTGGCGTCCAGGCGGGGAGCTGTGGATTGAGCCTGTGGGGACACCCCATGAACGATCTGAAGACTGGTATGGTGCAACAGCCCCTCTTCTGCACTCCCAGGTTACTGAGCCCTATAATTTCCAGGGCACTTTGGAGGTCGGGGCAACAGCACCTCCCATTCCAGATTCTCCTGTCTGTCCCTCAGCTCCACTCCAGGCTCCCGAGTCCCCTGCCAGCACATTCTGCATAACAAATCCTTGGGAAGAAAAACCTCAGGCAACCGGTTTGGTAGGTTGGTTTGAGCCACAGCCAGCACCAGAACCCTTACCCCCACCATTTTATGGCATCCGAAGGCCTGGGAGCCCTGAGCCTGACTGGGGCCTACAGCCACGGGTAACCCTGGAGCAGATCTCTGCTTTTTGGAGAAGAGAGAACAGAGTGCGTGGAGGCCCCTGAACAATGTGGCATTGGGCATGCCCCAGTCCCACTAAGCTTCCTCCCTGTTGAAGGCCTATAGGAAGCTGGACCTCCAGAAGGTCATGTGACATTGGGGGCCCATGGACACAGGACTCTGGACCACACCTTTGGATCCCAGGCCATCCCTCAAAGAAGATAGGTAGGATCTGGAAAGGACCCTTAAGGACTGACTGCTGAACATTTTTAAAAACATCAGGACATCTTTCTTCTGGACTCTGGGAGTCAGGCTAGGCATGACCCGCTTACTTGGGTAGAGCCAAATGGATCCCTAGCTCACCCCGTTAATTATCCTTTGAGGGTTATCCTTTGAAGTGCCACCTCTAACTTGAATGTATGGCAGAGGTGGGGCAACTGCCAGTGGATGCTGGTGTAACTTAAAGTTATCAGAGCAAGAACATCAGGTGTGTGAAATGTAGCCAATGGACAATTCTCTTTCTTTCCCTTGCACTCAGTCTCCCATCTGCTGTTCCTTCCCAACCTCCAGTCCCCTCACCTATGGTGAATAGGCCTCTTTCCAAGCATATATAACTCCCCCTTCTGCAGACAAAAGCAATTTTTCCTTCCTAACTTGTAAATGTAGATACTTGTCGATATTACCGTATGACAGACAAAAGACAAATGGCTAACTCCAGTTCTGTTCTAGGGCTTAGAAGGCTAGATGTCCATCCCTCTCATTTCATAGATGAATTAACTGCGAGAGGGATTTGCCTAAGCTTCCATAGCTAGCTTGTGTCAGACCCTAGGTCTTCTAACTTGCGGGTCAGACGTCTTTCCATCACATATATCTTCATGAAGGAGAGATGAAGGAAGGCTCGTACAAGCTATGATCAAGATGGTATTACACAAGGAGATAGGGAAGCTAAGCTAGACCTGAGAAGGCTGGTTTAGGGAAATGGTGGTGTTAGGGGGTGGTGGAGGGTTGGAGTTGAGGACGGTGCCTGAGGGACCCTTACACAGAAGACTTTCCTTCCTTGGAGAACAGGTAGCTGGAAAGGATAACTGGTCTGGGTGCTAAAGGGGAATTAAAGTAGAAAGAAGTTTTCTTCAAGAGGAATTCAGTTTGGCAAGAACACTTTTAAGCATTGCCTACTCTGTACTGTGCTGTGTGTGGGGGTCACAACGCAAATAAGATGTGTGATCTTTGTCTTCAAAAAGAATCTGATAGAAAGGATATGATACATGTACCTCAATAAATTCTGCGAGACAGGCTTGTTGTTGTTAGGTCATTTTAGTTGTGTCTAACTCGTCATGACCCAATTTTGAGGTCTTCTTGGCAAAGATACTGCCATAGCTTGCTTTTTTCTTTTTACAGCTCATTTTACAGATGAGGAAACTGAGGCAGAGTTAAGTGACTTGCTCAGGGTCACACAACTAGTAAGTGTCTAAGGCCAGATTTGAACTCAGGAAGAAGATGAGTCTTCCTGAGTCTAAGCCCAGTGCTCTATCTTTGATACAGGTTACAGAATAATTAAGTACTTAGGAGAAGCCACAGTGCCTGAAAGATTCAAGGAGTGAGGGATGATTTCTTTCTGGAGGGAATCAAGAAGGGTGGGTGGCACCTGAATTGGCCTTGAAGGAAGAGAAGGATTTAACCATCAGAGGTGGGGAAGGGACTTTGTAGAAATGAGTAGAGATGGGTACAAATGAGTAGAGATAGTGGTCCAGTTGGCTAGAGTACAGAATATGTGAGTCAAGTCAACTCAGTACGCATTTACTAATCACGTACACGTGCCAGGCATGATACTAAGTGCTAGAAATACAAATACAAAACAGAAAGAAAGAAAGAAATGGGGAGAGGGGGAGGTAGGGAGATGAAGACCCTCTGTGCTGGGGCATAGCTGAGAAAGTCCAGAGACTCAGAAGTGCAGCCTGGAGAGGAATGAAGGGATGGTTGATCTGGGCATCTTCTTTACAATATTTATGCAAGGGGGACGAATGTGAAATGAGCCTGGAGGCATAGGCTGGCAGTCTTGTGGAATACCTTGAATGTCAGGATCAGAAAGTTGTTTTTTAGCATCAGGAAAAAAAATCTTAATCAAAAAAGACTCAGCCTAGGGATCTAAGTAGAGAGACTCCCAAGTGAAGGAGTCATCATGATATAATGTAAAGGATCCAGGAGACCTCGCCTGTCACTACTGCTAAGTTTGCAGCTCTGTAAAGTAAAAAGACTGAACCTGATTGTCTCTTATGTCTTTTATAGGTTTAACAGTCTGAAATTCTGTGAAATCTCATACAGAATTTCAGAATCTTCAGCAATCCCTTACCTTAGTCTCCTAAGCTGTACCAAGAGGGACACTGAGACAATACTGTGTACTATTGTTTATAACTTATATTTCAGATCCCTTATCCCTTGAGGTGCCTTGAGGAGGAAGATCATTTATTGAACTCTAAATAGCAGGCTGGGTGTTATGTGCTTGTTGAATTATTTTGGTACAAAAGGGAAACCATGAAGGCCAGAAAAGGAAATCTGCCACCCCTTAAGTTCAGAGAGTGACAGCAGGCCAGATCAATGGAGAACATACTCTGACTGGTCAATAGGACCCTGGGTATTTCATTCCTGCTGCCCCCCTAACATTCACAGACCCACATTGGAGTTATTTTTATCATCATTTAGCAGCACCTACTACATGCAGGATCCAGTATTAGCACTCTGGGGGATACAGACGATGATGGTCTCTGTTCTTGGCAAGTTCACCATCCCACTAGGGAGATTGGACGTGGGTGTGAAAAACAAAAAAGAAAGAAAGTAAAAGAAAAAGTAAAGCAATATGGAAGAGTGGAAAGAGCCCCAGACTGAGAGCCTGGTTTCAAATGCCATCTCTGCCTCTTATGAGCTGTTTGGCCCTTGTTAAATCACTTAAGCCCTTTGAGTCTCAGTTTCCTTATGGGGCTAATAATATCTTTACTACCTCCTCACAGGGTTGTTCTAAGGCAAGCAAAATGGCGGTTATCATTAGGTTAAAGACTTTGGCCAAGCCACCTCCCCATTCTGGGACTCAGTTTCCCAGGTAGAAAACTCTGGCGTTCAAGGCCCTCATTTCACAGTACTTCCACAGTGCCCCTTGTGCTCCTATCAAACTCTACTACTCTGTTCCCCAAATACACCCCACAGTTTCCTGCCTCTGAGGGAAAAGGCCCTGTGAGCCTTTGCCCACAATGCCTGAAATGCCCTCTTTCTACCTGTTCACCTGTGGAATTCTGACCCCAACTTTGAAGCCTAACTCAGATGTCACCAACCTTCCCTGATTTCCCCCCTGTCAGTCTCCCCCCCTAGCCATTTATGTGTTATTGTACATTATTCAGCTCAATAACATTATGTATTTTTTCAATTCAATAAACATTTATCTATCTACAGTCAAGGTATTAGAGATACAGAGGCAAAAAGGACAGTTTGGGTCCTCAAGGGGCTTAAATTCTATTGTCTCAACAACAGGTGTACAAATACACCTGAGATAACGTGATCATTAACTGTTGAGATCAGAGTAGGCTCCCTGGAGGAGGTGGTGCCTTGAAGGAAGATAAGAATTCTGAGTCAGAGTTGAAGAGGAAGTGAGTGGACGCTCCGGAATGCTGAGGTCGGGGAACAGCGACGAGTCCAGTTTAGCTAGAATTTTGTGGGCTTGAAGAGGAGAAGGGAAAGGGAGCAAACATTGATAAGTGCCAACTTTGTGCCAGGCCCTGTGCTAAGGCTTTACTAAAAGATTATCTCATTTGCGTCTCACAACACCCTTGGGACGTAGGTGCTGCTGTTATACCCGTCCAACAGCTGAGGAAGCTGAAGGGGCTTACCCAGGGCCACACAGCTAGCTGGTGAGTGTCTGAGGCCGGATTTAAAGCTAAATAATGAAAAATAAAGCTGGAGTGGGGTGTTCTGGCCAACTTGAAGTCAGATTATGGAGGCCCCTTCAGCTAAGACTGAGAAGTATGTGTTTTATCCTATAGGGAATCTGAAGCTGCTGAAGGTTTCTGAGCAGAAGAGTTACGATGGTCAGACCTTACCCAAATAACTCAGATATTCCTCCTGTGGAACCCTCATCTGAATTCTCTCCAAGGTTTACCACAAGGAGACTGGAGGCCTTCCTTGCCTTCAGACCCTTAAAAGAAGGTCAGATCTTTAAAAGATTATTTCCTCCACCCTGTGGAAGATTCACTGGAGGGGAGAATTTAAAGGCAGGAAAATCAATTAGTAAGATAGTATAATGGCAAAAGCAAAAGGTCACAAGGGCCTTACCTAGGATGGTTCCTGTATAAATGGAAAGATAGAAACAGATTGAGACATGTGGAGCTATAATCAGTAAGATTTGGCAATAGCTTGATTATGGAAAGCCGAAGAAGTGGGAAGAGTCAGGAATGATTCAGAGGTTGAGAATCTGGATGATTGGTTTCCTTAATAGAAATATGGAAGTTAGGAAAAAGGGCATTCTTTTTTTTTCTTAATTTGTTTTAAACTTAAACACACAATAAGAAAAAGAGAAACATTTTATAAACTTAAATACTAAAATTGAAATACAAAATAGGAAAAGAAAAAACAAAGCATTGCCATATGTATGGCAGAACACAAGAGTGAATTCAAACCATACAGCAATAAATTTCCATTTTAAGAAAGCCTATATAGTAAATACTACACATTGTGTTCTGAGCTGTCCATCTTTGCTTCTTTATAAATTTTCTTTTATTCTCTGCTGTATACTTTTTACTTTGTTCTTTTTTTCTCCCTTCCTCCCCCTCCTCCCCCAAGAAGGCTATAATTAAGCTCGGATATATTTCTATATTTGTGGAGGGGTGTGTGTGTGTGTGTGTGTGTGTACACACATATACTTAGATATCTATAATCATACTCATATATAGACATATACATTTATATGTATCTATGTAAAACCATACTATCCTTGTTTGTTGTCTGTTTCTCTGAGGATGGATAATGTCTTCCTTCGTATATCCAAGTCTTTCCCTATCTTTCTATGTCCAACAACTCATTGTTTCCTATACCACAGCAATATTCCAACCTTCTGCTGTCTAGTTATTTTAAATAGCCTAAAACAATATTGATTAATATGACTGAGAGGAAGGGAATTCATAGGGGGAAAGATAATGAGTTCTGTTTTGGACCATTGGAGATGCTACTGGAATATCTAAGTGGTTTTAGATAGTTACTACTTATTATTTTAAGTAAAGGTTCCATTTACTCCTGTACTTTTTAGTGTTTTTAACAGGAATAGGTGTTGTATTTTGTCAAAAGCTTTTTTCTGCATCTGTTGTAATAATCATATTATTTTTGTTGTTTTGTTATTAATATGGTCAATTATGCTTATAGTTTTCCTAATATTGAACTGATCTTACATTCCTGGTATAAGTTCAGCCTTGTCATGGCGTATGATCTTTGTGATATATTGCTATAATCTCCTAGCTTGTATTTTATTTATAATTTTTGCATTACTATTCATTAGGGAAATTTGTCTCCAGTTTTCTTTCTCTATTTTGACTTTTCCTGGTTTAGGGATCAAGATCATATTTGTGTCAAGAAGGAATTTGGTAGGATTTCTTCTTTACTTATTTTTTCAGTTTATGTGCCATTGGAATCAATTGCTCTTTAAATGTTTAGTAGGATTCACTTGTAAATCCTTCTGTTCCTTGAGGATATTCAGATGGAAATGTTCAGCAGGAAATTGATTATGGGGGGACTGGAGCTCAGGAGAGAGATTAGGACTAGATGTATAGATCTGGAAAATATTTATTTGCATAGAGATGATGCTGATGAGATCACCAAGGGAGAGACAGTAGAGAGAAAAGAAGAGGGTTCAAGATGGCCTTGAGGGGGATCCTTATATTTTGGTGTGAGGGATCAGTACATAGAAGGTGAACCAATCAAAGGAATAGAAAAAGAATGGTCACCCTTTCTGTCCTCAACACCACTGGAGAAGGATTGTTGAAGCATCTGTTACTGCTCTTGCCATGTTGAAGTCAGAGTCTCCTAAGGAGCCCAAGCAACTTCAGAATCTTTTTATTGGAGACCTGTGCTTTGAGACAATGGACAAGAGCGTAAGGACCAATTTTGAGCAATGGGGCACACTTACAGACTGCATGGTGATAAGGAATCCAAATACCAAACGTTCTAGGGGCTTTGGTTTTGTTACCTATGCCACAGTGGAAGAGGTAGATAGATGCAGCCTTGAATGCAAGATCTCACAAAGTTGATGGCAGAGTTGTTGAGAGCTGTTTCCAGAGAGGACTCTCAAAAGCCAGGCACCCATTTAACTGTGAATAAGATCTTTGTGGGTGGCATTAAGGAAGACACTGAGGAACATCACTTAAGAGACTATTTTGAACAATATGGAAAAATTGAAGTGATGGAAATCATGACTGACCAAGGCAATGGCAAAAAGGGAGGTTTTGCTTTTGTTACTTTTGATGACCGTGATTCTTTAAATAAGACTGTCATTAAAAAATACCATACTGTGAATGGCCACAACTGTGAAGTAAGGAAAGCTTTGTCTAAGCAAGAAATGGCCAGCACTTCATCTAGTCAAAGAGATCAAAGTGGTTCTGGAAACTTTGGTGGTGGCCATGGAGGTGGCTTCTTTGGAAAAGATAACTTTGGCCGTGGTGGGAGTTTCAGTGGTCGTGGTGGTTTTGGTGGCAGTCATGGTGGTGAAGGATATGGTGGAAGTGGAGATGGCTACAATGGATTTAGAAATGATGGAAGCAACTTTGGAGGTGGTGGTAGCTACAGTGATTTTGGCAACTACAACAATTGGTCTTCAAACTTTGGTCCCATGAAGAGAGGAAACTTTGGAGGCAGGAGCTCAGGCCCTTATGGGGGGGGCCAATATTTTGCCAAACCCTGTAACCAAGGTGGCTATGTTGGTTCCAGTAGTAGCGGTAGTTACTTCTGCAATGGCAAAAGATTTTAATTACTGTTAGGAAACAAAGTTTAGCAGGAGAGGAGAGCCAGAGAAGTGACAAGGAAGCTACAGGTTACAACAGATTTGTGAACTCAGCCAAGCACAGTGGTGGTAGGGCCTAGCTGCTACAGGAAGACATATTTTAGACAATACTTTTTGTGTATGGGCAAAAAAACACCAGGACTGTATTTGTGACTAATTGTGTAACAGGTTATTTTAGTTTCTGTTCTGTGGAAAGTGTAAAGCATTCCAACAAAGGGTTTTAATGTAGATTTTTTTTTTGCACTCATGCTGTTGATTGCTAAACGTAAGTCTGATCATGATGCTGAATAAATGTGTCTAAAAAAAAAAAAGAATGGTCAGACAGGTAGAGGAGAGCCAGGAGGGAGCAGTTAGCTAGGGTCAGTCAGATGAATTTAAACTTCTTTAGGCTTCAGATTTCTCTTCTGTAAAAGGAAGGCTTGGATTAAATGGCTCCTGAAGTTCCTTCATTGCCTATGGGTAGGAGGTTGGTGGGAGGTGTAGCCAGACTTAAATAAAGGACCCTGCTTCTCAGACTCCATAATCTAGGAATAATAAGTACTAAAGATAGGTGGACACATTTATGCAATCACCAGAGAAAAGTCAATATTGGCAATATACACAGAGTACAGTAGGATTGTAAAAGAGTGAGGGAGAGGGCAATAGCCCTTTCCTGTTTAGATTAGATCAGGAAGGCTTAACAAAGGAAGTGGGGACACTAGGAAGGTTGTGAAAGAAGGAGGGGACCAATGAAGGAAGAAATGTATGTGGCATGAATGGAAGAGAAGTAAGCTGTGATGGGGAGAAGATTGCGATTAGGAGAGGATGACAGTTGGACCCCTGGGTCCCGGAGGCACCTGGAGGGTCAAAGGGAGGATGGTAGCATGAGATGTACAGGTCATCATTCCTGAAAACACAAAAACAGAGTGAATAGAGTATCAGGCCTGACTCACAAATCCTCTCGATTCTTCCTTCCTGAGATCCCTCTCCTCATTGCCTTTGACCCTCACCACACTTCACCTCCTCTATCACAGTAGCTTCCTGTTGGGTCACTGGACACAGATTCCTCTTGCTGGTGCCTCGTTCTGAGCTCGTCGGGCCCTGCTAATGTACCTTCAGTAACTCCCCCCGCCTTTTTTTTTTTTAATAAAAATGTTATTGATACTTTAAAAAATCCATTGATGTTATTTCCTAATGTTCACCCCCTCTCCCTGTCCACTCTTTCTAGAACCCTCACTAGTAGTGATAGACTCCTTTTTTTTCCTATGGAAAACAGTACAAACTTCTCAGTTTGGCATTCAAGGTCTCCCATGATCTGCCTCCAACCTACCTTTGAGTGACCTTTCCTCCCCTCCGTTCTCTGTGGAGTTTTCTGTGTCCTGTCCTTCTCACTGTCCTCTGAATAGACCACGATAATTTCTGACTCTAAACCTTTGCTCACGCCATTTCTTTTGCCTCGAATGTTTTCCCAGTTTTTGTCTATGCAATTCCTATCCCTGTATTTTTTAAAAATAATTGATTATAAATTTAATATTGATCATCAATTATTCAACCAACCAACCAGTGCCTACTCTTTGTCGGTCCCTATGCTAGGTGTCCCACGTTCTGTGATTCTGCCAGACCAGCCTACCACCTGTTGTTCACAGAAGCCTCATTGCCTATCTCCGTGGCAGGATGTTGCATGAACATCTAGGCCTTCCTGCCCCTCATCTCACCTGCTGAAGCACTTTAAGGGCGTCTGGGCCCTGCCATCTGCTTTCCTGTTGAGCCCTTGGGCTCCTGAGCCTTTCCATTCACGTTTATTTATCATATCCTCTAGTTAGAGGGTGTGAGGTCCCTGAGAGCAGAGATTGTCTTTTTTTTTTTTTTTTGGTATCTAAGCACTTAGCAGAGTGCTTGGCACATAGTAAACACTTACTAAGTACTTTTTCATTCATTCATTCATCATGCACTGGCTATCCCCCATGCATTCTGTCTTCATATCTCTGTATCTGTGTATCTACTTGGTGGTAGACCTGAAGTCAGGAAGACTCATCTTCCTGAATTCTAATCCGACCTGAGACCCTCAGCAAGTCACTTCATCCTGTTTGCCTCTTTGCCTGTTTGCCTCACCTGTAAAAGGAACTAGAGAAGGAAATGGCAAACAGTATCTTTGCCAAGAAAACCCCAAATGCAGTCATGAAGAGTCAGACAGGACTGAAATGACTGAATAACAGAATCTAATGTGGCATCTATTCAGTATTCTATCACCTCTGCCGAGCATAGATTTACTTCTTAAGGGCAAGAATTCACCCAGATTAGCTCTGTTTGTAATTAGCTCTGTATTCCCTAATGAATAGTAATGCAAAAATTATAAATAAAATACAAGCCAGGAGATTACAGCAATATATTGCAAAGATCATACACTATGACAAGGCCGAACTTATATCAGGACTGCAGATTGGTTCAAGATTAGGAGAACTATAAGCATAATTGACCACATTAATAACAAAACAACTAAAATCATATGATTGTTACAATAGATGCAGAAAAAGCATTAATTCTGTTTTCTAGTTGGGTGAGGTCCTGCCCCAGACTGAGAACAAGAACCTGGAGGATTTGGGCAGTCTTTTCTATTAGCATGTCCTTCAGAGAGTGGCCTTTGATCTATTGGAACTGGTCCCTGAATGAGGAAATAGAAATAGAAAAATAATAGGTTAGTAATGTAATAGAAAAATAATCACTTCTCTCATAGGAAAATTTGGATGAGAATAAATTAATATTTTGGACATGTTGAGTTTGAGATGCTTATGGGATATATAGTTCAAAATGTCAAACTGGCATTTGACGACGTGGGGTTAGTGCTTAGGAGAGAGATCAGGGTAAGATATATAAAAGTCTGGAAATCATCTGCATGAAAGATGAGATTTGAACGCATGGAAGCTGATGAGGTCACCAAGTGAGAAATGTAGAGAGAAAAGAAGGCCCAGATCTGAGCTAGATGGCACAGTGAAGACAGAGCTGGACCTCAGCTCAGGAACACCTGAGTTCAAATCCTGCCACAGATGCTTAGTTGCATTGTGACCCTGGGTAAGTCACTTAACCTTGGAATTTGTCTCAGTTTCCTCATCTGTAAAATAGAGATAATAATAACACTTTCTTTCTGGGATTGTTGTATTTATAAAATGCTTATCTTAAAGCACTTCATAGATGCTAGCTACTGTTTTATTATCAAATCCATTTCTTTTTTAAAATCTTATTTACTCAGTTTTAAAAAACCCTCCAAAACCAGCAACCATCCTTCTCTCCCTCTTTTCGCTTCCACCTCTACCTCAAGGATCAAGCAGCCTAAGCAGCACCTTTTATAAGACTTCTCTGGATCCTCCCAGGTGATATTCCCCTACCCCCATTCCTGATTTCCTGTTTTATGTGTATTTTTTATTTACTTAAATGTAAATACTAAATAGTAACTTGTTTCTCTTTTGACCAGGAACCCTGAGGGGGTCTTCCCCTCCCAGTTTGATTTTTTTTTAATTAAAGGGGCCACCCCTTGATTAACTTCTTAAAGAGGCCTATTCACTGGAAATGAGGACCTGAACAGGCCTTAGACTACAAGGGCCAGGGTCTCCCACTGCATCCTGGGTCATCTCCAGGCATCCTGATGAATATCTGGCCCCTGGACCCAGATGGCTCTGGAGGAGACAGTGAGGCTGGTGACCTTGCACAGCCCTGCCTCACTTAAATCCAAGCCAATTGCAAGTCATGTCATCACGTCCCTGATGCCATGGTCCTCTTGGAGAATGAAGGACAAACACAACAACAACAACAATATTCACTAAGCCGTCCCTCCAGCAGCGTGTAAGGTCTTTGAGGACAGGGGATGTTTTCATCTTTGTGTTGCCAGCTCCTGGTAGTGTGCTCGGCATGTGAGAGGTGCTTAATAAGCGCTTGTTGGATTGAATCCATCAACTTGAACTGGAGCCACACTGTGTTGTCCTTATTCATTTCCAGTCTCAGTTCATCCTGAGCTCTTGACCCCATTCTTCATTACTACTCTTTGCTTCTGTGACATGCCTGTTGGAGATCTAAGTTGGTGGATGAGTTGCTGGTGCATTTCTACTGCTTTCAGCCTCTTTTTTTTTTTCCTTTTTGGAGGGGGTAAAGTAGGGCAGTTGGGGTTAAGTGACTTGCCCAAGGTCATACAGCTAGTAAATGTTAAGTGTCTGAGGCCAGATGTCCTCCTGACTCCAGGGCTGGTGCTCTGTTCACTGCACCACCTAGCCGCCCCCAGCCTCTTCTTCCTCACTGGGATGATTGACACATATGTTTTTAGAATTTAACTTCTCTTTCGGTTTCAGTTCATCTTTGAATGCTCGGCTCAAATACCCCTTCCTTTGTGAATCCTTCCTTAAGTCCCTCTGTAATGACTGTCTCCCTCAGACATCACATTAACATTACGATGTTTCATAAATCTCTAATTCACATATCATGTGATGTGTATTATTCTGTACCCTATATGGCTTCTAGAATGTAAGCTCCATGAAGGCAGGAAAAGTGTCTGGTCTGAACTTTCTGTCTCTTCTAGAACCTGGCAAAATGTTCTTCACACCTTCTGTCCCCGAACTGTTAGTGAGACTACCAGTCCTCTCTATTTCGGGTGATTTCCCTCTGAAATTACCTTCCCTTTACACTGTATACATCTTGTATATACAATTTTGTTTAAGTCCCTCCTTGGGGCAGGGACTGGGTTTTTGCCTTTCTTTGTATCCCTAGCACTTAGCACATACAGATGTTTAATAAATTGCTTGTGGACTGACTGAATGACCTTAAATACTTACTGAAGGATTATTTGGAGTTATCCTAAGCCAACAATGCCCTCTAATGGCCAAGGTTGAGAACTGTGTGATCCAATGGCCCTTCCTTTCTTCCTCTTCAAAGGCACACTCTGCCAACACTGCCTCTCATGTCTCTTTTCCTCTTTCTTTCACCACTCATGCCATATTCCATCTCAGGTAGTCTCTTTATAACATATATGTAGTCTTTCCACCATTTTCTCATTCTCCTTTCTTTGACGATTTGCCCAGTTACCTTGGGGAAAAAAACCTCTCTTCCTCACTTCATTTCATGTGTGAGTCAAAAAAGCTACCTGTCCACTACTATTTAGATACGGACATATCTTATTCAGAAAATGCCAGTGGTAGCCAGCAGTTGTCCATAGCTGAAGTCTTATGCTCCAATGGAGTTCATTCAGAGGAACGAAGTTCATCCTCATATGTCTCCCCATGAGCACATGTTTTGGCCCTAGTGGTTAAGGAAGGTCCTTAAGAGCAGGCAAGGACTATTTCATATTTATCTTTGTAGCCTTAGACTTTTGGGACACCTTATATATAAAGCCCTTTGTAGGCCTTAAAACAGTATATAAATGTGAGTTACTGTTATTACTGGACCTTCAGGGCCTCTCTTGGTGCCTAGTGTAAGAGATCTGTTGTATTGGATTCTTTTTTTTTTTGCTTTTTGGAGAGGGGCATGCAGGGCAATTGGGGTTAAGTGACTTGCACAAGGTCACATGGCTAGTAAGTGTTAAGTGTCTGAGCCCGGATTGGAACTTAGGTCCTCCTGATTCCAGGGTCGGTGCTCTATTCACTGTGCCACCTAGCCTCCCCTGTTGTGTTGGATTCTTGCTGACATATTCCCTTGCTACTGCTACTGTGGCTGAGGACCCTAGTCTGATATCTATTTCTCCCTTCTCTTCTCTTTACACCCTGGTCTTTACACATTATGTATCAAAAAAATGTGTTTTCTCATCTTTCTTTACAAAGGAAAAGAGAATATATAACTTAAATCAAAACAACAACAACAAATAAACAGGGTTCCTGTTCTTTGTATCTCCATCTTTAGAGTTTGTATCAGGTGACTATGTTCTCTCTGTGTTCTCTAAGCACATTCACCATAAGGTTGAATCATTTAATGGTGACAGTAGAGAAGTAGGGATAAACAGGTGTTTGACTGCCATCCTTAGGCTTCAAGATGCCTCCTCCACCTGGACATTATTTAAGTTAGTAGGAAGTTCCTATCCCTTTTGGATCCTATTTTCTAGGGTCTGAAGGGGGACAGAACCAAGATTGCAGAGAAAAGATAGGGACTCATCTGAACCCTTCCAAATTTCCCTCCAAGCAACTTTATGTAATATCTCAAAACAAATTCCAGATCAGCGGAACCCACAAAAGGATAGTCAGAAGAAAAGGTCTGTTGCACTAGTGTGAAAGTGGAGTAAAATCCAGTGCAGGCCATGCAGCAAACCAGCAGAAGGCCTTGGGGGCAACTGATGGTTGGAGGGTGGGAAGTGGCTTCCAGAGCTCTCAGGCCATAGATGGTAAAAGGTTAGGCAACTGGTCAGAAGGAGATCACAGGAGTCCCTTTGTTGGCGCTGGGAGCAGAACTCTTGTGCACTGCCCATACTCAGATGTGGGTCATAGTCCTGGAGTGAGGAGGAGTACTAGAATACCAGAGTTCATCACTGCAGGGGAGAGTGGGAATGTTGGTCACAGTTCCAGGGCAGAAAAGACTGCTTGTGATCACTACAGATCAGAGCACAGGCAAAGAAGGTAATAAACACACCTCTTCTTATATCATACCACCCTGGAAGATCCAGAAGCTTATAGACACCCAGAATTAGGTCTGAAAACAGCTGCACAAAAACCTGATGCTTGAGACAGTGCCCTCTCCACACAGAGTCCAACTTTAATATAAAGTTAAAAGTCAAGAAATAGGCTAGAAAAATGATCAAACAACAAAAAAGGATCCTGACCATAGAAAGTTACTATGGTGATGGGGAAGCTTAAAACACAAACTCAGAAGGAGACAACAAAGTCAAAACTGCTACACCCAAAGCCTCAAAGAATACTGTGAATTATTGGTCTCAGGCCCTAAAAGAATTCTTGGCATACCTCAGAAAAGATTTTAAAAGTCAAATTAAAAAAAGTGTAGGAAAAATTGGGGGGAAATGACAGTGATGCAAGAAAATCGTGAAAAAAGAATCAACATAAAAATTGAAAAATCCGCACTGATTATCTCCTGAAAAAGATCCCAAAATGAAAACTCCCAGGAATATTATAGCCAAATTTCAGAAGTCTCAGGTCAATGAGAAAATATTGCACACAGCCAGAAAGAAACAATTGAAGTATCTTGGAGCCAAAGGATCACACAAGATTTAGCAACTTCTACATTAAAGGACTGGAGGGCTTAGAATATTGATATCTCAGAGGGCAAAGGAGCTAGGATTACAACCAAGAATAATTCACCCAGCAAAACTGAGAATATGCCTTAGGGAAAAAATGGACATTTCAACGAAGAGGACTTTCAAGCATGCCTAATAAAAAGACCAGAACTGAATAGAAACTGACTTTCAAATACAGGAATCAAGAGAAGCAAAAGAAGGTAAACAGGAAATAAGAAATCATGAAGGATTCAGTGAGGATAAACTGTTTACATTCCTATATGGGAAGATGATACTTGTAACTCCTAAGAACTTTCTTATTTTTAGGGCTGTTAGGAGTAGACATAGACAGAGGGGATGGGTATGAGTTGAATATGATGGGATGATTATCAAAAAATAAAATAAAATGAAGGGGTGATAAAGAGGAACACACTGGGAGAAGGGGAAAGAGAAAGCTAGAATGGGGTAAATTGTCTCATAAAAGAAGTGAGAAAGAACTTTTATAGTGAAGGGAAAGATGGTGGAGGCATAGGGGGAAGCACTTAGACTTTACTCTCATCAGAACTGACTTAAAGAAGGAATAACATACACACTCAGTTGGTATAGAAATCTATCTTACTCTACAGGAAAGAAGGAGGGGAAGGTGATAAGATGGGGGGGCGGTGTTACTGATAGGAATATGTGTTGGGAGAGGTGGTAGTCAGAAGCAAAACACTTTTGAGGATGAACAGGGTGAAAGGAGAGAGTAGAATAAACAGGGGAAAATAGGATAGAGAGAAATATAGTTAGTAATCATAACTGGAAAAAAAGTTTCTTTGATATATTCTCAAATATATAGAGAACTGAGTCAAATTTATAAAAATAAGAGCTATTTCCAAATTTTAAAATGGTCAAAGGATATTAACAGTTTTCAAATGAAAAAAAAGTTCATATAGTTATATAAAAATGCTCTAAATCACTATTGATTAGAGAAATGCAAATTAAAACAACTTTAAGGTGCCGCCTTACACCTATTGGATTGGCTAATATGACAGAAAAGAAAAATGCTAAATGTTGGAGGGGATGTGGGAAAATTGTGACATTAACGCACTGTAGGTGGAATTATGAACTGATTGAACCATTACATAGAGCAATTTGGAACTCTGCCTCAAGGGCTATAAAACTGTGCATATCCTTTGACCCAGAAGTAGCAGTACTAGGTCTGTATCCCAAAGAGATAAAAAACAAAAAGGAAAAGGGCCTATATGTACACAAATATTTATAGCAGCTCTTTTAGTGGTGGCAAAGAATTGGAAATTGAGAGGATGTCCATCAATTGAACAAGTTATGGTACATGATTGTGATGGAATACTGTTGTGGTATAAGAAATGTTGAGGGGCTGATTTCAGAAAAACCTGGACAGACTTACATGAACTGAAGCAAAGAGAAGTGAGCAGAACCAGGAAAACTTTGTACATAGATGAGCAACTGTGAATGACTTGGCTAATCTCAGCCATACAGAGATCTAAGACAATTTTGAATGCCTCATGATGAAAAATGCTGTCCATCCCCAGAGAAAAAATTGATGTTGTCTGAATGCAAACTGACACATACTTTTTAACTTTCTTTCTTTTTTCTTTTTTTTTTGGGGGGGGGTCCTGTGTTTTCTTTTAAAACATGACTAATATGGAAATGTTTTTTGTGACTGCACATATATAACATGTATTAAATTACCTGCCTTCTCAATGAGGGGGGAAGAAAGAAAGGGAGGGAGAGAACTTAGAACTTGAAGTAAAAAACAAACAAGTGTTTTAAAATTATTTTTATATGTAATTGGAGAAAAAAACCAAAATAGGAAATGAATTTTTAAAAAATCATCCAACAAGACCAAGGAGAAAAAAAAAAGAATCAATACAGAGTGTTCCAAAGGTATTAGTTCAGTTTTGAGTTTTAGTAGCCTAAAACTACTATTAAAACTTGAAACCGCACTAAGACTTTTGGGACACTATGGCAGGAGTGGTGTGATGGAACAAAAATATTATTAGCCAGTCAACTAGTAATTATTTTTTAGTGTCTAGGATTAGGTAAAGTCATGAAACAGGTGGATCTTGTTTCCTTCTTACTTTGATTCTTCTGTCTCAAGGCTGCCTTCTTTCCTTTATGAATGAAAGATTTCATTCCATCACATAAAACACATACATGTTTTACTGCCTTTCCCTGCCTCTGCCCCAGCCCTCAGTTTCAATGTTTAGCAGAATCTGAGTGTTTGGTTCTACTCTGCTAACAACCTCTCTAACTTGTATAGCTCCACCTTGCTCATCTCTCTAACTTGGATACTGCGGGGAAACTATCCAGAATTGTGTTTGGCTTCACCTGCCCATCTCCTGCTTGGAGAGATTAGTGGGAAGCCATTTAGCTGGGAGCTTTGGAAGACTATTAAGAGTTCTGCTCATAGGAGCCAGGGCAAGAATCAATGGGTATAACAATGCCACCATCTGCTGGGAGCTACCAGGAACTGCAAGGAGAGTGATGAGCTATTTTGAGTAGATGGCCATAGAACCATGGAAGAGAATGCCAGTGAAGAATGGGCATTGAATAACAGAATTTCAGATTTGGCAAGGACCTAAGAGGCCATCTAATTCAGCCCGTGCTAGAAAGGAATCCTCGGCTCACGTATACCTAACAAGTAGTCATCTAGTCTTTGTTTAAAGGAAGAGGAACCCAATCAAGTTTATTCCATTCTTGGAGATGTTTGTTAGGAAGTCTCTCCAGGCATTAAGCCAAAATGTAACCCTTCACTCCTTCCACATTTTTCTCTTGGCTCTTCCTCTGGGGCCAAGCAGAACAATTAAAAAAATCAAAAACACACGTCCTGAGGTGCCACACTAGAGTTGCAACTGGGAGTTCTGTCTAGTGCATTGACTGTAAGTGACTGAGGCCATACAGGTCTCTGTGGAAAGGTCATTCATTGAGTCCAGTGTATTGGACCATTCATTGATACCATAGTTGAGAAGAGAAGTCTTAGGGAGAAACTATCTTCAAGTGTTGTAAAGGCTTCATGTGGAAGAGAGATTAGACTTTTTCTCTTGGCAACTTCCATTCAATGTTTCTAGTTCTGCCCTTTGGGACCAAAGAAGTATTCACCTCTTTGACTTTAGGTAAGCGTAGATCCCTTTGAGGGGGAGATACCTCCCCAAGTCTCACTTGAAAGTTTGAAGGTAGGCTCTCAGAGGGTGATGACTCTCAGGTTCTAGGGTATTTCTGTGGTTCCCTCCCCCTAAAACTATAGTTCAAGGATCATCACTGATGAACTTACCATTGATAGCCAGTGGACAGAAATAAGGAAAAGGCATTTACTAAGTTGGTTTAGTAAGAACACAGTAAATTCTAAAATTCCCCCCTCCATAAAGCAAAAATTCACTTTTCCATAAGTACCTACTGAATCTCTTGAAAGAATGGGAACAGAGTTAGAATATACTAGTAGTAATGTAGATATTCAGAGAACACATGATGACTGGGCAACATATGGCTATGGTACTACAGGTACTATATGTCCCTTCTCTTCCTGTGATACTCTCATGCTTCTCCTCCCAGGCTCAGTATCTCTGCTGGGTTGGTTATGACCATGAAGAGCTGAAATCTCCTCTGCAGCTAAGTTCTCTTCTTCTTTTTTAAAAATAGCATTTTATTTTTTCCAATTACATGTAAAGACAATTTTTAACATTTATTTTAAAAAATTTTTGAGTTTTAAAATTTTCTCCCTTTCTCTTTTCTCTCATTTTCCCCTAAAATGGTAAGCAATTCTAATATAGATTATACATGTACAATCATGTAAAACATATTTCCATATTAGTCATGTTGTTGGGAAAGAAGAAACAGAACAAAAGGAGAAAAAACTATGAAAAAAATAAAGTGAAAGTACTATGCTTTTATCAGAGAGCAATTCAGATAGTATGCTTCAACCTGCATTCAGATTCCATCAGTTCTTTCTCTGGAGGTGGACAACATTTTCCATCATAAGTCCTTTGGAATTGCCTTGGATCATTGTATTGCTGAGGAAGAGCTAAGTCTTTCTTAGTTGATGATTGCACAATGTTGTGGTTACTATGTACATCAACTCTCTTCTTCCAGGACTAGTTCTCTTTCGAATGCACAGTTGGCTGTCTTTTCTGCTACCAGGAGACCATGATCCTGGAAGTTGCTTCCTGCCTTTAACCTTGAGTGCTCAAGGCCTCAAATGACTATGCTTCATTGCAAAATGGGATAGCTGATGTTGACAAGGGGAAAGATAAAATCCTCTCCCTGTCTGCTGCTCTCTGTTACAGGTTCAGGGGCCACATTTTCAAAGGTATTCTTTGCCTCACCTGCCTCCAACTCTCAAACTATTCACTTGTCTGGGGAAGACAGTCTTAGCCTTTTAAAAGCCCACCTGGGATATGGTCAATCTTTGCACAGCCAATGACCAGCTCTTCTTAGATATGTCTTTGCACTTTGTTAGCATATCAATACCTAGTTACCTCCATTATCTCTCCCTTACTTTTTGTGAATAAATCAACTAGCTGGGGAAGAGGGAAGGGCCCAGATTCCCTCCCCTCAATTAAATGTTTGCTTTCCCCAACAGATCAATGAAAGTGATTTATGGCAAAATACATATTCCTAATTCTGGACAGTTCTCTAGTCTGGGGAAAATTCATGGGGCACACTTTTTCAACAATATGGAAATTAGCAGTGTTGCATGAGAGTCTATGCTTATCATACCTGGTAGGCCTGGAAATTACACTCTCCCTCAAATATGTGGTTATTTAACAAAGACATTATTTATAAAATTCTCATACTACTTGTCTTAATGCTAGTATAGGCCCGCTCCAAACCAAACCAAACCAAACCCCAACATGGACACATTCCCACAATATGCTCTAGGTAAACTGCTGGGCACCAGTATTCTAAGGACATAGCACTCATGTTCCTCCTAATATCTTACATACTCATATTGGAAAAATTTCTCAAAGAATCTTTATTCATTTAAATAAATTTAAAGCTATTGAAACATGTAATCACGTAGAGAAGTAATGGGTTTCACCAAATTGGAGGTCTCTAGGCAAAAGCTGGGTGACCATTTGTCTGGTATGTTGCAGGAGGGATTCTTTTTCTTGTATGATCTAGATTACAGATGGCTGCTGAATTTCCTTCCAAGTATGAAATTCTAAAATGTTGTAACTCCTTCCTCTCCTGAGGCCAAGACCCTAAGTGGTAGATTTCAAGCTCAGCATGAGATGGCAGTATGATTGGGCAGCCAGAAAAGCTAATCCAGTGTGAGGCTGCTCTAGGAGGCATATCTAGCTTCCAGGAAGAGGGAAGTGCTATTTGTACTCTGCCCTTGTCAGAACTAATCCGGGGTGTTGGGCTCATTTCTGGGCACTGTGGCTTAAGAAGGACATCGATCAGAGGGGTAGGGTTTAGAGGAGGGCAATAAGGATGGTGGAGGGCCTTGAGTTCATGGCATTTGAGAACTAGGTGGAGGAATTAGATACATTTAGCCCGTAAAAGAGAAGATTGAGGATGCACATGGTAGCCGTGTTTAAGTACTAGAAGAAAGGAGAGATTAGACTTGCTTTGTTTGGACCCAGGAGCAGTGGATAGAAATTACAAATGGGCCGAGTTAGTCCTGATGTCAGGAAAGACTTCCTAACAGGTGTTCAGTCGTTTAGTTATGGCCAACTCTATGTGACCCCAAAGTTCATGAGGTTTTCTTGGCAAAGATATTGGAATGGTTTGCCCTTTCCTTCTCCAGTGTGTTCCTATTTTACAGATGAGGGAAATAGGGCTTAAGTGACTTGCCCAGGGTCACACAGCTAGTAAATGTCTGAGGCTAGAGTTGAACTCAAATCTTCCTGAGTTCCTATTCCTAATATTAAACCTGTCTAAAAGCATAATGGCTTTCCTTGAGAAGTGATAGATTTTTGCTTAAGAAGTCTTCGAGAAGAGACTGGACAGCCACTTGTTGTATGTTATAGTGGGAATTTCTTCATGTATGGCCTATACTAGATGGTTGCTGAGATCCTTCTAACTCTCAAATTCTGTGATTCTGTTTTAGTGCACTTTGCAAACAAGAATAATTAGCTAAAACAGGAAGCTACCAAATGATGTACTGGTTTCCTCTTCTAGGTCTTGCTTTCAGTGACCAGTGAAAGTTTTTTAGGCTGGGGGAAACCATGGCTGTGCTTGTAGACAGCAGGGGATGAGCCAGCAGATAGGGAGATTCAAGACTAGAGAATGGGTGGGACTATTAAAAGGGGAGCAATATGTTGGAGAAGGTGCAAAGGAATGGAATCAAGGATGAGTGTAGAGGAGTTTGACAGGGAAAGAATGCCTTCTATGTGCCAGGTATATGCTAAGCACTTTACAGATATCTCATTTGACCTTCATAACGACCCTGGGAAGTAAGTGATATTACTATCCCCACTTTACATTTGAGGAAACTGAGGCAGGCAGAGTTGACGTGACCTGCCCAGGGCCACGCAATCAGTAAATGTCTGGATCCAGATTTGAATTCAGGTCTACCTGACTCCAGATCCAGCATTCTGTCCACTGTACACCTTCCTGTCTCTAGAAGCAGGAAAGGGCTACCTCTTTATGAGAGACACTTGGTTTTCCCCCCTTAATTGTATTTTTTCCCAATTACATGCAAAGATAGTTTTCAACATTCATTTTTATAAAATTTTGAGTTCCAAATTTTTCTCCTTCCCTCCTGTGCCCCCCTCCCCTCCTTCTTCCCCAATATAGCAAGCAATCTGATATAGGTTATATATGTACAATTATGTTAAATATACTTCCACACTAGTAATGTTGTGGAAGAAGAATCAGAACAAAAAGGGAAAACCTCAAGAAAGAAAAAATAAAAATAAAAAAGTGAAAATAGCTTGCTTTGATCTGCATTCAGACTCCATTGTTCTTTCTCTGGATGTGGATAGCATTTTCTGTCATGAGTCTTGGAACTGTCTCAGATCATTGTGTTGCTAAGAAGAGCTAAGTCTATCATAGTTGATCATTGCACAATGTTGCTGTTACTGTGTACAATGTTCTTCTGGTTCTTGTTCACTTGTGAAGGGCAAAATATATGTCCACGTGATTTGAGATAAGGAGAGAAGAGGGAGGCTAATGGCTTCAATATTTTTGTGAACTATGAGGCAAAGTTGTCAGCTGAGAGGACGGGAAAGGGGATACTGCGAAGGTTTGAGGAGACGCAAGAATGTTTCAAACAGCCTTTGTGGTGAGTGGGAAAGTGAATTCATGTTTGTTGTTGAGTCATTTTTCACTTGTATCCAACTCATGATCCCATCTGGGGTTTTCTTGGCAAAAATACTTGTGGAGTTTGCCATTTCCTTCTCTAGTTCATTTTACAGATGAGAAAACTGAGGCAAACAGGCTTAAGTGACTTTGCCCAGGGTCACACAGCTAGTGTCTAAGACTGGATTTGAACTCACAAAGATGAGTCTTCCTGACTTCAGACCTGGCATTCTATCCACCGGACCACCTAGCTGTCCAATCCACATCCTAATGTGCTATAAATTAAACGAGGGAGATAGATGAGGATTGCTTTCATGCTGTAAGGACCAAGTCAACATGTAACATAAATTTCAGAGAACCCATTCAGCATAGTTTTATGATTTCCTCCAGTTCCAGTCATGTGAAAAAGAGTGATGGGAGTAAACCAAGGGGGTCGGCAAGGCATGACTGGCAGTAGGACAAGACAATAAGGGATCCAAGTGTAGGGGATAAGGTAGGGCTCAAGATAGTAAAGGGAGGACAGTGTAGACAGTGTGGTAGAGGTGATGGCCTGCAAAAAAACTGAGGGGTGGATGGATTGGACGCATTGAGGACAAAGAACAGGCTCAGTGCTTGTAAGGCATACTTAAGCTAGAGTGATAAAAGATCCTACTCAATAAAAGGACTTTGGGGAGTTCATGAACATGGACTTGTGAGTGATGTCAAGGTCAAACATATGATTTCCGTGTAGGGCTGAGGTTGCTCGTTTGTCTTTGTCTTTTGCTTTTGAAAAGGACCAATGATATCTCAGGGTGATGTCTTGACTTGCTCGTGAATTGGATTTAAGTGAGGCAGAGTTGCACAAAAATTGTCAGCCTCACTTTATCTTTCAGAGTGGCAAGACAAACATCAGGACTGGCAATGGCCTGGGATGTAGTAGATGCCTTTGGCATCTTTTCATGTCTGACCAAGCTCTAAGTGCTCCAGCAGCCTTCATGGCTATTGGAACAAATTGTTCTCATACACTCATTCTATCTGGGGAAGAAGTCGTACTTTGGGTAGACATCTTTCTAACTTACTGAAGGATCTGAGGCCTGTTGGGTACCTTCAACATGGTTTAGCCAACAAGACGGTTTACCAGGGTGTGGCCACTGTTCATGCTACAGTTTCTTGGAGCCACAGGTGAGAGCTGAGTGAGCCAGGTGGACACCAAAGGTAGATGAGCATCCCTGAAAAGGACTTGGCAAGTCTCTACACCAGGGATGCTAGTCCTCCCTGAACACCCCATACACCCCAAGGCTGAGGTAAAGTATAGGAGTAGATCATGAGAACTGAATAGATTGAAGAACAGAAAAGTTAGGGTCTTTGAGGGAACACCAGTATATAAAGTCCTGTAGTTTGAGGGCAGGAATTGGGCTGGGAAAACTGTAGTCCAGGCACTAGACCAATAGAGGAAAGAAAAATATATAAATAATAATCATCTCTAGGATGGAGATTGGGTGATAAATTTGAGTAACACAGGCCTCAGGAGAGGATAGGCTGGGAGTAATGGGTAGAGGAAGGATCTAAGAATGGCAGTGGAATATTTCAACTTCCTCACCATGATCAGTAAGTCAAAGATATGACTGAAAGTGCAACCAGCAATGGGAAAGGTGGTCAGGGATGCTGTATTTGTCAGCAGGCCTCCAGATGGTTGCTAGAATAGGAACACAGCTGAAGGGTAGGTCATATTTCCTACCTGTGAGCTTTAAAATTCCTTGTTATTAAATAGGTTATTGGCTCTCCAAGCAGTCTGCACCTTCTCTTCCCATCTGGCCTTTAGTCAAATCCAACATGGTTCTGATCATGTCACTTTCCTGCTTAAGCTCTCAGGACGCTAATGCATTGTTAGTGGAGTTGTGAACTAATCCAACTATTCTGGAGAGCAATTTGGAACTATGTCCAAAGGGCAATCAAACTGTGCATACTCCTTGATCCAGCAATACTGCTACTAGGTCTGTTATCCCAAAGAGATCACCAAAAAGGGAAAAGGACCTACACGTACGAAAATATTTATAGCAGTTCTTTTTCTGGTTGCAAAGAACTGTTAATCGAGGGAATTCCCATCAACTGGGGAATGGCTGAACAAGTTGGGGTATATGAATGTAATGAAATACTATTGTGCTATAAGAAATGATGAGCAGGTGAACTTCAGAAAAAACCGGACGTTTTTGAACTGATGCTGAGTGAAATGAGCAGAACTAGAACATTGTACACAGTAACAGCAACATTGTGTGATTGACTACAATTGATTTAGTTCTTCTCAGAAATGCAGTGATCCAAGACAATTCCAAAAGACTAATGATGGAAAATGCTGTCCATATCCAGAAAGAGAACTATGGAGTCTGAATGCAGATTGAAGAATACCATTTTCACTTTTTTCCCCTGTGGCTTTCCCCTTTAGTTCTATTTCTTCTTTCACAACATGACTAATGTGGAAATATGTTTAACATGATTGCACATATATAACCTATAACCTATTGCTTGCTGTCTTGGGGAGGGGGCGTGGGAGAAAAATTTGAAACTCAAAAGTCTTATAAAAAAATTAATGTTGAAATCTTTATATGTAATTGGAAAAAATTTAACAACTACTAAAAAAAGGGGAAAAAAAGCTCCCAGGGTTTTTTGTTACATCCAGAATCAAATAAAAGCCCTAGCATTTAAAGACCTTCACTACCTAGCCCCAGGTTACATTTTTAGACTCATTACACATTAATCCTCTTCAATCCAGCCAAATTGCTATACATAGGATGTTTTAAGTCTCCATGTTTTTCTTTAGATGGGTTTTCTCCACAGCGATCTTCCTCCCTCTCTGCAACCTGGCTTAGAGTATGATTGATTGATGAGTTCAGTGTGCATGAATGCCCAGTGGTGTGTGAAGGAGCAGACCAAGGTATTGTAAAGGGAGGCCAAGACTGCAGTTTGATTCTGCTCTGGAGCTAGGGATTCCCAAATAATCAAGGTTTCAACCAAGTTTTGCTATTTTGTGGGTTTTGCTTGGTGTTCAAGTTTGGACCCAAATCCATGAAGCTGAGCCATTTGAGTCCCAGGTGATCCCAAACCAACATTCTGGGATTTGGATGAACATCCAAGTGACAAGAATCTCTCAGCTTGGTGATTTATCGTGGGCACAGATAAAGCCTGTCAGATGTTTTAGGAAGATAGCAATCAGTATATACTTAATACCTATTATGCTACTGTGTAATTTCAGACAAGTCACATTCCGTCTCTTAAGTCTCAGTTTTCCCGTATGTAAAACAAGGTTGAAATAAATCTGAGTACCTTCTGGTATTAAATTTTATGTGTTTAGAATATGCATTGGCCATTCACAGCCTTTTTTCCCCCCCTAATTTCCTCTCCCAAGGTGGTGTGCTAAGGGACCCAAGTGTCTTGACTTCTCTAAACAACTGGATAAACCTAAGGGTCCTCCAAGCAGGAAGCACAAGCACAAGACTTCAGACAAAGTCTGGAAACAATACTGGAAGAATTTGAGGGTTCAGGTTTAAGGCTCTGTTCAACTCTCGAGCCCCCGCAGTAAAGCATTGATACTGCTCAGGATTCCAGCCTCTCTAGTCTCACCTCTACAACACCAGGCAGGTGGAATGAGGTCTTTGACCCCTGGACGGATGTTAATGACAGGAAGAGATTAGAACACCACTATTTTTATTGTTCACATTTATCCTCATCGGATCAATAAATGGAGACAAGACAATTTTGCAAACAAGCTTCCATTCATGGCTCCATGTCTTGGCTGAGGGGCAGCACTGGCTTCTTGGTGCTATACAGTAAGCTGTATCTGCAGTCAGTTTGACAGCCAGTTTGGTAAAAGTGAGAGAAAACATCAAGAATTTGGTGACACAATAGTTTCTCAGAAGCATAATTTGGCCAGTGTGTAGCTGATGGTACATTAATTTGGATATACTTCAGGTTAGCTATCTCCCCAGATATAACTCCCTATAGTAAGAGACTGAACGTGTTAGTGAAGGCTTTGAATCCTGCTATCACTATATATTAATGATATTGAATAGAAGGTCTAATCAGTTCTTCCTTTCTTACATTATGCTTAAACATATAGGATCCTGGTGGAGCTGGGGAATGCTATTCCCTGCTCTTTCCTTCCACAGAGAAGACTAGCTCAGGACTATGGAAGGGAAAAAGGAAGACAAAAATTGTTGCCTCTTTTACTCATGGTAGAGGAGGTTTTTGAATTCATTTCCAGTTTCTCCAGTCTCTTGAGCTCAGCCAGCTTCACATTCCAATCCAACTTCAAGGGCCTGAAGTTTGCCTGGTCCTGAACTTACCTACCAGGAATCTTTTCCTGTAGTTGAAACTTGATTTTCAAGTAATATCTGTAATTTTCTAAAAGAAGGAATGACATGGAGGGTTTTTTTTAAAACAATATGAGAAAAGGCTCAACCAGGAATAGTGGGACTATTTGGTGTTCCTTTCCATCATCATTACTCAATTTAGTAAAGCCAGGAATTTGGGATTAACCTGAGATCCTTTTAGCAGGCTGCAGGGTTTGGGAGTGGGAACAAAGAGGATGGAAAGAACTGATTTCCAGCAGCACCCTAAGATTTGCAATTGTCAGGGAACTTTCCAAAGCAACCAGTGACTTAGGCCTTAACCTTCTCAAATACCTATGATGTCCTTCTAACAACACCCTCATAACCTATGTGTTTTTTCATTGTAATATAAAAGCAGTTGAGACTTCCCTTAAATTTGAGTTTCTAAGTTTAAGCCTCAAAACAATCACATCCCTAGGGATATTTCCATAGGAATCTTGTCTGCTGCACTAATTCCAGGGGAAAATGTAGAATGAGAAGCTTTTGATATTGTATAGTTAAAGGGAAGCTTAAAAAAACCGACATTCACCCACGGTAATTAATAAAAGTAAACAATTACTTTACAGTTTCAGTGTTATTCCATTTCAGACAATTTACAATGACAAAACCCTTCAAACCCAAATTGCATTGGTTTTTGTTCCCCCTTACCCCTCTAACCCCTTCAATCTATTTGGCCATTTCCAGGCAGGAAACAGGCTGAAGAAATCACATCTTGAGGAAAATGCTTTCAGCATATGTTTGTCATGATGCCATTTGGAAATAGGGCTTGAAATAAAAAAAAAACCCTGTTCCCCTTGAAATTGAGTTTATTTTCATCTTAAAGGATGAATTTAAGTAAGGGCAGTGCAATGGTAATAAACAAAGAGTGGTCTTAAAACCCACTGTATAAGGAGCAGTTCTTGGCACCAACACTGGATGTAGAGACAGTAAAGATGCAAACAGCAATGAGGTTATTAAAAAAAAAGGCATTTGACTCTTTTATTGTAAAGACCTAAAAGTTGGTGGGGAAGGCACTTGGCAGTGAAGGCTTCAGACAACCTGGTTAGTGATGGGGAGTTCTAAGCTAAAATATACCACACTTTTTAGCTCTTAAAATAATAGCCTCTGCCACGACTGAACACATTTCTGGGGCTCTGTGGGGATGGAATCCCTCCTAAATGAGGTCCTTGTTTCCCCAAGGCCCAACCAAAACCCTGTAGGTAGTCAATGCACCAGAGAACCATGCTGAGGGGTATCCTGTTGGCTGTCACTCTGACGGCAACATCAATAAAGCATTTCTCAGGGAATGTACCTTTGAATTCAATGTTGCTTGAAGTCTAGAACACTGGCACTGGACATCAGATTTTACTCAGTAAAGCACTGGAAAGAGACCTTAAGTGAGAGCCATTCTGAATGGTGAGAAGGGTATTCAGCCTCTGCTTTCCCAGGAGAGCAAACCCCATGGAAAGAAAAGGTGGTGAAAACAGACTTAATACAATAAGGCATGATTGCTTTGGGCTTGCATTGCCAAAGAGGATTTGGTATTCTTCTTTTGGATGGAGAATTCAACTGTGCACTTTTTTGTTTTGCATAGAACTAAGTGGAAAAAGGTTCCACTTGGTGCCAACAGTGATTTTTTTCCATCTTCCATGTGTGAGGTCACCAGTCTGGAGACCCCAGCAGGTTGTACATCTGTTGCCTTTGGAGTTTACAAGGTTTATGTTTTTGGCCTCCCCCCCATAACCCTTAGAAGGCATTACAGAAATTCTCCTTTTAGTAAACATTTAAAGCGACAAACACCACACAGTCACAGACTCCAGAATCCCAAGTTTTTCTTGTCACTATGCTCGGCCACATTTTTCCTCTTCACCTGTCTCCGGTGCAGGCCACTCTCAATGGGACTGGTGTGAAGAGATTGTAAACATGATTCCAAGTAGGTGGGTGTACCTGGGTGAGTGTTTGGGTCACTGCCTGGGGACAGCGCTGAGGTAGTTTTGATAAACGCTCCAAAGTTGTTCTCCATGGAGGAAGATGTGGGGCTGGTGCTGTTGACTGAGGAATAGCCTGAGGTCACTTCTGTTCTGGACTCCCTTCTATCCTGAAAAAGGAGCCAGTGTTTCTCAGCATGCGTGTGGTTTGATGGCTGCGGTGGTGCATCCTGTTTAGAGGGGTCCTCTACTTGGCTGTCTTCATCACTGGACTCCTGACAGCAGTGCTGTTCTGGATCCAGATATACCACAGTTACATCAAGAACCCCACTGGGAGATGTGACTGTAGGAACAAAACAGAAGAAAGAGGCGACTGGTAGTCTTGGAGAACCAACAAAAGCCCACCTATAGAATCGAGCTTGTAGGTAAGAACATCAGATGTGCCACCACCCAACCCAACCTCACACTGGGTGCCTTGCCCAAGACACTGTCTCTGACAGAGGATGCTAAGGGACCTGTTCCCATAGGAAGGAACAAATGAATGACAGTCTTACAAGTCATTCAAAGTTCAGGAGGTAGCATCCATAGAGCCTTTATTGACCATAAGAACTTCACCAGTTTTCAATTCACCATGAACTCAACCCTCTTTAATTTAGGAAGACAGACTTTCAGAATATTTGAGGCAGCAGTCTCCATTCCAGCCTTGAAAATGATAACCACAGAGCCCAGTAGCATGTAAGATTATACTTGCTCATATCATTTGACTATAGATCTACCAAGCAATGGATATTAATCTTTTATGTATATTCAGGTCTTACATTAAAATACTGCTTTTAGAATTCAAATTTGTCTCTATCTCACACAGTACTGGTGAGATGTTCCTGCATAAATATACATCCAGCTGAGTTTGCACAGATGGTAAGAGGCCTAGCTTGACCAAGCGGTGGCAGAGGCACAATTTTCAGCAGAAATAGCAATTTGTGCCTTTCTCCAATGTTGTTAAAATAATGAAACTTAAGCAATACGCCTATTCTTCTAGGCATGAAAAAAAGCCGAGATAGTCATCACCAGGCAGGGTTTTAAACAGTGGTCAGTATCTTTAAACAAAGGTCATGAATCGTGATCACTCAAAACTTGAACTATTTAGCATTGAGAGGACACAGTTAAGGCGACCATGTGTTACCAAAGGACATGTGTTCCTCACTCCAGTGTGAAGAAGTGCTGACGGGTGACCTGACACTTACCATCTCCCTCTTTCTCCCCTTCACTTTCCTGGTCTCCCTCGTACCCAGAGCAGTAGTCCAAACTCCAATCCAGAAAGTTGCCCAGGAGAGTTTCCTCTTGGCTGGATAATTCAGCAGTAGGTGTTGTTACGAAACTGCCCCTATCTTCCTGAATGCTGTTTTCCCTTCTTCTAAGGAAGGAGAACACAGCCCAGATTAAATACAGAGCAGGAAATGTGGTAAAGTGGAGACTCCCCCACAAGCCAAAAACAAAACAGGAGCCCTGGCCTGGCACTTGAGAGACACAGATGCTGGTCCTAGCGCTGACCTTTACCAAGGCAAGGGCAAGCAGTACTAAGTGTTTGTTAAATAAACATCTGCCGTCCCTCCCCGCCCCATTTTTTCCTGGTTATTGGAGCCACTGACAGAAGTCATACAACCTTGCCTATTGGGCCCACTGCAAATAGGTTATCGGACATTTGTACTGCTGCATGGCAGTCCTCATATTCTTCCTTGGTGGGCACTGTAGGTGGTTATTTCCAGTCTTCTCAAATCTACTATGTCATCTCCTATCCCCTTTGCTCCCCCCTTTCTCAAAAGATGTCTTTACAGGGGCAGCTAGGTGGTGCAGAGTCAGGAGGACCTGAGTTCAAATCTGGCCATAGACATTTGACACACTTACTAGCTGTGTGACCTTGGGCAAGTCACTTAACCCCAATTACCTTGCCTTCTTCCCTCCAAAAAAAAAAAAGATGCCTTTGCCTCCTACCTAACCAAAGACTATTCTATACTAAGAGGCCCTCAAATCACCTTCTCCCCCTCTCTCTCATCCTCTTATTTTTTCCTCCAGTCACTTGGACACTGAGAGAGCTCTTCTTGCTTAAGGTCAACCTCTCTACTCACACCTTTCATCCCACCCTCTCTCACGTTGCTTGTTCCTTCGATAATCTCTTCTCTCTAGTCTTCCTTTTCTTCCCATCTGCTGAGATGATGCCACCTGAACGACAGAGGAGGCAGCGGCATGCTGTAGCAGCAAGCACGCTGGACTTGGCCTTCAAATCCTGCCTCACTTACCTCCTATGGCACCATGTCAAAGCACCACTGAGCCTTCAGGGAGCTCAGCTGTAGAATAGATGGATGTTCTGGTTTTTAACTCTCAGAGTTGTTATGAGGATTAAATGACATGATGAATGTAAAATATGAATCCATCATCAGGACTATGAGTTTTTTCCTTTGGTAGTTTCTTTACAGCTGGATCTATTTCCTTTTCTGAGAAAAGTAGTAAAAAAATCCACTCCTGATATAAGTAACACACTGACAATGCTGATCATGAAAAAAAAAAAACAAACCAAAAAATACCCAACAACCTAGAGGCAAAATTTAAAAAGCAGGACATATTCCCTCTGCTGAAAAAACAAGGCCTATCAGCATGGACACGAATCTCACTTACCTTTTGGTTCTCTTCCCAGAGGGTGAGTTGAGGAAGGTCTGAATTTCTGCCACATTGAGGGAGGAAGAAGGTTCTGTGTCTTCTTGCTTCACTCCTAATAACTTGCACAACTGGCCATAACCCATTACCTTTGAAAAAAAGGATAAAAAGTAATAGTGCTTCTCCATTCCTTTTTCATCCTCTCAAGGCCAAAACATGAATGATATGAACACAAAGCATCATCTAGTTTCTGAACAGGTAGGGGAGGTAAGCTCAGTTATACACATATCTCTCATCTTTGGACACTCTTAAAGCAGACCTTTTTAGATCAGTGCTGCTTAAATTGTGGGTGGAGAAAAATTTGGCAACAGTAAAAGGTTTCTGAACACGCAGCAACCAAAAATGAACTCAAAAATCAAACTTGTACAGAATCTAAGGTGTTTCTGGCAGCTCTTGCCCCTGTTGTATCACATAACTTGACTGCAGCCTTGGTTCTGAACACATGACACGTGTACTTTGCTCTGCACATGCTGTCACATTCATGCAGCTCCAAAGAATGTTGCTGAAACACGCAAAGGGGTCACAAGGGGAAAAAGTTGAAGAAGCTCTGTTTTAGATAGCTGGTCAAAGACAATTATAAAAGTACCTTTTCTTGGCCAATTCCTTCATATCGCTTATCCTCAAAACGTTGTTTCACAGCTGTCAAGGAAACTTGCCTATAATCCTTTGGGGCATCATCATGGAAGCTAAGAGAACAAGACATAAGAGGAGGAAGAGAAATGATAAGGGTCAAATGCAGAGAAGTGATTATCTAATACTCAAGAGTTTGGTCACTCCCATTCCAGTGATAATGAAGGCTTAAAAGCTAGTATTAAACCAGATGGAAAAATACCAATGTTCTAAATGAGTTTGGGAAATACATTTGCTAGATTGCACTAGACCCTTGACCGTCATTTAAGGTCTCTGTGGGGCATGCAGCTGGCTGTGAGAGAAGTCCAAGTGCTCACCCAAGAAGGCCCCATCTAACTCTACCCCTATCACTTACTCTGGGGGAGGATTAGAGGATGGGTGGCCAGAGAGACAAAGAAAGGCTAACATCAGTACCTTTATTTTCGGACCAACAATTGCTATTCTCATAGAAGTTTCTAATTTGGTCACTGAAATGATTTGTTATGTCACAATCTGGCCATCAAAGACTGCAGAGAGTCTTAGAGAAGAGGCTACAAGAACCATAGCTCCAAAGTCTATTCCTCTTAGCTTGACAGAATTAAACTTTGTATAGCATAGAAGCCCTCTTTGGTAAGGCATTAATTATTATTATTTTTCTGCCTATTCATTTAGATTCCCTACATTCATCACTGACACCAAAACCACTGGAACAAAGAAAAATAAAACCTTCTTTGAATGCTGGGTATTGTAGCTTAGCACCAATACAAACAAGGCTTTTTACAAACAACACAACAACCTGTTCAATCTCAAAGGAGGTCTGCTACTGAACAAGTATTTTCAGATTATTTTGGAAAAATGTTTTAGGCCATGGTGTTGCTCAGAAGTTGGGTAAACCGGATCTGCATATAGTTCCTTTCCCTTCAAGTTACTATGAACATTTAAACCAAGTTACCATTTTTTGTGAAGGCTCAAAACGCAGGGTATCAGGTCTTCATAGAAGAATCCAGTGCATTCCCACAACTGACTTGTCCAGGGATTTGCTGGGAAAGGAGGGTCAGAGTTACAAAGTAGTAGGGCTGCGGCATCAAAACACTCACTTCTCAAGGGCATTTTGCTTCTTAGTGCCAAAAAATAGTCCCCAAAGACTCAAGTGTCCCTATTCCAATCAGATTCTATCAGCAGAAGTGGCACTGCAGTCTAGTCAATGTACATAGGCCTTATGAGAGCCTATTCCCTGACTCTGGTGGCCCAAGCAAAGACCTAAAAGCCAAGTAATCAGAAAAAGGCCTTCAGTTCCTGAGGGCTGTGAGGCCTTTACATAGATGGGCTATTGCAGAGTGATAACCCACATGTCATTAAATGAAATCACAGAGAGACCACACTCTTTTTGGCCACATGGCAATGCCCTCATCAAAACCTGCTCACCTGCTAGCTAACTGTTGAAAAAAGTGTAAAGAATCAGACAAATGCAAAAACCACTGTTGGAATGGAATGGAAGAGAAGGGGAGGGGAGGGAAAAATCACAGTGATAACATTCTGACAATGTGGACTAGGCACAGCAGATCACTTCTTAGCATCCTATTCAGGAGGCTGCTATCTTGGCTAGATGAAGACTCAGTAATACCTCTTCTCTTACTTTCCCTCTTCAGTATCTGCCTGTGGGAATGGGCATGATTGCCAAGACTACCATGTTGCCTGAACCGGGAAGCTAGGTTTGTGATCACTACCCAGGCCATTTCATCTGCTACTCTCCAGACCAAAAGGACATGAAGCCATATAGGAGGTAGTGTTGAGACTTCCCTCAGAATTCAATGTGTACTCTGACAAGGACGGAGGATGTGAGTACAATGCTAATAATGTTTTAGGGAACAGAAGTGTGCGGTTGCTGTCTCAAGGGTGTGAAGTTGGGGGCAGAGTCTCATGACTAGGCTGGAGGAATCAAGGGATTTCTTTCTTCTTCCTGTAATGGCTGTGACAAGAGTAGTGTCTTTGTGGGGGAGGTGGGTGAAGGGGTAAGAAGAGAGAGAAAAACATTCCATTCTCCCCACAGACCTAAGAAGATGAGCCTGAAAGGCTGAGAAAAAGTTAAGAGAGACTCAGGAATTGCCTCTCGGTTAAGGAAACCAGTCTAAGAAATACCTAAATAGGCATAACCATGACTTCCTTTCACTCTTTATCCTGGTCCTCCCTGAATCTGTGAAGCCACAGACATCATTTCTACTCTCAAGGTCTTTAAATCCCATCATCCCTGAGACAAGAAATCATGTTCTTCCTCCCCCTGCCTACCTAACAACATTGACAGGAGAGGAAATGAACACTAGCTGTATGTCCACTCATGTATTCATCTCCTTAACCAGTTATAAATAAAAAGCATCCTATTTAGGGAGCTCTGAGGAAGATACACATACATATAACTTCATTCTGGTTCACTGCTGTAAAACTACAATTGTTGGCTGTAACGAAGGGGTCCTTTGTAACCCCTTCTGAGATTTCATACAGCCTGACCTATGTCACAGGGGGTGGGGAACCTGTGGCCTCAGGGTGGCCTTGAGGCCACAGGTTCTCCACCCCTGGTAGGAGCTCCCAATCCCACCATGGATACAAGAGAATCTGTAGGTTATCTTGTAAGCCTTGACTTTCCTCTTTTCCCTGTAAGTACATACAAGTAAGTTTTACAGAGATAAAAATATCTTATGAACTATGAAATGTTATCGTTGCCAAATTCCACAGCAGTCCTATAACTAGACTGCTCCAGGTGTGATGTAGGAGAAGAGCACAGACCATGGTGGCATCAGCTGTGTGATTGGGGTGAGCCACAATGTCCTGGATAGAACCTGTTTCCTTTTCTATAAAGTGAGGAAAACAGCCTCTGTACTATGTATAGGGTTACTTATGAAGATCAAATTAGATGATGTCTACAAAGAACCTTGTAAATGGTAAGCAAATGTTGGCTATTATTATTACTGTAGAGTATGTCTTACCTTGCCTATGCATCAACTTGGCCAGCAACAGGGCTGCAGCAGCCAGATGGGCTGGGGAGTACACAGAGAGGCTCGTGTACAACAGGGAGAGTTCACAGATAAAGCTGTACAGGTGAAGAGTTCTTCTCTCTGTTGGGACTACATTCACTAGCACTTCTTTGTAATCTACAAGAGTAGGAATCTAATAAAAGAGAGAATACTCCGATTTAATAAACTTAAGATTTCAGATCAAAATAGCACGTAGTGTTCTATGTAAGTACAATATCCTACTATATAGAAAGGGGAGTCAGTCTCTTAGATGCATTTAAATCTGTCTTCAAAATACTTCATTTTAGAAACATAAACACAAATTTTGCTGCGTAGATCCTCAGAAACGCTTGTTGCCACATATTCAGACACAGTAATGAAGGTCAAAAGCAGTGTGTATTGCAAGGGGTCCTGCTTTCATCGGGGTGGGATGGGGGGGAGCCCTCCCTGTGCTGATGCAGAGTGTAACTCTTTCTATATCTGAGCTGATGGTTTTCATTACTTCCTGTGACCATCTCTGGTGATAAGTCTTTCTGCGCTTGGCTAGGCTCATCCTCAGAAGACACATACTGGCTGTCGCTAGCCCTGGACTGGAAGGCTTTCCAGATAGGTCCTTCTAGTTTGTACTTTACTGGCACTCTTTGAGAGCCCTGTATCACTTGATTGCCACAATAAAGTATCAGAAAGAAGCCTTTTAAAATGGGTACATTCTTAGTAAATCACATCCTTGACAAAGGAAACTTCATAGGATCACAAATTGAGAGCTAGAAGGGACCTAAGAGGAACCCCTTCACTCTAAAGATGAGGAAACTCAGGGAGAGAGAACCTTTTAAGCGCCTGAGGTGGGATATGAACGAACACAGATCTTACTGATTCCAAGTCCACTGTCCCACCTACAATGCCATGTGGATTTTCCACTTCATTGTAGTCTGGGCACTTCTTAGTGGCCCAAAGAAAAATATGGGGAGCCACTTCCTTCCCTGGCACTGTCCTGAGTCTAACCACACCCCTGCTGCACACAGGTCTGTGCTTTGGACAGGTAAAGTTACAGGGAGAAACTCTAATTTCTAGATATTGTGAGCTCCTCTTCAGCCCAGAACACCTCTTTCCCCTACCAATACACACTGGTGTCATTGCTGTGGGAATCTAATTGTTGAGCCTGCCTTAACCCTCCCCACTCTGGGAAAGGCCCATGGGACACCAAACTGGTACCAATCCGAATGCCAGAGGTTCACTCACTGGGGACAGAGAGAAGTACAACTTTAATTTAAAAATCCATAACTTACTCGAATTTTTCCTTCCAGGGCAGAAATGATCTCTCCCATCATTCTTACTAGATCTTCATATTTATAAGTGTTATCTGTTAGCCAAACTGCTTCACGAATTGTCAAGATCTCTTTGCTAATGAAACTGAAAAATAAAGAGATATATACTATACTTTAATTCAATGTTGAAAGCTTGTGGGGTTTGGCAATGACCAGGACTCTATCTTTGGAAAGTTCTGCTATGGGGCATGGAAAAGGTATGAAACAATAAGAGATGAAATTACTTTTTTAGCCTTTGGTGCCACTGGGAAGTGAAAACTAAATACATGGGTGCCATGTATAGAAAGAAAAAAAGGGGGGGCATAAAAGGAAAAAAATGACAAGACTATTAGGGAAGGAAGTTAGGATAGGTTACAAAGAAAAAGAAAGTTAGCTGTCTGATGGCGAATGATCAAACCATCCACACAACCTTTGCTGCTTCCATTAAGCTATCCCTGAGCACCCAAGAATCTGTATAGAAAGAATGGCAAAAAGCCTGGCTAAAGATTTAAAAAATTAGTCAAAGGACCCTGCTTCTTTCCATAAAACTGTTAGCTTTTTATAGGTACTGGATGGTCTAAAGCAGTAAGCTGTAAGTGATGTTCATATGAAATGACTCTAAGGCAATGAAATGAAAAATTCATCAAGTATCTTCTGAATAAAAGATGCATTCTTTCTCCTGAGCTCCATTCCTGAATTAGCAACTGCCTATGGGATATCTGCAATTGGATTTCTCCTCAGCATCTTAAACTCTTTGTGTCCAGAACAGGACTCATCATTTTTTTCTCCCAAGCCCTACCTGCTTTCTAATTCCCCTAGTCCCATTGACAGCACCCCCGTCCTTCCAGTTACATACGATTCACAAACTCTGAAGTTACTCTTCAATCTCCTTCATTCCTCACTCCCCCTTCCCTACTACATGCAACCAGTTATCAAGTCTTGTTGATTCTAACCTCCATATCAACCAGCTCTCACCATTAATCTCTTTCTCTCCACTCACAAAACCACCCTACTGGTTCAGGCCCTTATCTCCTGTCACCTGGGCTACTGCAAGAGCCTCCCAACTGGTCTCTCTGATGCTAGTCTTTGTCTTTTCCAATCTAACCTCCACAGAGCAGCTAAAACAGTTTTCTTAAAGCATAGGTCTGACCATGTTACACCCATGCACAGGAAACTCTAGCAGCTCCTAAACTGAAGAGTATAAAAACAAAGGTTTTAATATAATGGTGGACAGTCAGGTTTCAAAAATGAGTCTGAAAGGCTGGGACAAACAGGTTGGAAGGGATAATTGTAAGGTCTTATATTTCTTTATTTTGGTGTTTAAAAAAGTCAGTATATGGTATACTTCTGTGAAGACAGTCTGATAATAAATTAATAAAAAGGAGCCAGACTCATATTCCCCCTCAAAAGCAGGAATAGAAATGCCAGAAAGGATCAAAATTACTAAAAGATTTTGTGTAAAAAAAATTAACTCACTGAAGAGTCAATGAATAAACCAAAAAATGATTCAGATTTATTATTATTTTTTAAAAGCATAGCTTTTAAAAAAAAGCAAAAAATTTAAGGATTAACTGGATATAGAATATAAATCTCAGGAGGACATAATAGAAAAACTTGTAAATAAGGAAAACAGAAGAGAGAATTTAAATATTTTAACTGATATGGCCAAAAGCAGAATTCATGAAGTGGAATAAAACAAAGATAAAACAGCTGAAGTGGGGGAAAAAAAAAACCCCACAGAAAACTGGATAAAGATTTGAAAGCAGTACAGGAGAAACTGTTAAAATTGGAGGACAAATCTAGGAGAGGACATCTCAGAAGTATTAGAGCCCCTGGGAAACATTGAAAAAGAAAAAAAAAATCTTATCACAATATTTTGAGTAATTATTGAAGAAAATTTTCCCCCAAACTACCCACAAACAAACAAACAAAACTCTGAAAAGAAATTATCCAGCAACATAGATAAATTCCAAATTCAATTCTCCCAGCATATCATTATTAAATGAGAAAACTGATGAGAAAAAGAATCCAGATTACCAAAAATTATATACTGCCTTCCCCTTCCTCCTTTCTTTCTAATCAGTCAATATCTTACCTGATTTTTCTGGGAAAAAATGATTAGAGAAGTTGGAACACAGTTATGTAAATGGAAAAAGAAAAAGAAAGCAGGCAAACAAAAAATGGTCTTCAGTCTTGAAATCAGTTTTCCAGGAAATCTAACCTTTCCATTTGAAGATTAAAAAAAAAAAAGTCATTTAGAACCTCCAAAGACCTTAAGGAATATAGAGAGAAAAAGCCACACTTCAAAAGATTCTTTAAGGCCCTTGGTCCTCACTTTGTCTCTCTGGGTTTTAATTTTCTTATATGTTAAAAGGAGATAGTTGGACTAAATGATCTCTAAGGTTCCCTATGATTCTACATTTTGATCCTAAATAGTTAATCACAGTTGAAATCTTAAGTAAGACCCTCTACAATCTAATAAAAACATATATAATATTGGCTGAATTACTAAATGATATAGTTGTACTTGAAAAAGGAAAAAATTACCAATTAAAAAAAAAGAAATGTAAAGAGAGAAAAAAAGAAAAGGTTGGAGGAAATATTTTAGAGATGTTTACAAGATAACTAAAAAGGAACAGTTTATTATTAAGTTTTATTGAATTACAAAAATAGCAAAATAAGAAAGTTTTTATTCCTTTTAACAAAATAACAAAAGAAATGGTAAGATATGAAGATGCCATGAGTTCCGCCTTTCATTGTGACTAAATCTATGGGAAATTCTCTTCCAGCCTTCTTTCCAAAGAGGGTTACATGTTAGGAGATGGGGGGATAGGGATGAGAGAGGGGGATCCTTTGCACTTTGAGTGGTATAGTTTCTATTCCCCCACCTTCCCAGCTGCTAGAGACCTAGTGGCATTTATTAAAAAGTCAGGCAAAACTTATGGAAGAAATGTCCCTTCCTCCTTTCATTGGAATGGTGAGGGGGACCATAGGAGTGGAAAGTTGTATATACAGTCAAGGTGTTAGTTTTACTTAACCTTTTCTTTATAAGGGAAGGCTCACTGGATAGGAGGTGGAAGAGAAGCAAATTTAGAAATGGCTGTGACAGTAAAAACAAGAGGCATCAAGGAATTTCTTCTGAAGGCAGGGAATGACTGTCATGATATTAGAACACTGCACCTCATCGCCAGTTAAGACGAGCATCCCCCTCTCCTTGACAGCTGATAAGCACAGTGATAGAGTCACCAAGTTAGACCCGTGGAGGACAGATAGCCTGGTACAGAGAAGAAGGAATAAATTTTAAATGCCCTTCCAGGAAGAGTGGGGCCTATATGAACACTGGGCTATGCTGTTTGGTTTGTACAATGCTTCTGAAATTTTTCAGATTCATGACTGGTGTTAAAACCTGCTACTGGTAGTTCTCTTTACAATATTCTCATCTATATCTGGGGTCTGGATACTGAATTGGTATGGATTGTCCTACACCTATCAGCTATGTGCTATTTGTAGACCTTAAAGTGCTATATAAATTCTAGCTATCATCCTCATCATCCTCACCATCATTATTAGATGCCAGTTTGAAGGGGTGATGGTATGCCTGGAGTATAGACTGGAAGCAACATGGCATAATGGAAAGAATTGAGATCCTGCCTCTGCCACATGCTGGGTGACCAGAAGAAAAACAATTAGCTTCTCCCAGATTAACACTCCTCATCTGTAAAATGAGTATAATATCTACAGGACTTACATCATGATATCAAAACGATATGTGGATAAGGAGCTATATAAATATCAGTTCTTACAGTAACAGACTGGAAAGGAATCCATATTCCAGGGGACAAAGTTTACTTCCACAAAAAACTAATGACAGCTCTAATTATATAGCAATACAAGACATACAAAGCATTTTCCTCACACCAAGCCTGTGCTGTGGCTCCATTGGATACTACTGCTGCTTCATCCTTAGGTTTTTTTGCCTTAAAAATTCCTCCACTAATCTAATGAAGCATCCTAAGTGTCTCTACTGGATACCAGAAGTGGAACTTACATTTTAATGTCCAAAGAGATTACTCATATATGCAGAAGCAGTTCATCATGGAGAATGCTACAACAAAGGTACCACAGGTGCTACATTCTCACAGAATACACTACCCTAGAACCCAGCCTTGCATGTACTTCTTCCACCATTCACAAATGCAGAAAAGATCTGATGTGGAAGAAGGAGCCACACACATCCAAAAGCCTCATCTGAAGCACTAAGGTACCATCTTGAGATAGGGTGGTATCATCATCATGATCCCCATTAGAGCAACTTCATGCTTCTCGACAGCTCAGTGAATGCCAGCTTTGCCAGGCATTATTTTTCACGAAATTCAACTTCATTAGCTGTATTCCTAGGTATCATAATCTGCACATTATTTTGGTATCCATTCCTGAGATATGGATTGGTGAGCATCCCTAGTCACATGATTAGGCCAAAGACCTAGGAACAAGCCTTCAGGCCGTATTTGTCCACCTTCCATCTAGGCTCCCCTATAGCAACTGGTTTCCTGCTTGTCTTAGCCCGTTTAGTTTCAGTGCTCCTAAGAAACTCTGGAACCACCCAGCCTGACCTTTTGGGTCACACTTGCTTGGACCCTTATATGGAACTTGACACTTCTTACACAGTCTTTGCCTAATTACTGGTACATGTTGGCCATTCTCCACAGTGGGGTACAATAATAAAGAAATTAAAGTAGAAATAAACAATTATAATCTAAAGGTGTCACCTTTACAAGGGAGTTTAATAATGGTTTTCAGAGTCCAGGTAAAAGAATGATAAGAACAGTAGTAGATCACCTCATAGATAATACTGATATTATATATCAATGGGATGCAGCCAAAGAGGTACTCAGATGTAAATTTATAGTGCTTGCCTCCATTAAGAATAAAAAATAAACCTGAGTTGAGTGTGCATTCAAAGAAAAAGAAACAAAGTCATATGCCAGGTGAGAGAAGTCAGAAGATTATTAAGGTCATGACAATATCTAGTAAAGTAGAAATAATCTGAGAATCAGAGAATAACTGAAATAATAAATAAAACCAAAAGGTGATCTTTAACCAAATAAATAATATTAATATTTAATAGAATTGGTAAATAGTTAGCAAATCATTTTTTTAAAGTGAGAGGATTTACAAAATGTACAAAGTTTTGTTAATTTGGGGCTTAATTCTTTATTTTGCTTGCACTTGTTGAAACTGTTAATTTAAAATGTTTTGGGGAAAAGAAAAGACCTGGGGAGGTTTTGTTTAATTGTAAATCCAAGAAAGTGGTTGCCAAGATTTTCAACAATACCACAAGCTGCAATCATTCAGAGGCTAAGTGCTTTTGCCTAGAGCTGCCTGGATCGGGATCACGGTCTTGGGTGGTGGTCCTGAGGTGTGTTTTCCATGAGCCAAAGCTGGTGGGGGCTGTATAGACTGTGGCCTCCTAATAGCTTTGGCAGCTGCAAAAACTCCAGAGATTTAGGACAGAGCTCTCCCCTCTGAAAGCAGAGTTCTACTGAGCCCAAAAGTCAAGTAACTGACTGGCAACATAAGCAGGCAAAGGAAACAAAGAAAGCTCAGCAATCCAACTTTAGATTCCTTTTTGGGGGACAAAAAGGATCAAAGCATGGAAGGGGAGAAAGACAACACAGTCAGAACTCCTGTGCCAAAAGCTTCCAAGAAAAATGTAGACTGGGTACAAGCCATAGAGGAGCTTAAGAAGGATCTTGAAAACCAAATAAGAGAAGTGGAGGAAAAATTGGGGAGAGAAATGAGAATGATGCAAGAACATCATGATAAGAGAGTCAACAATCTGACTGAAGAAAATAACACCTTAAAAAACAGACTAACTCAAATGGCAAAAGAGGCCCAAAAAGCCAATGAGGAGAAGAATGCCTTAAAAAGTCAAATTT
>CM053583.1:319632648-319646753 GCA_028627135.1 Pseudochirops cupreus | reverse complement strand
GTCCTTCCAGTGGGGGTGGGTGACAAGGGAGGAAGAGAAAGAATCTAGAATCTAAAGTTCTATAATCAAATGTTAAAAATATATATATATACAATTATTATCATTATTATTATTATTAACTACATCCAACTGGAACTTGAGATACACAGGCACTGTGATTGGGAGATCCATCCTGCCCTACCGAAAAGTCAGAAGGATGAGGGGGGAATACATAGGAGAGAATAGATTGAGGGAGGGGGGATACACTGGGATGGCTGTTTTGGGGTGGTGGGTAAGAGAAAGATGGGGAGAAAATTTGTAACTCAGAATTTCGTGGAAATGAATGATGTAAACTAAACTAAAATAAAAAATTTAATTAAAAAAAGATTTTAAAAAGAATAAAAAATATTCTAAGATTCTGAGAAAAAATAGGATAAATTTGAGAAGTCAGGTTTTGAAAGGTATATTTTTAGACCTTAGAAAATGAATGAGGGCATAGAAAGCTGGCAGCTCTCCTGAATCTAAAGTATTTATACTTACTCCATAAAACCCAGAAGAACAAAGAAGCTACACCTGCGTTACATGTTGGAACAAAGTATAAACACAGTTTCAAAATTAAAAGGCAAAATACCTGCTGAAATCTTACATCTAATGTTTATATAGCCTGGGTTTCAGTTTCTGGAGAATTCTCATGCCACAGAACACACCGCAGGGTCCATACAGACTTTGAAAATCAGCAGTCACTAAACAAAACATCCAAATCATTAGCATCCTCTCCTATGAACATTTACTCAACACTGTAGGATATATGAACAACACTGTAGGATATATGTAGGTGTCTCACCGTGTACAGATGACCATGCAAGCAATTCCCAGAAGCTGCAGCTTGGCTCGAGGCACCACTCTTAGCTTCAGGTAACGATCCACACATTCCACTGTCATATGAAGGCAAAGGCTTGTAAAATCCTTCATGGTGGCAACTTCCACTAGCCAGTCAATCAAAATGTACCTATGAAAATAGCACCCACATCCACTGTCAGCATTAGTAAAAGAATTTTTTAAAATTTTAATTGATTTGTTTATTTACTTTTAGTTTACAAGATTCAGTTCCACAATCAGTAAAAGAATTTTAAAAAATTATATTTAATAAAACTACAAATCTCCAATACAAATTTTTTCTCCTACAGGAGGGAACTTTATAAAACAAGCATACTCTAAAACCAACCCTGACCATAACTCAATCAATTCGTACAAACGAACAAGCTATGGTCTAGGTGACTGCTTTCATAATGCATGGAGATGCTAAATGATTAATTTGGGTGAAATCACCGATTCCAAAGAGATCACAAACCTAAATTGGTAATGGTGTGAGCCTACTGCCCCTTGAGGACTGTCAGACCTGTCTTTTTATCCTCTATTACACCTACAAGAAGACTGCTCAGCCAAGTGTGTCTAAATTCCTATAAACTGGCTGTTAGCCTCGAGGCCATGGGTTAATAATAACCCTTTAACAAGGGCTAATGGATTGTTTTCTGCTTTTACATGACATTGACAAAACCTTCATTAGAGTTGGCTATTGAGTTTGAAACTATATTTCAAGACGGTTGTGTAAAAATTAGGAAGTTAAGGTGAGAAAGAAGTTTTTTAGGGAAACATTAAGGGAATACATGGAGGGCAATAATACCCCATTTATCTGGAAGTCACTTATTCAGGGAATTAGTGAACTAGATTGTAGTCCAGAACTAGAAAAAAAGTATTAAAAAAAAAAAGTCTCTCGACAGTCAAAATGACGGTCACAAAGTGAATGAACTTAAAACTCATGCACCTGAAAGAACTCTTTGGTCTATCACTAAGAAAAACTACATACTCTTAATCAAGGGAACCAAGCTGAGTTTGGTCTCCTAGTCTATGGCTATAGTTGGATGAGAGTGGAGGAGCTTCGAGAAACAGGCACATAGATGGGGCAAGAAAGAATAATAGACAAACAAATAGCCTAATCTTGAGGGAAACATCAGAGAAGTCACTAAAAAAAGCAGGACAGTTGGAGGCATGTAGCAAAAGAACAAACAGCTTTACATAATGTCCCTAAAAAAAGACCCTGAAGGCATAGCATAATTATAGTGGTCTAATAACTGTTGGCCATAATAATAATCTAATAATGTATTTCTAAAAAGTTAAATTAATTTAAGTGGGCAGGAAGTATGAAACACAAAAATGGCTAAAAAAAATTTTAAATAAAAAAAAATTCTTTAAGGCATTTCAGTTAAGTTAAAAAATTGATTTATGTGTAATTATTTATCCCTAATAATGCTGGATAAACAAGCAGTGCACAGTAAAGAATCCAAAGAAAGTAATTCTCTGTTTCCTGCCACCTTACAGAATACGCTCTGGCTATCCCTACCTGAGTGCTTACCTCATTGTGTCATTCATTCCCTTCTGCACAGTGAAGATGCTTTCTTTGCTAACAGGGTAAGAAGCCTGAAAGAGCTGCAACACCACTTCATGTGAAGATTTTGCTTCTAATCCAAGCTGGTTTCCATTTCCACAAGCTTTGGCTAAAGATATCTTGAGAAGAAAAAGCACAAAACCAAAAATAAGCCTGAAATACAGACTTGTAGGTAATTCATATTAACAAAAAAGGACGGATTTGGAGCCAGGGGCCTGGGCTCACTGTCTAGCTCAGACACTTAGTGCAAGATAGGCCAAGTCACCATCTCTCTGGTACTTAGCTTTCCCATCTGTGAAATTCTGGAGTTAGACCAGATGACTTTTAAGGTCCTTCCTTAGGCTTTCTTGTAGTGTTGCATGTGAAAAGAGCCCTCAGTTTTTAGTCAGAGGACCTGGGTTCTCCTCTTAGGTGTGCCCCTGGACAATGCATTTACTTAGCTGGTAGCTCAGGAGATAGAGCATCGGGCCTGCAGTCACAAAGACTCGAGTCCACGTCCGGCCTCAGAGCACTTACTGGAGGAGAAGATTATCCAGGTGGTGTGGAGCTGATTATTAGAAGGGGAATCAGGAAAGAATTAAAGGTGATAGGACTTAATTGGGCCTTGAGAAGTTTAGGATTTGGACTGGCAAAGAGGAGAGGAACGTCCTCATCTTGTCTCTCCATCTTTGGGTAATGGAAAGAAAGCAAGAAAACTATATAAGGAGTCATGAACAAGAGAAATCAGACTTGTTCTCCTTGGCCCCAGAGGCTATAACTAGGAGCATTACGTAGAAACGGCAAAGAAAAAAATGTAGGCTTGACTTAAGAAAAAAAATTCCAAATAATTAAAACTATTTAGAGTAGAAAAGGCTGCCTTGGGAGGTGGTGAAATCCTCCTCCTTCGAGGTTTTATAGCTCAGACTAGATACTACTTGTTGGGGATATTATAGAGGGAATCCCTGCTTAGTTATCAGCTCCATGAGATGGCTATTCAAGTTTCTCCCAGCTATATGATGCTGTGTTTCTATGAGTTAAGTTGGTCTGGTTTTTTACCCAAGAAGGGTCACTGATTTTTCATTTTTCATCTTTCTCAGACTCTTTATCTGTAAAATGTGGAAAATATCTACTCTAGATAACTCACAGAGTTTTGTGAGATGAGAGATAAAACATAATGATTAAAATAAAACACTTAAGAAATATAAACTGGCAATCAGAGTAAACTAATAGCAATGTTTTGGCTTCAGAAGATTTTACCTGTGCTTCCCAACAGCCCTTGGTTGCATAGTCCCTGAGTTTCCGGAGGCTCTGGAGGTATCTTCCAGGGTCTGACATCTATCAATTGAAGAACATCACAATGAATTTATATTCTTTTTTTTTATTTTGTGGAACTCAGGTATGACTATACCATTCCTTTTCTACATCCCCTTAAGAGTGCCATGACTTACACCTCACTTGTCAGATTGGCTAAGATGACAAAACAGGAAAATGACAAATGCTGGAGAGGATGTGGAAAAAACTGGAACACTAATGCATTGTTGGTGGAGTTGTGAACTGATCCAACCATTTTGGAGAACAATCTGAAACTGTGCCCAAAGGGCTATAAAAAAGTATATACCCTTTGACCTGGCAATACCACTTCTAGGGCTATATCCCAAAGAGATCATAGAAGTGGGAAAAGGACATGTATGTACAAAAATATTTATAGCAACTCTTTTTGTGGTGGCAAGGAATTGGAAATCAAGGGGATGCCCATCCACTGGGGAATGGCTAAACAAGTTGTGGCATATGAATGTAATGGAATACTATTGTGCTGTAAGAAATGAGGAGCAGACGGAGTTCCTAATAACCTGGAGAGACTTGTATAAACTGATGCTGAGTGAGGGGAGCAGAACCAGAACTGTGTACACAACGACATGTGGGACGTATGTGGGACGACCAACTATGATGAATCGGACTCTTCTCAGCAACGCAAGGTTACAAGACAACTCTGAAAGTCTCAGAATGGAAAGGAATATCCACATCCAGGGAAAGAGCCACAGGTCTGAATGCAGACAGAGCAAACCACTCGCTCTCTCTCTTTTGTGTTCTCTTTTGTCCCTTCTTTCTCACTGTTCACTCCACGGTTATAATCCTCCTTCACAAGCTGACTAATGTTTAACGGGAAGGTGTGTGGAGAACATTATTTGCGCGCTGCCATGGTGGAGACGGGGGAGGAGAGGATGAGGGAGAAAAATTTGAAACTCAAAGGATTGGGAAACCAAATGTTGTAAACTAAAATCAAACAAATAAATTTTTTAAAAAGTAAAAAAAAAATGTGCCATGACATGGCCCATCATTACCCCTATCACTGCCTAAAACCCCCCCCACTTCTGGAAAGTGTGGCCAGTATAAAACCATTCAGAGTCCTCTACTCTATAACAGAGATAATAAGCTTTGGAAGGGTTTAGGCTGGGAGAAAGGGGAGGTTTGTTTGCCTATTGATATGACTCTTGCCTTATCAAAAAGTCCCTTTTGAGTAAGAACACACTGGTTTTCATTTTTAATCAATAATCATTTATTAAATGCTTACTATATGTCAGGCAGAACACTAGATTCTGTTGACACAAAGACAAGAACTAAACAATCCCTGTCCTCAAGGATCTTACATGGTATTGGGAGAAATATACACAAAAGTAGAAAACATACATAAAGGAGGGTAGGGAGCAGTAGCATGTGAAATGAGGGGTACAAGGATAGAAGATTCAAGGTTACTTACAGCAGTCCTCTGACTGCTTTCCCAAAGGAGGTAAGAACTATTTAAACATCCCTGATTAGATGATGCCTCAAACATTTCAAGTGCTTCTTTTCTTTTCTCTTCATCCTAAGAATAAGTCAAAGCATAAATTCTCTTTCACTGAAAACAAGCTGTATATTAACAACTTTTATTGTCACTTACATTTACATGGATACGTACATTACATGTACATTATCCTAACAAGTAATCAGATATCTATCCTTAAGGGTCAGCATTCCAGCTCTTAAATCACAATGCCTTCTTTCTAGAAATGTTAATATTTTAAAACTCAAGCCTGCTGACAAATAAGATAATGTGTATATATATGTATATATATGTATATATATATATATATAGTACTTTATGCATCTTAAAAAATTATAGAAATGTCACTATTCTTTTTTTCTTAGAAGTTTAGCTTTAAAAAAGGTAAGTACAATAAAAGACATAACTCCCTGTGTGATCAAACATCAGTACAAACTAGTATTTGAAAGGCTTTCAAGTGACACAAAAATCACTTTCTATGTGGACAAAAGACAGGTATGTTTTGAAAAGGAAGGCCCATGGTACAGGCAGAGTGACAATACAACTCAGTAAGTTAAAATTAGAGTAGAACTTGACCAGCAGCATGATTAAGAACCTGGAATGGATCACCTAAGGGAGCACATGGAATCTCCATCCTGGCTATCTTTAAAAAGCCATGTAATATGCAATGAGCAAGTCATGGCTTATGTAGAAAGATTTCCATGCCTATGCCAGCTCTGAGTTGGGTGTCTTTCCCTCAAGTAGAGCCCTGGAGAATTATACTATGTGGTGACAGCTGACTAGGATGTAACTGGTGACACACACTGAATATTTTAGGGAAGGAATATAAGGCCGTTTATCTCTCCACTAAAGTGCCTGCAAACTGCTCTCTTCTCTAAAGTCTTGTACCAGGTTTATGACTTTTGTCCTTTCCCCTCCTATCAGCTTGGACACAGTCCCCTCTTGTTGCTCCCAGGTGCTTGTCCCTCCTGCTAGCCTGCCATGGGCTGAAGACCAGTTAGCCACGCTTGAAGAACTAAACCCCGGAGTGGTTTTGACACCTTTTATTCTCCAGCTTCCAGGTGACTTGCTCTTCCAGAGAGCTGAGGTCATCAAAAATGTGACCTCTGTATAATAAGAGTTGCTGCCGGATTGTCACCTTATATCATATCTTAGACTATGTATATGTTACCAGGAGAAAATTATACTCTGAACATATTTTTAGAATTTCAAATCTATACATAACTGGTTAACTTACCTCAAAAAGGCTTAAAACTTTACCCAAACAATATAGTATAGATCCTTTATGAACCTTAAAAGAAAAGGAAAGGCAATTACTTCAAAAGATCACTGCTCAAGGCTTGAAAATTTTCCCTCAAAATCCCCAGCTGAAGAAAGTAACTGAGCTAGATAGGGTGGGAGGCAAGTAATGCTCAGCAGACCCCCTCCTAAGTATAAATACTGCAGTTCCGTGGGGGCCACTCTCTCCTATATTTAAAGGAAGAAGAAAAAGAACTCCAGTTTATTCCATTGCTCTTTCTCTAGCTGATGTGCTCTCTCCCTCTGTTTTACAGCTGAGTTTCTCACGTGAGTATTTTACAATTGCTATGCACATTTCCTCTCCGCCTGGTCTCTGTTCAACTCCTTAAGAGCAGGGTTCTATAGCCATTCCACGGCATTCTTCCTTCTCCAGGGTCATCACTGGACCCCAATCATCAAATCCATTGGCCTGTTTTCAAACCTCATTCTCTTTAACCTCTAAGAGCAAACTAATGGTATGTGTAACTCACATAGAAATGGGGGCCACTAATTTGTACATAATATCCCTTGCAGGGCACATATTGACCTAATTTTAAAATGAAACATTATCTATATTTTACAATATTTTTACAAAAATTTCCCAAGTCCATTTTAATCTGGTTCTGGTGACTTGGGAGGATTGTAGGCCACATATTGGACACCTCCGGGGTAGACAACTCACATTTCTCTGATGCCGTCTCCTGCCTCAGCTTCTGAAACCACCCTCAAGCAGGTTCTCTCTACTCATCTGATAACTCCTTTACAATCTCCATTCCAGGCTCTTTCTCCCTTCATCCCCAGGGTAGGTGTTTTCCATGGCTCAAGCCTCACTGCATTCTTCCTTCTCTTGTGCTCTCCTCTCACATCTCCTCACTTCCATCACCTTCCACTGTCACCTCTTGGCAGGAATGTCCAGTTCCAGTCTTTCCAAACCCAGATGCACTGATCCAACTGCCAGCTCTAGAGTTATATTTAACATCCTGCTGTAACTTCTAACTCGACATGTCCCTCGCCAACAAACTCAGCTGCCCTTTCCTTCCCGACTTCTCTTATTGTTAATGGCAACACCATTCTCTCCATTTAAAAGCCCAGTGTCATCTTTGATTTCTCATTCTTCTCAGCCTCCCAAACCCAATGAATGTCTTAGTTGTAACCATTCTTCCTTTACAAGGCTTCTTTCCTTTTGATTCAACAGACATCAAGTGCTTACTATGGTACAAAGAACTGTCCCAAAGATTCCTTGTTACTACCAGCATCCTGGTCCAGGTTCTTATCGTTTCATTCATACCTGAACACTATTACAATTATAAAACTATTACAACACCTTTCTCTCCAATGTATGTTGCACACAGATGTCTAATTAATCTTTTAGACACCACTCTGATTTCATCATTTTTTTTGCCCCAAAACTTTCAACAGCTCCCACTAGCTACATGATCACATACCAACTTCTTTGGCATTAATGAAACAATCCAATTTAACCTCGACCTGCTTTTTAAATTCAACAAACACCCACTACATGTATGCAAGAAACCTTAACTTTTGCTCTTCCCCTACAAGAGCCCTTTCCCCTCAACCAAGTGAGTCTTCTCAGTGGCCCAAGAACACAGGTTGTGCTTTCTGCTTTCTATTCTTTTGTTCACACCATCCCTGTTCTGTTGATATATACAAATCCTGCCACCTCAAGACACAGTTCAAATCTCTCCTCTACAACTTCCTTCTCTGACAAGCCAAGGGTGAAATAATCTTTTCCCCCTAACGATCTTTAAGCAATTATTGTCTATGTTTAATTGATTGGCTAATAATACACTGAAGTCATCTTATACAGTTATTTTGAACGATTTCTACATTTTTTGCATATATATAGTGACTTATATTTTTTTATACATTTGTGTTTTGTCTCCCCAGCTTATAAGTCCTGCATATCAAGGAGTAGACCCTTTACTTTTCTGTAACCCTCATAGTGCTGGATAGACATCAGGTAGACAAACATTTATTGATTAGACTTTTCAAGCTTTTATTCACATTCCTTAGGGTCCTGACATTGTCAGCTAAAACTGTATTTACTCTGAAGCACTAAAAATAAACATTTATCCAATGTTCACTACATGCAAATTGTTATTTTTGACATTTTAAACGCTCAAAGTAAGCTTCAAATGAAAGGAATTTTATGATAAAAGTATGGATCCTTACAACTTACTTTTTGAAACTGACATTCTGCTTTGAGGCTTTCAAAGACTACAGCTTTACAGCAGCTTCCAGACACAGACCACGGAGGGCGAATAAATAGCCAGATAAATGGAGCAGCGTTAACATTCAGGCGTTCCGTTAAGCTGAAGAAACGTGATGCCTTTAATCCATTCACTTCTGCACGACCCTCATCAGAAATAGACACTAGAATGATGGACAGGGAAAAAAAAATTATTTAGCGCTTAATAAGGCATGTGGTTCTGACGTGGCTTGATATAAAAATATGGAGAGGTCTTATTCGTCAGATGGCCAAAATTTTTAACAGTATTTCAGTAAAAAAATTTCAGAAACACCCATATTCCTGGGCATAGTTATAACATAATTTTTTTTTAGAAAGTTGGTCTACAAAGACTGGAAACATTTCAAGAAGATCAAAATGGGTCATATCTATTTACAACATTTCACAAAGACTAAAGGAGTCTAAATGCCTCTGATCTATACCAATTTCCCATAAACTTGTTAGAGACTTTGGCCCTTCTCAGTTGAACACTTACAGCCTTCATTGTAGAGGTAAGCAATCCCTAGCTTCACAGCAGCTTCAAAATTACCACTTTCAGCAGCCCTAAAAAAACAACACCAAGGGCTGATTAGAGATGTTATTCTTTCAAAGAAAGGTTAGTGTTATAGAGGCATTTGAAACCAACTACAAGCCATGTTTTGACTTAATAAAATTGGACATAAACCATTGGTTCAGTTCAAGTGGATCTGACACAACATGTGTACCCACAAGATAAGAATGAACATTTCTTTATTCATTTATCCAGGATGATCAAGGCTACAGCTAAGTATTACATATAAGGACACAAGAGTAAAAGGTATAGCCCCTTCTTGCTACGAGCTTAAAGTTTATTGGGGCAAACTGAGGGATGGGGCACAACTAAGGTAAGGGAGAATTATAAAGATAGAAACATATGAATGGTAACATGCTTTGGTCTACGAATGCCGAAGAAACACAGCAAAGGAGCAATAAAGCAGAAGACTGACTTCTAGAGAAGGTTTAATTTCCAAAGGTTTGAGTAACATGGAGACTAATTTGAGTGAGGGAAGTTTTATCTGCAGATTATTTTTAAAACACAAATAGTTTTATTACTTTTAAAGTGCCTTTACTAGACTAAATATTTTCACTAAAGAATCTTTGGGTACTTGTTTAATTAGATAACAGTGAACATTTCCATTGCATTTTAAGGTTTACAAGCTATTTTCTTATAATTCCCTGATGGAAGGCCTTTAAGCAAAGCCTAGGTGACTATACATCAGGTATATTGTAGAACAATTCTTGTTCAGATCTACTGGTCTAGGTGGCTTCTTAGGTACATTCTAACTCTTGAGATTATCTACAAAGCCTTCTACAATCTGGATTGTGCCTACCTTTCCAGACTTAAAGTCTTTTGAAGGTAGTGGTACTTACAATGAGAGCCTTGAAAGATGGTAGGATTCTAAGAGGTGGAGGTGAGAAAGAACATTACATGCATGGGGAATAGCTTGGGTAAAAGCAGGGATGGAGATGGAATATTATGTATGGGAGACAACAGATAAGTCAGTTTGACTTAAGTAAAAAGCAAATGAGTTAAAGTAATATATAAATAGTCTAGGATGATAGGTTGGAGGCCAGTAGGAGAAATGATGAGGGTATGGTAGAGGTGAAATTGCCAAGACCTTGCAACTTGACAAGAGAGTAAAGAAAACTCCTGGGTTGCAAAATGAAGGTAAATGGAAAAAGGATGGCATTCTTAGAGGTATGTTTAGAGGGGAGGATAGTGAATTTTTGTTTTAGACAGAGTTTGAGATGCCAATGTAACATCTAGTGGAGATATCAAGAAAGCAGTTGAGAATGTGCATCTCTCCAGATGTAAAATTATAAGAGGTTCAGATCCTAGTCTAAGGCCCAAGGATCTAAGGCCCTTTATATTCTAAAATTCTGATTATTCTGTGGGTTAGACGTTTCTACAATTGACTGAAACAACTAGCCACTGATGAATTTGGCTACTGAATCTGAAGGATCAGTGGTTTAAAATGACACAACAAAGGTTACCTCTCAAAAAGCTTTAGGTTATCTGGAGAAGGCCACATCTCCCGAAAGCTTGCAGATGCCCACACACTGGCATGATTATCTACAAGATACTTAAGATGTGGATGTACCTGCAAGAAACCAGAAAGGGTTATAAACCAAAAGGATCTCACTAAAATGTTTTCCTAAGGATTCTTTTAAACAAAGTATAAATTTACTCTTAATTAATTGAAGAGCAATTCATTAAGCATTTAGCACATGCAAAATAATGTTGGGTGGGGGGTATACAAACAAAATGAAGACCTGGTCTCTTTTAATTCAATTAATATTTATTCTCTATCAAGTGTAAGACACTGAAGATACAAATATTGAAAAAAAAGTCTCTGCCATCAAGGAATTTTATTAAATATGAAGAAACATATATAAGAAAACATACATATATACAATAACCGTAACATAGAGAGAACATGCCAAGAACATAAGTACGAAATGCTACGTGAGATAAGAGCAAGGAGAGATCATTTGTGACTAGGAAGCAGGAGGTTATCAGGAAAAGCTTCATGGAGGAGGTAGCATGGGTAAATTTTCAAAAGGTGGAGAAGTGAGCCGGGCACAGGTAAGGATGTGGACAAAGTCGGTGGGGGGAGGGAAGGAAAAGACTAAATAGTACACACTTTCACTTATAAACTATTTGGGTTGCTCACCCTCTTGGGCCTCAGTTTTTGCATCTGTAAAATGAGGGGATTGGACTAGATGACTTCTAAGGTTCCAATTCTAAATCCCGGGATCCTAAATAGTTAATCACAGCTGAAATTTTAACCTAAGAGCTTCTACAGTGAGAAAAAAACACACTCAGTATAGTACTGGTTAAATTACTGAATGGATTAGAAAAGAAAAAAAAAGATGATGAATAGGCAAAATACAAATATAAGGATGTAACTAAAAGGATATTTGAACAAAAAAAAAAGATTTGGAAGCCGGTGATTTAGAAACAATTACAGATTTTATAGCACAAAACATTGGAATTATGTTTAGTGTCAGATTCTACTAAATGTGAGGATTAGATCAGATAGTTGTCAAAGTTCCTTCCAGCTCTGAATGTTAAGAATAACATTTGTGGCTTGGGAATATATTTTTGAGTTGAGTTATATAAGTAGAAAAGAAGGAAAGTTTCTATTACTTCTGACAAAACAACTTAAATCTAACAATTATAAAGTTAAATAAGACTGCAAGCTCTTACAGATCCCACAAAACAGGGAAGGAATGGAGCATCAGCCCAGTGATGGATTATAAATGGGCTATCTAAGGACAAGCCCAACTCAGTTCAGAGACTTCACATCATCAGAAAGGTGGGCACTAAGTGACAAATTTTTTTCAATCACTGTAACTCATAAAGACCATCTACTAAAACTTAGAGGGGTTGTGGTTTGCCTTGATAGATAGTGTATACATCAGCTTCAACTTACTATGTGAAGTTTTTCGAATCCCACAAGGTCCAAAAATATTTATTATGAGCTACAGCAAAATGGACTCTGTCTTGGGAGTCAGAAGACTGTGGCTCTATCTGGTCCCAGCTTGACCACTAACTTGCTGCATTTACCACGGATAACTCACTTGTCGCTGGTTCTCAGTCTCCTCATCTGTTAAATGAAGGAGTTAGAGAAGAATGTTGCCAAAGTTGCTCCCAGCTCTGAATGTCAAGAGTGGCATTTGTGCATGAAAATGTAGAGCTTTAACAGTACTTCCACTTACTAAAGGAAGCAGGGCATGAGGAAATGAGGTACTTGAATAAAACTGAGTTCAACTAGACATAAATAGAAACTTCTTGACCACTAGGGCAACCACATTTTATAACGAACTACCTTAGGAGGCTGGGCAAACCAGATTTGGCTCATCAGTCCCTACACTTTAGATGGCTCCAACAACAGTCACATAATTAGAGAAACTTATTTGGAAGGGACTTTAAAGGTCATCTTATTTAACTCATACCTACTCAGGAATGTCATCTCCAATGTAATCTCCAAATGACCAGTCAGTCTTAGTGTGAAGAACTTTAGTGATAGGGAACACACAACAACACTCAGAGACAATTCGGTACAATTTTGGACAGTTGTAATGGAACCTTTGGTGGGGGGGGGGGGGCAATCAGGTGAAAGGGTAAGGCAGTAAGGCATTGGCAATCAGGAGACCTCGGTTTGAATTCTGACTTTGCTGCTAACTACCCACATGACCTAGAGCAAGCTTTTTAACAACAACAGACCTTAGTTTCCACATCTGTAAAATAAAGAGGGCTTAACTAATTTCCTTTCCAGTTTGTAATTTATGATTTTTTTTTTGCTTTTTTTTTTGGAGGGGGGAAGGTAGGGCAATTGGAGTTAAGTGACTTGCCCAAGGTCACACAGCTAGTCAGTGTTAAGTGTCTTGGTCAGATTTGAACTCAGGTCCTCCTGACTCCAGGGCCAGTGCTCCATTTATTGAGCCACCTAGCCACCCCCACTATACACCTTTTAATGAAGCCTAAGATTGTGTCAGCTTTTTTGGCTGCTAAGTCACACTTGGCATATTATTATTATTATTATTATTATTATTATTATTATTATATCATAGTTTTAGACCCAGGAAAGACCTCAGAGGTCATTTGGTCCAATTTTCAAATTTTCCAAATGAGGAAATTGACATGCAGAGAAATTAAGCAACTTGTGCAAGGTCACAGGGGATAAATGGCAGAATTGGAGCTTGAACCCTCGTCTTCTTCAAATCCAGTTTCCTTTCTGTGGCATGCCCCTTATACTTGCATTCCACTGAAACCTCTAACTCGTCTTCTGGTTTGCAAGTCCTTACCCCCACCCTCTGTTAAATTTTTACATTCAAATCATGAGCCAGCGTATTTCAGAAAAACCTAGGAAGACTTATATGAACTGAGTGAAGTGAGCAGAACCAGAACACTGTACACAGTAACAGCCACGTTGTTCAATGATCAACTATGAACAAAATAGCACTCCTCAGCGATACAACAATCCAAAATGATTCCACAAGTACCATCTGCATCCAGGGAAAGAACGGACAGTGTCGGGATGCAGATCTAAGCACACTATTTTCACTTTATTTTTGTTGTTTTTCTTTTGGTTGGTTTCTTCTCATAACATCACCGATACAGGAATATGTCTACACGATTGCATGCATATAACCTATATCAAATTGCTTACCCTTTTAAGGAGAAGGTAGGGAGAAAATTTCGAACTCAAAATTTTAAAAATATGAATGCTAAATATTTTTACATGCAATTAAAGTACTAGCAATATATATATATATATATATATATATATATATATATATATATATAT
>CM053583.1:319606760-319623766 GCA_028627135.1 Pseudochirops cupreus | reverse complement strand
AGTTGTGAAGGGTTTGAGATGTGCTGGACCCTGTGAACTTCAGTGTGTACCAAGAACTGCCCGGAGGACTGGATGAGAACCTGGGAGCTGTCTGCCTCTGAATCCAGGTGACTGTCTGGTAGATTCAGGTAGGAGCTGGGACCACGGAAGGGGATCCAGGGAATCTGAGAGACTACCCCGAGTCAAGATGAAAAGGCCTCTCCTTGGATATTGAATTCATGATGAAATTGAAGTTTACTAGACACCGAGGGGTGGAGGGTTTGTGTAATTTTCTGATGATTGTATTTAGTGATTAATGATACTTAGTAATTGTGAATCTAGATAAGTGACTGATCAAATTAACTTATGATTGCTTCATGAGTGGAAGACTGACTTGTATTGTGAAATGATTGAATGATTAAGTAAGGAGGGTTTCCCCCTTAGGGAAACCAGATGATTATTCTTTTGTTCTTTGTTCTAAATAGTGTGGCCACTTTGGTGAAAACTATGTGGCCATTCTAATGTTAAGCTGTTGTGAACACTATATTGTGATTTTCTGTGATAAAGATGTAATGTTGTAAATATTATATTGTGATTTGTTGTGAATGTTTACCTTGATTTGTAATGGAATAAATGGAGTGTTCACTATACTGTGTAATCCGAACCTTAAAAGCTGTTCACAATAGCATTCTTTTGGGAAGCTGTTCGGCATGGCGTTACACAGAGACAGGGATCTACCAACCTTCCTGAATTCTACATGCCTTGAGTGAGTCAGGATCCTGATTCCAGAATTTTTACATGTTTATCTGATGATCAGTCTTAAGGGAAGTGTGAGTCAGACATCCTATGGAAGCTGTATTGCAGTACTCCTGGCCCTGTTTATGAGAGGACTTAATATATCCTACAACTCCTGGTTCCAAATCAATCTTATGTCCAAGGGATTTCCTAGGTCTTGAAGAGCAGAGGACTTAACAGCCATTTGATAGATGTTCATTATTATGCAATTCCCTTGTTATTACGTACTGTTCATTTACTTACTGACTCTATGCCAAGAATAAATGCATTTTATGAAGCATTCCAACTTGTGTATCTCAAGTGGGGAGCCAGCTCCACTGCACCAAGGTCATATGACTAGTAGCCATTGAAAGGCAAAACATTCAAAAGGAGGCAGGGTCTCAGAACTCATTTTGATTGGGTAGATACATGAAACCAACTACCCTTAAACAATGAGTTAGTTGCTCTGCTGTGTAGAGAGCAGGAGAATTGAGGGATCAAAGGTTTTGGATTCTCTGGTAACCATAGTACTCAAAATTTCTGCAGGACACCTGTAAATTGCCCAGTTTGAATGTGAGATTTCCCCAGTGAATAAGCTATCAGTGCCACAAGAGTGGTTAAACAGGAAAAGATATTCAAGAAAAGGGCTATAATAATACTGAAAGCCTCAGACATCTATACACAAATGCATAGAATATAGAGAATCAAGCTATTTGTTGTTCAAGTCTTTTGTCTTAGAAGAGGACCAGTGACATCATGGTGATGTCTTAATTCATGTTTGAACTGGATTTAAGAGGCAGAGTTGCACAAAGTCATCAGCCCCACTCTCTTTTCCAGAATCATCAGAGCCCAGTGGCAAGACAAGAGTCAAGATGACTGGGTGATGGCCAGGGATTCAGTGGATGACCTTGGCACCTTTGATATCTGATCAAGCTCTAAGCACTCCCAGCACCTGCTTTAGCAACCTTCATGACTGTTGGAACAAATTGCTCTCATTCACCCAAAGCTATTTGAGATTTAAATGGAAGGAGGTAATTCGATCTCATTGATATGATTTGGTAGAATGTGATTTATGCCTAGACTTAATACTGCTATAGAATAGATAAAAAGCCTAGTGGAGTAGCTTTAGATATTGAGAAAATATACTGATGTGAGGAAATTCAAGAGCTGGAATGGGGAAAGCTGGCTGATTTTTAGCATTTGGATATTCAGAAAACATACTTATGTGAGGATATCCAAGAACTGGATTGGAGAAACCTGGCAACCACTGTGTGGTAAAGATAAAGGTGTTTACTTTGGGGGAAACAGAGGAAGTAAGTGAGAAGTTCTGGAAAGAGATCACATCATATTGTGTCAAAGGGAAACTCCAACTGTCTGGACATGTGCTGGTGTTGCCTCTCTGCTAAAAGTTAAAGGTGAAATCTTTGCTTCCTCAAAATTCTGACATTCTCAAATTTGGAGGTCATCTGCCTTAATGAAAATTTTATCCTTCAAAAAATGGAATTTGGTTCTAACCAGTAATTAATGGAGGAGCTAGGGGTACTAAATTATAAATGATGAGAATTTTGACTTGAAGTGACTCTGGCATGTCAGAATTTGTGACAGATATAGAGAGAAAAGTTGGCCATAGTTTGATGTGTACCTAAGATTTTTGGAGAACAGATTTCAGAGTGTAGGAAAAAATATCAGGATTCTGTGACTTAAAATTCTATAGGGGAAGTTGGCTTAACAGGTTTAAGATGCTCTCAACTACAAAATTGACGACACAAATGGTTCTGGCAAGAAAGAAAATGGGAAGCTGTCTAAAGAGATTGATGTGAATGCTTACGGAATGCATTGAACAATTTAGCAAGAGCAGACAATTGATGATTAATGTAAAAGAGTTTCATGGGGCTCTAAGAATGATGTCAGGAATGCAAAAGCCCAGAATGAGCTGAGACCAGCCATGAATGAATGTGAATGATAACAAGGGCTTTGGGAACTTTGCTGGGACAAGAAGAAGGATTATGACCATTTTTTAAAAATGATAGATAGGAGGATCATAAAGAGAAGGCAGAACTACTCAATTCTCATTGCTTCTCTTTTCTCTAGCAAGAGTGATCTTCAGATGGGGAAGTAAGGAATAAAAAGTCAACAGGGAATTGAAACAAAGTAAATGAGATGATAAGAACACTCAGATTTCTTAAATGAGTTCAAGAGGCCAGAACAAAGTATATTGTACAGTACTGAATGGGATTACTGAGTCACTGTTGCTGATCTTTGAGAAATCATAGAAAACAGATATCTGTGAGATTACAAACCAGCAGAAATTGTTCTGACTTTCAGAGGGGAAGAATGGCAAAAATCTAAAGGGATTTTTTTTTTTGGAGGGGAGAAGGCAAGGCATTTGGGGTTAAGTGACTTGCCCAAAGTCACACAGCTAGTAAGTGTGTCAAGTGTCTGAGGTTAGATTTAAACTCAGGTCCTGACTCCAGGGCTGGTGTTCTATTTATTTTGCCACCTAGCTACTCCTTAAGGGTTTTTTTTTTTTTGTGGGCACTTAGAAAGGGAAATGATGATAATTAAGAATCATCATGAATTCATCAAGAATAAATCATGTTAAATCCCATTTCCTCTTTTGTCGACAGGGTTGATAGACCAGTTGATCAGGGAAATGCCACATATAAAGAATGCCTACATTTCAATAAAGCATTTAACCAAATTTCTTATGATATCTCTGTGGACAAAATGGAGATGTGGACCAAGGGCAAGTATAGTCAGGTAGGTTCAAAATCGGTTGAATAGTTAGACAAAAATAGGAGTGATTAATAGATTGTTGTTGACTAGGTGGAAGAGCTCTTCTGAGGTGTTCCTTGGGCTTCTCATTGACTGTTTTTTTCAACATATTAATGGCTTGGATGAAGGTGTAGATGGCATCTATATCGTATTTTCCTGTTTGATAAATACCCTTCTCAGAGGGATAGCTAATACATTGGAGAGTAGAAATTACATTTCAAAAGTGCCTCAGTAGGTTAAAATGATGTGTCAGTTACAATAAAATGAAGTTTAATGGGGATAAAGATCAAAAGTTTGGGTTCAAAAAAACAACTGCCAAGAATAGGATGAGGGAATAACATGAAAAAGGTACAGGGGATTTAGTGAGTGTCTGGCTTGGTAAAGAGTCAACAATATGATACGGAAGTCAAAAAATTAATAGCAATCTTAGGTTATATTAACAGAGACATGATATTCAGAACAAGGGAAGTGGTGATGTTATCATTTTATTATGCTACCAGGCTAACATATAAGTGGCGTATTGTTGTTAAATTCAGGGTACCACATTTAAGAAGGGACCTTGGCAAGTTCAAGCATGTCTGATGGAGGACAACTAAGAATCCAAGAATTTCAGGGTTGGAAGGGACCTGTAAGATCCTTTAACCTCCAGGTACCTGGAAAAATCCTTTCTGCAACATCTCATGTGGGTAGCAATATAGACTCCAGTTAAAGATTTCCACTTGAGGAGATTCCATTCAAGTTCTGGACAGCTCTACTAAGAAGTTTTTTCCTTTTATCTATCTTCTTCCTCGATCCCCACCTCCCCTGGACTAGATTTATTATTTTTTCTTTGGTGTGGGTGGTTGGGGGGTAAGGTTAGGATTATGTTTCCAAGGTCAGTTGGGGTGTTACTCATTTTTTCCTCACAAGTGTCTGTATTCCTTTTTTACAGCTTCATTAGTAGTTTGACCATAGTCTTTTTTATTATTGAGGTAGGGATGTTAATGCCTGGTAATTATTAATGTCCTCTTTTGGTCTCTCTCAAAGAAATGTAGGGATTTATCTTAACCAAATTGAATTAAGAAAGCTTTTTCTAGGCCCAGGAGTAATCATGAGACCTTGATTTCCTTTCCCTCCCCACTCCCTACCCCTACCCCAAAAGAGGCTGGGGAGAGCAGGGGATCTTTTATAGGGCCTGGCTGTTAAAATAGTGACCTCTGAATTTCTGAGGTAGAGTTGTCTTCCAGAGAAAGGAGGGATATGAAGCAGATCAAGTCCCAGATACTTTCTGCATCCAATTTTCAGTCTGGTCCTGTGGGGAGAAAACTGGGATTGGAGTCTTCTGGAGTGAAGAGGTTGATGTCCACATCTCTATGGCTTCCTCTGACTCTCAGCAATCTTGGGTTACAAAAGTTGCAAGGGCTAGGAATGCCTGAAGATCTGCGCTATGACAGAGCCTTGAGTCTGACAGGCTGCCAAAGACACAGGATTCAGGTTGATTTTTCTTCCGATGCCATGACAAGAGATGCTATCAAGATCACTTCCATATTTGTTGCTTGGCCTGAAAGACTTCAGGATCCACAGACCAGGCTAGGGAGCCAGACCTTCAAGGCCTGAGGACAAGGGCAAGGCCAGATAGCCATGGGCAGGCCAAGCCCCAAGAGGGACCAAGGGCTTAGAGGGCCCAAAGGCCTGCCCTCCTCCTGTGGTACCTTGAAGGCTTCTTTCTTATATCAGTCCTAAATGTACTGGTTCTGCCTTCTGGGGTGAAATAGAACTTGTCTAATCCGTTTTTCATATGACTACCCTTCAAATACTTATAGACTACAGCCAAGTTTCTCCTAAGTCCTTTCCAAGCTAACTGTTCTCAATTCCTTCCACCAAACCTTACTTGATGGTTTGGTCTTCAGTCTTCTCTTTGTCCTGGTGGCCTTCTTCTAGATGTGCTCCAGCTTGTCAACATCTTTTCTAAAATGTGGTGCCCAGAAATTTTATTTGGGAGCTACAGGCATAGGGCCTGGAAGTCCTTACCTCCATAAAGGAAGGTTTGAGAGTAAGCCTTGAAAAACAAACAAAACAAAACCCACAAAAAAAAGTACTTGAAGTTTTCCCAATTCTCTAGCGCTGAGAGAATTGAAAGAATATAGCTTATGCTTACAGATGGGGCGTCTGTCCTTGCCCTCCATTCTTCAGAAGCTGCACACGTGTCCATTTTCTCCAAAATAACCAAACAGGACTGAGACCCTGAGATCAGGCTGAGTACCTAGCTGTCTGACCTAATGGGACCTGAGAGGTTAGGCCCACAAAAATAAAACAAAACACAAAAACATGAAAAAAAACCACACCTCCAAACTACTTGGAGAACAGAAAGGCAATAGGGAGAGAGAGGCTTACATACCTTCCGGTCCCAGCTGGAGAAGAGCTTGAGATTAGCAGTGTTTCCTGGTATCAGAGAACCATCAAAATGAAGAGGTTTCACCCACAAAGAGGGTTAGGGTTGCCTGAGACCCCAAAATAGCAACATGCCAGGTCCTGTGGCAAGAATTCCACTCAAGTCTTCTCAGCCAAAGAAATGCAAAGTTTATTGAAAGTTCACCATATTGGGTAGACTCTTAAGGAGCCTAGGTATCTGTAAGGCTTGCATTGGGCACGTAGTCCAGAATAAGTCTGTGCTAGGTCATTCTATGACACTCTCACACAGAAAGTCTGTGCCAAGCCATTCCAGGGTGCTCTCACAACACATGGAGGGAAGATGGGATCCTATATACAGAAAGGTTGTGGGAGGAATCTAGGGGTGGAGTTTGGGGAGGGTCTTCAGGCGAAGTCAGATGAGGTCAGACTTCAGTAATGAGTCATTAAGGGTGGGAAGTTGCTGGAGGCTACCTGGAGACCACAGACAATGGTGGGCCAGGCCAGTTCAAGGGTGGGAACAGGAGCATCAAGGGTGGGAAACTATTGGAACAAAGGAGGGCTAAAGACTTGGGCAGAGCCACAACTTAAGCCCATGACCTCAGGCAAATGCCTTCCCTGGGAAGATTCAAGGAGAGCTCAGAACCTCATCAATGACATTCCTGAGAGTTCTCATTTAAGGGTTTTTTTTCAGGAGATCCTGGTAGATTCTTTCTATTCTCACTTTTCCCTCTGGCTCTTGTAGGTCTGAGTAGTCTTCATTCATGATTTCTTCAAATATGTTAGCTAGGCTCTTCCCCTCCTCCCCCCTTTTTTTGGTCATGGCTTTCAGATAGTCCATTATAATTTTTTTTTCTCTTTTATTTTTCAGTTTGGTTGTTTTTATATGAGCTTCTCCTCCTCTTCTTCATTTTAATATTTCTTGTTGTCTTGAGGGGGCATTAAGTCCTTTTGGTCTATTCTAATGCTCAGGGAATCTATTATTTGGATGAGCTATTCTTTCTGAAGTCTTTCTTCTAATACTGAAGTGGCCAGGAACTAGTTAAATAGAAACTTCATGGACTTGGGGTAGGAGTCAAGAAACTGGCCTAGAGTAATTTGTCATCATGCCCTGTGCCCCTCTCTGCTTACCCTACAACCTCCTACCTACAGATGTTATCACAAACTCCCCCTTGCCTATTCTTCATTCTTCTTCTTGTTCCATCGTCATGCCCTGTAATCACAACCCCCTTGCCTCAGCAACTTCCTTGCACCTCTGAACAATGGAATCATACTGTATAAATGATTCTGCATCCCTGAGCCAGCTGCCGATTCCTTCAGATTGGCACCAGAAGGACAGCTGCCAGCTGGCTAAGAAAAGCTCTTAAAACTGTATTTGGACTCTGTGGTCACTTTGTTAAGACTCGTCTTTTCAATACTGTCATTTATATCGACTTTTTAAACTCATATTTCATTTCCTACAGGAATTCTAGTTGACTTTTTGGCCAAACTGTGTTTTTGCTTGAGGTCTTGCTTGTAGTTCTTTTTATTATTCCCTTTCTTCTGGGTTTGCATCCGGGGCATCTCTAGCTTCATGATTTTTTTTTTACAATGCTTTTTTGCATATTCATTCTCCCAATCTTACTTCTTAAACTGGGATTTTGTGTTAGGGTCAGGTTCTGTGCACTTTTTGGGGGAATGTTTGAGTCCTGATCTCTATTATCTGGAGTCCTGACATTGCTTTCCCAGGGTTTAGGTGCTATGTTCTTTAGGGAGCTCAGGGGTGACTCAGCTCAGGGAACTGCAAACTCTCAGTGTTCCCTTAGCCGTATGATCCAGCCCTCCCAGTCTGAGCTCTCTAGGTTCTGGAGCAAAGGTCAGGCTCTAGATGACATAACTACAGGCTTAACCTTTATTGGAACTCCAGAAGACAGTTGCTGACCCTAACTCCTGTCACCTATGGTCATCTAGCTGGAAGACTTGCCAGTTTCAGAATGACAGAATTACAGGTTCACTTTGGTCCAAGTTCCCAGCTCTGATCACTCAGCTTTAGGGCTCCATGCTAGTTTGTAAGCTGAATTTCTTCCTCCAGTGTTACAGCATTACACAGCTGCAGGTTCACCTCTGTGAGGTACAGGCTCACCTGTCTGTGCTCTCTTCTGTGGTGAACAGCTATAAGTAGTAGGGCCCAACCCTGGGTCTATCCCAAAAGCTACCTTACCCTCTTCTTGGGTTAGAGCAATATAGCAGTGGTTCCTTGTTCCTGCTCCTTACAGTGATTCGTCGCTGAAGGTCTCACCCCTGGGTGCTGGAAGGCTGTGTTCCGGGCCTTCTTTGCTAAACTGTCTTGCCAGGGCCCGTAAGCTTTGGGTTATCTCCCTGTGTTGACCTGAGCAGGAAGGATGATGTACTGTGGTTTCTCCCGATGCCTGCTCTGTCTTCTTTGATCTTTGTTGGAAAGTTGTAGGAGACAGCTGAGTTGTACTGCTTTCTTTTGATATGCTCTCTGCTACTGTCCTCCATTGTCGGAGGGGACTCTAAAGCATGGTTTAGGTTTGTTTTGGGATAAAATGAGGCACTTGCAAATTATTGAACATTTACAAATGGAAGTTCACTTTGCCCTGACACAGCAAGGATGGTCCTTAGCTTTTCTGGTCTCCATCTGGAGAGAGGTTATATGGCTAGCCCATGATCATACAGATAGGGAATCAAGTCTTCCTAATGTCAAGTCCAAGAAAAAGTCTTCAGTCAAAATGGCAGTTAGAAATTGGAAGGGAGCCAGGATCCTCAGGTCCTCCTAATAAACAATAACAGATTCATCAAAGAAAAAAAAAGCGGCAGAAAAATCCATGAGAATAAAACTTCACTTAAAAAGAAAGTATTCAAAGTGAAGGGCACTGACATAATGAAATACCAGAGAAACTAAATTATCGAAAGACTCGAAGTGGTATAGCATGAAAAAGAAACACTCAAGAAATCTTGAAAGATGCCCTCAAATGGATAAAAGACACACTTAAAAAAATCTGTGTATAACCCTTGTGACAGGGACTTCTCCTAACACAGAAGGACCATGTTAACTTGGCAAGATGTCTCCCTTTTCTGGCTTCCTGCAATTCCCAGATGATCTGGGAATTTCCTGACACCATCCTACCATGTTGCTCCCAGTTCCCTCCACAATTGTATAAGGCTTAGACAACGAATAGGTTTATTTAAAGGGTAGTGAAGAACATAGAGATAATACTCACAAGTGAACAGTGTTTCTCCAGAGGTCTACATATTCTCAGACATTTACAGAATGCAATGGTTAGAGGTCCCAAATACAACTTGGTACACGTTCCCTCTAGAAGCTGATAAGTTCTCTCCTTAGACATTGTCATGACTTTTACCTTCTCTGCTTGCGGTTCTCTCCAGCTCCCAGCAGATGGTGCCCAATGTCTTTTTTAAGTTTATACTTAAAAAAAAAAATCATCAGAGAGTCAATGTGAGACTGTGGGGTAGCGGTTAGAAAGTAGGCCTGGGACTTAGCAACATTTAAGTTCAAATCCTGCTACCAACCAGGTGAATGTGAACAACTTATTTAACCTCCTGGTGCTCTAGGTAACTCTTTGAGATGAAGTTCCTTCATTGGACACTGGAGTACCCCAGGACATAAGAGCCAACTCACAGGGATCCCAAGGGATATTTAAGTTTTCAAGGGAAATATAAGGATAGCCCACACTGTTCCAACTCAAGTTAGCTAAGTGTGGTTCACTATTTCAGTATTAGATTGTGCTATGTTCCTTTCTTGAATGTTTGAGACATTTTTCTTATACTTTTGTCTTCAACAGTAATTAAATTTTCTTGTTTATAACATCATAACTTTGTGAAGCTGGGTTTTCACTGGCTGCTGTGATTAAAAAGCAAGAACTGCTAAAAAAAAAACATTGTGGGACAGGAAACAAGGATGGTGATATCCAGTCTGATCCCAAAGTTTGAGAAGCTGTGCAGTGTCCAACAAGAGCACACAAGTAAATAATTGTAAAAATTATTTAAGAATTGTATAACTATTTAAGAATAATAAGTAATCGTTTAAGAATGAAATAAAATATTTTTTCCCTTTAAATTCATGCTTTTTTTTTTCAACTGGTTGGTTAACACATAAGTATTTATTAAATTCTTTGGACCTAAGTACTTAATAAACGGAACTGTTAGGTAACTGAAAAAATTACTGACACACTAAGGGTTCTGTGAACAGAGAAGTAGTTACAGAGAAGATGTTGATCTGCCCTAGGAGGGGATTTCCTTACCTGGGAATTCTCTACAGATATCTAATCTCTATTCCAATATTAAATATAACGCTTCTGAATTTCATTTTGTTTTCTTCCATGTATTTTTTTTAAAAGTTCTATTCATAGGGGGGCCTCTAGGTAGCGCAGTGAATAGAGCACCTGCCCTGGAGTAAGGAGGACCTGAGTTCAAATTCGACCTCAGACACTTAACACTTAACACTTAACACTTACTAGCCGTGTGACCTTAGGCAAATCACTTAACCCCAATTGCCCTGCCTTCCCCCCTCCAAAAAGGAAAAAAAAAAGTTCTATTTATGTTCTTTTCCTTTTTTTTCATTTCAGTTCATCAGAGCCAGACAAATTGGATTCTTTGAAGGAAACTAGGTGTATTCCTAGCTTTCAGTCTATTATTTTTTTTATTTTAAAACTATTATTTTTATTCTATTTTTTTCCAGTTCAGAAATATCTTCCTGCTTGGAAGAGAAAAGAGAAGTACAATAAGAGTTGGGTAGTTTTGCTTCTCTTTGTCATTTTTTATTATTATTGATAAATGAATAAGGGAGGGGAGGACACGGACTGGATGGCAAGATGCCCAGGGTGGATTAGTACATGAGATGTGGTTTTGTTGAATTTGCTCACCAACTCCCCATATCCTAGGACAGAGGTGCCAAACTGAGTGGATTAACTTGGGGGGAGAGTGGTGGGGATGAGGAAAGGAGGGGCATGGTGACTGAAGATTTGGTTGAGAGAGTATTGTTCCAGCTGAGGAGAAGGGGAGCAGCAAAAGGGCAGATGGTAAGGTTCTGGGGTGGATGAGGAATGGAATTTATGACACAGACTATGCTAGGCTTTCCTCTCCTCTATCATTTTCTAAAAAGGAATTTTTGCCTCTCATGATTTCTCCTTCTATGTTAACAGTTCCCCAAATCAATTCCTCTACTGTAGTTTTTAAAAAATGAAATTATAATTTAGGCACATCAATAATTGATTAGCTACTATGCTTTTCACAGAAAGCTTTAGCCAATGTCTGGATATTTAAAGTCTCTTATTACCATTATAACGAGACCCACTTGTGGTGAGGGCTATCATTGTGTGGCTCCAAGAGAGCAGAATAAACATCTCTAGCCTATTCTCTAAGGGAGAATTAAATTCTTGCCAGGAGGAGGAGAATGAAGTTGGGACCAGAGTCTACTCTGCCTTCCTCAGAGAGAAGAGCTAACAGGCTAAATTTATATCTATCTGTTAAATATTGTTTGTTAATCTAGGACAGAGGTGGGGAACCTGCACCCTCAAGGCCACATGTGACCTTCTAGGTCCTTGAGTGTAGCCTTTTGACTGAGTCCAAGTTTCACAGAACAAATTCTTTTTAGGGGATTTGTTCTGTGAAGTTTGGATTCAAAGGAACACACTTGAGCACTTAGAGAGCCATATGTGGCCTGGAGGCCACAGATTCCCCACCACTGGCAAGGGTTATGAATGGGTTCAACCTAACTTCTGATCTCGGTATCATTATTTGGGGAGAAGGAGAACCTTAAGCTCTATATCCAAAACTTGACCCCTTTTCCACCAAATGCCACATTCTACAATGAATACACATAGCTCATTTATCCAAACTGTAGCAAAACAGAAACCAGAGAAGGTATATGTAGGAGAATATATACCAGATAAGACAGAATGAAGGAGCTCCTCAATTAGGAGCAAGATAACCCAACTCAACCAAGAGAGAGTTCTAGATCTCACCCAAAGGGAAACTTCCCCACAGTCTTTTAGTGTAGCAAAACGGGGACAGGGTCATGAGGAAGACTGCCTATTCTCATATCTTCCAAGAGTCTTTTCAGCAGCCTAAAGTGGGGTTGGCCTCTTTTCCCTCTCAAAACTGGAAGCCACAAGTGCCCAAAGCAACTCAATGTTGGAAGAGTCCCCAAGAAGACTCTCCTGCTCTCCCACTTAACCTCACTCCTCACTCAGGGCAGGGTATTCATATCTACCGATAAGGAGGGAGTCCCATACCAATGGGCTTTGAAACAAGTGTGACACTACTGTATCATGCCTCCATGGCCAGGCTTGTGATCTGTTTTCCAAAATTTTTGTCTAAATTGTCAAAATTCTTGTCAGAGGAAAACTGAAGGATCACTCACTCAACATACATATATTAAACTCCAACTATGCTAGGCTCTGAGATACAAATGCAAAAGAATGAAAAAATCTTTGCTATGTGGGAGCTTATATCCTCACAGGGGAGATAATTACATTTATATGCATATACTGAACATGAATAAATACATATAAATATAATTGAAAGTATTTAAATACAAGGTAGTTTGAGAGGGCACTAGCAATTGTGGGGAGAGTCATGGTCAACACTCCTTAAATCTATTGGAGATTTGTACAGTGAGGATCAGCACAGTAGAAGTCAGACTGGAGAGGCAGAGACTGGGGATTGTTGACAATCCCATCAACTATTCTTGCTTCCTTTCAATATAGCGGTCACTGAACCTGAGAGGAACTCCAAACAAGTAATCCCTTCCTTAATCCTTCACATCCTATGGGTGTGATTCAGGACTATTTCCCCAGCACTGAAAAGATCTAGGAGGGTAAATAGGAGCAGTTTCAGGAGATGGTTAGAGGCACAGAGGTGACAATAAAAGGAGAACATCACCTGGTGGACATTTGAAATTGGATATTTTTAAGTCATCTTAAATCCAACATGTCTAAAACTGAACTCATTATCTTCCTCTCATCTCCCCCAAATACTTTTTTATTTCTGTTAAAGGCACCACTATCCTATTGTCTCAGGCTCATATAATCTCAGTGTAATCCTGAACTCCTTACTCTCTCATTCCAGATATCCAATTTCCAAATCTTGCCATTTCTGCCTTTATAACTAACACCTCAAATATCTGATTCCTTCACTCAGTTTAGTTCAGAACCTCATCACCGCTTGGCTAGATTATTGCAAAAACCACCTGATTGGTCTCCCTGCCTTTTCTCTCCTCATTCTAGTACATCATACATGATCCTGCCAAAGTAAATTTATTCCTCTGCTCTAAGAACTCCACTGTCTTCCTATTGCCTCCAGTATAAAATATAAATTCCTCTGCTTAGCTTTCCCTTAACAACCTAGCAGAAACCTTTATTTCTAGCCCCAAGAGACGTCACACTCCCTCCTACATTCTGTGATCTAGCCAAACTGTCCTCCCTATCTTTAAGATACAACTCACACATCATCTTCTGCACAAAGCCTTTCCTTATCCCCCAGTGACCCCTCAACAACCCCTCTCTTTCAAACTATCTTATATTTAACTAACTTTATGTATATTTTTACTTTATAGTTACATATATTGATACCTTTTGTCCTTTTCAATTTTTTTTAAATTTTGAATTTAAACTGCATAAAAGAGAAAACATTTACATAGATAGAGAGTGAGCATATGTAGGCACATGTTTACATAGACAGAGGGCACAGGATGAGTTGAATATGAAGAGAGGATATCTAAAAAACAAAATTAAGAGGTGAGAGAGGAATATATTGGGAGGAGGAGAAAGGGAGAGATAGATTAGGGTAAATTATCTCATACAAAACAGGCAAGAGAAAACTGTTACAATGGAGGGGAAGAGCAGGAAGGTAAAAGAGAATGAGGCAACCTTACTCTCATTGAATTTGGCTTAAGGAGGGAATAATATACACACTAAATTGAGTATCTTACCCTATGGAAAAATAGGGGGGAAGGGGATAAGAGGGGGAATGATAGAAGGGAAGGCAGATTGGGGGAGAGGGTAGTTAGAAGCAAACACTTTTGAAAAGGGACAGGGTCAAAGTAGAAAATAGAATAAGTGGGGGGCAGAATAGAATGTAGGGAAATATAGTCTTTCACAATATACCTAACATGGAAATGTTTTGTGTAGCTACATAAGTACTATATTGAATTGCTTATCTTCCCAGTGGGGACGGGTGAGGAAGGAAGAAGGGAAAAAAATCTGGAACTCAAAGTTTTAAAAACAAATGTGTATAAAAAAAATTGTGTTTTTTTTTTTTTTTTTTTTACATGCATCGGGTAAATAAGATATACAGGCACTGGGGTATGGAAATCCATCTTGCCTTACTAGAAAGTTAGGGGGGGTGGGTTGGGGAAGGATATAGGAGAGAACAGGGTGGGAAAAGGGGTATTCAGTAGGCCTGCTGTCTTGGGGTGAGGGGTAGGGGAAAGACGGGGAGAAAAATTTGTAATTCAAAATCTTGTGGAAATGAATGTTAAAAACTAAAAATAAATTTAAAAACATTTTTTTAAAAAAGGAAATTAAAAAAGAGTGTAACTTCAGCTTCTCCTTGAGTGAATTAAAGTGGTAACCACTTGGAAAAAAAAGAAGTGATTAGTGTATTTTTTTCTGTCTTTATTTTGCCTCCTAGTTCAGTGATTTTGAGTTGTTTTCGTTTATGATTTGTGAATCATTTTGGCTGTTTTGTGAACCATGGACTGAAGTGAGGAGAGACCTGAGGCAAGAAGACCAATAGTCCAAGTGAAAGGTACTTAGGGATTGAAATAGAGCCGTAGCTGTGTTCACACAATAGATAGGAAGAGACTTCTCTAAGAGATATTATGAAGATAAAAATGACAAGATTTGGCAGTTGAATGGATGTGTGGGGTGAGAGTGAGGAGTTGAAGATAACACTAAGATTATGAACCTAGGTGACTGGGAGGATGGTGGTGTCTTCAACAGTAATAGAGAAGTTTGAAAGTTCTTGGTTCACTAGTGAACTCTTTATGATTATCCTAAACCTTCTACACTCAAGTGTCCAATTTTATCTTCCACTCTCTACCCTTCCACTGTAGTGCCCTTACAAGTAGAGTAATTTGCCAGAGACTGATATCTAACTTTAGAGCCCTCATCTTCTCTTCATCATTAAATGTGATCTACAACCACTGTTTGAACTATCTCAAAGATGTGTTCTAAAATTAACAATCACCCTTGTCACCACTCTTTCTACCAATACTTCCTTCTCTCTGCAATATCTACAGTCTTTCCTTCTCCAATATTGCTGTTCTTGGTCCTCATTCTCTTCGACCTTTGGGGCATTTAATATTGTTCACCATTCTCTTTTCCTAGATATTCCCTTCCCTCTTGGCTTTCATAACATTGCCTTCTCCTGGTTTTCTTTCTTCTCCTTTACTTTTTGCTGAATCTGTTTCCTGTCCCCTAAATATGAAATGTCCCCTAAGGCTTTACTATGTATACTCTTTTGTTTCACTCCAGTCTCTTTTGGGATCTCATGTCCCAATGGGTTCAATGATTACCTCCAAACAGAAGACTCTTAAATATACATATATTTTATACATACATATATACATATATAAACATGCACACATATATGTATACATATATATATATACACACATATATACATATACTTGCTTCCATAAAACCATATTCTACTCTGGTGTCTCATTGTGGCATGGAGTTAACTCTGGGTCAGCCAATGGAGAACTCAACAAGCTTTGTCAGATTCTACCATTTTGGAAAGGTTTTGACTATCATCCATCCATAAACTCTTGCTTTCCAAGGACCATTCTAGCTAACTATGGAGACAATGACCACCAGTAGTCTCATTTCTAGGTGATGAATTCTTTGGCTATGGCAACCCATGAAGCAAAGAAAAATAATTGAAATAGACTTTACTTCTCTGTGGTCCCCTTCTGCTGTTATAGGGAATGAGTGTGTAAGAATCACACAGCTTTTTAATCAATCTATAAACATTAACTTCTAAATGTTAGGTCTTTGTGTAGTGACCAATGAGTGTACATTCAATGGGAGGAATAGAATCATATAAATTTTGATATTCTCAGTATAAACAAAACCAGAAAATGAAATGAAGGTACAGTTATATAGAGGGAAGGTTCACAGTTCTTTTTCAGAGAGGCAGATAAAGGAGTTGGCAAAATTGATTTTTATCATGCATCCAATGCAACATCATTTCATAGGATATTTACTTATTTTATTAAATTTTTTATCAGTACTTTTGTTTTTTACGTCAGAGTTAAAAAATGCTTCCTGACACTTAAAGTTTTCCAAAAGTGAAGTGCCTTGCCTTGAAAGATGGTGTATTTTTCCTTGGAAGTCTTTAAGCAGAGGCTAGAAGATCCTTGTTGGTTATATTAGGGTGGAAATTCCTTTGTGTATGGGTCAAACTAGATGACTATTGAGGTCCCTTCTGATTCTCAAATTCTGGATGACATTCAGCGCGATATAGTGCCAGTCAGAGGAAATACGACATGGGACACCTTGATTTCTATGCTACTATGATGGTGAGTAATGGATGCTGTTGGGGTGGAGAATAGGGCCCAGGGACAGGACTGACACCTCTAGTGGTAGGAGTGGGTAGGGGAGAAAGCTCAGGATGGTGTGTCTTTCCCCTTAAGCTCTCCCCTCTTCCAAACTACTCTATTACTGTAGAAGGCACCACCATCCTTCTAGTCCCCCAGGCCTACAACCTAGGGGTCATCCTCAATTTTTCTAGCCTCCCCCTCCCACATTCATACCTTCCCCCCCCCCCCTCAATTTGTTGCCTAGGCCTGTTGGTTTCACATTTGCAGTATCTCTCACATCTATCTCCTCCTCTCTGACACTGCCACCACCCTTGCACAGGCCCTTACCACTCTTAAGCAATTGCCTACTAGTCGGTCTGCCTTAATGTTCTCCCTACTCCAGTCTATCTTCCACTTAGCTGTCAAAGTGATCCTCCAAAAGCACAGGTCTGACCATGTCATCCTTCTACTCAACAAACTCTTGTAGTTAACATCCCCAGGATCAAAAACAAAATCTTCTAGCAGAACCAGGCAAAACCTG
>CM053583.1:319585593-319606260 GCA_028627135.1 Pseudochirops cupreus | reverse complement strand
TGATGACCAACCTTGATAAACTGGACTATCCTCAACAACGCACAGCTAAAGACAACTCTACAAGCCTCAGGATGGAAGGAGATACCTAAACTCAGAGAAAGATATAGAAAGACTATAGTTTAAATGGAGACTGAAGCAAAACACGCTATCGTTCTCTTTCATGTCTGGTTTTGCTTTTTCTTCTTTTCCCAGTGATCACTCATTGGTTACAACCCTTCTATGTGACCAAACTATTGTACAATGTGAAAGTATTTGCACATCCTATACATGATTGCACGCCACCATGGCGGGGGAGGGGGAAAGGGAGGGGAGAAAATCTGAAACTCAAGTGATCGTGGAACTGAATCTTGTAAATTAAAAGTAAATGAGTAAATAAAAAAATAAAAAAAAATAAAAAATAAAAAAATCATCAGCAAAAAACCAAAACAAACCAAAAAAACACAAAAAATAAAATCTTCTGTTTGAAGATTTAAAGCCCTTCATAAACTGACCCTTTCCCACCTTCTTATACTTTACTCTGTACCACGTACTCCAGGGTTCCTCTCAAGACGCGATGTCTCTTGACTCTGGGCGTTTTCATTGGCTATCCTCCATGCCTAGAATGTTCTCCAACCTCATGGTTTTTCTGGATTCCTTGAAGTTCCAGCAAAAATGTCACTTTTTATAGGAAGCCTTTCCCAAACGCTCTTAGTTTCCAGTCCCTTTTAGAGGAGATAATTCTCTCTGGTGGTTATTTCCAATTTATCTTGTAGAAACTTTTTTTTGCACATAGTTGTATGCGTGCTGTCTTTCCCATTAGATTGTGAAAAGCGGGGACTATCTCTTTTTTTGCATTCCTAGTGCTTAGCACAGAGCCTGGCACATAGTAAGAGCTTGATGTTTATTGCCTGTAACCTCTAAATTTCCCATACTGGAGCGAAGTCCCAGGGGAGCTCGCTAGTTAGGACTCTGGTAAGTAGGCTACAACTCTGAAAAATTTGGTATGCAGTTGCCATATGGAGGTCTGGGTCTACATATAGTCTGCAAACAGGAGTAGTTTTCAGCACGTGAATGATGGCTCCTTAATCCTAAAAAGTTTAGGACCATTTACAGCACTTAGTCATCTAGGTCTTACAAATAAATGTCTTCTCCACAAGATAGGCCCAGTATCTTGCCCCTTTCATCAGCTAAAAATTCATGATAGTATATATCAGCTCTCAAGATGGCCTAGCCCTTGGTAATATTAGCCCCAGGCCTGTCAATAAGACAGATCTGGCCAGAGGAGCCAAAACTTAAAATTTGGCTAGGCAAGGTGAGGTTGGTCAGTACCATAACTTGAGAGAACCAAAAGTCAAGTCCAGAGAAGTTAGCAAAGGTAAGGAAGACTAGGCAGGCATGATGGTAATTAACCTAGGTGGACATTACTACCAATTTGCTTACACTTATCTGGCAATGTGTGTGCATCAAGTTCCATCTTTAGTCACAATGATGTTGTGGTAGAATCTCCTGTCAATCTCACATGATGGGAGAGAGGAAAGGTTAGTATGATATGACTCAGAAGGTACCATGTCTGGTTCAAGTCACTTAGGCACATGAATTCTATTCAAGTAGAGAGCCAGCAATGGATTGAACTGGCTGCCACTTGGAGGCAGTGAGACCCCTCATCATCCTTTTATTCCTAGCTTGATTACTATAGACTTCTTGTCCTCATGCCCATGTATTTTTTGAAATCATTTTTTTCATATCTGCATTCTCTCCTTCCCACACCTGCACTCCTCCATAAGAAAGTAAGGAAAAACAAAACCTCTATTTGAAACACGTATAGTCGAGAAAAACAAGTTCTCACATTGTTCTGCACCTTGAGGGCCTTACTTCTCTATCAGGAGGTAAGTGGCATATTTTACCATGACCCTGTGCTCAGTCATTGTGTTGATCAGAATTCCCAAGTTTTTCAAAGTTGATTGTCTTTGCAATATTGCTGTTACTGTCTTTCAACGTGCCCATGTAGTTCTGACCCAAGAGTTCAGTGTCAGGGAATCTCAGTCATAGTAGATTTGAAGGCCTCTGCAAAACTTACAGATTCAGTTCTGACCCAGAGAGAGCAAATATCCAGGGATGCTATGTCACTATATTGGTTGGCTGAAATAACTGACAGGTACCCATTTCAGTCTGGACCCATGCCCCAGAAAATCAAGCTAAGATAAGGGAACTCATATGGATTGATGAGAAGACCCAGGAAAAATGGAGGGGGGATAAAAGAACAGGGCTTGGGGGATGCCCCCAGGGGGCAGGGAACAGAGGATGATCCAGAGAAGTTGGTAAGGAACGATCATGTAGGAGGCGAACAAGGTCTCCCCCTCCAAACCTTCCCTTCCTTCTGGTTTCCTGATTTCTGTTTATGGCAATATCATTCATCATAACCCAGATCTGCCACCTAAGGGTTATCTTTGACCTGTCTCATATCTCTTAATCAATGTTACCAAGTCCTTTCCGTTTTATTCCTGAAATACCTCCCATAGCCCTCTTTTCTATTATCACTACTATAGCCTTAATACTTACCTGTCTAGATTTTTGCAAGTCTCTGAACAACAACAAAAAGTACTCAACCCATGAACACATGTATTTTGTCCTCGTAAGTGGTTAATGTCTTCTGAACTGAAGCATTTTCAGCAGATTTGTTATTGGTATAGTCATGTTCTATTCTTTGTGACCACATTTGGGGTTTTCTTGGCAAAGATACTGGAGTGGTTTGCCATTTCCTTCTCTAGATCATTTTTATAGATGAGGAAACTGAGGCAAATAAGGTTAAGTGACTTGCCTAGGGTCACATAGCTACAAGTGTCTAAGGTCGCTTTTGAACTCAGGGCTTTCTGACTGTAGACCTTGGGCTCTATCTGCCATACCACCTGGTGTTGAGGGAAGACTAGCACCTTTGGTGTGAGGGCTTGCCAAGCCCTTTTCAGGGCTCCTCATTCATCTTTGGTGTCCACCTTTCACTTCACTCTCACCTAAGACTCCAAGAAGCTACAACATGCACAGTGGCCATACTACAGTGAACCATCTTGGTAGATGGGCTAAACCAGGTTGAGGGTAATTGACAGGTCTCAAAACTGTCGATGAGTTAGGGCGTGTCTACCCTAAGCATGTGAAGACTTCCCCTGCAGAATGGGCAGATGAAAACAATTTGTCCCAATGGCCATGAAGGAGGCTGAAGCAGGTGCTATGGAATCCTCAAAATTTGGTCTAACATTAAAGACCCCAAGGTGACTCAGTGCATCCTGGGCTGTCACCAGTCATCTTGACTTTTGTCTTGCCACTGGATTCCAATGACTCTGGAAGTGAGGCTGATGACTCTGTGAAGCTCTGCATGAGTCAAAACATCAACCCATGGTGTCACTGGTCCTCTTTGAAAAGGAGGGACAAACATAAGTCTCCAAACAAGTCTTCCTACTCTGGTACTCTACTATATCTTGATCCATCCTTCTTATTGTTGACAAATTTTCCAAGGTGTAAATTTGATTTGCCATACCTCTACCCAGAAGTCTTCAGCGGTTCCCTATGTGGTTTCCCAAGCAAAGGTCTTGACATTTAAGGCCTTTCTTAATCTGACAGCACCATATCATACTTTTTGTAACTTCATATTATGGGCCAGAAAAACTCTTCTTCTCTGTCCCACAAATATCTCATATGCTCCATCACCTCCAAGGCTTTACTCCTAATTCCTATGCCTAGAATGCCCTCCCTCATCCCTCTCCCCATATTTACCTGTTTAATTCCTACTCCTCTTGTCTCAACTCAAATGCTACCTTCTGTATAAAGCCCTTATCCCTTTGGCCAGTAACGACTTTCTCTCTCAGACCTCATGTTGCACAGAATCACAGTCTGACTCTCATAGTTAGAAGGGATATTAGAGACCATCTATTCAAACCAAACCTGAATAAGAATACCCAGCAACAGGAGTTCCTGAAATCCATGAACTTAAAAAATCTTTTTAAAAAATAACTATTCTAGTTATCAGCTAGGTGGCGCAGTGAATAGAGCAACGGCCGTGGAGTCAGAAGGACCTGAGTTCAAATCCAGCCTCAGACACATGACATACTAGCTGTGTGACTTTGGGCAAGTCACTTAACCCCAATTGCCCTGCCTTCCCCCCTCCAAAAAGCAAAAACAAAAAAAAAACCCCAAAAACTATTCTAATATAATTGGAAACTCTTTGTAGTCTTATATATTGTTTTTTGTGTATGTAGAAGTATTCTGAGAAGGGGTTCAAAAGCTTCCCCACACTGCCCGAGGGGTCCAGAACATAAAAAGGGCGAAGACTTCTTGTTCTGCTACTTGACAAGCAGTCAGCTAGCCTTTGTTTGAAGCTCTCCAGTAACCAGGAACCTGCTGCCTCCTTGGAGCAGTTTTCAAGATTGAGTTTATTTTAATTTTGGATAGCTTTGTTTTTCCTGCCATCAAGCCTAAATCTGTCCCTCTGGGATTCCACCAATGGTTCTTTGCTTTATTTTCGAGGGCCAAGCAGAACAAGCCATCCTCAGTAGCCTGAAGGATCAGTTATCTCAAAAGGCCTGTGTATAGACAACTTATTTTGCAGTCACAAACCTTGAACCAGAGCTATTTGATTTATTGCAAGTGGGGGACACCTAAACTCAGACCTAACTATCTGTTCTCCAAGTGACTATAATAGCTGTATTCAATCAGGAGAGGACTGTCTCAGATAGGCTCCTATATAATTTTATCCATCAGGGTGAGGCCAGAGGGAGAACTATGGAGGTTAGGCACTAGGTGGGGTGGGAGGTGGCTTGCTGTTTTCATACCTCATCCATAGATACTTCTGGTTTGGGTGACTGACATAATGTAGTATGTGCTTAGGTTAAGAACCCAATGGGCCAGCCAGCATTCTGTCTATTCTCTTCTTCTGAGTATTGATGTTTATATATTCCAACATGGACTTGCCTTTGTCTCAAGGTAGTCATCATTCTGACCAAGATGACAGCTTTCCTTCTCTATGTTGGACATCCTAACACATCTAAGACTAACCACTTGTTCTGAAATTTTTTTGTTCCACAGGCTTCCCTCTGATTTTCTCTTTGTTTGATGTGTCTGGTTCATCTCACACTTCTATAATCTTTGGGTAAAGATACACCTTTCAAGTCTGATGGGCAGAGCCCACTCTGCTAGAATAATATTTTACTACTGAAATAATCAGACCGCCATACTGCCCAATGAGTTTTTAAAAATGACTTGGTTCCCTCATGACTTCTACCCATATTTTCCCCCAACCTACATTCACTCTGTATATTTTAATTTCCATCTAGTAAGTGATTGCCTGGGAGACTTGGGGGCTATCCTGGCTGACTTGTAGTGTGCCCTATAAACAGCAGAAGTGGTATACATTATGGGGCCCACTGTCACTGCATCCCTATGGAGCTGTTGAATACAACAGGTACAATGAATGGTCTCAGGCTCTGAGAACTCCTTTTCTGACCTCATACTCACCTATTCCTTGAATGTTTATCTCAAAGTACATCTGTACTCAAGATGGAAAGTAAAGTCCCTCCTTGAGGAAATTCATTGTTACATTTTTTATATGAAGAAATGCACATAATACAGTATCAATTGTTATCTCACTATACACTAGTGATATATATAATGGAGTAGAGAGGGAGGTGGCAAGGGGCTCAAAGTACAGTGGTCTGCTCTTCAGGATTCAATCTTCTTCTGATTCTTGTAAATGGGCAAAGCTCAAGAAGACTTGCTCCAGTGAGACTTGACTTATAGAGTAGTCATCCAATTTATACCTATCTTTGACTTCTTCCAAGATGCCAAACACCTGTGGGATGGTAGACACAGTACAGTCATAGTTAAGACCCTTCTAGGGATGTAGGGAGTGGCTCCTAAATGTGTGTTAGGAGGCAAAAGTTAGAGGCTGGTGAAACTCTTTAAATCCATCAGTGGACTCAAATGTTGCCATGAAGTCATTAAATCCCAGTGTTCTTTGAGAAGGAAGTTGAGTGATAAATCCCCAAGAGATCCTGTCCCTTTTTCAGTCCCTTCCAGGTGAGTAACACCTCTAGGTCACACACCTGTTGAACACAGTGTTCAGCTGTCTATATAAGGAGCTTAAGTCATGTTAAGAGAAGTAAAAGCTAAGAAATTTTGTTCAACATTGTTATGGTAAATTGCAGAGTGAAAATGTAACAGAATGGAAAGATCACTACCCAAGAAAAAGGGCAAGACAAACTCTTCACAGAGAGCCCCTTCCTCTCCCCTCCCCCGCCACCCCCAGTTGAGTTCATCATATTCCCAGATGTCTGAGTGCCACATCCACATCCTGAGGCCCCTGGGAGGGTTCAATGCCTCCCGTATGCTCCTCCTTGTAGAAACTGTCATTTAGGGAGCATCATGATAACTTTAAATCTGCTTTCCATACTCACCTTTGACCATTTAAGGTTCTCTTTGGGCAAGTGGTAATGGACCATCCCTTGGTGCTCCTCTTCCAGGACACTGCCTGGCAAAGGGAAAGAGACATTTCTCATGAGGAACAGGGAGTGGGGAAAGGCTATTTCCCAGCAGGATTAGTTTTCACTTTTTTTTTTTTTTGGAGCAAGATTAGTTTTCAATCTAGGATATCTGCTATAGTTGACTCAATATCCATAATTTTGAAAGGGCCTATTCAAGGTGGGGAGACTACAGAAGAGCAGATAATCCAAATTGACTTTGAAAGATGCTATGAATCTGCTTTCCCCTCACAGCTTCATCTTTGTCTCTCATGCTGCTTAAATTCTGCCGTAAGTAGAGGGGACTTTTACTCCTTGAGAAACTGAGAAAAGCAGAAAATGAATCAAGCTATAGATACTTAAGCAAGGACTTTGGTTACAATCCTAAAGTGAGGCAGAACTCTGTAGGGGGTTGTTATTGAAGTGAGACTATGAAAATCCTGTTTCCTTATTTTCATAGGAATTCACTGGAAAACATGCCTGGCCAGAGCATAGATAAGAAAGACTTGGGCTATTTAGGGCCTGAGTTCCAGTACCTGGAAAGGTCTCTTTCACAAATGTTTTGAATGTCTCAAGCGCCATCTTTTCTTCATTAGTTTTGCCTTTAATTTTGGCTAGTAGGGTGTAGCCACTCCCATATTTGCTCTTGAGGTGCTGTAGGCTGCCCAGACACTTGAATTGCCCATTCACCATGATGGACAGCCTGGTGCACAGGGTTTCACACTCCTCCATGCTGGGGAAACAAAAGGGAGGAGGGAGGCATGACTACAGACTCCTTGTTTTGGAGAGCAAGGGCTGTAGACCCGAGACAACTAAACCTGCAGATGCCATTTCTCTAGAGGGAAGGCCAGGTATGTGGCCTGGGGCAAAAGGCCACTTTAGCAATGTAAAAATGCTTGGCATAAAAGGGGAGGAGGAGATCCTGTGGTTTAGAATGGGAGTTTCCCCCTTATCATCCCATGATGGAACATTATTTCATAGAGCTTGTTGTCAGAACCAACAGCAAAGGAACCTGAGGGTCCCTCATCTGAGAGATCAACTGCTGACAGCTTTGTTGCCCCCACCCTCTAGCCCTAGCACCCAAGAATCTACAGACAAGGACACGGAACCATCCTAGCTCCTGACTCCCCACTCTCTTTTGAATTCCTTTTTACTATGCCAATCAAGGTATAGGACCTACCTGTGGGAGGTAATGACAATGGCCTTGCCTAGCTGAATGGTCTCAGTCACTGCATTCCAGAGCAGGCGCCGAGACACAGGATCCATACCAGTGGATGGCTCATCCAGGAAGATAATTGAGGGATTTCCCATAAGGGCAATACCAGCGCTCAGCTTACGCTTGTTGCCACCACTGTGTAAGGAGAAGAGGGGAGAATAGGGACAAATAATATTTCCAAGGCTCTGGGAGAGCACACCATGGAGAACAAGAAATAATGCCTGAACATGTCCAATATCTAGTGGCTACATGGCTCAGTGGATAGAGTGCTGGGTCTGGAGTCAGGAAGAGCTGCATTCACATCTGGCCTCAGATACTCACTAGCTATGTGACCCTGCGCAAGTCACTTACCTGTGTTTACCTTAGTTTCCTCATCTCTAAAACGAGTCGGATAAGGAAATGGCAAACCACTTCCAGTATATTTGCCAAGAAAACCTTGTGGACAGTATGGTCCATGGGGTCACAAAAAGTTGTTCATGACTGAACAACTGAACCACAGCAACAAATGTCCATATCCAGAGGGACAGAGTGAAATACGTGGTTGGAATCTAATAAAGGTGGCAAATGCCAAAGTCAGAAATAATGTTTCAGTTGAGGGGAGTGGGTGATAGGGTTGGATGAATACATAGAGCCAAAGAATGAAGTTGAGGTCAAAAGTGTCAGAGAAGTAGTTTAGTCACAAGTGGTAGGGTGGTCAGAGAAATGACCATTTGAACTCCAGGATATACTTGTATTTTATTTTATTTTTAATAATTAAGCATTTATTTTTTTAGCCTCTGCCCTTTGTTCCTCCAATGGAAAAGAAAAAAAGGAAAACAAAACCTTTATAACAGATGTGCAAAGTCAAACAAAACAACTTCCCATGTTGACTGTGTCCCAAAGTGTGTGTCTCATTCTGCATCTCAGATCCATCACCTCTTGGTCAGGAGGTGGGTAGCATTCTGTCTCACCTCTGGATTCTCTGGAATTGTGATCAGGCAGGGCTTTGTTAAGGTTTTTTAAGTCTGTTACTATAGTATAAATGATTCTGCTCACCTCCTCAGTTCACAGACGAGTTTTCCCAGGCTTTTCTGAAATGGTCTCTTTGATCATTTCTTATAGTGCAATAGTATTGCTTTACTTACATGCATATACCATCATTTGTCTAGCCATTCTGCCTCTCAGTTTCCAGTTCTTTGGTATGACAAATAAAGCTGCTATCGACATTTTTATTCACAAAATTTTTGTTCCCCTTTCTTGGAGCTCTTTGGGATAGAGTTCCATTGGTGGCATGCATAGGTTACAAATGCTGGGGCATAATTCTAAATTGCTTTCCAGATTGGACCAATTCACAGTTCCACCACCAATAGAGTAGCAATATGCTTATTTTTCATAATCTCTCCAGCATTCATCATTTCTCCTTTTTGCCAATTTGCCAGTCTGATGGGTATGAGGAGTAGTTTAAGGGTTATTTAACCTGAATTTCTCTAATTATTAGCGTTGCCAAGCTTTTTTTCATATTGCTATAAATAGCTTAGATTTCTTCCCTTGAGAGCTTCTCATTCATATCTTGTGGCCATTTCTGTCAATTGAGGAATGGCGTGTGGTGTATCATGTTAGTGATGAGGTGGCATGCCTCAACATCATCATCACTACAATAATGGCAGCTAGCATTTTTAGAGCTCATCAGACACATGTTAACTCATCTGACCTTCACAGCAATGCTGTGCAAGTAGGTGCTATTATTATCACCATTTTACAAATGAGGAAACTGAGGCTGAGAGAAGTTAAGTGACAGGGGTCACACAGCTTGTTAAGTGCCTGGGGTGAGAGTTGCACTCAGGTCTTCCTGGTTTCAAATTCAGTACTCTTACCCGCTGTGACATCTAGCTTTCTGCCATAATAGGGATCTAACTTCACACACAGGGAACTTGAGGAATCCTTGGCCGAGCCACAAATCTTCCCAGAGGATGCTAATATCCTTTCAGATGCACAAAACTTGTTAACAATTTTTCTTATCAAATCACGGCCTTTCTATGGGGTAGGGTCAACGTATGCCGTCAATAAGGGCAGCTAGGTGGCGCCATGGTGCACAGAGTGCTGGGCTTAGAGTCAGGAAGACTCTTCAAATCTGGTCACAGAGGCTACTTAGCTATGTGACCTTAGACAAGTCACTCAGTTTCCTCATATGTAGAATGAGCTGGAAAAGGAAATGGCAAACCACTCCAGTATCTCTGCTAAAAAAACCCCAAATGGAGTCCCAGAGAGTCGGACATGACTGAAACAACAAAACAACAACAATGCACCATTAACGAGAGGCAATTATTTGGCCTTAAGGGAAAGAACACGTCTAGGAGGGAAGAGGACATTATCCAAATTGTGATTTGAAAGTGTAAACAAAATGTTATTCTGAGTCAAAGCCAAAAAGTAGTTCATAGTTCAGAGATTAAGACAAGTATTCCTAAAGAAGTCAGGCTGTTGGTGAAAGGGCCTCTTGGTCCTCCAGGAGAGTCATCCCAGGCTTGAAACATGTGTCAACACCCACTCAAAAACAGAGCTCAAAGGCTCTGTTTGTTATCACCTATCAGTCAGAAGACACATCAGTTTGAAACAACAGACATTCAATTGAATAGTATAGCAAATCAATTGATCATAAAAAAATCTCTCCATGCATAAATGTGGCATGTTCCCTCACAGGTGGCCACGCTACCAGTGGGGAGGGAACATATTCAGAGAACACATATGACCAGGGAGCACACATGGAGAACAAACACATCGGAAACATATGACCACAGAACATGTCTGTCTCTTGTGCTAGTATAAATGGCAGGGGGCAAAGGTCTTGGACAATGATGCTAATAAGGACACTGTAGTTATATCTTTCCATTCTTAAAAAACTAACAAACCAAAAAAACTCCCCAAACTTTTTAAAATTCTGAAATTAAAATGAAGATAAAAGGCATTTCCATATGCAAAATAGAAGAAAAGGCTCAGGGGGTAGCTAGGTGGCACAGTGAATAGAGCACCAGCACTGGAGTCAGGAGTTCAAATCCAGCCTCAGACACTTAACACAAAAAACTAGCCGTGTGACCTTAGCAAGTCACTTAACCCCAATTGCCCTGCCTCTTCCCTCCTCCAAAAAGCAAAAAAAAAAAAGAGGAGGAAGAAGAAGAAGAAGAGGCTTAAATGGGAAACCTCCAATCTCTATCACTTGCTGTTGAGCAAGTATCTCTATTACAGCTTGCTTTGTTAAATATAATAAACTCAGCATAGAGCTTTCAGAGCTCTTGGCTTGTCTCTGTAGTGGGGATAGGCACATGCAGAGAGTGCTACTGGCGGTATCTATTACTGTTTTGGGGACATGTGATATGTCATTATGACGTGATAGTGAAATGTTTTTTAATTGGCTACTGAGCCAAACAACCCAATGATTTTGGAGATGCTGAGTTAGAACTGAGGTGACTAGCTGACATCTCAGTCTTTTCTTTCTTGCTGGTGAGTTAGGCAAGAATGTTTTGAGATGTCAGGTAGAGGGAAATCTCATTTATTTCTCATATGGTTACCATGCATCTGTCTGTAAGCAGATGGTGTTTCTGTTTCTTCTGTCCTGATCTTAGATAACTGAATATTCAGAGACAGGATCAGCAAAATTACAACAAAAGGTCAGAATAACTATCAGAGGTCTCACAGCAGCCCAAATTGGTAACAGAATCTGCCAGAGGTGGGAGCATAGTCGACAATAGAAAAGTATCTATATATGGATGCGGACAGTCATGTGAAGGTGGTAGTGGATTGAAACATTCTGACTCCTGGTGATGGAGAAACATTGGCTCCTGACTTCAGAAAGGCGGTGATCCTCAGAGGACACCACACAGCTGCCAGTGTGAACAGGAGGAAGGAGTGTGAGCAAAGAGGAGGTGCTATAATAACCATTAACAGCTTTATAGAACTTTCAAGTTTGCAAATGTGTTTCACATATTGTCTTGTTTGGTGCTTATAACAACACTTGGGAGCAGATACTATAAAATGTTATGATCCCAATTTTACAGATTAGGAACTGTTATTATCAACCGAAGCTGATACAGGCTATGGTGATCTACTCAGCCTCACACAGCTAGTAAATATTAAACCCACCTGAGATCCCACCTCTGGAGAGGTCTTGAAAAGGAATCAGCAGCAATTATCGATTTGGGACTGCTCCACTGGAAGACCTGGTTGGCTGAAATTGGATGACGGCCTGTGTGTGTGTGTGTGTGTGTGTGTGTGTGTGTGTGTGTGTGTGTGTGTGTGTGTGTGTGAGTGTGTGTGTGTGTGTGTGTGTGTGTGTGTGTGTGTGTGAGTGAACCTATTTAACCAAATGCACTAAAACCACTCTAGGTCTTGGTACTGGAGGTAGGAATTGCCAGGTGGTTTGGTAGGGGCTGTAGCTTTGTGGGTCTGTTCCATGCAATGTATTTGGTAATACTGGGAAGAGAATATGACCTTCCCCAAATTTCATGCAGTGGTTCAATTATGGCATGCCAAACAATGGCTCCTCAGTGTCACTGTAAAGAACAGGTGAATTTATATTCAAGTCAAGGACTTTGTAATGCTTCTTCACTTGGGCCTTGGTCTCCTGATTTACAGGTTCAGAACAGAGTGGTTTGCTTGTCCACTGACTGCATTGATTACCACTGGTAGGGTTTTCTGGGGTCAGGAAAAACAACAGAAAGTAGGACCTCCAATATATAGTATGCTACAGTACAATATATAATAGTTCAGACATTTAATTTCAAGCATCAGGAACAGGTGAGCCCTGGAGAAGCAAATAGAGATTGTTTAGCTAGGTCATGCCCCTTCTTAGAAGAAGTGGTGGCTAGTGTGTGACCCTCTTCTCAGGTGGTCATTCTCTTCTTGGTCAGGGCATCCACAATTGGCTAGACACAGTCATCTTGCCCTACTTCTCAAGGGCAGGGGCTGTCTTTTGCCTTTCTTTGTATCCTCAGCACTTGGCTTAGTACCTGGCACATAGTAGGTACTTAATAAGTGCTTAATGATTAACTGTGATTGCCTAATTCAACTTTCTTCACCTGCCTGCAACTGTCCTGACTCTAGCAAATCTGAGATTGCCTAAAGAGTTTTATTTTACCAGTATAACTTGTGCTGAATTCAGGCTGTTTCGTTAACCTTCATTTTTGGCATGACTGTGATGCACTAATTTTGGTCTATATAAAAGTCTATATAATAATGATTTGCATAGCACTTATTATATGTCAGGCACTGTGCCAAATGCTTCACAACAACTATTTTATTTAATAATAGAAAGTGTGCTAGATTTGGAGTCAGAGGGAAAACATCCTAACAGTGAGAAATGTCTGAGACTGGAATGAGTTGCTGCTGGAGGTTTCTAAGTGAAGATTGAACGACTACTTGATGGAGACATAAAGGGGATTTTTTTTTTTAGATGGAGTCTGGAATAGGTATGGAACCTGGAATAAGATTACTTCCAGCTCTGAGATCCTGTGGCACTGTACACAAATGCTTCAGGGCAGCCTATATCACTAAGACTGCTGTCATCTAAGCCCCAGGCTTGTTGGTTAATCACTCTTATGTCATGGTCACTGCTTCATGTAATAGGGAACAGCAGATCAGGGGGGCTTCTCCTCACCAGACTGGGAAATGGGCAATGATGCTGAACCCTTCTCTATATCCCAGGGCATAGTCACAGGATCAGAGTCAGCAGGAGTCAATCAGAATATCCTTTACTGCAAGGATAATCTGACTAGGATGTAGGTCAAATAATCAGATGCTGTTTGTAGCAATCCTCTTCCTCAAGCTGCCAAATGGTCACTCCTCTTTTCTGTCTGAGGCCAGTCCTGTGTGGCCAGTGTGGTCATATCCCATACCTGGTATTGAGAAAGCTACCATGCCCACTGAGTTATGGCTGAGAAAAAGGCATTCTGCGTTATTGTAACGTAATGGTTATAGGAAAGGAAGAGGCTGTCAAAGTCTAATGTCTCACCTGTAGTTTTTGACAAGTTTGTCTGCATAGCTGTCCAGGAGCAGCTTCAGTATCATCTTGTCCACACACAATTTGATTTGATTTTCAGGAATGCCCCATATCCGGGCATACATGGTTAAAGTTTCCCTTCCTGTCATGTGGCCCAGCAGGGCATCAAACTGAGGACAGTAGCCAATTTGTCTCTGTAACTACAAGGAGAGAAGAGCCCTCAGAAGATGCAAAGCAGGCTGGCTAGCAACACCTGATGTGAAAACCTTATTTGATCACATATGCACTAGAATCTGATAACACAAAGGATTCATTAATTTTGGTCCAGACCCTTGCTCAGGAAAGACAATTCCTTCCAGTGCTCAGGCCATGGCTTTCTGCTGCTACCAAAGTTGTGAATGTTCTCCACTAGGAGCCTGTTGGGGTCCATCCTTAGAGAACAATCATGGCCAATGGATAAGAGAAGAGATGGAAATTATTGTAGAGTGATGCTTTCAAGGCGTACGTGTGTGTGTGTGTGTGTGTGTGTGTGTGTGTGTGTGTGTGTGTGTGTGTGTGTGTGTTGATAGAAGAAGGTATTTGGTATTTTATTAGCACTAATTTCTTATAAAAGAATAAAAAGCTTAACAGCTTTATCAAGACCAAGGGGAGCAAGGACACTTGAATGGAACTCCTCATCTGCTCTGGAGACATCCTCATTGCTGAGGCAGTTTTATATCAGTGCATAAGAGCCTTTTCTAGGAGGATCCACAAAAGATTTTTAGGTACTGTTTCCTTCTCACCTTGATTATTATGTCAGTTTCCTATCTGGTATTCCTGCCCTCTTTTACCCCCTTTCCCATCTATCTGTCACACAGTTGCCTGGGTAAACTTTCTAATGAAACACTCAGATTATATCAGTCTTTTGCTTAAAAAAATAGTCATTGGTTCCCAAATACCAAATAAAATATAGACACCTTATCCTGTCATTTTAAGCCCTCCATAATCTGCTTCTTGTATACTTTTCCAGCTTTATTTCATCTGACTTCCCTTATAAATCTATAGTCTGATAAAACTTTCTGCCCCCTTTGTTCTTGTCATGTTCCCATATCTATGCCTTTCCTCACACTTTCTCCCATGTCTGGAAAGATCCATTCTTCCATGGAAAGGAGAAAAATGCTCAGATAAAACTGCAAAACCCAAAACTATGATGGGTATGATCCGGAAGTAGGTACCACTTAGGAGGAAATGCTCAGTAATGCTCAGAAAAGCAAGCAGGGAACAATATTCATGACCTTATCCAGAGGGAAAGATAACATTAGAAGTATCACACACTTGGTGAGATGTGACTTGGGAAATGGCAATGGGGGAGGTGTAGAGGTGCCAATCCAGGCAAATTATCCCAACATACCCCTTCAAAAAACTTTAAAATAATTTGTCAAATCAAATTCTGGAGAGGCATAGCTAACAAAAGTCAGGGTGAGACATTTCTCCAGTCCAAGACAGCTTAGGAAAGTGGGAGAAGAGGTCTGTCACACTGGGGTAGTGGCGAGAGCACATGCAGCAACACCACTGACAGGTCCTGTGGGTGGTAGCAGCAGCAGCTTTCTCTTAGCCCAGAGATGGTATGATGGACAACTGGTCAGAAAGAGATTACAGGAGACACTGAGCTGACACTGGGCACAGGACAAGGCACTGCAGTTCTGGGTCACAGTTTCAGTGTGTCTGGTCATAAGAGAAGAGGGGCGGGCCCTGGCTGTAGGATAGAGAGGCACACTAGCACTAGCACTAGCACTTGCGGTTGCAAGGGAATGGGGGCTCTGGATTAAGACTGGAGTGCAGACCAGGAGAGCACCTCTTCCAGGGAAACATGAGCTTGGAAACACTGAAAACTTATAGACCCACAGAATTAGCTCTGAAAATAGCAGCGCAAAAAAGCACAAAGCTTGAGACAGTCTCTTCATTCCCAGGTGAGCAGAGGCCAATTGTAACATAAAGATCAAAGTGAAGTAATAGATGGTAAAAGTGAGCAAACCACAAAAAAACCCTGATCATAAAAAAAACTCTTACGGGTTAGCAACCATGATCTCAGTCAGAGCAAAAGTAGACCTAATTAAAAGAGGTAATCAGGAAAACTACGTTTTGCTAAAAGATACCATAGTCAAAGAAGTAATATCAATACTATATATATATATATATACATACATATGTATCAAATGGCAGAGTATCCAAATTCTTGAAGAAGTTAAATGAGTTATAGGAAGAAATAGTAAAACTATACTCATGGAAGACCTCACATTTTTCCTCTCAGAACTAGATAAATATAACTACAAATTAGAAAGAAGTTAAGGAGACGAATAGAGTTTTAAGAAAGTTAAATATGACAGACCTCTGGAGAAAACTGAATGGGAATACAAAGGGATATTTCTTTTTCTCAGCGGATTATAGCAACTTCACAGAAGACAAACATGTATTTAGGGCATAAAAACCTAGCAAGCAATGCAGAAGAATAGAAATATTACATGTACCCCTTTCAGACCATAATGCAATAAAAATACAATGATAGCTCTTGGAAACATAGAATAAAAATTATTTTCAAAATAAAAAATTTAATCCTAAAGAATAAGTAGGTTATAGAACAAATGACAACAAGTGAGACAACATACCAAAATTTGTGGGATGCGGCCAAAGCAGTGCTTAAAGGAAAATTTATATCTCTAAATGTTTCTATCAATAAAAAGAGAACAGATCAAAGGGTTGGGTATATAATTTAAAAAAATTTAAAAAGTGCAAATTAAAAATCCCTAGTTAGACACCAAAATAGAAATATTGAAAATAAAAGAAGAGATTTATAACATTTAAAGTAAACAACAACAACAACAACAAACTAGTAAACTATTTTGTGGAAGGAAAAACAATAAAATAGATAAAAAAATTGGAACGAACCATGAATGAGCTTCCTAGAGAAGATCCCCAGGACCGGATGGATTTATTAGTAAGTGTGACCAAACACTTAAAGAAAAATTAAATCCAATACTATATAAACAATTTGGGGAAAAAAAAGTTCTACCAAATGCCTTGTATGACACAAAAATGGTTTTGATACCTAACCAGGGAAAGTAAAAACAGAGGAAAAAAACGTGGACCAATTTACCGAATGAATATCAATGCAAAAATTTTAAACGAATATTAGCAAGAGGATTACAACAATCTATCACAAAGATCATCCAGCATGACTAGGTGGAATTTATGCCAGGAATGCAGGGCTGATTCAATATTAGGAAAGCTATCAGCATGATTGACCATATCATTAACAAAAACTGTATGATTACATCAATAGATGCAGAAAAAGCTTTTAACAAAACACAACATCCATTCCTATTAAAAACACTAGAAAGCACAGGAATAAATGGAGGTTTTCTAAAAATAAGCAGTGTCTCTCCAAAACCCAGAGCGAGCATTATGTGTAACGGGGTTAAACTAAGCCTTCCCAACAGGATCAGGAGTGATACGGAGGGTGTTCGTCATCACCATTATTGCTTATTATTGTACTAGAAGTGCTAGCTATAGTAATAAGACAAGAAAAAGGAACTGAAGGAATACGACAGGCAATGAGAAGACAAAACAATCACCTTTTGCAGATAATATGGTGGTGTCCTTAGCTAGCTGAAACAATGAACGACTTCAGCAAAGTTTAGGGGCAGCTAGGTGGCGCGGTGAATACAGCACACCCTAAAGTCAGAAGCACCTGAGTTCAAATTTGGCCTTAACACAAAAACTAGCCATGTGTAACCCCAATTGCCCTTCAAAAAGCAAAAAAAACCAACACCAAACCCCCAAACCCCCAATCCACATAAATCATCAGCATTTTAATATATTACCAACAAAATTCAGCAGGAAAAAAAAGGACAGTCCATTTAAAATAATTGTGGACAGCATAAAATATTTGGGAATGTACCAGACAAGACAAACCCAGATTCTGTATGAACATAATTACAAAACATTTTTCACACATATAAAGACAGATCTAAACAACTGAACAAATATTAATTGCTCATGGGTAAGCTGAGCCAATATAACAGAAAATGACAATTCTATCCAAGTTAATTTACTTATTCAGTGCTATAGCAAACTACCAAAGAATTATTTTATAGAGCTAGAAAAAAATCGTAACAAAATTCATCTGGAAGAGAAAAAGGCCAAAAATATCAATGAATTGATGAAAAAAGACGGGAAAGAAGAGGGATTAGCAGTGCATGTTTCCAAACTGTCTTACAAAGCATCGATCATCAAAACAATCTGGTGCTGGCTAAAAAATAGTGTGGTTGATCAGTGCAATAAGTTAAGTATACGATATACAGAAGTAAGTGACTACAGCAATCTAGTGTTTGATAACCTTGAAGATGGAAGCTTTTGGGGCAAGAATTCACTATTTGACAAGACTGCCAGGAAAACTAGAAAGCAGTTTGGTGGAAACTAGGCATAGACCAGCATCTTACACTGTATATCAAGATAAGGTCAAAATGAGCCCATGATTAGTGATATCACAAGCAAATTAGGGGAGCATATAAAATTTTACCTATCAGATCTATGAATAAGGGAAGAGTTTATGACCAAACAAGAGATAGAGAGGATGCATATCTCAAATTCCTAATTTTTGCCACCTCAAAAAAGTTATAAATATTTTATACATTCTTAGAGTTTGTTTTGCTTAGGACTACTCTTTCTCTTTAATTACCTTCCCTCTTATTTGTACTTCCTTCCTTTTCTCTTTCCCCTCCTGTTTCCCTGTTGAGTGCAAAGTACTTCTGTACCCAACTGTCTTAGTGTGTTTATTCTTCCTTCCTTTGGCCAGTTCAGATGAAAGAGGGATTGAATTCTCAGTTGCTCTCCCCATCTCCCTTCTCCAGTAGAGGGAGAACGAGAAGGAGAAAGACAAGCGGGGGGAGGGGAGAGATCGTGGAATCTAGGGATTTAAAATGCTGATTTTTCTACCTCCCCAGATGGGCAAAGTCAGTTAATTGGTATGATATAAGGACAGGTCACTCCTGCCTCAACATATTGTTGCTGCCTGAAACTCCATTAATACAAGGTTAATTGGGTTAATGAACAAAATATCTCTGAGCAGGTTAAAAAGCTACGTAGCTCTCAAACATTTATGTCTTCTTATGGATTAATTTGGTCAGTTTTTTTCTAACATGTAAGAGTAAGGGAATGAAAATACTGATCGAAGAGTAGGACAAGGAGAAGAGATCATTTTGAAACCTGAAACACTTTGGGAGAGGGCAGGCCTGGGTGAGAGTGACTAGGTAGCATGTATGTACCATAGTCCTGAGGGTTAAGGAAGAGTGATGCTAGAAGGTAAGAGATGTACAGAGAAAGAGATGTGGGAAGGTGACAAAAATAAATTTCACTTTAAAATTTTTTTTAGCATTAACCTCCCACCTCACTTTACCCTGGAGTAGTAAAGGAAGGGCAAGCTGGCCAAGTGCTGACTCCATATGCAAGAGCTAGTAATGTATATTTGAGAAGAGCTATGTATGGGGTTACTTTATGTGTTGAAGGTTATGTATCTTGCTTCCCTACTGCTATGTATGTACCCATATCTCTCCCAACCTTAAAAAACATTCCACTTGATCCTTCCAACTCTAGGTGCTATTGTCTCTTATCTCTCCTTCATTTTGTGGTTAAATTCCTTGAGGAGGCTGCTTACAATAGGTGCCTCCACTTCCTTTAGTTGGCTTCTGGCCTCATCAGTCAACTGGAACTGTTCTCTTCATAGTTACTAATGACCTCTTAATTGCTAAATCTAATTAATTGTCTTTCTCAGTCTTCATACTCTCGACTTCTCTGCATTACCTGAGTAAATTATAAACTTCTTAGTCTTTGCATTGAAGGAGTCTATTTCGTTCCAAATTGCTTTTCCACTCTTTTTTTTAAAGTAGGTTGAGTGCCTCTTTTTTTTTGTTTGTTTATTTTTATTTTTCAAGATTTTGAGTTACAAATTTTCTCCCTGTCTTTTCCCTACCCTCCACCCCAAAACAGTGATCCTACTGAATACTCCTTTCCCCAATCTGGTCTCTCTTATATCCTCCCCCATGCCTCCTCTGACTTTCTACTAGGGCAAGATGGATTTCTATACCCCAGTGCCTGTATATCTTATTTCCCAGTTGCATGTAAGTAAAAAAAATGATATATATATTTTTTAACATTTGATTTTAAAACTTTGATTTTCAGATTCTTTCCCTTCTTCCCTCATCACCCACCCCTACTGGGAGGAAAAGTGATTCAATATAGGTTATACATGTGTAGTTATGCAAAACATTTCCATAGTAGACATATTGTGAAAGAATGACTATATTTCCCTCTATCCTATCCCACCCCCCACTTATTCTATTTTCTACTTTGACCCTGTCCCTTTTCAAAAGTGTGTGCTTCTAACTACTCTCTCTCCCCAATCTGCCCTCCCTTCTATCTCTTCCCCCCTACTTTCCTGTAGGATAAGATACCCAATTTATTCCCTTCTTAAGCAAAATTCAATGAGAGTAAGGTTGGCCCATTCCCTTTTGCCTTCCTGTTCTTCCCTTCCATTGTAACAGTTTTCTCTTGCCTTTTACATATTTTATATGCCTATTCTATCTCTCCCTATCTCCTCTCATTATATTCCTCTCATGCTATTTTTTTTAGATATCATCCCTTCCTATTCAACTGATCCTGTGCCCTCTGTCTATGCATACATGTACACATATATACACACATTCACATATGTATTTATATGCACGTATACCCTCCTATATAAACATCTATATGTATGTATACATATAAATACATATATATTCCCTTCAACTATCATCATACTGAGAAAAATCTCATGAGTTACAATTATCATTTTACCATGTAGGCATGTAAATAGTTCAATTTTAACAAGTGTCTTGTGATTTCTTATCCCTGTTTACTTCTCACGCTTCTCTTGCTTCTTGTATTTGAATGCCAAATTTTCTATTCAACTCTGTTTTTTTCAT
>CM053583.1:319563366-319585493 GCA_028627135.1 Pseudochirops cupreus | reverse complement strand
CTCAAATTATTTCTTCCTGGCTGCTTGTAATATTTTCTCCTTGACCTGGGAGCTCTGGAATTTGGCTATAATACTCCTAGGAGTTTTCTTTTTGCGGTCTTTTTCAAAAGGTGATTGGTGAATTCTTTCAATTTCTATTTTGCCCTCTGGTTCTAAAATATCAGGGCAATTTTCCTTGAGAATTTCTTGAAGGGTGATTTCTAGGTTCTTTTTTTGATCATGGCTTTCAGGCAGCCCAATAATTTTAAAATTACCTCTCCTGGATCAATTTTCCAGATCAGTGGTTTTTCCAATGAAATATTTTACATTGCCTTCTATTTTTTCATTTGTTTGGATCTGTTTTATAGTATCTTGATTTCTCATATAGTCATTAGCTTCCATTTGCTCTAATCTAATTTTGAAGGAATTATTCTCTTCAGTGAATTTTTGAAATTCTTTTTCCATCTGGCAAATTTGGCTTTTCAAGGCATTCTTCTCCTCATTGGCTTTTTGGGCCTCTTTTGCCATTTAAGTTAGTCTATTTTTTAAGGTGTTGTTTTCTTCAGTCAGGTTGTTGACTCTCTTTTCATGATTTTCTTGCATGATTCTCATTTCTCTTCCCAGTTTTTCCTCCACTTCTCTTATTTGATTTTCAAAATGCTTCCTGAGCTCCTCCACAGCCTGTAACCAATTTATATTTTTCTTGGAAGCTTTTGATGCAGGAGTTCTGACTTCATTGTCTTCCTCTCGTTCCATGCTTTGATCTTTTTTGTCCCCCTAAAAGGATTCTATGGTCTGTTTGTGCTTCCTGTGCTTGCTCATATTGCCAGTCAATTACTTGACTTTGAGCTCTTTGCCACAGTAGAACTCTGCTTCCACAGAGGAGAGCTTTGTCCCAAATTGCTGGGGTTTTTGCAAATGTTGTCAGAGGTCTGAGGAGGGCACTCTCTCTACAGACACCATAATGGCAAACTGGTGTTTCTCACTCCAGGACCACCACCCAAGAAAGCAACCCAGATCCAAGCAGGTCAAAGCAAGAGCGATTACCTTCTGAATGGTTGCTTGGTCTCCCTACAATCTGTAGGCCAGGAGCTCCTGAGGCAGCCAAGTGGTAGCCACTGCAGCTGCAGCATCTCCACCAACTCTCACCCCGGGGCAAGTGTCAGACCATGCCCTTCCTTTCCAACAAAGTTCACGACTGACCTTTTACTTTCTTTTTGGCATTTATTGGTTTATCAGTCTGGAAACCACCACAGCTGCTGGTGATTCATTCTCCTGAAGTCTGCTTTGGCTGCCGCTCCCTCCCTGGGGCCAAAGCCATGGGGCTCATGCAGGACTGGACTCAGCTCCCAGCGCACAGCAATGGACCCTTCCTGTTGGCCTGCCAGGCTGCCTTCAGTGGGAGATATGCTTCTCTCTGTGACTTTGTGGGTTGTGTAGCTCTAAAATTTGTTTGGAGTCACATTTTATAGGGATTTGAGGTGGCCGTAGCGGGAGGCCATGGAGTTTCCTGCTTCTGCTCTGCCATCTCGGCGCCACCCCTTGCCTCTCCACTCTTACGTCATTTTCTTCTACACGCTCTTTGGTGAGCCAAACTAGATCTTTCTTGTCCTTTTCTCTCCCTGTCTCTTTGACTCTGCTCATGTTGTTTCTACAAGTCTGGAACGGTTGTTGCTCTCGTCATCACCTGCTGCCCTCCCTCCTTTCCCTCAAAGACCAGCCCAGGGAGCACTTCCAAGCACTCGTCCCCGATTCTTTTAGCTGGAGGTGATCGTTTAAATCTCCCACTGCTTTGTTTGGACCCCCCTTTGTAACTTACACTCCAAATGATATTGCTATTTGTGTAAATCTCCTTTATCTTGCTATAAACACTTCATTTCACTTTCGTATCTGTGGCTGTGCATGGCTATTGGAAAGGATATACAGGGATGCCTAAAGTGAAACGTGCACACTTGCTCATAGAAGAGACAGGCGGCAGCGTGTGTCAGCTAAGTCAAACCAACCTCACCATTTTAACCACTATCTCCTCCTGGTGAAGGCAGCCCAGGGCCCTCAACCCAAGAGCCTTTGGCAATGTTTTTACCCCAGTGCTCTCAGCCACCATCCTGCAATGTAACCTGTGTGGAAATGTAGCCTGGAGACTGCTTCTGCAGGGGCTACAGTCACAGCTATCAAAGTCTCAGGTTCTTGCCATGAAAGTTCTTGGTAATGCAAAATCTTTCAACATCAGAAATCAACATGGTTTTCTAGTGGAAATGACTTCAAAGAAGAAGCATTAACTTCTGCTTTGCAATTGCACTAAGGGCGGTAGCCAGCACCCATGACACCACTGGAATTTTCCATCTGACTTGTAGCAGAAACTTTCCACAGGGGTTGTCATCTCCATTAGAATGTGAGTTCCTTGAGAGCAAGGACTGTCTCACTTTTGTGTTTGTATCCCCAGTGCTTTGCGCATAGCATTCAATAAAATGTTTTATTCATTCACTCATTTGTGTTAGGCATTTAATAAACATTTGCCAAACAGAATGGAGTTGAACTGGCCGGACTTTAGATACTCCATCTGGTAACACACATTGATCTGTCCATCCCTCTTCAGCATCCAATGGGGACCAAGTCTTTTGGATTCCAGGGCCTCAACTAAGAGGGAATACAAGTGATGGTGAAAGGAAGTCCTGTAGACAAGTGTGAGGTTCCTCCATCCCAATCCCCCAAAACAGAACCAGATTCAGCACCTTTAGTTATGCCAAACCCTTTGTAAGGAACCTATCTTGAGGCACTCTGACTCGTGCTTTCATACTCCAGGAGGCTATAGGAAACACCCTGTGCTCACACTTTCAGAGCAAGACTATTCTAATTTTCTACCACTTTTCCCCAGACTTCCAGTCACTAGATGAGCAGTGATCCCTGTCTCTTTCACCTTTTGAGGATCCATTTTCCTCATTACAGTTCCTATTGCTTCTCCTTCATTGATTGTCATCCTTTCCATCTTTCAGGGAAGTGTGTTCCCCTGAACCTAGGCAGAACCTTACCGTTTTGAAGCTATTGAGGATGCTCTTTCCATTGATAAAGGCATCTCCAGATGTGATGGTGTTTTCCCCAGTTAGCATTTTGAAGGTGGAGGTTTTCCCAGCTCCATTGAAGCCCAGCAGCCCAAAACACTCTCCTTTCTGAACTGTGAGTGAGATCTTGTTCACAGCGAGGACAGGTATCTTCCCATGGCTATATACCTAAGAAGCATCCAAAAGAAAACCCACAGACTTCCTATGAATTGTGAAAAACAGAGCTATCAATCCTCATGTAAGAACCAACATCATACCTTCTGGGGCAGCAGAAGAAGAGCTTTCTCCTTCAGCTCAAGCTCCTTCTCCCCGACTTTATGGATCCCAGAAACCAGCCACCCTCAATCAGTTATATACCTGATACGCCCCCAGTGGAGAAGGCCCAGAACAGTCCTGACTTTCTGTTGGCTTTACCTTTGTGAGTTCTTTAGTGACTAGAGGAGTGGTCTGCAATAGCTCTGGAAGTGAATTCAGGATTTTCTCTCTCTCTTTTTCCACATCTGGGTCTTTGAAAATCACAGATGACTTGATATCAACCTGTGACTATTTCAGAGAGATGAATCACAGACATGAATGCCTTTCAGACATTTGGCTATCTTGAGATAGGGTTGAGAGAGGTGGCTAAGAGGCAGGGGATGAGTGGACACTACAATGTGTTGAGTCTTTGGAGATGTCAGGCAAGTAGCTCTTGTCTACTTCTGGATTTCTGAAGCATTTTCCACCTGTCAATTAAGTTGACTCCTGTCTCCCCAAGGACAACCAGAGACATTGGAAACTTAGCTCAAATGTGATCAGGAAATTCTGGAAATGGAAACTTCATGTGGCATTCCATGCATCCTGTTGCATTTTTGGTCAGGAATACAGTAGTGCACTTTTAAGAAAAGAAAGCCTATTTGAGGTCTCAGAATATGAAGTAAGCAGGGTATAAAAAGGTATACCACTATTCCCTTGGGGAGTTTGCCTTCAGGAGGACAGATATAACCATAAGAGAAAGAACAAGTTCCTTGTCCTGATTGTCTTGTAGATAACAATAGAAAATAATGGATTTATATGGATGGCATGATTTTTGTGAATCCCAGTGTTATCCTGCCACTCACACTGTGAACATTCAACCTGCGAGAGAGAATGCCAGAGCCTCACATTGGTCAGAGCTCCTAGAACGACCAAAGTAAAGGGTTTTCTGGTTTACCTTCTCTCTTGCCAGTGAGCTGAGTGACTGCTTCCACAGAGCCTCATGCCTTTGATACGCCAGAATCACATCTGCTTTTCTTGGAAAACACATGCCAAGAGACTGAGATTTCTCCTGTCCCACTCCCCAGACACTGAGGCTATTGCTTGTTTTTGGAATAGGTCCATGAGGGACAATGGCATCTGAGATCCCAACAGCAGTGACATATACTTATTAAATGCCTCCCAGGTAGCAAAGCCTTGTGATGGGGCCAGAGGACAAAAAGATGGAAGGCCACACAGTCCCTGCCCTGGAGGAACGTAGCAGAGAGAATGAAATATCTCTAAAAATAACCAGAATAGAAGTTATAATATAATTAAGAGTTCAAAATGAGCAGTATGAAAGATCTGAAGAAAGAGGGATCAGTTTAGGCTGTGGGCATGGAGCAGTAGGCAGGCATCATGAAGGAGGTGGCCCTTGAAAGAAGGAAAAGAATTCAAAAGGTAGAGAGTGCAGAGGGCTCCAGGTTCTAGACTAAGGCATGTGTATTTGTATTTGTAAAGAGTGGGAAGAATAGAGCTGAGGATGAGAGGCTGGAGCCTGGCATACCAGTGAGCTTACAGAGATCAGTAGAGTCCAGGTACGAAGGAATAAGAACCCAAGCGTGGCTTCTGGGGGTTGGAGTAAAAGGGAAAAAGAGGTGATCGATGGGAGAGGTAGAAATGCTGTTTTAGAATCTTTCTTACAGAGCTAGAATTATGAGCTCTGGGTTTGATTACTAGCTCTGGTCACCTACTAGCCACATAACTATTGTCAAGTCATCTAATTTCTCTTAGTCTCAATTTTATTATATGTGAAATGATAATAATAACACTGCCACCAACTAACTGCCTCAGAGGGTTGTTGTAAGGAGATCACTTTGTAAACGGTAAAGTACCATAAATTTAGGTCATTCTATGTAGTGAGCATGGAGGTATGTCCCTCCCCTAATTTGTGGGTGATTCTTGAGGCACATGGGCTATGAGGGGATCTGCTTCTAGCTTTAAGAGGGAACAGGTGGACAAAAGGGAAAGGAGACAGAGATGCCAACCTGAAGGGATCCATATGTTGTCTATGGGAAGCCATGTGCACTGAGCACCTGGAGAGAGTGAAACAGGAGAGAAGTACATCCTTGTGCAGCCTCAGAAGCCACTGGTGAGTCTGATGGGGGGAGAGGCTAGCATCTTGCTTCTCACTGGTACTGCAAGTTGTATAGATTGTAAAAGTCTGGGAAGAAGGGTAAAATCTCTAGTGACCCTGACTTCTTTACTGATGGGAAGACGGAATCTACTGAGAGGGAAAAACTGATTGACTCCCTATCAAGTCTGAGCAGCAAAGACCATAAAGATCCCTGTTGGAAGCAAGAGAATTTTCTTGTCTGTTATAGGTTAGGATATGAGTTATTCTGCTTTTTTTGTTGTCTGTCTTATTAGCATGAATGTTGCAGAGGGTTTGGGGATACTTTTCAGGAGAGCAAAATGAGTCAGATAGTCTTTCTCCCAGGGTTTTCCTGAATGGGACCATGAACCAGAGAGATTTTGTTATAGAGAACAGACCAGATACTGATGTTCTTCCAAGGTGTTCCCTGAGTGGGTGGGCCTGAGGTAAAGAGATTTTGTGCTGATCCCTCCCAAATTGTGTCCAGTTGTGCCAGGGACTGGGCTTAGCTGATGCATATATCACACATTGAAATGACAGGACATGGTGACACATTGCATGTACCGAAGAAGAAGGAAGAGTCAAATATATCTCCGAGGTGTGGACCTTGGGTGATTGCAGAATGGGAGCATCATAAGCATAGATTCAGAAGTTATGAGAAAGGGTAGGTTTTGGTGGTAGAAGATGGTGTGTTCTGTTTTGGAAGTTTTGAATTTGAGGTGCTGCCAGCTCGTTTGGTGGAGATGTTTGGTGGGCAGATATAGAAGTCAGAGCCAGAGATAAAAATATGAATGGGAATGTCATTCACAAAGAGGTGATATTTGGAGTCAGGAGAGGAGATGAAAACCCCACAGAGTATATAGAAAACAATACAGTTTAGGACAGAGCCTGGATCACACTCTCACTTAGCAGGCAGGAGAGGAAGAGCAATCAGCAAAGGAGTCCTGGTGCTGGAGATATAAAGGCAAAAATGAAAGAGTCTTCAAGAACCTTATATTCTACTTGGGGAATACTAATGTGTACACATAAATAAATATAAGATAATTTGAGGAGAGAGCTCTAACAAGTGGGGTTGTGGAGAGAATTAGGAAAGGAATCATATCTGAATTGAGTTTTGAAGGGGAGTAGTGTGTTTCAGACATGTGAGAGAGAGCTTGTGCAAATGCATGAAGGTGGGAGACAAAATGGAGACCAATTTATGGTGGGGGATATACCTCAAATGGGTCTCACCAAGAATGCAGTGATCTAAGAATATATTTCATTCCTTTCATGAAAGAAAGAAATGTGAAATCAAACTCTTTGGTCAAAAGCTAAGATAAAAACCTCATACAACTCACTTAAGTTCCATACTAAGCTGCTCACCAATTTCTCTCTCTCCAAGATCTTACGGAAAGAGATTTTCAGTGTCCGGAAGAAGTCGGTCTCAATGAAGAAAAGCAACAGGAGAAAAACAAAGCCGGATATAGCCATGGAGGTCAAATACTTTCCAATCCCAAGAGACTGCCATGCGTAGATATTCTCTTGCAGTACAAAACCACGGCCTAAAGTGAGTCATTGACACTTCACTGAAATCTTGTTTTGCCATCTTTAAAACTTACTGTCTTTAGAAAAGTACAGGTAAAATCTCATTTGAGCATATATCATTAAAAAGAAGTACTTTTAAAAACGTTATTTCCAAATCTTGGCAGATGGCCCAGTCTGACAGTATCGATCTAGTTAAAACAAATTCCCTCTATGGAAAATATTTAGAAAATTTAAGTTCAACGAAAGGCTTTCTCTGATCTTTGCATATAACTGTCATATTCCACACCCAAAGTACATCCATATCCTCAAATGTGGAGATAATAAACTACAGCTGAGTTTTTTCAAACTCCTTTTGTTATTTCATCAAGTTCATCCTCAATAGCACTTCAGCGCCTTAGCGATATTCTACATGTCCTATCTGAATGCTTTCCTCAGGGCCTCATACTAGAGCCATAAAAAAAGCGTCTGTGGTACACAGTTCCTAATCAAATCTGGTCATTAAGATTTTCCCATCCTTCCCAATAAACAGTGATACAATTTAACAAACAAATATAATTTTATAAGTTTCTAATAGGTTAATACCTACCTTGCTATTTGTAAAGGCATTCCCGAACCCAAAATAGTAAAGAAAAAATAGGGAAAAGAACAAGGAGATCACATTTCCTTTCTCAGAGGGAAGCTCAATTTCCTTCCAGAATCCCTGGAGCATGTGGGGCTCTTCCCATAGGGATTAAGGGAACTAGGGTCAATTGGAAGTTTACCCCCTCACCCTTCAGACTGATCTTGGTGCCTGTGTAGCAACACCTGTCCACTGGATGAGGATGAGGTCCACTGGGATTCCCCCCTTCTTTTCCCATGGAGGGGCCCCTCTATTTAGGGCTCATTAGGATACCAAATGCTGAAACTCTTACCTTCTCCCTTTCCCACTAAAAGGGTCCCTTCTTCTCTGGACCTCTATACATAGGCTGGGTTTAATCACTGACCAATTTAAAAAGGAAAAGAAAATCACATTTCCTGTCTCAGAAGGAGATCCCAGAGCAAATAGGCCTCTCTCCACAGGGAGTAGGGACCTGAAGTTGACTTGAAGTCACTCCTTCACCCTCAGACTGAGAAACCAAACCAATATAGCTGGGTGCTTACAAAATGGCTCTGGGTCCCAGGGGTCCTCCACTAAGACCCCCTCACATCCTGCTCTGGACCCACACTCAGGACTAGGTTTAATGTTGTCAAATTCCTCTACGTCTCTGCAACAACATAGGACAACCTAAATTTTCTCCAGGGATCTCTAAAATACATAGGGAATTCAAAATTTCTCCCAAGAGTCCCTAGTCTATAGGTGATCCTCCTGCAGTTCCAGGAATATGTGCTGGGTCCCTTATAAGAGTACCCCAGATTTCCAAGTGGATCGCTGATACTATAAGGACACCCCAAACAGAATTCCCAATTCATCCAATAATAAGTGATCTCAGAAAGATAATAGAATCTGTTAAGCCCCAAACAAGAACAAGATACCCAAGAGATCAGCACTTAGGGTCAATTACTCAGGATTTAAAACCAATAGGCTAAACTTGCTCCTATGGAACTGGGGTCCTTAAGGATTTCACTAAGGCAAGCCTAAACTAGGAATGTTTAAAAAAATGAAACTATGAATATTTATTAGTACTTTAGGGCTACAAATTCTATGTTTCTGATATTAGATGCAATACTCATATGGAGTTGAACTAATACAACAGATATCAGTACATAAGCATTCAAATAAACAAAGGTTGTTTCAAAAGAACTTTTGAACTTTTAAGGAAACAAACTGGGAAAACTGTAATTATAGTCTAAAAAGAGAGAGAAAAATTGTCAAATTTTCTTCAACTGGAACCCAAACTAGGATATCCAATAACCAAAGGCTCAGGTAAAGAATCTCTTAATTCAAAGGGATCAACATTTATCCCTGAGAAGTCCCCCATATATAATGTACATATAGCTGGAGTTTGGGGGAGTTCCTCATGCCAGTCCACACAAGGCTAGCTATAGATCAGGGGGCCCTCATACCAATTCCCATTCTCCCTGGCAAGTAGGGTTTCCAGAGCAAGATTAGTCATATCTTCTCCTGAGAGTTCTGGGGGTACCGTGAGGGATTAGGGGTATCTTTCTGATGCTGTTAGCTTGAGATCTCATTCTGGCATGTTTTCCCTAATATTATTAGTCGACTACCAATTAGTCAGACAATTAGCTTTTAGAAAGTGACACTCACTATGCTGGTATAGTAATAGAGCTATTGTAAAACATCCCCCCAAAAGTCTGTGACACAGTCTTTCACTAATACCTATAGAATCTAGGATTAAAGTGGCCTCAAGATGAGAAAATCCGTATGACAAAGTAGGGGTGGGTGGGAGCGGGAGAGAAGAGTCATAGCCCCTCATTGTTGTCGGTTCTTTTCTCCCTTTGTGGGCTGCTCAAGAAGTTCTCCTTAGCTGTGGCATAGCTTCTTTGATGGGCTCCTTATAGGAATAGAATATAGAATTTAGAATCTGACTTTCCGGATCATATCCAGGCTGAAGTTAGGTGCTGAGGCAGACACTGCCTCAGGTCACAGCACTGCTAGGGGAAGTTGTTAGGCTATTGATGAGAATTTGGGAAGTCCACAATCTTCTCGACCTCTTAAGTTTATGAGGTCCTCCTCTGGGTGGGGGAGAGGAGACCAAGACAGACTGAGGTTTAGGGTTCTGCTAGTTCCCCATCCCCCAAATTAATTCCTTTTCATCAGCTTAGCTGGAATATTCTCTTTTTGCTTGCTTGAATCTCTCGGTCGCTTCCTCATTTTATACAGGCTTCAAAAGGGACCGCCAAGTACCTTCAGTCAATCATAAAGTTCTTCTCTTGCAATTCCATTTGATCAAAATCTCATTTAGTTTAAAGCCTGTGACTGATTGAGGCCTATTCTCTTAAAGTATGATGGTGTGTAACACTTTATCACTAAGCTTAAGTGAGGCAGAGGTAATTTGATTAATTCACTACAAGTGCAAACAAGTGCAAATGGCTGCTTTTCACCTTCTGATTAACGAGAAAGGGGTTGCACATTAACTTGATTTGTTCCCCAGCTTTGGGGGGGTGGAAAAGAGTGTCTAGCCATACACTAATTATAACAGAATTACACAGCAATGATATTTGGATGTTTGGTAGACTTGGTTGTAATGACTTACGTACTTGCTCCTGGCACCTACCTAATCTCTCCAGAAAAGCAAACTGAATATTTGATGAATTTAAGCAGCAGTTCCTCTCCTTGTAACTTTACTGTGCAGCAGACTCAATGTGGCCATCCTGTGGAGGGTGCAGGTCCCAACTCTGTCTTGGCCAAAGCCTGCTTTCACATGATTACCCTCCTGGCCTTCTGCTTTACTATTTGCAGGAACCAAAGCTCTAAGTCTGAACAGCATATTTTCCATAGTATATGAACCTTAATACTAGCATCACTGTTGATATTTACACAAACTAGAACTTGGAGATATTGCCAAGGAGGATTTCCCAGTCACTCCAGAGCAGGCTCAGCACACCACACAGCCCCTGCCCAGGCATCCCCAAGAGCAAAGGCCTAGGAATATTCCTGTCCTTTCCTCTTCCTCTTTGTCTTCTAAGATGTTCACAGCAGAAATTGAGTTCTGCCCTCATTAACTTTTTCAGGCACTCAGAGGCATTGGTGAGGCATTACTGCTCCAGAGTACCCTGTGCTAGGACCCAAGGACCCAAAATGGTCAATGGATACTTCTAGAAAGGATTCTGCTCCTTACTTCTTCGAAGTCTCAGTCTACAAGCTGTCAGTCAGTCAGTTGCCTTGCATTTTTACCTTGAGTCTTTTCCAAGAACTTTCTGATTCTTCTCTGTTATGGGGTATGACTTAGGACGTGATAGGAGCCCCTGATGACACATTCAAGCTCTTTTCTTTTGGGGCAGAGGAGAATATCATTCATCCACCCACTCCCTGTACCCTCTGCTCCCAATGATGGAAAACAGAGAAAGGACTGTTTCCAGGGACTGAAGGTAGGTGGGTGGTAGGCTGATACTCACTAATTGTTTTGCATTTCTCCTTTGGCATTTCAAAATATTTACACAACGCTTCCACTTCATGGCTATAATAAATATTGAAGAGAGCCATTGCTAGGTCATAATTTGGCAGTAATTGGAATATAATATCCAAATTTTTGTTAAGCTTTTCAAGGGCTAGTTCTGTGATGAGAAAGAAAAAGATTAATCAATAATGTTTATTCCTCATCTCTCCCTAGCTAGTTTCCCCTTGTGACTTCCCTTTTTCTGTCCATAGTACTCTTACCTTCCCAGGGTCCAGAACAGGGGTGAGAAACTCTTTGAGTCATCTTTGATTTTCTATCCCCTTCCCCATTATCTCCTTTTCTAATTATGCATTAGTTCTTTCTAATTTTTCATGTGTAGTACTCCTAATATCTTTGCCTCCCTTTCTATCCCTTAGGATCTGAACCCCTGCCCCACCCCACCCCCATCCCCACCCCAGATCTTCCCTCACTGCCTCATATTGGAGGCCCTCTTTCATATAGTGCACCCTGAAGGTGTTATTTAGACCACACCTTCATTGGTATAGGAAACTCTTGATGAGAGGTCTTAGAGAGAAACTAGAGGGTAAAGTGAGTGGATAGACTATTGGGCTGGGAGTCAAGAAGTGTGCTCAGTAATTTTTTGTCATGTCCATTTCTTCATGACCCCATTTAGGATTTTCTTGGCAGAGATGCCAAAGTGGTTGCTATGTCCTTCTCCAGCTAATTTTACAAATTAGGAAACTGAGGCAAACATGGTTAAGTGACTTGCCCAAGGTCACACAGCTAGTAAGTGTCTAAGGTTGAATTTGAACTCAGGGTAGTCTTCCTGTCTCCATTAAAATGTGAGCTCCTTAAGAGGAAGTACTGTTTTTTGCTGCTCTGTGAATCCTTCATGCTTGACACATAGAAAACTCTTATCAAATGCTGGCTGACTAGCTGACAAGTGTGGACCTTAATAAAGAGGTTAGTACTAGAAATGCAGATTTGAGTGTCATCAATTGAGAGATGCCAGCTGACACTAACAGATCGAATGAGAGGGGGAGAGGGAAGAGAGCATGACAGACAGCAGTAGCTGAAGTCTGGGAATACCATCTTTACTCTCAAGTTAACAGTAGTTATAAACTAAAGAAAAGATGGGGGGAGGGGTTGATATCACATAATCGGATCTTTCACTGGCATGAGAACAACCCCTGTGGCCGTGGCCGAGGTAAAGTATAGTTCTCTCTCCCCTGGAGGCCTTGAAGCCAGAAATTCCCTCTCCATGTCTTATGCTGCACACTCAATTATTTTATACTACTTTTCCTAGAAGTTTCTTATTGCATGCACGTGACTTTTAGCCTCTCTGGCAGCTCTCCATTATTACTTGTATGTATAATTATCTGGTACCTAAGAGTCATCTTGGATTCCTCACTATCTTTCACACACCAACACCACCATACCCCCACCCTCATCTAAGCTGTTGCCAAGACCTGTCTATTTCACCTCTGCAGCATCTCTTAAAGACACCCCCTTCTTTCCTCTGACACTGCCACCACCCTAGTGCAGGCCCTCATCACTTCATATCTAGACTGTTATAATAGTGGGTCTGCCTGCCTCAAGGCTCTCCCTGCTCCAATCTATTCTCTATCAGCCACTAAAAGGATTTTCCCAAAGTGCACATCTGATTATGTTATCCCCCTACTCAATAAACTCCAGTGGCCTCCTATCACCTCCAGGATCAAACGAGAAATGCATCTCTGCCTCCTGAATTCCCTGGCTTCCTTTAAGGCCCAATTAAAATTTCACTTCCTCCTGGAATCTTGTCCCAGCCCTTCTTAATTCTAATTCCTCCCCTTTGTTAAATTTCCTGTTTATCTTGTACATAGCTTGTTTGTAAGTAACTGTTTACATGTTGTCTCCCCCATTAGATTACAAATTATTTGAGGTCAGAGATTGTCTTTTTTTTTTCATCTCCAGTTCTTTTTACAGTGCCTGACACATAATAGGCACTTAATAAATATTGACTGATTGATTGGTAAGTGGTTTGTGGTTTTAAACAGGAGAATGGCCTTTTATGTTGAGTGTCAAAAGAGTAATTAATTAAAGAGTCGACTGTCTTCCTGCAGGACTGGCAGTTGTTGTTCAATTCTTAGTGATATCCCTGTGCTTGAGTCCCCTCCCCTCACTCTCTGATTCACCAGAACGGCTCAGTACGTGTTGGTGGAAGGGGGTCCCGGGGATGAAAGTCCTTACCAGTTTGCCCCGTAATGCTGATAACGATGAATGGGACAGTGCCTGTGATGACGTTCAGAATGAGGAGTTTGGCACAGCCCGAAGCAGGACTGGAAAAGAAGAAGCTCATCAGGTACATGCAAGGGGTGATAGACCAGCCATGCAGCATTAACGTCAGTATGGTAGCTTCAGAGTAGCCTTTCTTGATGTAAGCTTTCTCATCTATCACTTTCATCAAGGACTTGGGTACAGATGCAGTTTCAAAGGGAAGGAAGAAAAGGAAGAAAAAATTAATAAAATATGAAGAAATCAATTCTGACCACCAGAGGGGAATGTACTAATCCCTACTCTAAAAACAAGTTTTGCAACTACCTAGAAATCTGTTCAGTTTAGCTCTTGGTAAAAATCTTGGCACTTCATAACAAAGGTGAGAGCTAACCTCATTTCCTCAGCCACCAAGGAGTTCCCAAAGGACAGCATTCTTTTATTGTTTTTGCTTTTTTTTCTGGTCGGAATAGTTTCCCCTTCTCACAATAGGGATGCTTTGATCGATGCTGATATCCCCAGTGACATCAAATCTCCAAATCTTTGGGGCAAGATTTTAGGGGACAAATATATAAGGAGCTCAGCCTAAAGAGGTCATCAATGTTTCTGTAAGTTCCAGGGAAAATTAACATTCTTCAACTGAGGGCATTGTGTTTCCAACTGGTAGGAGCCAAAGTAGTCAACTTGACTTTCCTGGTTAGATTCAGGTGCTGGGCGATGTTGTCCAGAAGGGAAGTTTCTATGATATGCAGTAGAATGGACTTCAATACATACACTATCCAACACTCACCAGTAGTAGCAAGCTGGTAAAGAAGATGATGATTAAATCCCACAATAGGAAAGAGAGCCAGTAATGAGCTGGAGAGATTCCACTGATAAACTGGATATGTTTTGACTTTAAGACTCGATCACTGATTGCCAGAATGGCAAATGAACTGACTACGAATGACATCCCAAAAATCACGGAAATGGCAAGTAAATATCCCTTAGGGCCCCTATAAGAGACAGAACACGTGGGAAAAAGAGATCAGTAAAAGACCAGCCATTATCAGTGACAACCTTCAAGAGTCAATTACTTCCAGGTACTGAGATTTTATAAGTGTGGGAGCCCCCTGTATGTTCTTGGTGATTTAGTAGGTAAGTCTTGGGGAATTGCCAAAAGTTCAGACAGTCAAAGTAATTTGTCCATTGTCATGAGTCCTATTCCATACCATCTTCTTCAGCAGATTGCCCCCTTTATCATCTCCCGTCTCACTTATTTTCAACCTCTCCCCATCTAATGGTTTCTTCTCTGTCTACAAACATGTCCATGACTTCCCCATCCTCAAAACCCTTCACTTCATCAATCCATCCTCATTGTCATCCCAAATGACTTGTTTCTAAACTCCTTGAAAAGGCAGTAGACAATGGATGCCTCCACTTCCTTTCTTCTCACTCTCTTCTTAATTCTCGAGTCTGGCATCTGACAACATTTAACTGCTCCTCGAAGTTTCCAAACTTTGAAAGAGAGAAGCTCTTTTAACTGGAAACTCTACTGGTCTTTTCACCCACCCTAATCCTTCTTGACCTTTCTGAAGCCTTTCATAAGGGGAGGGTGAAGGGAACAAGCATTTATTAAGCACCTATGGTGCAACAAGCACTGTGCTAAAAGGTTTGACAAACATCATCTCATGTGACCCTTTTACAACCGCTCGAGGTAGGTACTATTATGACCCCCATTTTACAGTTGAAGAAACTGAGGCAAACAGAAGTTAAATGACTTGCCCAGGGTCAAACAGCTAGTAATTATCTGAGGCCAGATTTGAATTCGGGGCAACCATCCTCTTCTCCTTGATATTCTTTTCTGTTTAGGTTTTCATGACACTATGTGTTTGTTCTCCTGGCTGTCTGACTGTTCCTTCTCAGCTTCCTTGACTGAATCTTCATTCAGGTCACTCCCATTAACTAAGAGTGGCTCCCAGGGCTCTGTCCTGGGATTTCTCCCCCTATATTATTTCGCTTGATTGCTATGTTGCTGTATATACTATATTTAGATCCCATGGATTCAATTATTATCTTTATGCTAATGACTCTTATGCAACCATAACCTCTTTCTTAACCTTCAGATTTGCATCTCCAGCTGCAAATGTGCATCTCTGAACTGGATGTCCCGTAGATATCTTAAACTCAACATGCCCCAAACTAAGTGTTGCAATAGATAGTATACTGGACTTGGAATCAGGAATATCTGAGCTAAATCCAGTTTCAGATCGTGGTCGAGCAACTCACCTTCTATCTGCCTTAATTTTCTCTTCTGTGAAATGAGGATAATAATAGCACCTAACTCAAAGGGTGGTTGGGATAGATAAAATAAGGAATATTTGGAAAGTGTTTTGCAAACCTACAGCATTATATATAATAGTTAACTATAAATTGTGATATTCATCTTATTCCTCTGCACAAGTCCTTCCTAATTTTCCTATTATTGTTGAGGGCACCACCATCTTCCTAGTTATCCAGGCTTACAAGCTAGGTGTCATCCTCCATTCCTCACTGTCCCTTATTCTCATTATCCAATCTGTTGCCAAGTTCTATCAATTCTACTTCTGTGACATCATTCCATTATGCCCTCTCACCCCACTTCTTCTCCTTGGACACCAGAGTCACTTTGGTGCAGGCCCTTATCACCTCACACCTGGACTATACTGCAGTAGCCTTCTGGTTGGGGTCCCTGTCACAAGTCTCTTCCCATTTCAGTCCATCCTTCACTTCAGTGGTCAAAAATTTTTTAAATTTTTATTTATTTTATTTTAAATTTATGGAATAAAACAAGCATTTCCATAGCACAGGATAATAAAAAAGATGATGCACATGAATTTGCAAATCTATTATAAACAACTTACTATTCCTTTTAAATATATAATAAAATTATCATGTAATTTTTTTTCTTTTTTTCTTCCCTGCTCCCCACAGAGAGCTACCATTAGACACAAATATGTATGTATGTGTATTGCGCATGTGTGTACGTATGTAAGATCATTCTATACATACTTCTATTTATCTGGAAGCAGACAGGATCTTCCTTCATGTGTCCTTTGTAGTCAATTTGGGTTTATAATAGTCAATACGAGTTATCTGCCCAAAGTTGTTCTTAAAACAACATTGTTGTTACTGTATACTGACCTTCCTAAAGTGCAAGTCTGATCACGTCAGTTATCACTCAGTAAACTCTAATGGCTCTGCGTCACCTCCAGGATCAACATAAAATCTTTATGGCATTCAAAGCGCTTCATAATCTGCTCCCCCACCTTTCCAGTTTTTTAGTAACTTACTCCTCTCCACGTACTGTGTGATCCAGTAACCCTGCTCTCCTTGCTGTTCCTCACAATCCATCTCTCAACTCTGTGCATTTGCACTAACTGTCCCCCATGCCTGGAATATTTTCCCTTCTCATCTCTGCCTCCTTCTTTCATGTTCCAGCTAAAACCTCAATTTCTACAGGAAGTCCTTCCCAGTTCTCTTTAATTCCAGTGCCTTCCCTCTACTGGTTATCTCTAATTTAGTCTATAGTATGTCTGTCCATAGTTGCTTGCCTGTTGTCTTTCCCCTAGACTGTAAGCTCCCTGGAAGCAGGACTATCTTTTGCCTTTCTTTGTATCACCAGCACTTAGCAAAGGGCCTGGCACATAGGGAGGCACTTAATAAATGCTTGTTGACTGACATGAGCTAGCAAGTAGTAGAGGCAAGATCTTAACCCAAGTGTTTTTAACTGTAATTCCATCACTTTATCCACTAATTCAGGTTGACTTCAAGAGTGTTACATCTAAACTGAATAAACAGGTGGAGAAGAAGTGCTACAGAGATATGTTGTTTTAATTTCATAAGAAAGGGAGCTGCACATACTGAAAGAGCTTTTCATAAGTTGACAAAAGGACATTTGGCTGCTCAGGCTCATTGGTGATCGTGATGGAAGCCCTGGAGCCAAGAAACAGCTTGTAGAGAATGTTTTCCACCATGGACAAGGCCATGGGGGCAGTGTGGTAAGCCTGGTTATTGAACAGAGTCATGATGACAGTTCGATCCTCCTGGTCTTGAAAGGACATTGCCATAAGAAAGTTTTCATCAAAGGTATCAGATTCCTCTTTTGCCTTTGACAACAGGAAATCTTCTATAGGCTCTAGGAATGGAAAGCAACATTAGAATGTCAGTCAACTGGCCTTGACTGCACATCTTCTATGACCCTAGCACTACACCAAACCTCATGGACAGAGGACAGTATAAACAAAATTGAACATATAAGTCACAGAATCATAGACTGCCAGATAGGGAATATATTTTAGTCCAAAACCTTCATATAATATTGAGTCTCAGAAAGAGAATATAAATTTTCCAAGGTCACACAACTACCATATGTTTAGTCTTCAGACATCATCTGGAGACAAAAATTACAGAATGTCAGGAGGGCTGTAATTAGGAATAATGATACTTAACGAAAATATAGGAGTGGGGGAGACCTTGGGCCAAAAAGATGCACTCTGGTCACAAGACTCTATGAAAATAGAGATGCTGCCCCATGTCAGGGAACATTGAGATGCCAGGTCCCATCTCTGTGAATGTGAGAAATGTCAAAGGCATCTGGCATGAAAGAAATGGCACAGAAATCTAGGACCCTCCTGGACGGGTAGAGTCATGCTAGGAGAGGGAAAGAGTCATCCCTGAGGGAGTTTGGTCTGCAGATCTATGGCAGTTGATGACTGATCCTCTAATCCCCAAATGTAGAAAATGATTGAGGGATGGAGGTGGCAATAGGTATGGGAAAAGGGGACACCACAGCTACTGAATCATGAGAGTGTTGGCCCTGGAGCTATGTAAGGCAATGGGCAAACAACAAGGTACAGGAATATCAGGAGGAAGACTGCCCCTAAATAGTGGCACCAAATGGTAGGGCCCCAGTCACTTTCCCCTGCTTATGATTATGACTGCAAGGCTTGAAAGGAGCCCTAGAGATGACCTAACCTAATCCCATTATATTACACTGAAGTCTAGTTAGGAAAAGTGTTTGCTCTAGGTCACATAGCAAATTAGAGGCAGAGTCAGAATAATATTTTCCTGACTCTCAATCTAGTGTTCACTTAGAATCACAAACAATATACAAAAAGCATGTGAATTAGCATAGTGTGTGGATCAATAACCTAGAGTATCTATCAGTAACCAGTGGCATGATAACTTATAGATATATGAAAAAATTTTGGATAGCACACTACCCTTTCTGTCACTCAGATCTTGAGATAAATTTACAAAGTAGATGAAGTCTGTGGTTAGGTCTAATTGCTTATTTTTGGTTTTACAGCCTTTTTTCTCTATATGTTACTTATATTTTGATAAAGGAAAAAAACTTTTTAACAATAACAACTTATTCCCCCTATGTACCTTTCTGATCTCTTTTCTCAACCTCATCTCTATTTGTGTACTTATAAAGTTTTGCTCTGTCTGTGTGTGTGTGTGTGTGTGTTTTGAATAACAGGTCTCCACATCTTGCCCTGACTAGAAGTCTAGGCTACTCATGGGTGTGATCCCACTACTGACTGATCAGTACAGGAGCTCTGACTTATTCTATTTCCAAGCTGGGCCATTTCATTCCTCCCAAGGCAACTTGATCCTCTTTTTTTTTCTTTCACTTTTTGGAGGGGCAATTGGGGTTAAGTGACTTGCCCAAGGTCACACGGCTAGTAAGTATAAAGTGTCTGAGGCTGGATTTGAACTCAGGTCCTCCTGACTCCAGGGCTGGTGCTCTATTCACTGTGCCACCTAGCTGCCCTGATCCTCTTTCCACTACCCTACTTAACCTTCCAGATCCTGGGGGCTTACCATATTCATGATGAATTTAGTGTGGATACCCAATAAACATAACCCACTATAGCTCAGAACCCTTGAGCTAAAGAGATCTACTATCCTCAGCCTCCCTGGTCGTTGGGATTACAGGAATGCGCCATCATGCCTGGATTGTTTTTTCCAAAGGCTTTCTAAAAATTGACACTCATTAAGTGCGGTGGGGTCTTATATTCTTTATATCTTTCAATTAGCTGTACAATTATAATAATTTGGTGCACTGTAGAAAAGCACCTTCAAAAAGCCTGCCTGGAGACAGAGCCAAGATGGAGGAGTAGAGGGAGCATTCCAATCAAACTCTCCCAACATTCCCTTCCAAACAACTTTAAAATAATGTGTCAAATTGAATTCTTGAGCAACATAGCCAGCAAAAGGTTGGGGTGAGATATTTTTCTAGCCCAAAACAACTTAAGAGGTTGGAAGGAGAGATTTGGGTGGGGACTGGCTTGGAGGATATACAACAGCAACACCAGCTGTGGGCCCTGGATGCTACAGCAGTGGCAACAGTTTCAGAAGCTCTCACCATCCACAAAAGGTAGGGGGATTGGATAATTGTCCAGAAAGAGATTACAGGGGATGACTGAGCATAGGACTAGGTATGCTTGGCAACTCCATTTTCCACACCAAGTTCTGGGTCACGGTTCCAAGGGGAGAGGAGAACTAACGTTTCTGGTAGCAAGGTAGCAGGGGCCCTTCCTGGGTAAGGACTAGAATACAGAATATGAGAGCAATGACTGCAACTCTCCTAGGATCACACCACCATGGAAGCATAGAAAACTTAGAGACCTTAAGAATTAGCTATGAAAACATCAGGGTTAAAAAAAAAAAGCCTGAAGCTTGGGACAGTGACACCATCTCCCATGCCAAGGTGAGCAGAGCTCAAATCTAACATAAAATTCAAAGTCAAGAAATAGGCTAGATAAATGGGCCAACAACAACAACAACAAAAGAACCTGTCCATAAAAAGCCCACAGAATGGTGACAGAGAAGCTCGACACAAACTCAGAAGGAGACAGGGACATGAAAATATCTACAAGCAAAGCCTCATATAAAAATGAAGATCTGACACAGATCTTCCTAGAAGATTTTTTAAAAAGAGAAAAAATGGTTTTTAAAATCAAATAACAGCAATAGGAAAACTGGGTAAAGAAATGAGAGCAATGCATGAAAATTATGAAAAGAGAATAAAGTTTGGTAAAAGAGACACAAAAAATAGTGAAGAAAATAACTCCTTAAAAATCAGAATTGGCCAAATGGAAAAAAGAGGCACAAAACTTCACCAAAGAAAATAATTCCTTAAAAATTAAAATTGGTTCATTCCTATTAAAAACACTAGAAAGTATAGGAATAAATGGGGCTTTCCTTAAAATTATAAGTAGTACCTAACTAAAACTAATGGCAAACATTATCTGTAAAGCCAGAAGCCTTCTTAATAAGATTGAAGTGAAACAAAGATGTTCGTTATTACCATTATTATTCAATATTGTACTAGAAATGCAAGCTATAGCAATATGACAAGAAAAAGAAATGGAAGGAATTAGAATAGACAATGAGGAAATAAACTACCACTTTTTGAAGATGGCATGATGGTATACTTAGAGAATCCTGGAGACTTAACTGAAAAACTAGTTGAAACAATGAATAATGTTAGCAAAGTTGGTGATTATAAAATAAGTCCACATAAATCACCAGCATTTTTGTATATGCCCAAAAAAGCCCAGCAGGAAGAGATAGAAAGAGAGAAATTCCATTTAAAATAACTGCAGACAGTAGTGCAAAATACATGGGAGTCTATCTGCCAAAATAAACTTAGGAACTACCAAAAATTGTTTTGCAGAATTAGAAAAAAATCCTAACAAAATTCATCTGGGAGAGCAAAATATCAAGAGTATCAAGGCAATCAATAGAAAAAAAAAAGTGAAGGTGGTCTTGCAGTGCCAGATCTCAAAATGTATTACAAAACAATATTTGTCAAAATAATCTGGTACTGTCTAAGAAATAGAGTGGGGGATCAGTGGAAAAGATTAGGTACACAACATACAGAAATAAATGACTGTAGAAATCTTGTGTTTGATAAACCCAAAGAGTCAAGCTTTTGGGGCAAAAATTCACTATTTGACAAAACCTGCTGGGAAAACTGGAAAGCAGTCTGGTAGAAACTAGGCACAGACCAACATCTCACACTGTAATAAGGTCAAAATGGGGTACATGATTTAGCCATAAAGAATGATGTCATAGGCAAATCAGGGGAGCATGGAAAAAATACCTGTCAGATCTATGGACAAAGGAAGTAAATTTTGTGATCAAACAAGAGAAAGAGAAGATCATGAGAAGAAAAAAGGATAATTCTGATTATATGAAATTAAAGTTTTTATACAAACAAAACCAATGTAGCCAAAACAAGAAAGAAAACAGCAAAATGGGAAAAGATTTTGACAGCAAGTTTCTATGATAAAGGCCTCATTTCTCAGATATATAAGGAACTGAGTCAATTAAAAAAAAAAGAGCCATTCATCAATTGATGAAATGGTAAATGATGTGAATAGGCAGCTTTCAGAAGAAGAAATTAAAGCTATCAACAGTCATATGAAAAAATGCTCTAAGTTAATAATAATTAGAGAAATGCAAATTAAAACAACTTTAAGGTGCCACCATATACCAATTAGATTGGCTAAAATGACAGAAAAGAATGAGAAATGCTGGAGGGGATGTGAAAAATAGAGACATGGAGTGGAGTTATGAACTGGTCCAACCATCTTGGAGAACAATTTGGAACTATACCCAAAAGGCATATAAAGCTGTACATGTCCTTTGACCCAACAATAACACTACAAAGTTTACATCCCAAAGGGATCAAAGGAAAAGGGAAAGGATCTATCTGTACAAAAATATTTATAGCAGTTCTTTTTGGGGATATTGTCATAAGATTAGGCCTGATGGTTGCTGACATAACAGGAAGGGGTTGGCTGAAACAGGAAGCGCGCGCGTGTGTGTGTGTGTGTGTGTGTGTGTGTGGTG